>JAIOJX010000028.1:220850599-221467920 GCA_022376925.1 Tragulus kanchil | reverse complement strand
GTTTCCTGCATTGGCAAAGTGAGTTCCTTACCATTACTGCCACTTGAGAGGCCTTGTGCAAGCATGACATTTCCCTTTGATTGCCAGTTACTCTATTGCAACAAGGCTAAGAAACAAAGGTTTTGGGCACATTATTTTGTAACCTCATCTGTGAGATACAGTGGATAATTTATTTCTAATGACAAGCAGAGGAGTGTATTTTATACAAAATTATTATGAAGCAACATATTAATGTTTTCCAAATGAAAATACTTTATCTGCTTTCTCATGTGTCTTGTTAAGTTGAAAAAGTTGGTGCTCACTAGGAATTTGATAACAACCAGCATCTAATTTTTGTTATTATAGCTGTACAGAGTGATTATTGGAAAATACGGTAAATCATTTAGTGTGCTATGAAAGTTTTTGGTAATTTGTTTTTCTAACGTAATCTTAGTTTGTATGTCGGAGTGTGTTTTGAATCTGAACCTCACAATCCTAGTTACAGGAAAAGAACTAGGACTCATAGGGCCATGGCATTAGTTTTATTTTGAGGAGTCTTTCATGTGTCTTCATAGGGTGGTTTTCTGAATATTTATTAGGGAATTTTCACAGTTTCCAGTTGTACTTGTGAAGTTTGTATACCAAATTACTATAAATTACTTGAACTTGCAATCGTCTCTCATGTTTAAATAATTATTTGGTACAAATTAATTTGTTAAATTGGTATAGGAAATGCATCAGCCTTTTCAAACATAGTAAATAGAGAGTAAAAAGAGAAACAGATTCTGATCAACTCATTATAAGGAAATCATATTTCAGTTCTTACAGTTATTAAGTTAGTTGGTCAATAGAGAGTACTTGAGGTTCATGTGTTACATTTATACTAAATTTAACTCCAGAACTTTGATAAGTAAATAAATGATAATATGAATAAGCTATTTGGGAAAAATTCCACACAACACAAATATATTGTCACTTACCTTATGCAACAGATTATCTGGGAGCTAGGGGGAAGCAAGTTCTCATCTTTAACGGATTTTTGACAGTAAATAAATCATTTCAAGTGTGATTGGTATTACAGCAGATTCTTCTTCTTTGCATATGTATTTTTTAAATTATGTTATTTATTTTTTCTCCACTGGGGCTTCCTTTGCTGCACCATGGGCTTTTCTATCTGTGCAAGCATGACATTTCCTTTGATTGCCAGTTACTCTATTGCAACAAGGCTAAGAAACAAAGGTTTTGGGCACATTATTTTGTAACCTCATCTGTGAGATACAGTGGATAATTTATTTCTAATGACAAGCAGAGGAGTGTATTTTATACAAAATTATTATGAAGCAACATATTAATGTTTTCCAAATGAAAATACTTTATCTGCTTTCTCATGTGTCTTGTTAAGTTGAAAAAGTTGGTGCTCACTAGGAATTTGATAACAACCAGCATCTAATTTTTGTTATTATAGCTGTACAGAGTGATTATTGGAAAATACGGTAAATCATTTAGTGTGCTATGAAAGTTTTTGGTAATTTGTTTTTCTAACGTAATCTTAGTTTGTATGTCGGAGTGTGTTTTGAATCTGAACCTCACAATCCTAGTTACAGGAAAAGAACTAGGACTCATAGGGCCATGGCATTAGTTTTATTTTGAGGAGTCTTTCATGTGTCTTCATAGGGTGGTTTTCTGAATATTTATTAGGGAATTTTCACAGTTTCCAGTTGTACTTGTGAAGTTTGTATACCAAATTACTATAAATTACTTGAACTTGCAATCGTCTCTCATGTTTAAATAATTATTTGGTACAAATTAATTTGTTAAATTGGTATAGGAAATGCATCAGCCTTTTCAAACATAGTAAATAGAGAGTAAAAAGAGAAACAGATTCTGATCAACTCATTATAAGGAAATCATATTTCAGTTCTTACAGTTATTAAGTTAGTTGGTCAATAGAGAGTACTTGAGGTTCATGTGTTACATTTATACTAAATTTAACTCCAGAACTTTGATAAGTAAATAAATGATAATATGAATAAGCTATTTGGGAAAAATTCCACACAACACAAATATATTGTCACTTACCTTATGCAACAGATTATCTGGGAGCTAGGGGGAAGCAAGTTCTCATCTTTAACGGATTTTTGACAGTAAATAAATCATTTCAAGTGTGATTGGTATTACAGCAGATTCTTCTTCTTTGCATATGTATTTTTTAAATTATGTTATTTATTTTTTCTCCACTGGGGCTTCCTTTGCTGCACATGGGCTTTTCTCTATTTCTCTGTTTGTAGAGAGCAGGGGTACTTTTCTTTGTGGTGCGTGAGCTTCTCATTGCAGTGGCTTCTTTTGTTGTGTTTCATGGATCTAGTTGCTCCATGGCATGTGGGATCTTCCCAGACCAGGGATTAAACCTATGTCCCCTGCATTGGCAGGTGTTTCTTAACCACTGGACCACCAGGGAATATCTACACACCCATTTTAGATCTCAAGCAAAAAGTAGTTGAAATAAATATGTTGGAAGGAAAATGAAGGAAGACGAGGGGTCTTCTAGGCAGTATGGACAGCGTGTCTGTAGCTCCTGCTGGAGAGATGGCATGGTACTCATGACTAAGCAAGAAGGAGAGTGAAAAGCAGGAAAATGGGCGGGAGCTGAATTGGTGTCTAACTAAGTGATACTAAGGAATATGGGCATTTTTCAAGCAATGGGAATCCAGGGAGGATTTTATATATGTATATATATATATACATATAGTATATATGTATATATAATAGTTATATTATAATAGTATAATACTATTACTATTGATTTGGAAAGAAAGAGTCTGCCTACACCTGTGTACCTCACAGACAGACAGAGCTGAAACAAAAGCATCAATTTAAAAGGGGTAGGTGATAATGACTTCAGATTAGAATGATGGTAGATTGATTTATACAGATATCCAGATATAACAAATAGGACCAGAATTTTATATTTTAAAGATTAAAAGAATGAGAAATTGTGTCATAATTATTGTTGCATAAATATGTCAAATACTGCTGAAAGCCAAGTCAGTCATGAACAGGAAAATGTATTGAATTTGAAAATAGCAAAGTCTTTGGCAACCTTAGTGTATTCGAGCACACATAAGTTTATATTGATAATATGAATAAGCTATTTGGGAAAAATTCCACACAACACAAATATATTGTCACTTACCTTATGCAACAGATTATCTGGGAGCTAGGGGGAAGCAAGTTCTCATCTTTAACGGATTTTTGACAGTAAATAAATCATTTCAAGTGTGATTGGTATTACAGCAGATTCTTCTTCTTTGCATATGTATTTTTTAAATTATGTTATTTATTTTTTCTCCACTGGGGCTTCCTTTGCTGCACATGGGCTTTTCTCTATTTCTCTGTTTGTAGTGAGCGGGGGTACTTTTCTTTGTGGTGCGTGAGCTTCTCATTGCAGTGGCTTCTTTTGTTGTGTTTCATGGATCTAGTTGCTCCATGGCATGTGGGATCTTCCCAGACCAGGGATTAAACCTATGTCCCCTGCATTGGCAGGTGTTTCTTAACCACTGGACCACCAGGGAATATCTACACACCCATTTTAGATCTCAAGCAAAAAGTAGTTGAAATAAATATGTTGGAAGGAAAATGAAGGAAGACGAGGGGTCTTCTAGGCAGTATGGACAGCGTGTCTGTAGCTCCTGCTGGAGAGATGGCATGGTACTCATGACTAAGCAAGAAGGAGAGTGAAAAGCAGGAAAATGGGCGGGAGCTGAATTGGTGTCTAACTAAGTGATACTAAGGAATATGGGCATTTTTCAAGCAATGGGAATCCAGGGAGGATTTTATATATGTATATATATATATACATATAGTATATATGTATATATAATAGTTATATTATAATAGTATAATACTATTACTATTGATTTGGAAAGAAAGAGTCTGCCTACACCTGTGTACCTCACAGACAGACAGAGCTGAAACAAAAGCATCAATTTAAAAGGGGTAGGTGATAATGACTTCAGATTAGAATGATGGTAGATTGATTTATACAGATATCCAGATATAACAAATAGGACCAGAATTTTATATTTTAAAGATTAAAAGAATGAGAAATTGTGTCATAATTATTGTTGCATAAATATGTCAAATACTGCTGAAAGCCAAGTCAGTCATGAACAGGAAAATGTATTGAATTTGAAAATAGCAAAGTCTTTGGCAACCTTAGTGTATTCGAGCACACATGCACACACACACTGCATATACACAAGTACACCGAAAGCATAAACCAAAAGAAACAAGCAAAAGAAAACTACTCTACAGATGAAAGAGTCATGTCTAATATATCTATCAGGCCAGGTCAGGTTTTGGTTTCATGAGAATCTCAGGGAGTGTGACTTGGAAAAGATATAACTGAAACAAACTCTTTAAACTCAGTGGGAATAGAAGCATCCCAATATATTGATAGTAGTCGTAATTGGGAACACTTAACTACATAAATCTGGAATGTCTTAACTATGGTAATATGCTTAATAATAAAGCAAGCTTCATAAGCAGTTGTTTGTAAATGGTTTCTGGTCTTTCCAAAGTTCTCCTAATCATAAGTTATGACTCTTGACAAAATTCACATATCTTCATTTTACCATAGCGATGATAACTCCGAATATTACATAGTGAATCTAGAAATACGTGTAGTTACTTAGAAGTTTCTTTGATTAAGCAATTTGAAAAATACTGGTGTATCTCATAGAGAAATCTTGCTTTGTGTCATTCTGCATCCAGATATTAAACTGATAGCAACAGTAAAATATAATTTAGCTTATATAAAGAAAATCTCCACTTGTAACGGAAATAGAATTCCAGTTAACTGTTTAGAGTAGACATTGCTAAGATTATTCTATATAGATGGAATGGTGAATATTTTAGACTATGTCGGCCTTGTAAACTTGGTAGAGTTATTCCACTCTGCCATTGTGTGAAAGCAACCATAGACCATTTGCAACCAGATGGGTGATTCCATTAAAACTTCATTTGCAAACGACTATCCATCTGGATTTGATCTACCAGCTCTACTTTGTGAATATCTGATTTAGAGTATAATGACCTTTTACCAATTTTCCAAATGTGAGTCAGTTAATATTTAGTGTCCCTTAAAAATATGGTACAGGAGAATAACTATACTATATCACTAAGAACATAATGTGATCATTTTTCCATTTCTTCCAATCTCTAATTTTTGAGTATTATGTGTAACTACGCTTTACAAAAAGGTATAATTATTGATTGATCTTGAAAGGTAACTCTAAAATACTGCCAATTTCAAGGACCCAAGATGCTTACCTGGGATATCACACATAGAGGCATATCAGCATCTGGTGGTAAAGCCATTTTTTACTAAAATGACCCTTCATAGTAGACCTTGGGTTCACCATCCCAAACCAGGAAGTTTTATTACTTAGGATTTGATAGAAATCATTGGAACTTGTCCTTTCTGACAACAGTACATTATAAGCAACATGATATCCCTATGTGCGTGTGCATGCATCTGCATTCAGGTGATAGTATCAGTACCATCGCCAAAGATTAAATGATGGAGAAATCTCTATGACTTAATTATAGTTTTCTTCTTGGTATCTTCTTCTAACCAAATCAAGTCAACTGCCTGTTACCAGTCATCAGACATGCAGAAATTCATTCTGAATGCCTCTTTCCTCTAAGCTAATAAATGGAGTATATCAGAAATTTGATTTCACATGACAGGGACAAAAACATACCACCTCAGGTATATGGCCATTCTCTACATTTGTGCCATAATTTAGTCCACAAAGACTTTAACTTTCTGAGTACCAGAGAGAATATCATTTTCATTACAGTCACATCATGGTGGAAAGATGTAGAGAATAAAAGATTGTGGGTAATCAGAGAGCAGTCCGTTTGAAATGTGGGCATTGTTGAGCTCTGAGTGGAAAGCCCTCTCTTGCTGTACATCTTTCTCAGTCACTTGTCCTATGTGACCTGACAGAGTAACTGAAGCATCTACAGCGTATCTATGGCTTTTATGGAGGCTAAGCAATTGCTAATAGTAGGTTTTTGGAGCAAAGCCAAGATAACCTCAGACAATCACTAGAGGAAAAGTTATTTTTAATGCCACAGAGCTCCATTTGAGACAACATCTGACTATGAGTCTTTCAGTGACTTTGAGATGCATGGTGCTCATAAGGAGGCTGATGATATTTAATCTTATTTATTACATTCGTCACTTTGTCCGGCATTCTGCTCTAAATTGGATATAGTTCAGATGCAATAAGTACTGACTAAGGTTCTATAAACATTGATTGATCTTGAAAGGTAACTCTAAAATACTGCCAATTTCAAGGACCCAAGATGCTTACCTGGGATATCACACATAGAGGCATATCAGCATCTGGTGGTAAAGCCATTTTTTACTAAAATGACCCTTCATAGTAGACCTTGGGTTCACCATCCCAAACCAGGAGGTTTTATTACTTAGGATTTGATAGAAATCTTTGGGAACTTGTCCTTTCTGACAACAGTACATTATAAGCAACATGATATCCCTATGTGCGTGTGCATGCATCTGCATTCAGGTGATAGTATCAGTACCATCGCCAAAGATTAAATGATGGAGAAATCTCTATGACTTAATTATAGTTTTCTTCTTGGTATCTTCTTCTAACCAAATCAAGTCAACTGCCTGTTACCAGTCATCAGACATGCAGAAATTCATTCTGAATGCCTCTTTCCTCTAAGCTAATAAATGGAGTATATCAGAAATTTGATTTCACATGACAGGGACAAAAACATACCACCTCAGGTATATGGCCATTCTCTACATTTGTGCCATAATTTAGTCCACAAAGACTTTAACTTTCTGAGTACCAGAGAGAATATCATTTTCATTACAGTCACATCATGGTGGAAAGATGTAGAGAATAAAAGATTGTGGGTAATCAGAGAGCAGTCCGTTTGAAATGTGGGCATTGTTGAGCTCTGAGTGGAAAGCCCTCTCTTGCTGTACATCTTTCTCAGTCACTTGTCCTATGTGACCTGACAGAGTAACTGAAGCATCTACAGCGTATCTATGGCTTTTATGGAGGCTAAGCAATTGCTAATAGTAGGTTTTTGGAGCAAAGCCAAGATAACCTCAGACAATCACTAGAGGAAAAGTTATTTTTAATGCCACAGAGCTCCATTTGAGACAACATCTGACTATGAGTCTTTCAGTGACTTTGAGATGCATGGTGCTCATAAGGAGGCTGATGATATTTAATCTTATTTATTACATTCGTCACTTTGTCCGGCATTCTGTTCTAAATTGGATATAGTTCAGATGCAATAAGTACTGAGATTGTACTAAGGTTCTATAAACATGTCTTTTACACTCCTCGTGTTCCTTCTCTGTCACTATGAATTCTCACAAGGTTTACTGTATTAACTGGAAATGAAAGAAAAAAATACAGATCATTCTGGGTAACATACTGGCATTTGTTGGAAGTGGTTGATTTTGGAATCATACTGAAAAAGAGAAATTCTACATTGGTCTATTTTTGGGTACTGTTTCTGGAGCTGTTGCATATTTTTCCATAACATAAACTTTGGTGCAACTTATCCTCAAATGATAGAGAATGTATCTTTCTAAATTATACGTAATAGTTTAGTGTATAGTGATGACATCCTTGAAATAAAATCCCAAGTAAGACATACAAATAAACCAAGAAAAATGTGTTCCCACTCTGGGACAGTCATCTTGAAAGTTTCTTCTTTATGTGTGTGTGTGTGTGTTTTTTTTTTTTTTTTTTTTTTTTTGCTTGTTTGTTTTTTGACTTTTTAAATGAAGGCAGGGAGTGAAGGTGGAGGAAAAGAGAATAAGTATTGGTAGTATTTTAAATTTTTATCCAGATATTAAAATATATAGATACTTCTATGTTCTTTTACTTTTCATTGCCCGTTGTTAGTGGTTCCTACTCTTGTTGACAGTGTAGACGAATTAGAAAGAACTGAAATAAGTAAACTGTAAATTATTCAGTAGAACTTAGATGTCTCAGAACTAAAAATTCAAGTTACTTTTCAGCAAAGATGCTTTATTTGAGATGTTATTCTCCTCTCTGCTCTGGTCTTTTTCTAAGTGCTTTTGAGTTGCTGATGGTTAACTTCACTTTTTTTTTTTTTCTCCGAAAGAGGCATAAATATTGTTTGAAGAAATTGGTTATGGAACAGCCATCACATTTTATACACTGACCGAATCACAGACTAAGTGATGTCCTAGATTTCTGACAGGAAATAATTGAGAGTAAAATCATATACTGTAATGCTCTTTATGTTCTTATTTCTAAGATATTATCTGTTTATTTATGCCCCAGCTAATTTTAAAATCATTTGAGGTGCCTCCTAAGAATAGCACAGTTTTTATGAAACAATATTTTCGGATAGTTAAAACATGAATAATCAAGAGCAGAAAAGAGAGGGAGAGAAAATAAATACCATAAAAGGCAAAATATAGAAGTTATAGTTTAATAAAACTAATTATTATCCATTATTATTGAAAGAAAACACATGTGTTCTATATATATCATAATGAAAAGATTTTCAACTTGAAGAGCTGCCTCATTTTCTTATTCTAATTGATGGTCTCACATATTTGCTATGAGATAAGCTAAAGCATTAACTGTGGGTAGGCCAGAATTTTTCTCAAAGAATTCCTTTAAAACCATTCTCTAAATTCAAAAATACTATAAATGTCCTAATGAGATTTGTTAGATAAGTTTAATTCTGTCTTCAGGTCTGCATGATACTAGATTGTGTTCAGAAACAGTATTTGATGAAAGAAATGTCCGACATGAAGTTTAACTGGGGGTGAATTCAGTAATGATACAAGTAGATGATAAGAGAAGAAGGAAGTGACATAGGTAAAGGAAAACGACCAATAAAGAAGGCATTGAGGAATAATTTTTTTCTTGGCTCACTGCATCTTTATCCCAATGAGAACTTCTATGAAGCAGTACCGAACTGTCTTACCCAGATTCCAGAAGGTACAAATATTTATCCACCAACTCAAATGCATCCTTGATTGAGTGCTACCACTGACACAATGGACATGAATCTGAGCAAAACTTCAGAGATGGTGGAGGACAGGAGCCTGGTGTGCTGCAGCCCATGGGGTAGCCATTAGTTAGATATGACTTGGGCCACACCTTACTAGTATGATCATGTGGTTTATACTAACAATGTAATGAATGATGACTATCTGTTTTCAATCTGACAGTCTGGAATCTGAATACCTGATGTCAGTTATGCAACACCATGCATGTACATATTTTATACCAGTAAAAATCCTGAGCAAAGCTCTGGTTTGCCCATGGTTGACAACACATTCTATGTGTTGACATACATCTTTCTTGGAAGAAATAACCATATCCTGTGAGAATTCACAGAGAGGATATCAACCTCTAATGCCTAATTTCTTCCAGACCTACTTCATGGACCTCATTTTCTTTGCTGATTTTAACTATCTTTTGGCCACAATAAGCTGTAACTATGAGTATCACGAGAGTTCCCTTGCAGGAGGGCAAGGCAACCCACTTCAGTATTCTTGCCTGGAAGATCCCATGAACAGAGGAACCTGATGGGCTAGTCTATGGGGTCACACAGAATTGGACACCACTGAAGTGACTTAGCATGCATGAGTATCACACTCCTCAATTCTATGTGTCTTTAAAGCAAGTCATTGTGCCTGAAGGTTGTCCTATACAAAGAGTGACAATGCACTTGTCACAAAAATTGCCTACTACAATTACCTGTAATAAAAAAAATCGTAAAAATAATAATGACGGTATAGATCACTACTGTAGGATATTCAAAGGAAAAAAACCAAGTATGATTGATAAGAAAGAAATGTCCGACATGAAGTTTAACTGGGGGTGAATTCAGTAATGATACAAGTAGATGATAAGAGAAGAAGGAAGTGACATAGGTAAAGGAAAACGACCAATAAAGAAGGCATTGAGGAATAATTTTTTTCTTGGCTCACTGCATCTTTATCCCAATGAGAACTTCTATGAAGCAGTACCGAACTGTCTTACCCAGATTCCAGAAGGTACAAATATTTATCCACCAACTCAAATGCATCCTTGATTGAGTGCTACCACTGACACAATGGACATGAATCTGAGCAAAACTTCAGAGATGGTGGAGGACAGGAGCCTGGTGTGCTGCAGCCCATGGGGTAGCCATTAGTTAGATATGACTTGGGCCACACCTTACTAGTATGATCATGTGGTTTATACTAACAATGTAATGAATGATGACTATCTGTTTTCAATCTGACAGTCTGGAATCTGAATACCTGATGTCAGTTATGCAACACCATGCATGTACATATTTTATACCAGTAAAAATCCTGAGCAAAGCTCTGGTTTGCCCATGGTTGACAACACATTCTATGTGTTGACATACATCTTTCTTGGAAGAAATAACCATATCCTGTGAGAATTCACAGAGAGGATATCAACCTCTAATGCCTAATTTCTTCCAGACCTACTTCATGGACCTCATTTTCTCTTTGCTGATTTTAACTATCTTTTGGCCACAATAAGCTGTAACTATGAGTATCACGAGAGTTCCCTTGCAGGAGGGCAAGGCAACCCACTTCAGTATTCTTGCCTGGAAGATCCCATGAACAGAGGAACCTGATGGGCTAGTCTATGGGGTCACACAGAATTGGACACCACTGAAGTGACTTAGCATGCATGAGTATCACACTCCTCAATTCTATGTGTCTTTAAAGCAAGTCATTGTGCCTGAAGGTTGTCCTATACAAAGAGTGACAATGCACTTGTCACAAAAATTGCCTACTACAATTACCTGTAATAAAAAAAATCGTAAAAATAATAATGACGGTATAGATCACTACTGTAGGATATTCAAAGGAAAACAATGGAAAGTAAATTATGTGCAGTACACTCAAACTTTCTATTTCTGAGAATTTACTCCTTAAATCAATATGTATATTTCTTATTTTATCCTCTGCCAGTCATACAGCTCTTTGTTTATGCTTACATGATATCTTATTCATAAATACATACATACATACCCACTGTTGCTAAGTCATGTCTATCTCTTTGCGACCCCATGGACTGTAGCCCATCAGGCTCCTCTGTGCATGGAATTCTCCAGGTAAGAATACTCGAGTGGGTTGCCATTCTTTTCTTGAGTGGATCTTTCTGACCCAGGGTTTAAACCCAGTTCTCCTGCTTTGCAGACAAAATCTTTATCATCTGAACCCCCAGGGAAGCCTCCATCTCTACTCATGTGGTTACCTATATTCCACTTGCCTTCCATAACTCTTTCTATATTTTGACATACACAGTCATATAAAATTGAAAATTCTAGCTGCTGCTACAAACATAATACAAATAATGTTAAAGAGATAAGAAAACAGATAAAACCATTATTTCCAGATACATAATTGTGTACATTAAAAAATCATTAAAAAAATCAAGGAAACTACAAATGAATTAAACAATTTAAAAATTGATTAAAAAATTATTTCAGCAAAAACACTTAAAAAATGGAATCCCAAAGTAAACAATATACCAAAAAATTTATCATTTAGTATAAAATTAATAATTACTGAGCATATTTTCAAATTTAAATGCCTAATTTCTTCCAGACCTACTTCATGGACCTCATTTCTCTTTGCTGATTTTAACTATCTTTTGGCCACAATAAGCTGTAACTATGAGTATCACGAGAGTTCCCTTGCAGGAGGGCAAGGCAACCCACTTCAGTATTCTTGCCTGGAAGATCCCATGAACAGAGGAACCTGATGGGCTAGTCTATGGGGTCACACAGAATTGGACACCACTGAAGTGACTTAGCATGCATGAGTATCACACTCCTCAATTCTATGTGTCTTTAAAGCAAGTCATTGTGCCTGAAGGTTGTCCTATACAAAGAGTGACAATGCACTTGTCACAAAAATTGCCTACTACAATTACCTGTAATAAAAAAAATCGTAAAAATAATAATGACGGTATAGATCACTACTGTAGGATATTCAAAGGAAAACAATGGAAAGTAAATTATGTGCAGTACACTCAAACTTTCTATTTCTGAGAATTTACTCCTTAAATCAATATGTATATTTCTTATTTTATCCTCTGCCAGTCATACAGCTCTTTGTTTATGCTTACATGATATCTTATTCATAAATACATACATACATACCCACTGTTGCTAAGTCATGTCTATCTCTTTGCGACCCCATGGACTGTAGCCCATCAGGCTCCTCTGTGCATGGAATTCTCCAGGTAAGAATACTCGAGTGGGTTGCCATTCTTTTCTTGAGTGGATCTTTCTGACCCAGGGTTTAAACCCAGTTCTCCTGCTTTGCAGACAAAATCTTTATCATCTGAACCCCCAGGGAAGCCTCCATCTCTACTCATGTGGTTACCTATATTCCACTTGCCTTCCATAACTCTTTCTATATTTTGACATACACAGTCATATAAAATTGAAAATTCTAGCTGCTGCTACAAACATAATACAAATAATGTTAAAGAGATAAGAAAACAGATAAAACCATTATTTCCAGATACATAATTGTGTACATTAAAAAATCATTAAAAAAATCAAGGAAACTACAAATGAATTAAACAATTTAAAAATTGATTAAAAAATTATTTCAGCAAAAACACTTAAAAAATGGAATCCCAAAGTAAAACAACTTATTGACATTAACCTTTAAATTCATCATTATCAAGTATAAAAATTAATAACTTTATACAAACATTCAATATATTACTGAGCATAATTGTTTTCTGTGAATATGAAATATACTTTAATTATGAATTGACTGATAGAATATTTTAAAAGTTGTAGTTTCTGCCCAGTTATTTATCTATATCCAAATGAACTCTCAATCAATACCTCAGCATACTCTGATTGTAAAATGTAACAGAGATTATACATCTTATTTGTAAACAAAAGAGATTAATATTACAAAGAAAATCTTAAATATGTAGGAAAACAAACTTGGAGAATATAGAGTATGAAATATTGTACCCTATTAAAAGTCTAGAATAATTGCAGCAGTGTTATCTCACCCTATCTAGCACTGTTTGATAAAGACAAACAAACAAACAAAAAAACCTGCATAAGAGAAAGAAACAGAGATACAAAGAGAAATATATTTTCACTCAACTGATGACAAAAGTGATACTGCAGGACAGGTTTAAAGTCATAATTCTTTAATGCATATAATATTGGAGCATGCAGATATTTATATGGAAAAAATCACAGCCCCACTGCACATGGTATAGGGAAATCATTTCTGGATGAGTTACAGATGTTAATGTGAAGGTAAAACAGTAAAACTATTGCCAGAAATGCCAGAACACCTTTAAAAAGAAAATTTTAAAGTTAGACAAGATAGTCTTATTACACATTAAACAGAGAGCTTATATCAAGATTCTATATTTTAAAAATTAATATAAAAGTCAATCCTGTCAACAAATGCCAAAAGCTTTTCATGATGACTTCACAAAAAAGTATAACCAAATAGCCAATACCAATATCAAAACCATACTATACATCATTTTTTTTTATGTAAATAAAAGCTACAATAAGATACCACTCTACATATAGTAGAAGAACTATGCTAAATGAAATATGCCAGGGACAGGATAAACACTACATGATTTCACGTCTATAAGGAACCTAAAATAAGTCAGATTAGAAGCAGATAGAGAAGTGGATACAAGATGCCGAAGGGAGGGAGAAATGGAGAGCTTTTCATTTGGTATAGTCTCAGTAATGTAAGATGAACTAATTCTAGAGACATACTGTACAGCAGTGCCTATAGCCAACAACACTGGATTACAGACTTAAAAATTTGTTGACACTATATCCTTTTCTTCTGTAATACATACAGATATTTTTCTTGTGATGAGAACTTTTAAATCCACTCTCTAAGCAACTTTCAAATATGCAATAAAGTATTATTCACTACTGTTGCCATGTGGTACATTATATTCTCATGACTTATAGCTGGATGTCTGTACATTTTGACTCCCTTCACTGATCTATTCTATGAGCTTTGTCTGTTTGTTTCGATTTCACATATAAGTGAGATTATATGGCAGTTGACTTTATCTGACATATTTCACTTTATAGAATGGTCTCAAGGTCCATACATGTTGAAAAATGACAATATTTCATTATTTTTATGATGACAATAATATTCTAATATATATATGTATCTTATATTACTTCATCCATTCATTTGTAGAAGGATGCTTACGTTGTTTCCATTTCTTGACTATTGTGCATAATGCTGCGGTGAACATGAGAGTGCATATAACTTTTCAAGTTTGTGTATTTATTTTTATATTTTTGATAAATACTGCAAATTGGAATTTCTGGATCATATGGTACCTCTATTTTTAGTTTCCTGAGTACGCTCCATACTCCTTTCCATAGTGGCTGCATTAATTTAAATCCCTATCAACAGGGCATGAGGATTGCTTTTCTAAGCCTTGCCAACACTTGTTATTTCTTTTTTATTGGATAGGAGCTATTCCAACAGGTGAGAGGTGATGGCTTATGGTGATTTTGATTTGCATTTCACTGATAATTAGCAGTGCTGAGCATCTTTGCATGTATCTGTTGGCTTTCTGTATTTCATCTTTGGAAAAAAAACCTATTCAGATGTCCTATCCATTTTTGAATTGAATGGTTTTTATTTTGCTATCTAATTATATGAGATGTATATATAGTTTAGATATTAATCCCTTATTAAATATATGATTTGCAAACATATTCTTCTGTTCAGTAAGTTGCCTTTTCATTTTTTTGATGGGTAGATCTTATATTAACTGTTTTTACCAAACAAACCAACCCAAAACTAGAGACACAAGAAAAGTTTTGTAAGTAATAAATAGATTAGAAGCAGATAGAGAAGTGGATACAAGATGCCGAAGGGAGGGAGAAATGGAGAGCTTTTCATTTGGTATAGTCTCAGTAATGTAAGATGAACTAATTCTAGAGACATACTGTACAGCAGTGCCTATAGCCAACAACACTGGATTACAGACTTAAAAATTTGTTGACACTATATCCTTTTCTTCTGTAATACATACAGATATTTTTCTTGTGATGAGAACTTTTAAATCCACTCTCTAAGCAACTTTCAAATATGCAATAAAGTATTATTCACTACTGTTGCCATGTGGTACATTATATTCTCATGACTTATAGCTGGATGTCTGTACATTTTGACTCCCTTCACTGATCTATTCTATGAGCTTTGTCTGTTTGTTTCGATTTCACATATAAGTGAGATTATATGGCAGTTGACTTTATCTGACATATTTCACTTTATAGAATGGTCTCAAGGTCCATACATGTTGAAAAATGACAATATTTCATTATTTTTATGATGACAATAATATTCTAATATATATATGTATCTTATATTACTTCATCCATTCATTTGTAGAAGGATGCTTACGTTGTTTCCATTTCTTGACTATTGTGCATAATGCTGCGGTGAACATGAGAGTGCATATAACTTTTCAAGTTTGTGTATTTATTTTTATATTTTTGATAAATACTGCAAATTGGAATTTCTGGATCATATGGTACCTCTATTTTTAGTTTCCTGAGTACGCTCCATACTCCTTTCCATAGTGGCTGCATTAATTTAAATCCCTATCAACAGGGCATGAGGATTGCTTTTCTAAGCCTTGCCAACACTTGTTATTTCTTTTTTATTGGATAGGAGCTATTCCAACAGGTGAGAGGTGATGGCTTATGGTGATTTTGATTTGCATTTCACTGATAATTAGCAGTGCTGAGCATCTTTGCATGTATCTGTTGGCTTTCTGTATTTCATCTTTGGAAAAAAAACCTATTCAGATGTCCTATCCATTTTTGAATTGAATGGTTTTTATTTTGCTATCTAATTATATGAGATGTATATATAGTTTAGATATTAATCCCTTATTAAATATATGATTTGCAAACATATTCTTCTGTTCAGTAAGTTGCCTTTTCATTTTTTTGATGGGTAGATCTTATATTAACTGTTTTTACCAAACAAACCAACCCAAAACTAGAGACACAAGAAAAGTTTTGTAAGTAATAAATATGTCTGTTACTTTGATTGCACTGCTGGTTTCATGGACGTTTGCATATGTGCAAACACACCAAACTGTGTGTACTTTTGGAAACTGTGTGTCATTTTTGGAACCACTGTATATAAAGTGCAGTCTTAATAACATATTCTGTCCAAATAATTTATCATGAATTTTCCAACAATAGAATACCTATACCATTTTCACCTTGAGAAAATTTTCAGTAATTACACACCTCATCAAATATTGTCTTATATTTCCAAATTCTCTCATGGATGCCTATATTTTCTTTGATTTTAATTCAGCATCCATCAATTTATATAGTGTAAATAGTATATAATCATTGATTTCTTTTGAGTCAGAATAACTCTTTTTTTTCCCCACTCCCAAAACTTAGTTGCTTTGTTTTTTCTTCTGCATGGCATGGACTATTTCCACATGTCCAGGTCAATTTCACTGTAGATCAGTCTACAGTGTTAATTTTTCTCATTAGGAAAATTGCAGATTTTTTTCTGTAACTTGCAAGATTAACATTTTTGATGGATGAGTGAATAGGAAGTAGTGTATAAAATGTCAGTTTATTTGCTGTTGTATGTTTTTATTTGTATCACATTAAAAGGCAATAAATATTAGATCGTCTCATTATAAGCATATCTTGGAGACATGGCATGGTTGATTCTAGACCACTGCAATAAAGTGAATCACATGTAGTTTTGGTTTTCTAGTGCATATAGAAGTTATGTTTACACTATACTGCAGATTATTAGGTATAAAATAGCTTAGACTCTTAGGCCTAACTTTTAGACTACTAGATCTAAACGATGTGTACTTAAATGTTCAAACCTTGCTAAAATGCTAACTATTATCTGAGACTTCAGCAAGTTATAGTCGTAACATCAGATATCATTGATCACAGATCGCCATAACAAATATCATAATGAAAAAGGTATAAATCATATGAAATGTGGCACAGAGACAAGACATGAGTAAAAACTGGTGGGAAAATGAGACCGATAGACTTACAGGGTTGCCACAAACCTTTGATTCGTAAACAATGCAATTATCTGCAAGCACAGTAAAGTATGATAAAGCAAGGTATGTCTGTATCTATGATGCCAAGTTCATTGCCTGATTAGGGTGGTCACTATCAGATCTGTCCATTGTAAAAAAAAAAGCATCTATACTTTTTTCACACTAGTTAGTCTTTAGATTGATCCTTGTAAATTTAATAAAAATGGTGCTTCTAAATTATAACAAACAAATGGTCTTTTTATTTGGTGATTGTAACTGCTTATGTGAAATCACCCATTGTCCTCATTTCACTCATTCTCCCTTTCCTTAATATTGCATGTACAGACAACTTCCATCTCAGCCTATCTACCCTGAATTTGCTTTGGTCACTACTCCCATCCAAATATTTTCCTTTCTCTGTATCTTTTTATTTTATTTGTATTTGTCCTCATTTACGAAAGCAGATTTTTTTTTTTACAAAAACATTCAAAGAAAATGTGAACTTTGTATCTGGGTTATACAGTCCTGCAAATTCTGACCTCTGCTTCTTCTCATTAAGTTCTTATATCCTGACATATTTGGTCATTCATTTATGCTACTCCTCTCTTGATAGTACCTGAAGCATAGCAAATCTATTTTTGGAACTTGCATACTTTCTTGATGCCTAGGGTCTATGTTTCCTGCCTATCTCATGATTATCTCTTTACCCAAATTCAAGTCTTTCCATTTTTAATCTGACATTTTCTTATTGTGATTATAATTTCCAAGAAGTAATTCTTTACAAACAAAGATTATGCCAGTTAAATTGTTTGTCATTTCAATGTGTCCATGCTTTTAGCACATTATATGACCCATAAAATGTAATCATCATGTATTTGGTGAATTAATGAAAAAAAAATAAATAAAGATCTTTGAATACTTGCTTTCTTACACTAATATCCTGGTACTGACTATGCTTTTTCCAAAATTGGTAGACTTCAGCAAGTTATAGTCGTAACATCAGATATCATTGATCACAGATCGCCATAACAAATATCATAATGAAAAAGGTATAAATCATATGAAATGTGGCACAGAGACAAGACATGAGTAAAAACTGGTGGGAAAATGAGACCGATAGACTTACAGGGTTGCCACAAACCTTTGATTCGTAAACAATGCAATTATCTGCAAGCACAGTAAAGTATGATAAAGCAAGGTATGTCTGTATCTATGATGCCAAGTTCATTGCCTGATTAGGGTGGTCACTATCAGATCTGTCCGTTGTAAGAAAAAAGCAGCTATACTTTTTTCACACTAGTTAGTCTTTAGATTGATCCTTGTAAATTTAATAAAAATGGTGCTTCTAAATTATAACAAACAAATGGTCTTTTTATTTGGTGATTGTAACTGCTTATGTGAAATCACCCATTGTCCTCATTTCACTCATTCTCCCTTTCCTTAATATTGCATGTACAGACAACTTCCATCTCAGCCTATCTACCCTGAATTTGCTTTGGTCACTACTCCCATCCAAATATTTTCCTTTCTCTGTATCTTTTTATTTTATTTGTATTTGTCCTCATTTACGAAAGCAGATTTTTTTTACAAAAACATTCAAAGAAAATGTGAACTTTGTATCTGGGTTATACAGTCCTGCAAATTCTGACCTCTGCTTCTTCTCATTAAGTTCTTATATCCTGACATATTTGGTCATTCATTTATGCTACTCCTCTCTTGATAGTACCTGAAGCATAGCAAATCTATTTTTGGAACTTGCATACTTTCTTGATGCCTAGGGTCTATGTTTCCTGCCTATCTCATGATTATCTCTTTACCCAAATTCAAGTCTTTCCATTTTTAATCTGACATTTTCTTATTGTGATTATAATTTCCAAGAAGTAATTCTTTACAAACAAAGATTATGCCAGTTAAATTGTTTGTCATTTCAATGTGTCCATGCTTTTAGCACATTATATGACCCATAAAATGTAATCATCATGTATTTGGTGAATTAATGAAAAAAAAATAAATAAAGATCTTTGAATACTTGCTTTCTTACACTAATATCCTGGTACTGACTGAATGCTCCAGTTGGCTAAAGAACAGGACTTCTGTATTCTAGGGTGTTGAGGCATAATATTGATTCTTGATATAATAGTTATTGTAAAAAGGAATCCTTATTAAAAATGTTGTCTCCAGTAATATTATATAATTCATATTTAATAATCATGTTTAACTGGATGGACCCATGACTGAATGGTAAAAAAGTAATTTAAATATTTGATTAAACTAATAATTTTAGTTAAATGATTTGATATTAATTAGATTTTTAAATGATAAGGACTTCATGTACAGTATATTTCTCTCTCTATATATATATATATATATGACTTAGAAAATTTGCATTAAAGACATAATAAAATAACTATGTTCCTTTGGGCTCTGAATTGAAAGAGGACCATTGTAAGCATAAAGAAGCTTAAGCACATTGTTTCAGCTTGGAGCTAAGATGGCGCCTACAGGAAGGGGTGAAGGTCCCCGCATGTTCCTTATTATAAAAAACAAAATAAACTCACACACAGAGGCATACATTTATATGTAATCACTAACAAAGGCAAAAGAAATTGAAAAAATTCCACAGTTCATTAGAGAAATCAATATAGATGTGAATCAATTCCTTAAAAGGATTTTCCTATTTGTTTCTTTTTTCTCTGTTTATTTTATTCCTAATAGTCTTTAAAATATTTTTCTTTAATGGCTTAATTGACTGTTTAATGTCATTTTGATCATTATTATTGCATAGTTATTTTTAATTTTCACCAGTATGTATATTTATTTCTTTACTCAAAAATTATAGTCTAAATGTAGCATTTGTATGTGTAATAATATCTAAAAATTAGTCACTACATTCTCCACAGAAGTAGAGAAGGCTTTACATTGGCTTCTGAAATTAAAATATTTTATGCTTTTGTAGAATCATATCTTCCTTCTTCACCATTCATATTCTTGTTACAAAAGTGCTCAGATTTTTAAGGTGAAAGTAAGGAAATATAAAATGACTAATAGTATATTTAATAATCTAGTAATATTTGAAAAATATTTAGTAAAGTTATTTAACTGTGAGATGTTCCGCCACCTGCCTCCCTTGAGGTACAGTTTCTATGAATACATACAGGTGAAATAGTACCCTAGAGTGAATCCATTAACCACTAGGTGGTAGCATATCCTTTCTTATTTTATAACAATAGTTACAATTTTCATATATTCTTTTAAATTTTGAACTAGAAAGAAGTATTTGGAAAACAAGTTTAGTACTGTTATGCATTTGTATTATCCCATTTTTTATTCTTCATTTTTCCATAGATTTTTTCAAATCTTCTGTTTTCTCCTGATTATGAAAGAAGTTATTGATAATATAATAATTTTATTGTTCAGATAATGAAGCCATATATCAATATATATATATATATAACATGTCTCCTAATTTGTGAACATAAATATAGATATTTTCAATAATATATACTAAGACTTTATCTACTTTGTTTCAGTCTATGTTTTACATATTTAACTTTTATTGGAAAAAAAATACCTCTTCATCCAAAATTATGAATAGAATTGTTTTATTAGTGGTACTATTCTTAATAAGAAAATGTTTAGTACTTCAGCATTCTCAGGAGAATAGAAAGATGAGGTGAGATTATTCATTGTGTCAAAGGTGATATCATTTATCAATAGCAATTAATTTCTTCTCCTTTGGTCTCTTCCATATTTTTGTTATATCTTTATCTTAAAAAATGAAAATATTATATGAAAGCAAAATAATATGTATTTCTGTATCATAAATTTATGATCCTACATTTATGAAATGGATTCACGTATATGATTCTGTGTTTGCAGGTAATTAGGGCATGAGGGAGAACGCTTATGTATGAGATAAGTGCTGTTACAATAATAGACAGGAGAGAAACTATCTCTAACTGTAGTGTGAGAACATAGCGAAAAGCAGCAATCTGCAAGCCAGGATGAGAACTCTCATCAGACACTGACGGAATCCACCAGCACCATTCAGGAACTTCATAACTTTGAGAACATTTCTGTTGTTGAAGCCACCTAGTCTCTTCTGAGGAGGGCATGACAACCCGCTGGAGAATTCTTGCCTGGAGAATCTCACGGACAGATGAGCCTGGTGGACTGTAGTCTAGACGGTCACAGAGTTGGATATGACTGAAGAGACTTATCATACGCAGTCTTAAATTTAGTAAAGTTATTTAACTGTGAGATGTTCCGCCACCTGCCTCCCTTGAGGTACAGTTTCTATGAATACATACAGGTGAAATAGTACCCTAGAGTGAATCCATTAACCACTAGGTGGTAGCATATCCTTTCTTATTTTATAACAATAGTTACAATTTTCATATATTCTTTTAAATTTTGAACTAGAAAGAAGTATTTGGAAAACAAGTTTAGTACTGTTATGCATTTGTATTATCCCATTTTTTATTCTTCATTTTTCCATAGATTTTTTCAAATCTTCTGTTTTCTCCTGATTATGAAAGAAGTTATTGATAATATAATAATTTTATTGTTCAGATAATGAAGCCATATATCAATATATATATATATATAACATGTCTCCTAATTTGTGAACATAAATATAGATATTTTCAATAATATATACTAAGACTTTATCTACTTTGTTTCAGTCTATGTTTTACATATTTAACTTTTATTGGAAAAAAAATACCTCTTCATCCAAAATTATGAATAGAATTGTTTTATTAGTGGTACTATTCTTAATAAGAAAATGTTTAGTACTTCAGCATTCTCAGGAGAATAGAAAGATGAGGTGAGATTATTCATTGTGTCAAAGGTGATATCATTTATCAATAGCAATTAATTTCTTCTCCTTTGGTCTCTTCCATATTTTTGTTATATCTTTATCTTAAAAAATGAAAATATTATATGAAAGCAAAATAATATGTATTTCTGTATCATAAATTTATGATCCTACATTTATGAAATGGATTCACGTATATGATTCTGTGTTTGCAGGTAATTAGGGCATGAGGGAGAACGCTTATGTATGAGATAAGTGCTGTTACAATAATAGACAGGAGAGAAACTATCTCTAACTGTAGTGTGAGAACATAGCGAAAAGCAGCAATCTGCAAGCCAGGATGAGAACTCTCATCAGACACTGACGGAATCCACCAGCACCATTCAGGAACTTCATAACTTTGAGAACATTTCTGTTGTTGAAGCCACCTAGTCTCTTCTGAGGAGGGCATGACAACCCGCTGGAGAATTCTTGCCTGGAGAATCTCACGGACAGATGAGCCTGGTGGACTGTAGTCTAGACGGTCACAGAGTTGGATATGACTGAAGAGACTTATCATACGCAGTCTATAATACTTTGTTACGGCAACCAAAGCTAAGACAATCCCTTTATATAACTGAAGCTTTATACTTATAGAACAGCAGTTCCACATCTCCCCCTCCTTTTGCCCTGAAACCACCACTGTACTGTGTGTTTTTATTTATCTTATCAGTGCTTTATTAAATGTTTAAATTTTAGTTGAGATATTCTTAGTACTTTTGCTTCTATGTAGTTTGTGTTTTGGGTTTCAATCATAAAATATTTTTAAAAATTTAAATGTTCAATCCTTTGCTATTGAAATACAGAAATATAACAGATATGGATTATTAACCTCATATTTTGCCACATATTAAGTGTATTAGTTCTGTAGTATTTTTGTAATTTATTGGATTGTTTTTAATATAAATAATCCCGCTCTCTGCAGATGAAGGCATTTTGTTTCTTTCTTTTGAGCTCCTTCTCTCTTATACATATTTTTCTTTTTCTTTTTTTCTTTTTAAACCTTTATTTTGCTTTTAGCTTTTACAAAGTTTTGTTGTTTACAGATATGAAAGTTCCCAGATTAGTCACATGTATATCCCCCCCTTCCCACCCCTCCCAACCATCACACAGCACCCCTGAAGGATCCCCTTTTCTCACAGAGCAATGACTAGAGCTATTTTCTTCCCTTATGACAGTACAGGCCTTCATGCTACTTCCTTTACAACTCCCACCTTCTGTTCCTTCCCCACAATGTCTATATGTCCACTGTCCATGTCTGTCTTTCCGTCGCTTCACTGCATGTGCTATCATCACCATCCTACTAGATTCCATATATATGTGTTAATATACTGCATTTGTCCTTCTCTTTCTGACTGACTTCACTTTTGATGATACGTTCTAGATCCAGCCACCTCATTAGGGCTGATTCTTCTGCATTTCTCTTTACAGCTGTGTAGTATTCCATTGTATATATGTACCAGAGCTTTTGGATCCATTCATTCGTCGATGGGCATCTAGGTTCCTTCCATGTTCTAGCTATTGTATAGAGAGCTGCAATGAACATTGGGGTACAGGTGCTTCTTTCAGATTTGATTTCATCAGGGTATAAGCCTAAGAGTGGGATTGCTGGGTCATATGGTGCTTCTATTTTTAGTTTTTTAAGAAATCTCCAGACTATCTTCCATAGAGGCTGTATCAATTTACACTCCCACCAGCAATGCAGGAGTGTTCTCTCTTATACATATTTTTCTTGATCTATGGCACTGGCTGGGGCATCTACTACAATGTTGAACAGAATTGACATCCTGGTCGTCTTTACCATGTAGGGGAATGTGATCCTATTATGCGTGATTAATGACAATCTGTGTTTATATAGGTCTGCTCCCAATATCTGCTTTCCATTGAAACTACTTGAACATTTTCTGCTGCTTATATTTTTGAAAAATACTTGTCTGGGTATAAAGTTTGATGTTCACAGTGGTTTTCTTTAGCATTATAAAAGGATCATTGCATTCTCTTTTCAGCCTCATCATTTCAGATAAGAAACATGCTTTCATTTTTCTATTTTTCTGTACACAATGTGTTTTTCACCTCTGGCTGTTTTAAGATTTTCTTTTTAATACTGGTTTTCAGTAATTTGATTTTCTATGCTTTGGTGTGGTGTTCTATATGTTTATCTTGGTCTGGGTCTCTTGAGATTCCTGACTCTCTGCATTCAGAATTTTCATCAAATTGAAGATGTCCAGTTATTTTTGCTTCACTATTTGTGTATCCCCTTCTCTTTCCTGTGTTCAAATAATGTATATATTTGAATGCTTGACATTGTCTCAGGTTTCAAAGAAGGTCTGGTTAATTTTTTAGCCCTTTTTCTCTCTTGCCTTATGCTTTATTTTATGTTTTCTATTTAATAAATCTTTTCTTCAGTAGTTCCTGAAGTGCTCTCAAATGTCAGTTGTACTATTTTCTTCCAGAAAATATTTTTGGAGTTACTGTATGCCTTTCTATTCTCTTTCCACTAATTTCAAGTATTATTTTACATATTGAGTAAATATGTATGTATGTATATATATATATATATATATATATATATATATATATATATATATATATCTGTTCTAACATGTTTGTCTGCTTTCTTTATCATTTCTGTTTATGTTTCTATTGACATGTTTATCAGGGTATAAGCCTAAGAGTGGGATTGCTGGGTCATATGGTGCTTCTATTTTTAGTTTTTTAAGAAATCTCCAGACTATCTTCCATAGAGGCTGTATCAATTTACACTCCCACCAGCAATGCAGGAGTGTTCTCTCTTATACATATTTTTCTTGATCTATGGCACTGGCTGGGGCATCTACTACAATGTTGAACAGAATTGACATCCTGGTCGTCTTTACCATGTAGGGGAATGTGATCCTATTATGCGTGATTAATGACAATCTGTGTTTATATAGGTCTGCTCCCAATATCTGCTTTCCATTGAAACTACTTGAACATTTTCTGCTGCTTATATTTTTGAAAAATACTTGTCTGGGTATAAAGTTTGATGTTCACAGTGGTTTTCTTTAGCATTATAAAAGGATCATTGCATTCTCTTTTCAGCCTCATCATTTCAGATAAGAAACATGCTTTCATTTTTCTATTTTTCTGTACACAATGTGTTTTTCACCTCTGGCTGTTTTAAGATTTTCTTTTTAATACTGGTTTTCAGTAATTTGATTTTCTATGCTTTGGTGTGGTGTTCTATATGTTTATCTTGGTCTGGGTCTCTTGAGATTCCTGACTCTCTGCATTCAGAATTTTCATCAAATTGAAGATGTCCAGTTATTTTTGCTTCACTATTTGTGTATCCCCTTCTCTTTCCTGTGTTCAAATAATGTATATATTTGAATGCTTGACATTGTCTCAGGTTTCAAAGAAGGTCTGGTTAATTTTTTAGCCCTTTTTCTCTCTTGCCTTATGCTTTATTTTATGTTTTCTATTTAATAAATCTTTTCTTCAGTAGTTCCTGAAGTGCTCTCAAATGTCAGTTGTACTATTTTCTTCCAGAAAATATTTTTGGAGTTACTGTATGCCTTTCTATTCTCTTTCCACTAATTTCAAGTATTATTTTACATATTGAGTAAATATGTATGTATGTATATATATATATATATATCTATATATATATATATATATCTGTTCTAACATGTTTGTCTGCTTTCTTTATCATTTCTGTTTATGTTTCTATTGACATGTTTATCCTGATTTTGTGTTATAGTTTTCTGCTTGTTTATTTGTTTATTGGTTTGGGTATCAGATCTTATAAATTGTGTAGTGCTTCATGTTGGACTTTGTGATATTCTTTTAAAGAATATTGACATTTATTCTAATCAATTCTTGAAAGTCCATTTTTAACATTTTAATGCATATTTGCTGGCGCTCTTAGAGTAGGTATAGAGCAGCTTTTGCTTTCAAGTTAATTAACCACACTTCTTAGGTATGAATGTTTGGGAAACTCTGATGATCCCTCTATTAGACCGCTTGGAATGCTTTGACTTACACTTCCTAGTAATTTTTCTTTCCTTGGAAGATGTGCTTTCCAGACCTCAATTGCATACTCAGATAGGTAGTACACTAAAATCTCCAAGGGAATTCATGCATATATCTGGAATGAAATTTGGGAATTGTTTCAACCAAGTAGATAAACTCCATAAATTATAGTTCCATTGGCCTTTTCAACTCTGGTATCTGTTTCATGAATTGAGGAAAATTGCTGGTCGCTGTTTTGGTGGCTCTCTTCCTGAACTGGAGTCTGTATATTGCACTCACATACAACATACGGTTCTTATATTTCATGTACACATGTGTATATCTATCTATATGTACATATTACATATAGTCCATATATTACATAGAGCTGAGAAGATGGCACAGTGGTAAAGAAACCACCTGCCAGTGCAGGAGACACAGGTTACATAGTTTTGATCCTTGAGTCAGGAAGATCCTCTGGAGGAGAAAATGGCAGGCCTCTTCAGTAGTCTTGCCTGCTGGACAACCCCATGGACAGAGAGCCTGGCAGGCTACAGTCTGTAGAATTTTAAAGAGCTGACCTGAGCACACACATATAGTTTTTCTATAGCAAGAAGACCTGGGTGATGGTAGGAGTCACTTGATTTCTTTACTTTCTCCACTTCCTTTGTTCAACATCAAATACATGTTTTCGATATTTTGTCAATCTTTTTTTTTTTTTTGATGGGGGGGCAGGTTGGGGAGGGAGAGGGGCCGGCGGGCCACTTCTATCGGTCTTTCATTTATCTATTTTCATCCTCTTTTTGTTCTTTGGCCTGTGTGGGCCTCTCATCACGGTAACCTCTGTTGTTGCAGAGCACCGGCTCTGGGCGCATGCGCTCCAGATCTCCAACTCAGCAATTGGACACATTGGTCCAGCCGCTCCGTGACACATGGGATCTTCCCAGGCCAGGGATCGAACCGGCACCCCTTGCACTTCAAGGTGGTGTCCTTACCCACTGGACCACCAGGGAAGCCCTATATTTTGTCAATCTTAATACTTGTTTGCTTTGTGTCGGTAACATAGGGACAGTGTTACTCTCTCATGCATAAATGTAGTGGCAAGAAGCAATGCTCCATGACTAGTTTGATATTTCTTCATGGTCTGAACTTTCTGAGGAAAAATCCCAAGCAACCAAGAGCTGTGTAAGTAAATTGGAAATTGGAGATCCTGTAGTTCTCTCCAGTGGTTTACAGTTTATCTCTCCTGGAACCTCAGGTTTACATTCCAAATGGTAATGAATTTAGAGATGTTCACCTCTTATCCACAGAAAAGATTTCCTTATCTTAGAAAGATAAGGTCTCTTTCCTCCTGAGGGATGAGGCAAGTTGTGCAAGCCTGCCATAAATAAGCTTTGAGATTCATAATTTCAGAGTGTTTCTACCATGAGGCAAACTCGCAGTTTTCAGGGACAAGCAACATTCGAATCACACTGTGTCTTCCCATGAGGAACTTGGAGTTATGTGGAAGTGTCACTAAGATCTTATGCAAGTAAAAAGACTACTTTTGATCCAGAAACCTTATGCTTAATCTTAGAATAAACTAAATAAGTAAATATATTAAACACATAAAGCATACATCACAATAAGGTTTTACCAAATGATGTCCTCAACTTCAAACTATAGTTTTGATAAAGGTGATATAGTTAAAATAGCATCATTATAGAAATACGGTTGGCCATATTTAAAGGAGAAATTACACCATTGAAGATCAAATACAATACCAAAGATTTCATACTGTAGCTCAGTATAGTTGAGATATTCTATGATAAGATATACTTTGGTAAGGTGATAACTGCTAGAGTCCATGGGTCTATCTTAATGTTATAGCAATTACTGATTTTGTTGCTTTGAGATTCATATGCTTAAGAGTTGGACACGGCTGAGTGACTGAACTGAACCAACTTTGTTATTCTTTTCTGAGATTCTTTTGGATATGTTAGGTCCTTTGTATTTCCGTGTACATTTAAAAATCAGCTTTCAATTTCTATTTTAAAACCTGGTGGAATGGTGATTACATTTTTATTAAGTGAATAATTTGAATTTAGGAAGGTTTGATACCTTAAAAATATTGCATCTTTCCATCTAGGAACATGGTATGTCTGTTTAGGCCTTTAAAATTTTCTCGTAAGAATGTTTTGTAGCTTTCAGTGTAGAAATTAATAGGTCAATTTTAATGAATATTATCAAATGCCTTATAGAAATGTTGTACTAGTTTACATTATTACCATAGTGTATTTTCTAATATTTTCATCAATACTGGATTTTATAAATGTTTTTATTCCTTGCCAATCTCTCATAGATTAAAAAGTGTATCTCAGTTAAAAAAAAATGTGCTTTTTTCAAACCTTTATAGCCCAATTTAAATTATTAAATAAATTCTGTGATCAGGGATTATACATGAACAATATCTGGTAATTTTCAAATGAAATACATTATTTAAGTTTATATTTTCAAATAGACCTTATAATCTCATTTTTTTTTTTTTTTTTTTAGTTTTGTTTTTTTTTGAGGGGAGCGGGTTGGGGAGGGAGAGGGGCAGGCAGGCCACTTCTATTGGTCTTTTCATTTATCTATTTTCATCCATCTTTGTTCTTTGGCCCATGTGGGCCTCCCATCACAGTGGCCTCTGTTGTCACAGAGTACCGGCTCCAGGTGCATGCAGCCCAGAGCTCCGGCTCGGTAATTGGACACATGGGTCCAGCAGCTCTGTGGTACGTGGGATCTTCCCAGGCAAGGGATGGAACTGGCGCCCCTTTCACTGCAAGGTGGTACCTTTACCCACTGGACCACAAGGAAAGCCCCTCTTGAATTAATATCTGTCTGTGACATGCATAAAAGAATGTTTAAAATTTTTTTTTTTTTAAATTATGCATTGCTTTCTTAATAGGCTTTGCTGCCACAGGAAGAATACTTTCCCCTGAGGTTTTATTCACATATAACTGGTATAAAAATCAACTGCTTGTAATTGACACACATAATTTGATGATATTTGAAATATATATACACACGTAATCATCACTGAAATCTAGGTAATAAAAATATCTGTCACCTCCAGATGTTTCCCTTTGTCTTTCTGTGGTTGTTTATTTTTCTCCATCCCATTCCCAAGAAAGATATTTTTATATAACAAATAGCTATATTGTACATATAGTAACTATTTAAGAAATGTTTCCCAAAACAAATGCACTAGAAGTGAGGTTTAGAGGTGACGTTTAATTCTAATATGTCTATGATTCATGAAGTTGTTAAAAGCTGTTTATTACAATGTACTGGATTTTATAAATGTTTTTATTCCTTGCCAATCTCTCATAGATTAAAGTGTATCTCAGTTAAAAAATGTGCTTTTTTCAAACCTTTATAGCCCAATTTAAATTATTAAATAAATTCTGTGATCAGGGATTATACATGAACAATATCTGGTAATTTTCAAATGAAATACATTATTTAAGTTTATATTTTCAAATAGACCTTATAATCTCATTTTTTTTTTTTTTTTTTTAGTTTTGTTTTTTTTTGAGGGGAGCGGGTTGGGGAGGGAGAGGGGCAGGCAGGCCACTTCTATTGGTCTTTTCATTTATCTATTTTCATCCATCTTTGTTCTTTGGCCCATGTGGGCCTCCCATCACAGTGGCCTCTGTTGTCACAGAGTACCGGCTCCAGGTGCATGCAGCCCAGAGCTCCGGCTCGGTAATTGGACACATGGGTCCAGCAGCTCTGTGGTACGTGGGATCTTCCCAGGCAAGGGATGGAACTGGCGCCCCTTTCACTGCAAGGTGGTACCTTTACCCACTGGACCACAAGGAAAGCCCCTCTTGAATTAATATCTGTCTGTGACATGCATAAAAGAATGTTTAAAATTTTTTTTTTTTTAAATTATGCATTGCTTTCTTAATAGGCTTTGCTGCCACAGGAAGAATACTTTCCCCTGAGGTTTTATTCACATATAACTGGTATAAAAATCAACTGCTTGTAATTGACACACATAATTTGATGATATTTGAAATATATATACACACGTAATCATCACTGAAATCTAGGTAATAAAAATATCTGTCACCTCCAGATGTTTCCCTTTGTCTTTCTGTGGTTGTTTATTTTTCTCCATCCCATTCCCAAGAAAGATATTTTTATATAACAAATAGCTATATTGTACATATAGTAACTATTTAAGAAATGTTTCCCAAAACAAATGCACTAGAAGTGAGGTTTAGAGGTGACGTTTAATTCTAATATGTCTATGATTCATGAAGTTGTTAAAAGCTGTTTATTACAGTGGTTTTGTCCAAAGCTGATTTTTTTTTTATCCAGATTTTCATGTATGTTGAAGGGCCCTGGTTAATTAGAACTCTCTTAAATAATGAGAGTTTCATTCTCTAATATTTTAACACTCCATGAATATTTTAAAGATCAATTTATTATATGATAATAATTTTTCAAAATAATATTCAAGAAAATCATCTAAACTTTATTAAAAATTATACCTATCAATAAAATCATTTAATTATTTAAAATTAATATAAACGCTGTTTATATCCCAACTGTTTGGAAGGTATGATAATTTGTGTGTTTCTACCTAATTAAAATGATCGCATCCTGGAAGTTAGTTTTGTCGTGGCTGTTCAATTACTAAATTGTTTCTGACCTTTGCAACTCCGCGGACTGTAGCTCGCTAGGGTCCTCTGTCCATGGAATTCTCCAGGCAAGAATACTGGAGTGGGCTGCATTTCCCTCTCCAGGGGATCTTCCTGACCTAGGGTTCAAACCTCCATCTCCTGCTTGCAGGCAAATTCTTTACCACTGAGCTACCTGGGAAATCTGAAAGTTAATTGAAAACTAAAATAATCTATTATTGTCCTTGCCAAATTAAAATCACAGTTCCACCCCTCCTGTATCCCTGTCACATGCTAAATTGAAAACCTTGAAATACGATCAACCTACCTCTCACAGAAGTTTTCAGATAGTACCTTTCAAAATATAATTCATGTATTCATTGAATGAGAAAAACAAATCCTGATATTTTTCTAGGCATGTGACACTAGAGCATGCTACCATTTTTCATTGGCACTTGAATTATCCACACTGATATTACTGAGATTGGTGCTCTTACAATAGTGATGAATTACCAGAATGATCATTGCCAGGCATCCTGATCTCCTCAGGTGAAACAGGCACAATATGTCTTCAAGGACATAGTGATTTTCAGGAATGCAGCCTCACCAATTCTCTTTCCTGAGCAGCCTAACCTTTCAGTATCTAATAGTTTCCCTTTTGTCACTGCCAGTTTCCTTACAGCTTTCATTCATTTAAAGCTTCCTCAAGCTCTTTAAGTGTCTGTTTTTCAGACATCTGATCACCCCCTTAAAAACTTCATTCTTTTTCTGTCATGTTTTGTTTTCTTGCTAAAAATTTCAAGTTTGTTAGTAATTAAGTCAAATGTATAAGGGAACAAGGTAAGTGTATGGAAAATTCATCTGGTGATAATGAAAATTTGTTATATAAATTCATTTGATAGTATATATTTTTTTAAATCTAAAGGAAAAGCCTGAAGTAGAATAGAATCTAAAAGTGGAGTAAGGATTATATTTAAGTATTCATTTAATTACCCCTAGCTCATTCATTTAATTACCCTTAGTTCACCAATTAGTAATTTTTTTAGTAGCCTTGGGCTTTCTATCATAAAATAGGATTATTTATAATAAAAGTCTACTGAAGAACAGATTATTCCATGGCTATAATTTATCTGTTTTCATGGCAGTTGTGAATATTTAAATAAAATAGTTCAGTATTTCTTTCTCTCTCTCCCTCTTTTCTTTTTTTCTTCACATAACTTAAAATAACTCAGCAATAGATCAGGTTGCTCTCCTGATTCAATGGGCACCGAAACAACTACATTTACTGTTTCATGAGCCAAGTATTTATTTCAATCTTTTAATTCCCCTGTCCCCTCAAATTTCAAATGCAAAAAAAAAAAAAAAAATGACAAAGGAATTATTTTGAATATTTAGATAAAGGTCTTATTATATTTGTGTCCTATGATTTCCAAGGGTATGATGTAGTAGCCCATATTTTATGACTAATTTTATTGTTTATAGGATAATTTCTTCAATATGTTTTTTGTATAATTAATCACAAAATATTAGATAAAATATGTGCTCTATTCAAATACATATCCCACTAGAGTAGAAAAAGGAAAAATGTGTATACTGCTTTTTTGGGCGGAAGTTTGAAGAGAAGTATAACCATTGTAAACTAAGGAAGTGTTAACAGATGCCCTACAGAAGTTAAAAAAGAACAGGATAGAGTGTATGAGACATATGCATATGTGGGTAAAACATTTCTAGGCTCTTTTTTTACTCCTTTGCAAGAGAGACGATTAGCATAAAGATTTTCAAGGTTGTCCATACTCCCATATGTTCACAGGAAGCTATTCTAGTTCCATGAAGATATAATTTCATATATATAGCCCAAATGTACTTTTATAAGTAATGGGACAAAGAAGAATCCCATATGTCATTCTACCTCACTGGAAAACTACAGATGATCTAAGAATATTTTGAATATTTTGCTTTGTCCTGCCACTGTAAAACTTATTCTAGTCTTTTGTTAGAGAAACATGTGTAAATGATAACATATATGTGAAGGGAGCATTGATAGCCTTTAGAAAAATGTTTAATAATATGTTGAGCATATCATCTTGTGGCTAGATCATTTTATATATAGATTTCTGGCACAGAAACATTTTTGGCATATAAAAGGCATTCTATAACCACATATTAGGTTACAGAAAAGTTTGCAAGTGGATTATATACTCACGACAATGGGTAAATAGGAGATAAACTAATTTCTAGGTAATAAGAGATCCTAGGTTGTGTTCAGCTCTATGATCCTTAGGTATTGGGAACCTTGAGCAACGACAAGGCTGTTGCAGAGAAAAATAGCTCAGAAACATCATTATTTGGTGCATGAATTTTTGTTAGTATACTGTGGTCCCTGTAGAAGACTGGAAGTGGAAGTGGAAGATGGAAAGATAGTGAATACCACAATGAAAACAAAATCTTGTAGGTTTACTGTAAAGCAGACAGACATCTCCTATGGATTGAAAAACTGGTATATGGATTGTAAAACATACAGACCTCTATAAGGTCGATTGATGCTTAGATGCCAAGCTTTACTAAAAGGAAAGTCCTACCTGACTTGAAAAATATTGAAGCCAGTGGTAAATTGAACTTAAATAGAGATGCAATATACTGCAGATACCACTCAAAAATAGATAAACTGAACACAGTTTTCTACCCCTATAATACACACAGAATAAAACAGGATAACTGTGTAAGCTTTTCATTAAAAGCAGGAGATTTGACCAAAATTCAAAGGATGGAATCATCAATAGACACTGACCTATAACAAAAATTTCCTACAAGACATTTTGACAATTAACAAAAGATCCAGGAAGCCCAGCAAAACACAAAGCTCAGGATAAATAATAGTGATAAACACAAATACTTAAATAAAATTGAATAATAAAAAGTAAAGGAAACTTTGTAATATTCTATTTCTATTAAGTCAAAGAAGACATAAAAGGAGAAAAATATGAAAAAAAGACATAATAAATAAAAAGATGATTAAGTCATTACCATTACCAGTAATTATATTATTATAAAGAAGTTAAGCTTTTTGTTACAATGGTAGAAATTTATAATCAAAGATAAATGTTATATAGTATATAAATATGTATTTTTAGAAAAACAAGTAAAGTTTGAAACAAACAGTGAAAAAAGATCAATGAATAAAATGAAAACAGCTTAAGAAAAGCATACTAACATATTAAAGTATTAACATATGTCAAGTCAGGTGAAGTAAATCTCAAGAGTAGGGAATATTATACAGTTATTTTTAAGTGTAATTGCATTTAATGGACTTCCGTGGTGACTCAGATGGTAAAGAACTTGCCTGAGGGACTTCCCTAGTGGTCCAGTGGCTAAGACTCCGAGCTCCCAATTCAGGGGGCCCGGGTTCAATCCCTGGTCAGGGAAGTAGATTCCGCATGCCACAACTAAGAACCAGCACAGCCAAATAAATAAACAAAAATATTAAAAAAAAAAAAAAAGAATTTGCCTGAAACACAGGGGACCTGGGTACGATCCCTGGGTTGGGAGGATTCTCTGGATAATGGAATGGCAACCCACTCCAGTATTTTTGCCTGGAGAACTCCATGGACTGAGTAGCCTGATGGGCTACAGTCCATGGAGTTGCAAAGAGTCTGATAGGGTACAGTGATTAGTACTTCATTTTCACATTAATAATTATAGAAAATTAGCAGATATCCAACTTCAACATAGATGCCCCACTTAACATAGATGCGAAGTCTATGTAAAAATATTGACAAAACTAAAGGGAGAAGTATAGATGATACAATCATATTTGGATACATTAACACCAGAGTCTCAGAAATTGATAGAGCAAGAAGAAATTAGCACAACATTTAGAGTATTTAAATAACATTGTAACTCTGCCTGTCCTAATTAACATTCTTTTCATATGGGATACTTGCTAATATTGCCAATTTCACTCATATTATGAGCAATAAACTGCCTCGGGAAATTTCGTAAATTTCATAAGATTAAAATAATGTATAGTTTTTTCTCCTACTCTATCAATTTCACTGAATTATCTGAAAATGCTTAGTATTTAGAAATTCAGCAGCACACTATTAGTACTTTTTCATGTGGGTAAAAAAAAATTTTTCATTGGTGGGTTAAACTGAACAACAAGTGAACATAAATAACAGCATATAAATATGTATTTTTAGAAAAACAAGTAAAGTTTGAAACAAACAGTGAAAAAAGATCAATGAATAAAATGAAAACAGCTTAAGAAAAGCATACTAACATATTAAAGTATTAACATATGTCAAGTCAGGTGAAGTAAATCTCAAGAGTAGGGAATATTATACAGTTATTTTTAAGTGTAATTGCATTTAATGGACTTCCGTGGTGACTCAGATGGTAAAGAACTTGCCTGAGGGACTTCCCTAGTGGTCCAGTGGCTAAGACTCCGAGCTCCCAATTCAGGGGGCCCGGGTTCAATCCCTGGTCAGGGAAGTAGATTCCGCATGCCACAACTAAGAACCAGCACAGCCAAATAAATAAACAAAAATATTAAAAAAAAAAAAAAAGAATTTGCCTGAAACACAGGGGACCTGGGTACGATCCCTGGGTTGGGAGGATTCTCTGGATAATGGAATGGCAACCCACTCCAGTATTTTTGCCTGGAGAACTCCATGGACTGAGTAGCCTGATGGGCTACAGTCCATGGAGTTGCAAAGAGTCTGATAGGGTACAGTGATTAGTACTTCATTTTCACATTAATAATTATAGAAAATTAGCAGATATCCAACTTCAACATAGATGCCCCACTTAACATAGATGCGAAGTCTATGTAAAAATATTGACAAAACTAAAGGGAGAAGTATAGATGATACAATCATATTTGGATACATTAACACCAGAGTCTCAGAAATTGATAGAGCAAGAAGAAATTAGCACAACATTTAGAGTATTTAAATAACATTGTAACTCTGCCTGTCCTAATTAACATTCTTTTCATATGGGATACTTGCTAATATTGCCAATTTCACTCATATTATGAGCAATAAACTGCCTCGGTAAATTTCGGTAAATTTCATAAGATTAAAATAATGTATAGTTTTTTTCTCCTACTCTATCAATTTCACTGAATTATCTGAAAATGCTTAGTATTTAGAAATTCAGCAGCACACTATTAGTACTTTTTCATGTGGGTAAAGAAGAAAACTCAAAGGAAATTAGAAAATATTCAATGTGCTGAAGGCCATGGGTTAACAGTCAGATATAACTAAGCAACTGAACAACAAGTGAACATAAATAACAGCATATGAAAATTTGAATATGTAGCCGAAGCAATGTTTGTGTGGATATTTAATCTTTAAATAAGTATAATACAAAAGAAAAATATATATATCAATAATTTAAGCTTTCACATTAAACTAAAAAATAAAAATAATCACAGAATGAGAATAGTAAATAGTAAAACTAAAATTAGAAAACAATGAAAGAGAAAGCAAATAGAAAAAAATAACAAATTCTCTCTTTAGAATACATATACTAAGAAAAACCTAGAAAATTTTAAATACCAATATCAGTATATGAAAAGTCACAGAAATAATAAAAATAATATTATAAATTATTTAATGACAACAATTTTAACATAATAGATGGGGTTTAAAAACTTTGTAATAGCCTATTTACTTATATTAATAGAACAAAAATCAGAAACATTAAATAATTCCTTATTTATTACAAAGTAAATTTTTAAATGGAAGCAATCTTCCTTCAAAGAAATCTTCAGCTCACTTTGCTTCACTGCTAAATTCTGTCATTGGATAAGCAGAAATAATAGAATAATACAATCTCAGGAAATCAGGAATGAGAATAATTCCCAACTTATTTTATGAAACTAGAAATGCTCTGATAAGAAAACCTTAGAAATACATTACCACAAAAACTGAACACCATTGTAGCTGAACATGAGTGCAAAGATATTTCAGATAAATATGAGGACAGTAATTCAATAATGCATAAAAATCAATAATATTTCATGAGCAAGTAAAGCTTATTCAAGGACTGCAATGTTAGTTTAAATTAGAAAACCAGACAATAGTACTCACCACATTAAATGCACAAAGAAGGAAACATATTATCTCAATACATGCAGAAAAGAAGATAATTATATATTCATGATTTTTAAAAGAAATCTCAGAAAACCGGGAATATAGATCACACTAGTTTGCCAAGACTGCTATAACAAAAGTAAAACCAACTAAAGACTTACCACATTAGAAATGTATTGCTTCTCAGCTCTGCATGTGTAAGCTGGACCCTGCTGACACTGAAGGTGCCAGAGGAAGGTCTCCTCTAGGTCTCACATTTATCTTCCGTTGGTTCTTTGGCTTATGGTAGCAAAATCCAGTCTTCATAAGGTGTTTTCCCTATCTATGTCCAAATTTCTCTTTTTATAAAAACATAAATTGTATTGGATTATGGACCCACCCTACTCCAGGATAACCTCATCTTTTTTTGTTTTTGATTTTTGGTTGTTTTTAGCCATGCCTCATGACATATGAGATCTTAGTTCCCCAACCAGGGATTGAATCCATGGCTCTTTCTTGGAAGGACAGAGTTGTAACCACTGGATCACCAGAGAAGTCCCAATATCACTTCATCATAAATAACTAATTATATCTTTTATCGTATTTCCAAATAAGATCATGGTCTCTAGTACTGGAAATTAAGACTTAAATATATTCATTGGGGGAATACAATCAAACCATAACAGGAATCAATTTCATCATTTGGTAAATGTGTAAATGCCATTTATATTATGACTATTATTTCAAATATTAGACACCCTGTTTGTATGAATGAAAGAAAAAGAAAGATATCCATTATCATGACTTCTATTCAATAGTGTTCTGTAAAAGCTAACCAGTAAAGTACATCAAGAGAAAAAGTTATAACATTGCAAAATAAAAGGTTAAAACAACTTTATTCATCCAAAGCTATTCTTATTTATTTATAGGGTCCTAAGAAATCTTTAAAACCTGCCTGCATTGCAGGAGACTTGGGTTTGACACTTGGGTTGGGAAGATCCCCAGGAGAAATTAATGACAACCCACTCCAAAATTCTTGCCTAGAGAATTCCATGCACAGAGGAGCCTGGTGGGCTACAGTCCATGGGGTCACAAAGAGTTGGAAACACCTGAGTGACTTTCGCTCACTAGAATTACCATAATAATATAGCAAGTTCACAAAGTAAGGCGATTCACTGGCTGTTTATTATTCCTCAGAGGATCAAACTGAGAGTTATAACAATAAAGGTCACTATTAACATAATATATTCTCTAAGGAGATACAAAATAAACTAGACTTAATATACAAGGTAGAATCTAGGCATCATGTCAAATCCCAAAGATGTGATTCAAGTACAGATATTCTCATTCAGACTAAAGAAAATGGGTTTCCCTCCCCAAGTACAGGTTGTTTTATGAGGTGAGGGATTAGTGTTATTATTTATTAATCACTTTGTAAAACTCTATAGATAGTTCACTACCTTTATCATGATGTATAATACACTTATCTGCAAAGAGGAAGAAAACAGGAAAACAAGAATAGAGTGGTTAGATCAATATTTCATTATAATTTTCAACCACATTTAAGAGGTTCAGTCAACTAAATGAGAACTGTGGTTTACTGACATCTTCCTGGAGTGATTTTCTTTACTGTTATTTATGCTCTCCTGTAGCACGAAGGAATAACTCAGAGTGAACTGTCATTACTCTGGCTTGTTTTTCCTTCACAGAATTTGAGAAATCATGAACAAATCCTGATGATATCACAGTAATTGTTTACATGGTGGGGGAGATCATTTGACACTATTAATTATAAGAAATTATAATGACAGGAAATGTATTATAATAAAATTTTCATAATCTTTAATCAAGCTGATACAAAAATCACAAAATTTTATTTTGGTTAATAACAAAAGTACAATATTGTTTTGTCTAATCTATTCTGTGTATATTTTTATGTTTCATATGCTTCTCTGTTTCTTCCTCATTACAGAAATACAATGTCTCAAACAATTTAAGAGTATTGAATAAGCCTATTGTTTGATTGGTTTTGGGGTTGGTTAGTCACTCAGTCGTGTTTAGCTCTCTTGTGACCGCATGGACTGTATAGCCCACCAGGCTCCTCTGTCCTTGGAACTTCCCAGGCAGGAATACTGGAGTGGGTTGCCATTTCCTTTTCTGGGGCATCTTCCCCAACCAAAGATCAAACAATATCTCCTGCTTGGCTGGCAGATTATTTTGCCACTCAGCCACGTGAGATGCCCAAATAAGCCTATACTTACGTGAGTAAGTGAATTTCCTACAAAACTCCATGATCTCTGCCGTTATTATTCCTCAGAGGATCAAACTGAGAGTTATAACAATAAAGGTCACTATTAACATAATATATTCTCTAAGGAGATACAAAATAAACTAGACTTAATATACAAGGTAGAATCTAGGCATCATGTCAAATCCCAAAGATGTGATTCAAGTACAGATATTCTCATTCAGACTAAAGAAAATGGGTTTCCCTCCCCAAGTACAGGTTGTTTTATGAGGTGAGGGATTAGTGTTATTATTTATTAATCACTTTGTAAAACTCTATAGATAGTTCACTACCTTTATCATGATGTATAATACACTTATCTGCAAAGAGGAAGAAAACAGGAAAACAAGAATAGAGTGGTTAGATCAATATTTCATTATAATTTTCAACCACATTTAAGAGGTTCAGTCAACTAAATGAGAACTGTGGTTTACTGACATCTTCCTGGAGTGATTTTCTTTACTGTTATTTATGCTCTACTGTAGCAAAAAGGAATAACTCAGAGTGAACTGTCATTACTCTGGCTTGTTTTTCCTTCACAGAATTTGAGAAATCATGAACAAATCCTGATGATATCACAGTAATTGTTTACATGGTGGGGGAGATCATTTGACACTATTAATTATAAGAAATTATAATGACAGGAAATGTATTATAATAAAATTTTCATAATCTTTAATCAAGCTGATACAAAAATCACAAAATTTTATTTTGGTTAATAACAAAAGTACAATATTGTTTTGTCTAATCTATTCTGTGTATATTTTTATGTTTCATATGCTTCTCTGTTTCTTCCTCATTACAGAAATACAATGTCTCAAACAATTTAAGAGTATTGAATAAGCCTATTGTTTGATTGGTTTTGGGGTTGGTTAGTCACTCAGTCGTGTTTAGCTCTCTTGTGACCGCATGGACTGTATAGCCCACCAGGCTCCTCTGTCCTTGGAACTTCCCAGGCAGGAATACTGGAGTGGGTTGCCATTTCCTTTTCTGGGGCATCTTCCCCAACCAAAGATCAAACAATATCTCCTGCTTGGCTGGCAGATTATTTTGCCACTCAGCCACGTGAGATGCCCAAATAAGCCTATACTTACGTGAGTAAGTGAATTTCCTACAAAACTCCATGATCTCTGCCGTTTCCAAGCTACCATCAGTTCCTGTAATGGCAGTGCTTTTTTCTAAATCGCTGTATTGGTTCTTGGAGTGATCTCTGCAGCAAATGCTATCTTTTCCTTATCACTTTCCTTGAAAAATTCTGCTTATCATACAGAACTGCTTAAATGGAAATTTTTCTCTGAAATTTTGAGGCTATTACTTACCTTGTTTTTACCTTCTCTAACTTCTGCTAAAATGTCAGTATATTTAACACTACCTAACTGTAATGCATGTTAGACTAGTAATTTCCTGGTAGCTGGAAGATTTTTGTCTATGAGGATTATAATTTTGAGTACAGACTAAAACTAGTATACATGAACATATTTTTAGGTAAATATTTTTAATAGGTAACATATGGTGGGTGTGGCATTTTATACAATAGAGATACAATTGTGATCTGGGTGATATTTTGAATGGAAATATTATTAGCAAAAAGATAAATTTGTGTCTCAATATCTCAATCAGAAAAATAAAAAGAAAATCTGCCATCTCAAATCCTTTTATCCTTCTTTCCTGTGCCTATTACAATATTTTTCATAAACCCAGAAATTAGCATACTTGACTTCTTCTCTGGCCCTTTCACTTTCCATAATGCCACTAGACCTTGTATCCAAATTCCAACCATCCTTACCACCTTATCATCATTTTTCTGTGGTTTTCTCCTGTAATTGATATTAACTATGTGACTGGTTGCTTCTCAGAGTTTTGAGCCACCCAACTGAAAGAGAAAACTGTCAATCACTTCAAATTGTGTTACATTATGACTCTTTAACAAACTACAATAGAATGAGTAGTTTGCAAAGAAAAAAGCCTTATTTCTCACAGTTCTAGAGGCTGGAATAGGGCTTCCCCATAGGCTCAGTGGTAAAGAATCTGCCTGCAATGCAGGAGATGAAGGAAATGGAGGTTCCATCCCCGGGTTGGAAAGATCCCCTGGAGGAAGGTATTAAAACATACTCCAGTGTTCTTCCCTTGGAAACCCTATGGACAGAGGAACTATGGTCCATAGAGTCACAAAGAGTTGGACACCACTGAAGTAACTTAGCACACAGCACAGGGACTGGAAATCTGAGGTCGGGTGCAGGCGTGTCAGGTGAGGGTTCTCTTCTGGGTCACAGAGTCCTTGTGTCTGCATGTAGTGGTTGTAGCTAGGGATCTTTCTGAAATCTCTTTCATAAGGCATTAACCCTATAACAACCTCAGGACATCAGCATCTCCTAAACGTTTTACCTACTAATATCATTTGGGATGATTAGGATTTCAACATGTGAATTTTGCGGAGACATAAACATTGAGATCTTAGCAGTGCCAAAGGTTAGGACTAATTTGTTTATTCTATGCTTATCATTTAGTTCAGTCCCTCAGTCATCTCTGACTCTGTGCTCCCATGGACTGCATTCTGCCAGGCTTCCCTGTCTTTCACCATCTCCTGGGAGTTGCTCAAACTCATGTCCATTGACTAAATACCATGCAACTATCTCGTCCTCTATCATCCCCTTCTCCTTTTGCCTTCTCTTTTTCCCAACATCAGGCTCTTTTCCAATGAGTCATCTCTTCTCATCAGGTGGCCAAAGTACTGGAGCTTCAGCTTCAGCATCATTTCTTGCAATGAATATTCAGAGTTGACTTCCTTTAGGATTGGCCAGAATTTATGTTTGACATTAATTCCCAAATATTTTGTTAAAAGTATAGGGGTTGAAGGCAGGGCTTCCCTGGTGGTCCAGTATAAGGACACTGCCTTGAGTAAGGGGCGGTTCCAACCATCCTTACCACCTTATCATCATTTTTCTGTGGTTTTCTCCTGTAATTGATATTAACTATGTGACTGGTTGCTTCTCAGAGTTTTGAGCCACCCAACTGAAAGAGAAACTGTCAATCACTTCAAATTGTGTTACATTATGACTCTTTAACAAACTACAATAGAATGAGTAGTTTGCAAAGAAAAAAGCCTTATTTCTCACAGTTCTAGAGGCTGGAATAGGGCTTCCCCATAGGCTCAGTGGTAAAGAATCTGCCTGCAATGCAGGAGATGAAGGAAATGGAGGTTCCATCCCCGGGTTGGAAAGATCCCCTGGAGGAAGGTATTAAAACATACTCCAGTGTTCTTCCCTTGGAAACCCTATGGACAGAGGAACTATGGTCCATAGAGTCACAAAGAGTTGGACACCACTGAAGTAACTTAGCACACAGCACAGGGACTGGAAATCTGAGGTCGGGTGCAGGCGTGTCAGGTGAGGGTTCTCTTCTGGGTCACAGAGTCCTTGTGTCTGCATGTAGTGGTTGTAGCTAGGGATCTTTCTGAAATCTCTTTCATAAGGCATTAACCCTATAACAACCTCAGGACATCAGCATCTCCTAAACGTTTTACCTACTAATATCATTTGGGATGATTAGGATTTCAACATGTGAATTTTGCGGAGACATAAACATTGAGATCTTAGCAGTGCCAAAGGTTAGGACTAATTTGTTTATTCTATGCTTATCATTTAGTTCAGTCCCTCAGTCATCTCTGACTCTGTGCTCCCATGGACTGCATTCTGCCAGGCTTCCCTGTCTTTCACCATCTCCTGGGAGTTGCTCAAACTCATGTCCATTGACTAAATACCATGCAACTATCTCGTCCTCTATCATCCCCTTCTCCTTTTGCCTTCTCTTTTTCCCAACATCAGGCTCTTTTCCAATGAGTCATCTCTTCTCATCAGGTGGCCAAAGTACTGGAGCTTCAGCTTCAGCATCATTTCTTGCAATGAATATTCAGAGTTGACTTCCTTTAGGATTGGCCAGAATTTATGTTTGACATTAATTCCCAAATATTTTTGTTAAAAGTATAGGGGTTGAAGGCAGGGCTTCCCCTGGTGGTCCAGTGGATAAGGACACTGCCTTGCAGTGCAAGGGGCGCCGGTTCGATCCCTGGCCTGGGAAGATCCCACGTGCCGTAGAGTGGCTGGACTGATGTGTCCAATCACCAAGCTGGAGCTCTGGAGCGCATGCGCCCAAAGCCGGTGCTCTCTGACTACAGACGCCACCGCGATGGGAGGCCCACGGGAGCCAAAGAACAAAGATGGATGAAAATAGAGAAATGGAAGACCAATAGAAGTGGCCCGCCCATCCCCCTTCCCCCCCTCCCAAAAAAAAGATAAAATAAATGTTAAAAAAAAAAAAAAAAAGTATAGGGGTTGAAGGCATAGGTTTTGTAGTCAGACTATAGATATCCTTGGCTCTGACACTTGATTCTCAATATCAACTTCTAGCACTTCTAGAGTCGTAATGATATACTGTACATTGGACAATGAAAGCTATTCAGATTGTGTAAAATAATGTAGTGTGGGTAAATAATAATTAATAAATTATTAAATAATTTTATTTAAATAATAAATAATTTTAGTGTGGGTAAATAGCAAGCATTCCAAAAAGTGTGAGTAATGATACTGCATCATTATTAGTGTTAAAAATAGTGCACATTATTTGTGCATTTATGGTGTAGCCTTTAGAAATTGATAGTTTAATGTTTAGAAATAAAAATTGGAGATTTAACTACAATAAATAAGAAGGACCCAGGGTCTCTTGAGCTCACCTTTGTAAAATGCATCAAAAGAACACCAGCAGATGCTCAACTCTTACACTGGACACTGTTAAATACAATTTATTCTCTTATACCTTTGAATATGGAGAGTCTCTAATAATTAAAAAAGGTCAACAAGTATAATATAGACTGCATCAAATGATAACAAAAATCTGAAAATACTGTTTCATTTTCTTGAAAAGATCTTCAAAATTTAATGAATGTTCAAGTGTCAATATTTGTGTGTGCATGATATGTTAGATTAGCATTTTAAAACTACCTACGTCATGTTTGTTACTGTTGTTTTTAACCCTAAAATTTGGCACAGCTGAAAATCACTGAAGTTACTACATACTAGGAAACACAAGTTGCAGATGGAAAATGAGAGGCTGATAGAATGCAGATGTAGAGAAGATATGAGGATTTTGTCATTCAGACTCAATTACTAAGTATCATGTTTTAATTACATTCATGAGAGATTAACCTATAGTGTGAACATAGTTAACAGTGAGAAGCAATAACAATTCTGGTTCAGATAATCTTTGAGCTGTAATAGCCCCTTTCTTCATTTCTGCATGAGAGATTATTAGAAGAACAATTATGTCTGAAACTCCCAAGTACATACTAGACCATCCATATAGTAGGAATATATATATATACATATATATAATATGTATTATTTATATTATATAGAAAATTTAATAAAATATATTTCTCTACAATCCTGTAAACCTCTGCACAAGGTAGAAGAGAAAGAAACCTTTTAATTGTTGAGTAAACATTAAACTAGAATGTGATTTTCATCCTAGGTAAACTGTTTCTGTGTGTGTGTGTGTTCAGTTGTTCAGTCTTTTCTGATTGTTTGTGACCCATAAACCTCATGGACTATGCCCGCCAGGCTCCTCTGTCCATGAAACTTTCCAGGCAAGAATATTGGAGCAGTTGCCATTGCCTGCTCCAGGGATCTTCCCTACCCAGGGACCAAACCAGCATCTCTTGTGTCTCTTGCATTGGTAGCAGATTTTTTTTTACCACTGCACCACCTGGAAGCCTAGATAAATTGCTAAGAGACTGTAGTCAAAAATAATACTCACACTTTTATATAGCCATGAGGGTCCTGCCTATCCAGTATATGATCTTAAAACAAACAATAACTAGTCCTCAAATAAGAGGACTTGACAGCATGATTAGTCACATGTATTTATTGTCTAAAATTCACTGGGTCTTGGAATAATTTTTCTATTAGAATTTATTTATTTAAAGAAAAGAGAAACCCCATATCATCATGATAAGAAGTTGTTTCACAACTTGAAGTGCCTGCCTCAATTATCCAGTATTTTTAAAACTTCATGCCATTTAAATTCCTACACTTTTACATCATTTGAAGATATTATTCAATTAAGACAGAGTAGAAGGCAGATAAAAAGGCAGTGAATATGTAGAATAAATTGCTTTAATGGCCATAGATTTACAAAATAGGAAAAGTCATTGAAGGACTCTTTGTAACTAAAAAGCCTGAATGAATGAAATAGAACTCCAAAACAAAAGTGCCAGGGCACAGATGAATTTCTTGCTATGGTTTTCTCTTAAACAATAGTTTTACTACATTTTGTTGTAATAGTGTCTTTTTACTATCTCACAATATTGGCATATATCTGCTTATTTTTCAAAATAAAATGTACCATTTCTTACACTGGGAAAAGAATTTGAACCACCTACATAATACTAATGCTAATAATTTCTGATATATACCTTCCCTGTGCCTAAATGTCTACCATGATTTTAAAAGCATTCCTTTGGAATCTATTAGCATCTTTTCTGAACTATGGTCCCTCTCTTTTGTGTTTTGTTTCTAATTTATTTCTCTTTTTCACTCCTCAGTCTCAATCTGCAGCCTGTTATAATCTTCAGATGCAGTTTCAATGTTAAAGCATTTTGAGTCATTTGAAATGCACACCTAGATATTTTCTGACCCATCCCTAGTCTAAGCTATTAATTATATCCCCTTTTTACTATGGTCACATTTTCTACTGTTACTGGTATTGTCTTACAAATGGCAGAAAGTGGCATGACTTACACTGGCACCTTTTCCTTTCAACACAATTCTCTTAATTTGACTCTGTAATTATTGGCTTTATCATTTTTCATCCACAATAGCTGCTAAGTTTGAGCACACTTAATTCTGTTCCTGTCCATAACCCTTGGGGCTAGTTTTCTTTTTTTTTTTTCGGTTTCTACGTGATTTCCTTGCATTCCAAGGGACTCTCAAGAGTCTTTTCCAGCACCAAAATTTAAAGCATCTATTCTTCAGTGCTTAGCTTTCTTTATGTCTAAATATGGGTCTTGGAATAATTTTTCTAAAAAAAAGCCCCATATCATCATGATAAGAAGTTGTTTCACAACTTGAAGTGCCTGCCTCAATTATCCAGTATTTTTAAAACTTCATGCCATTTAAATTCCTACACTTTTACATCATTTGAAGATATTATTCAATTAAGACAGAGTAGAAGGCAGATAAAAGGCAGTGAATATGTAGAATAAATTGCTTTAATGGCCATAGATTTACAAAATAGGAAAAGTCATTGAAGGACTCTTTGTAACTAAAAAGCCTGAATGAATGAAATAGAACTCCAAAACAAAAGTGCCAGGGCACAGATGAATTTCTTGCTATGGTTTTCTCTTAAACAATAGTTTTACTACATTTTGTTGTAATAGTGTCTTTTTACTATCTCACAATATTGGCATATATCTGCTTATTTTTCAAAATAAAATGTACCATTTCTTACACTGGGAAAAGAATTTGAACCACCTACATAATACTAATGCTAATAATTTCTGATATATACCTTCCCTGTGCCTAAATGTCTACCATGATTTTAAAAGCATTCCTTTGGAATCTATTAGCATCTTTTCTGAACTATGGTCCCTCTCTTTTGTGTTTTGTTTCTAATTTATTTCTCTTTTTTTCACTCCTCAGTCTCAATCTGCAGCCTGTTATAATCTTCAGATGCAGTTTCAATGTTAAAGCATTTTGAGTCATTTGAAATGCACACCTAGATATTTTCTGACCCATCCCTAGTCTAAGCTATTAATTATATCCCCTTTTTACTATGGTCACATTTTCTACTGTTACTGGTATTGTCTTACAAATGGCAGAAAGTGGCATGACTTACACTGGCACCTTTTCCTTTCAACACAATTCTCTTAATTTGACTCTGTAATTATTGGCTTTATCATTTTTCATCCACAATAGCTGCTAAGTTTGAGCACACTTAATTCTGTTCCTGTCCATAACCCTTGGGGCTAGTTTTCTTTTTTTTTTTTCGGTTTCTACGTGATTTCCTTGCATTCCAAGGGACTCTCAAGAGTCTTTTCCAGCACCAAAATTTAAAGCATCTATTCTTCAGTGCTTAGCTTTCTTTATGGTCCTACTCTCACATCTTTACATGACAACTGGAAAAATCATATCTTTCATTATATGGACCTTTGTCATCAAAGTGATGATTTTGGTTTTCAATATGCTGTCTATGCTTGAGAGGTGATCTATAGGTATACATATAGCTGATTTACTTTGCAGTACAGTAGAAACTCACATAACATTGTAAAGTAGCAGCTACACTCTAATAAAATTGATTAAAATGATACAATACATGTCTTCATTAGAAGGCATATATTTCTCTCCTAGGTATATCCCCATGAACTTTATTTGTAAGTTTTGTTCTTAAAATTCTCCAATTCTTGTGGCTGGCAAAATTCCTCCACGGGGCTATAGATCCAGCTATGATTAATGTTTTTTTATTGCCTAATTTTCTGCTACATGCTTAGGTTGTACCAAGAAAACAATTAAAACAATAAAGGTGGAGCTTATTTCTAAGAGGATAAATGGTTATGGGTAAGGATTAACTATCACAACAGCACCAGACTTAGCTATTAAAATGCAAAATGACTTAAAATTATGGAGCATTTGTGTTACACTTATTATCAGGTTAAAATTGTGTACCCAAGTAGATGCTTATTTTCTTTCCTTAATGGGTACAAACTGTGTAGGTCAGGTGGTCAGGTACAATCTCCACGGCTGGTAATACACATTTAAATCTTTCAAAGGCATTCTTTTTCGTAGTCCCTGTAATTAGGCAATTAATTCTACTGGGGTTTATAGACTCCATGCAGTCAGGGAGAGAGAAGTAAAGTTGTAAAATCAAATATTTCAACTTTATTTTAAAGGTCACTGAATCATATGACTTACCTCAGAGCATTTCACTGGGAATTAAGAACTCAGGAAACAAATAACAAGAACAAATTGTAAAGTTAGATACTTTAATTAGTATGTAGAATGTTTTCTCATTCAAAACATGCTAGTGTATAGGAATAAATAATTTGGAACTGTTTTACAAATATTTTGCATCATGTCTTATTTATCCCTCATTGTTTTCAGAATTATATACAATGTATACAGTATTTGAGTTCTCTTTTACCATGCAAAATAAATAGCATAATTGAGAATTTTTACTTTCTTTTATGACAGTGAAATATATTTTGAAAGGAATGAACAAAACAATAGGATTTTGGCTGCAGAACCTGATTTAACTGTTAAAATATTAACCTTACTCATTGAAAAATGTATTTGTGAAGTTTCTCTGCAAAGTAGTATTTTATTAAGTAAGAATGACTGTTAACTAATTTGATCCTAGCTAATGATAGAGACAAGAATAAAATTTTTGTATTAATATATGATGAAATCACTTTTTAAACATGAGTAATTTCAAAAAAATACAGCACCCAAGATTTATTCAGTTATGTGTTTGAATGTTGTATTCAAAAATTATGTGTGAATCACATTTTATATAAAGAGGCAATATACTCTCCATTCAAATACCCACAGAACACAGACCTTTTGTACATATTTAGCATATTTTAGGGTATAAATTAGACCTGAAATTTTTTTGCATGCAAGAATAAAACAAACATCATCAATAACAACTGCTACAGCTTACATTCTCTGATTATGAATATATATGTGTTAAACAAATATACCATCCTATGTTTATAATATAATTAGAATTAGAGAATTGTTATTCTTAGAAGATCATCCTGGCTTGTAGTGTGAGAAGACTGGTAACTATATCACACTATCTATATGTGATCCTCATTTTCTATATCTCTGTAAGTTTTCCATGGGTACCCAGGCATCAATCTAAACCTACCCTTTTCAACCTTTCTGCAGATACTACCATAGTTGTAGATTCTGACCTCATGTGGATTACAGTACAAGTAATGCATACAGATAAAATTATGACCTAAAATGGGCAAAGTGTACCACTCCCTTTAGTGACTACAATGACCCTTGATGGTGATATCAAGAACAGCTATGTGGGACTGTGTGTAGACTAGGACAGAGAAAAGGAGAGGAAAATTCTTGGGTCTAAGGGTCTGGGAGCTTCTTTTTCTGGATTTGGACAAGCTTCCTAGACACATACTTAGGAGAGAAATAAATTATTTATACCATCCTAAATGATGCATCTTTGAGTTATGCCACACCTGGGTAATATGCTTATCCCATATTATTATTGATAATAATTGTTCATCACACAATTTTGTTTTCTGCACCGAATGTAGAAGACAGGATAGTGTCTGTCTTAACTCGAATGAATATTCTACCTAAAATTTCCTCTGTGTAAAATTCTCCTGCTCGAGTATCAAATTCATTTGGATACCCACTTGTTTTAAGTCTGTGTTTGCATTTTAGTTTTCACTTGGTCACATTTCATAAAAATCAGAAGTTGCCTTGCTCCCAGTTTTCATAGGTCTCACTCAGAATAATTTTCCTCATATGGGTGCCTGCTAAGTCACTTCAGTTATGTAAGCAACCTTCTTGACCCTATTAATATATGATGAAATCACTTTTTAAACATGAGTAATTTCAAAAAAATACAGCACCCAAGATTTATTCAGTTATGTGTTTGAATGTTGTATTCAAAAATTATGTGTGAATCACATTTTATATAAAGAGGCAATATACTCTCCATTCAAATACCCACAGAACACAGACCTTTTGTACATATTTAGCATATTTTAGGGTATAAATTAGACCTGAAATTTTTTTGCATGCAAGAATAAAACAAACATCATCAATAACAACTGCTACAGCTTACATTCTCTGATTATGAATATATATGTGTTAAACAAATATACCATCCTATGTTTATAATATAATTAGAATTAGAGAATTGTTATTCTTAGAAGATCATCCTGGCTTGTAGTGTGAGAAGACTGGTAACTATATCACACTATCTATATGTGATCCTCATTTTCTATATCTCTGTAAGTTTTCCATGGGTACCCAGGCATCAATCTAAACCTACCCTTTTCAACCTTTCTGCAGATACTACCATAGTTGTAGATTCTGACCTCATGTGGATTACAGTACAAGTAATGCATACAGATAAAATTATGACCTAAAATGGGCAAAGTGTACCACTCCCTTTAGTGACTACAATGACCCTTGATGGTGATATCAAGAACAGCTATGTGGGACTGTGTGTAGACTAGGACAGAGAAAAGGAGAGGAAAATTCTTGGGTCTAAGGGTCTGGGAGCTTCTTTTTCTGGATTTGGACAAGCTTCCTAGACACATACTTAGGAGAGAAATAAATTATTTATACCATCCTAAATGATGCATCTTTGAGTTATGCCACACCTGGGTAATATGCTTATCCCATATTATTATTGATAATAATTGTTCATCACACAATTTTGTTTTCTGCACCGAATGTAGAAGACAGGATAGTGTCTGTCTTAACTCGAATGAATATTCTACCTAAAATTTCCTCTGTGTAAAATTCTCCTGCTCGAGTATCAAATTCATTTGGATACCCACTTGTTTTAAGTCTGTGTTTGCATTTTAGTTTTCACTTGGTCACATTTCATAAAAATCAGAAGTTGCCTTGCTCCCAGTTTTCATAGGTCTCACTCAGAATAATTTTCCTCATATGGGTGCCTGCTAAGTCACTTCAGTTATGTACAACTCTTTGCAACCCTATGTACTGTGACCCACCACGCTTCTCTGTCCATGCGATTCTCCATAAAAAATTCTGGAGTGGATTTCCATGCCCTTTTCTCAGGGGATCTTCTTGATTCAGAGATCAAACCATGTCTCTTATGTCTCCTTCATTGGCAGGTGGATTCTTTACCACTGATGCCATCTGGGAACCCCAAAATTTCCTCATAATATATATCAAATCATGGTATTTATTAGTATGTCTTTCATTATCTGTCCTCCATCACTCATGCCTGCAGAAATATTCTACAATTTCATCATTGCTATCTTATACACTTAAAATAGATAGTAAAACAGGCACTCAATATTTAATGAATAAATGAAAGAAAATATGGAGGAAAGGAAGATATTCAGGAAATAAATTTAAAAAAAAGAACAAGAAACAAAGATAAAGCAAAGAAATGAAAGAATATTAGATATGTGATTCAAGAAGAAATATTCATTTGAAATGACATCTCAGAATTCCCTGGTAGTCCTATTGTTAGGACACTGGGCTTTTACTGCTAAAGGCTAGGAGTTCAGTCCCAGAGAATTAGGATCCCACAAGCCATGCAACATGGTCAAAAAAGTAAGAAATAAAAAATACGGAATATTAAAAATACCAGTAAATTCAGATTGACAGAAACATGAGATCCAGTAATAGATGTTACTGGCGCATGGTTTTGGTACCATAACTTGGACCAGAATATATATTTTCTTCTGATTATGTTGATGCTGTTATTAGCTGACTGGTTGGTTTATTGGCTGATATCAATGTGGTGGTCAATATTTATATTAAATGTCATGATATGTAGATTCTGCAGTACTGTTTATGGATACCATGTAAAAGATTTAAGAATATATATAATCATTAAAGGACACATCCTGGCAGATAGTCAAAATAGCAAAATACAGTTTGATAATAAATACAATTACCATAAAGAACAACACATATCAGTAAAAAAAAGAAAAAAGAAAAGAAAAAGAAACAAAAAAAGAAACAAAGGCATTATAACAAGAAAAGTAAAACAGTGATTATGTACTACAAGGTGTTTTCCTGGTGGCTCAGATGGTAAAGAATCTGCCTGCAGTGCAGTAGACCTAGGTTTTACCCCCGAGTTGGGAAGACCTACTCCAGTATCTTTGCCTGGAAAATTCCATGGACAGAGGAACCTGGTGGGCTATAGTCAGTGGATTTGGAAAGAGTCAGACATCACTGAATAACTAATATTTTATGTACTACAAGGGAAGATTAGGAAAACTGGAGCAAACCTTTGTTAATCTTTCCCACTGGCATTTTTTTGTAAACTGAGCAAAGAACTAGGCGATAAGAAACTTTTGTATTGAAACAGTTCATGATTTATTTGTTCTATATTTCCATTGGGGGCAACAGTAAAGTGTTTCAAAATCAAGATCTAATGATTCTTTAGAAACACCCACATGCCCATGACTGTTTGCTCAGTCCTCTCTGACTCTTTGTGACCCCATGGACTATAGTACACTAAGGTCCTCTGGCCCTAGGATGTCCTAGACAAGAATACCAAGTGAGTTTCCATTTCCTTCTTCAGGGATTTCTGAATCCAGAGATGGAACCCACATCTCCTGTGTCTTCTGCACTGGGATGCAGATCTTGACCACTGCATCACTGGGGAAACCCTTCATGGCAAGGATACTCTTCACAGATGTTCAAGAATTTTTTAGGACATATGCACAAAATGTGCTTAAGATGAAAAATTTACCTGTCTCATAGATCTGCAGTGCAACAAGGATGCTGTCAACTGTAAAATGGTGTCAGATTGACAGAAACATGAGATCCAGTAATAGATGTTACTGGCGCATGGTTTTGGTACCATAACTTGGACCAGAATATATATTTTCTTCTGATTATGTTGATGCTGTTATTAGCTGACTGGTTGGTTTATTGGCTGATATCAATGTGGTGGTCAATATTTATATTAAATGTCATGATATGTAGATTCTGCAGTACTGTTTATGGATACCATGTAAAAGATTTAAGAATATATATAATCATTAAAGGACACATCCTGGCAGATAGTCAAAATAGCAAAATACAGTTTGATAATAAATACAATTACCATAAAGAACAACACATATCAGTAAAAAAAAGAAAAAAGAAAAGAAAAAAGAAAAAGAAAAAAAAGAAACAAAGGCATTATAACAAGAAAAGTAAAACAGTGATTATGTACTACAAGGTGTTTTCCTGGTGGCTCAGATGGTAAAGAATCTGCCTGCAGTGCAGTAGACCTAGGTTTTACCCCCGAGTTGGGAAGACCTACTCCAGTATCTTTGCCTGGAAAATTCCATGGACAGAGGAACCTGGTGGGCTATAGTCAGTGGATTTGGAAAGAGTCAGACATCACTGAATAACTAATATTTTATGTACTACAAGGGAAGATTAGGAAAACTGGAGCAAACCTTTGTTAATCTTTCCCACTGGCATTTTTTTGTAAACTGAGCAAAGAACTAGGCGATAAGAAACTTTTGTATTGAAACAGTTCATGATTTATTTGTTCTATATTTCCTTTGGGGGGCAACAGTAAAGTTTTTCAAAATCAAGATCTAATGATTCTTTAGAATCACCCATATGCCCATGACTGTTTGCTCAGTCCTCTCTGACTCTTTGTGACCCCATGGACTATAGTACACTAAGGTCCTCTGGCCCTAGGATGTCCTAGACAAGAATACCAAGTGAGTTTCCATTTCCTTCTTCAGGGATTTCTGAATCCAGAGATGGAACCCACATCTCCTGTGTCTTCTGCACTGGGATGCAGATCTTGACCACTGCATCACTGGGGAAACCCTTCATGGCAAGGATACTCTTCACAGATGTTCAAGAATTTTTTAGGACATATGCACAAAATGTGCTTAAGATGAAAAATTTACCTGTCTCATAGATCTGCAGTGCAACAAGGATGCTGTCAACTGTAAAATGGTGTCTGAGAATAATAGGAATATGATAAGACCTTAACTAGATTTAAGGCTTCCAAGGACTTTTTTTTTTTAAAGATTTATTTATTTATTTATTTTGGAGGGGGTGGGGTGGGGAGGGAGGGGAGCAGGCTGTCTGCTTCTATTGGTCTTTCATTTATCTCTTTTTCATCCGTCTTTGTTCTTTGGCTCCTGTGGGCCTCCCATCACGGTGGCCTCTGTTGTCACAGAGCACCGGCTCTGGGCGCATGCGCTCCAGAGCTCCGGCTGGGTAATTGGACACATCAGTCCAGCCGCTCCGCGGCACGTGGGATCTTCCCAGGCCAGGGATCGAACCGGCGCCCCTTGCACTGCAAGGCGGTGTCCTTAACCACTGGACCACCAGGGAAGCCCTCCAAGGACTATTTACTTCTCCTTTGTAGTTCAGATACACCCAATGCCTGTAGACCTCAGTTTCTATTTCCTGGTCAGTATTTAGGAAAATAGACTTGTGTTATAGCCTTTTGCTATCTAACGTGTCCTAATGTAGTATATCATTAGCATTCTTAGAAATCTTAGTCATATAATTAAAAATACAATTTTGAAAAGTTGCTTTATTTTTTTAATCAATTCTGGCCTTTAAAATGACTTCCTTCTTCAATAACTCAGTTTTAAAAATAATTCTGTCTAGAATAATCTTATCTCAAAGGCCCTAAATTCTTACTTTTTCCCTCTGAGCTTGTGTGTGCATGCACAAAAGGGTGTGTGTGTGTGTGTGTGTGTGTGTGTGTGTGTGTGTGTGTGTGTGTGTGTGTGTGTGTGTGTTTATTTAGCAAACAGGAGGTGGCAGTATATGACCATTATGTCAAATGTGAAGTAATGAAATTATCTAGCACATTGTCACAGTATCATCATACACACATCCACAATGTCCTCTATTATTTTGTAAGTTAAACATTTTATATTTAATTTGACAAATGTGGTATGAAAGCAATGATCTCATTTCCTTTTGTTCATTGATATGAGACATTGTGAACCAAAAAAAGATGTATTTTTTCTAAAGTCAGTTGTGCTCTATGTACTCAGTCAGTTAGTCATGACTGAGTCTTTCTAGCTCTATGGACTGTAGCCCGCCAGGCTCCCATGTCCATGGGATTCTATATGCAACAGTACTGGAATGGGTTGCCATTTCCTTCTCCAGGTGATGTTCTTGGCTCAAGGGTCCAACCTGTTGTCCTCTGCATCTTCTGAATTGGCAGGCAGATTCTTTATCACTAAGCCATCTCAGAAGCCCTCAAGTCAGATACTGAATGAATTAAAATATTTAGAACATAATAAAGTTCTTGGCACTCAAGTTTTCGTGCATTTATTAAAACAATAAAGTCTTTGTTCTTTGGCTCCTGTGGGCCTCCCATCACGGTGGCCTCTGTTGTCACAGAGCACCGGCTCTGGGCGCATGCGCTCCAGAGCTCCGGCTGGGTAATTGGACACATCAGTCCAGCCGCTCCGCGGCACGTGGGATCTTCCCAGGCCAGGGATCGAACCGGCGCCCCTTGCACTGCAAGGCGGTGTCCTTAACCACTGGACCACCAGGGAAGCCCTCCAAGGACTATTTACTTCTCCTTTGTAGTTCAGATACACCCAATGCCTGTAGACCTCAGTTTCTATTTCCTGGTCAGTATTTAGGAAAATAGACTTGTGTTATAGCCTTTTGCTATCTAACGTGTCCTAATGTAGTATATCATTAGCATTCTTAGAAATCTTAGTCATATAATTAAAAATACAATTTTGAAAAGTTGCTTTATTTTTTTAATCAATTCTGGCCTTTAAAATGACTTCCTTCTTCAATAACTCAGTTTTAAAAATAATTCTGTCTAGAATAATCTTATCTCAAAGGCCCTAAATTCTTACTTTTTCCCTCTGAGCTTGTGTGTGCATGCACAAAAGGGTGTGTGTGTGTGTGTGTGTGTGTGTGTGTGTGTGTGTGTGTGTGTGTGTTTATTTAGCAAACAGGAGGTGGCAGTATATGACCATTATGTCAAATGTGAAGTAATGAAATTATCTAGCACATTGTCACAGTATCATCATACACACATCCACAATGTCCTCTATTATTTTGTAAGTTAAACATTTTATATTTAATTTGACAAATGTGGTATGAAAGCAATGATCTCATTTCCTTTTGTTCATTGATATGAGACATTGTGAACCAAAAAAAGATGTATTTTTTCTAAAGTCAGTTGTGCTCTATGTACTCAGTCAGTTAGTCATGACTGAGTCTTTCTAGCTCTATGGACTGTAGCCCGCCAGGCTCCCATGTCCATGGGATTCTATATGCAACAGTACTGGAATGGGTTGCCATTTCCTTCTCCAGGGGATGTTCTTGGCTCAAGGGTCCAACCTGTTGTCCTCTGCATCTTCTGTATTGGCAGGCAGATTCTTTATCACTAAGCCATCTCAGAAGCCCTCAAGTCAGATACTGAATGAATTAAAATATTTAGAACATAATAAAGACTGAAAGATACGCTTATAAAAGCGTGCACTTCCAGAAGTTATGCTCTTTATGCCTTGCATGCATTTATTAAAACAATAAAGTTCTCATTTATTTACTGCTATGGACGCCATTTAACAATGATTTTAAATATATAAATAAATAGAGGGATATTGATTGTTAATTGGCAAAGAAGGAAAGTCAACTGAAAGAAAGTGCTAACATCACCAGCCAACTTGCTATTTTAGTCTGTGCTTACGTACTACGTGTTCATAGTGTGGCACACACTGTCTCTAATGCTGGGAGGAAACTGGTTCTGACCCCATGATAGACTGTTTCTCTGACTTGCTTTTCATTGCTTTTGTTGTTTTAATGATACATAATGGTTTACTTCTGAGAATCCTGCCCCTCTGCCTGACTGTTAAACTAAAGTGCCTTTGTTCAGAGCACTATCTACCAGTGGATGGCAGGAAGAGAGAAATTAACACATTCCCTGCCTGAGGCTTGGAGATCTAGGAGATGTTTGTAAAATTAATAACTTTTTAACTTTGCTCCCTCACCTCCCCCATCTCTCCACACCCCGATAAGATGGTTACTTTGAGGTGCTAGCCTTCCAACTTCTTGGTAAGCCACTTTCCAAATAAAGTCATTTTCCTTGCCTCAATATCTTGTTTCTCGGATTCCTCAGCCAGTTGTGGGATGGGCGGAGTCAGCTTGGACTTGGTAACATTGCTAGTTCTCAAAATAATGTATCCTTGATTTTTCTGACTCTTAGAGGTCTCAAAATAAATTGTCTTTGATTTTTCTGACCTTTAGAGTCTCCTCTATAAAATTAAAAGTGCCAGTCCCTCAAACTATAGTCTTTCTTTTCACTAGAACATGAATCACCTTCTGCAAGCAAGGGGTGGATCTCTATATGGACTGTAGCCGCCAGGCTCCCATGTATTTTTGGAATGGGTTGCCATTTCCTTCTCCAGGGATGTTCTTGGCTCAAGGGTCCAACCTGTTGTCCTCTGCATCTTCTGTATTGGCAGGCAGATTCTTTATCACTAAGCCATCTCAGAAGCCCTCAAGTCAGATACTGAATGAATTAAAATATTTAGAACATAATAAAGACTGAAAGATACGCTTATAAAAGCGTGCACTTCCAGAAGTTATGCTCTTTATGCCTTGCATGCATTTATTAAAACAATAAAGTTCTCATTTATTTACTGCTATGGACGCCATTTAACAATGATTTTAAATATATAAATAAATAGAGGGATATTGATTGTTAATTGGCAAAGAAGGAAAGTCAACTGAAAGAAAGTGCTAACATCACCAGCCAACTTGCTATTTTAGTCTGTGCTTACGTACTACGTGTTCATAGTGTGGCACACACTGTCTCTAATGCTGGGAGGAAACTGGTTCTGACCCCATGATAGACTGTTTCTCTGACTTGCTTTTCATTGCTTTTGTTGTTTTAATGATACATAATGGTTTACTTCTGAGAATCCTGCCCCTCTGCCTGACTGTTAAACTAAAGTGCCTTTGTTCAGAGCACTATCTACCAGTGGATGGCAGGAAGAGAGAAATTAACACATTCCCTGCCTGAGGCTTGGAGATCTAGGAGATGTTTGTAAAATTAATAACTTTTTAACTTTGCTCCCTCACCTCCCCCATCTCTCCACACCCCGATAAGATGGTTACTTTGAGGTGCTAGCCTTCCAACTTCTTGGTAAGCCACTTTCCAAATAAAGTCATTTTCCTTGCCTCAATATCTTGTTTCTCGGATTCCTCAGCCAGTTGTGGGATGGGCGGAGTCAGCTTGGACTTGGTAACATTGCTAGTTCTCAAAATAATGTATCCTTGATTTTTCTGACTCTTAGAGGTCTCAAAATAAATTGTCTTTGATTTTTCTGACCTTTAGAGTCTCCCTCTATAAAAATTAAAAGTGCCAGTCCCTCAAACTATAGTCTTTCTTTTCACTAGAACATGAATCACCTTCTGCAAGCAAGGGGTGGATGACTCGCAGACTACTGAGACCGAGTTTTCCTCCTGATAGAAGAGAAAGTCATATGTAGAAAAGATAGCATTTCTTCCTGTGTTTTATATCAACTAAAAAAGATAAAACAACTTGAGAGTTGTGGATTAAGTTTTATTTGGGGCATAATTAGGACTGCAGCCCGGGAGGCAGCACCCCAGAAAACTCTGAGAGACTGCTCTGAAGAGATAGGGGAGGAAAGCCAATATAAGGGTTTCAGTGTGAGGGGAAATTTAAATGCCAGCAAGTAAAGAGCTTCCAAAGGGGTTTTTGTTTTGCAAATGGTTTGGGTCTGTCTAGCACTTTTCTCGGTGTGAGGAGATGCAAGGATTGAGATGATAACATCTATTCCTAAAAGTCATTTACCTATCTAAAAGACCTGTTCCTCCTGATTTCTTGGGAGCACAGAATGCCTTATTCCACCCTGATTTCTTTCAGGGGGTGTTGAAGGTCAGCAGCTTTCAATGCGGTGTTCAGTCTTCATAGAGGCAGATGGCAAATGCCCTTTTTGTCCATTCATTGGCAAACAAATTGCTAAGAGCCAATTTGTAGTTGACAATTGTTAATACTGAATAAGAATATAGTCATGGAGCTTCCAGGTCATATTACATGCACCAGGGAAAGGAAGTCACACATGATTAACAAGAAAGCTGATAGAGATATTATATGTTTTTGTAACTGTTGTAGGAGCTGGCTACAAAATGTTGGAAACCTAGGTATAATTAAAAAAAAAAAGTAGAGACCACCTTCTTCATCGAATAGCAAAAAGGTATTGTTAAAAGTAATAAAATGTAAAGTCTTTTCCTTTACCACATGATCTCTAATATCATCTTGATGTTTTCTAATGTAACTTAATATAAATAAAAACATTAACATTTTTAGCATGACATTTTCCATTTATTTTTATACAATCCCAGTTTTAATTGCAAATATAACAGCATATAACATGTGTTCAGAATCACTAAAATGACACAGTTCAGGTCCCATAACTGGTACGTGCATTGATATTATGTTCTTATCAAAACAATGAAAACTTCGCTTAAAACCAGCACAGTAATTTTGACTTCATCTCTTGATATGTGCACACATTACTAATATTCTCTCCCTTTCTCTTACTTATGAGCAAGAAAGAACTAAAAGACAAGAAGAACTATGCTACGCTCTGTCTTTTCCTTTCCTTCTATGTCAGTATTTTCCTTGTATGTTGTTTAGTTGATTAGTCATGTCCATGGTGGGCTACAGCACGCCAGGCTTCACTGTCCTTTACAATCTCCTGAAGTTTGCTTAAATTCATGTTCATCATGTCAATGATGCCACCCAACTATCTCATCCTCTGCTGCCCCTTCTTCGCCTGCCGTCAGTCTTTCCAAGCACCAGAGTCTTTTCCAATGACTTGGCTTTTTGCATCAGTTCACCAAATTATTTGGGCTTCTGCTTCAGTGTCATCCCTTCCAGTGAGTATTGAGGGTTGATTTCCTTTAGGATTGACTAGTTCAATCTCCATGCAGTCCAAGGGACTCAAGAATGTTCTCCAGCACCACAGTTCAAAAGCATCAATTCTTCAGCACTCAACATTCTTAACATCCAAGTCTCACACCCATACAAGACTACTGGAAAGACTAGTTTTGACTATACAGATTTCATTGTATGTATAAAGTTGACCAATCACAAAAGTGATATGAGTGAGAAAATACATGATAGGGTTTCCTTAGGCACATATGTTTCTTATGTGATTGCTTTCTTTTTGCGTTTGAAGCAAATTCTTGCCTGCATAGAAAGTGGAGCCTCTTGGGACTATAAACTCTCAGACTTAATTGTACACATAAAATGCCTACTTTATGCTTCCCTCGTCTTGCGTACTCTGATATATCATGGATCCACTGAAATTCCATACTTTGGGCTATATCACAAATGTCTTATGGGGATGGGAGATAAAGAACAGAGAATCTGGTGGGAAAGAATGACAGACAGACAGATAGTGTGTGTCTTCACCAGTCACTTGCATGTTCTATGTCCCATAGAACTTCACCTTCAAAGCAAAATGTTCTTACTGTAAGTTGGTGACATCATGGCATTCAAACAAACCTGGTCCCCTTCTCAGTGTGGTGGCGTATGTGCCTGAACTGGTCACAATCTCATGAAAACTGGTCTTGTACTGAGCTCTAATCTGAAGTTACACATAGGTGAAAAGATCAATATCTTTTGTTTAAGCCTCTAATATTTGATACAATCTCTACCTCTTCAAAACTTTCTCATTCCCCAATTGATTAATGATTTACATAGAGAATTGCCAATAATTTCTTGCCTTTGTCCTCCCTTGAGTCTGGCCAGGGAATGGTACTAACAGTGATTCCAGTGTATAAGAGAAAAGAGTTTGGGTTATTTTTACCCTTCTTCTTTAGCACCAAAGAATGTTTTAGCAATGACTAAGTTTTTCTACTGAAGGCCACAGTTTCAGATAAGGCAGTTCCTGTATCCTTGGTGCCATGGACCAGAAATAGCTTCCTCAGCCATTTCAAGTCTAGAGATGATAAATGCTTTCTGATGTTACTATTCCTGGGTGCCTTGCAATTCTCTGTCTGTTCTCTCTACTCTTATCATCCACAAGTAAATAATTCTTTTATTAACATTCTAATTCTTGACTGTTGCATCCTTTGTTTTTAGTATCCTTAACTATACAGTTAGTGATAGCATATGCAAGTGTGTGTTTTCATGTGTGTGTGCTAAGTTGCTTCAAATGTATCTGATTGTGCAACCCCCATAGACCATAGCCCACCAGGCTCCTATGTCCATGGGATTCTCCAGTGAGAATATTGGAATGAGTTGCCATGCCCTTCTCCAGGGAGTCTTCCTGACACAGGGATCAAACCTGGGTCTCCCTTATTGCAGGCAGACTTTTTCACCATCTGAGCCACCAGGGAAGCTACTGTGATACCACACTCTTTGTAAAATGAAAAGCATCCTGACAGTTATACTATTGTTACCCACATACTCCCAATGACTTCTGGATGAAACAAAAGCTGGAACAATGCCTATATTCAAAGTTGGGTATAGTAGTTCACTGCAAGAAAGAGCACGTACCACAGGGAACTATGGGAAATCTAACAAATATGTCGCTTGAAACACTTATAGAATTTGGGCTTGTGTTAGGTGATTTTGGGAATAGTTCCTAAAGTAGGATTTGCTCTGGGTGTGTACTGTCAGAAAAACAGGGAGAGTTTAATAGGAGAGGAATATTTGGTATTTCAGGTGTTTGAATAGTGACTTTGTTTTTATCTGAGGTCTTAGCTTTGGTCTCACTTAATTAATGTTGACATTGTGAACATGCTGACAGCTCAACTGGAGAACACTGAAGCCTAGCTATGAGTGGCAAATACCTTCTAAGAACACCAAAGTCTAAGAACTATGGTCAGGTCAGTTCCCAAACACCAGGAGACACTTTTTTTACCCCTATCACTTACATATTTAATGGCATCCTATTGTTATTTTTTGTGTGTCTTGAACTCAAATATTGCAAACTTCATTAAGACATTTACAATAGACTATCATTCTTTCTCTCAGACATTGTATTTTCTCTCTTACTAATATAACTATGTGTACTCCCAATTTATTTTATTTGATTAACTTCAATTCTTCATAGATAGAAAGCAAAATACAGTGTTTTACATGCAATATGTGTGTGTTAATGCTAATGAATGTTTTTTTTTTTTTAAATGAATGCTAATCTCAAGAAGATTGCAGATAGTTCCAAAAAAAGGAATACTACCCTTTAGCAATATACATATTTTCACTAATTTTATCTTCATAGTCAGAAATATGCATGTTCATATTTCTCACAAACTAAATTATTGTTAAATTTAGAAAATAAAAACTATTTTTTATTTGACTATTGTATTTTTTCTCTGAATCTGTCAAATTAACAGTTGTTAAGTGGAGCATAAGGTGAAGGGTGGTAAGCCACTTTTCATCAACAGAAGTAAAGTTGAAATAGAGAAGTCTACCACACACACAATCAGGAAGAAGTACCTTCCATACCTTGAGGAACCATATGGGGCGATCAAGGCAAAGCATAGACAGAGAAAAGGACAGGACCTGAGAGACACATCTTTACTGGGATTCTTGGGGGGCTTTAGGGTGCTAGGGAAGGCCTGATTGTCAGTTTAAGCCAAGATAACAGGATTTAAATAGGGCTGATAGGGATCTTACCTAAGTAGAGCATGGGGGTAATGAAAGAGGAAAGGCACTGGGAGGCTGAGGAGACTGTTGATTATAAAGGGATGCTGGGAAAGTCACATCAGGAATTTACATTTGTTTGAAACTCTGCAGGCTGCTATCTAGGTCTTGCATTTACACAAGGGTATTAATGTCAGATTAAGGCATTTGCAGCCCAATTGTTTAAATGAAATTGTTTGCAAGGCAGCAATACCATGGAGTAGCTTAGCTAAGCTCTTGACACTGTTTCATTACACATAGAATTTCCTTGGGTATGATTGTCAACAGGAAATGTCACCATAAATAACTGACATGGTATTCCTCAGCCAGTATGTTAAATCTTTAAGGTTTTGATATTAACAGGATGCAGGATCATAGCATCTCATGGAAAATATTGTTCTTTGAAAAATTGTTAAGATAATGAGCCTGAACTAATAAAAAGTATACTTAACATTATGGTGGTAGTTTCTGCAAAGCAAGCAAGCTAATGTTATTTATAAATATGTACATATGGCTCACAACATCAGTTCTCTATTAAAACTCAAAGGGAAAACACAAATGCATTGGCACTCAAGTCTAAATAAGTGTTTTAACTGTACTTTATGGGTTTTTGTAATGAAAAGTATACCATTCATTCCTTTATATTTCCATTTTCAAGCCACAGATTACTTTTACTAAGATTTTTCCTGAGTCAAGTGTTTCCAATCTGTATTATTACATTTGATTTCAATATTTCATTCCTCTCCATATTTTCAAGTGAGAGAGATAATATGTATTTATATATACATTTAAGTGTTGAGACTTTTTGTTATATAAAGTAAAGCTATTATCAAATTCCAAAAAAAGCAGAAAGACTTTTCTATCTTATAATGATAAAAAGTGATTCCTTTACCTTATAGAGCACTGTGTTGAGTTGTGAATGCAAGTAAAAGTCAAGGAAATAAGATAGATTTTCCCATTGATCACTTGTTATATATGATTAAATCAGATTTTTAGAGTGAAAATAGAGCCCTATTTATAAATAACTCCTCAAGTTACTTCCCAGTGAGTTCTTCCCAGTCTCATTCCTACTCCTATGAAGCAGAAAAAAAATACCACATTATTCCCCTAAATGTATAGTTCTGAAGGTGGGTGAGTTAAATAGTTACATATTGGAAATGTTAGTGTGTCAATGTTATATTAAAGTAAATATGATATCTAGGCATAGTCTTTTAAAATTTCTGAATTAAATCCAAATAGACTGAAAACAAATAATATGGCATCTATAGACACTTACTATAGAAGAATAGTATTAATAGTATATTAATTTGCAAAAGAGGGACTAAGAATGCATTTTTTTTTTTAAACCTTTATTTTACTTTTAACTTTTACAGAGTTTTGTTGTTCACAGACATGCATGTTCTCAGATTAGTCACATGTATATCCCCCCCTTCCCTCCCCTCCCGACCATCACACAGCACCCCTGAAGGATCCCCTTTTCTCACAGAGCAATGACTAGAGCTATTTTCTTCACTTATGATAGTACAGGCCTTCATGCTACTTCCCTTACGCCTCTCACCCACTGTTCCTTCCCCAAAATGTCCATATGTCCACTGTCCATGTCTGTCTTTCTGTCGCTTCACTGCATGTGCCATCATCACCATCCTACTAGATTCCATATATATGTGTTAATATACTGTATTTGTCCTTCTCTTTCTGACTGACTTCACTTTTTAGGATACGTTCTAGATCCAGCCACCTCATGAGGGCTGATTCTTCTGCATTTCTCTTTACAGCTGTGTAGTATTCCATTGTATATATGTACCAGAGCTTTTGGATCCATTCGTTCATCGATGGGCATCTAGGTTCCTTCCATGTTCTAGCTATTGTATAGAGAGCTGCAATGAACATTGGGGTACAGGTGCTTCTTTCAGTTTTGATTTTGTCAGGGTATAAGCCTAAGAGTGGGATTGCTGGGTCATATGGTGCTTCTATTTTTAGTTTTTTAAGAAATCTCCAGACTGTCTTCCATAGAGGCTGTATCCAATCTACATTCCCACCAGCAATGCAGGAGTGTTCCCTTTTCTCCGCACCCTCTCCAGCATTTATTGTCTGTCGATTTGTGGATGATGGCCATTCTGACGGGTGTGAGGTGATATCTCATTGTAGTTTTGATTTGCATTTCTCTAATTATTAGTGAAGTTGAGCATCGTTTCATGTGTTTTTGGGCCATCTGTATGTCATCGTTGGAGAGGTGTCTGTTTAGGTCCTTTTCCCATTTTTTGATTGGGTTGTTCGTTTTTCCAGTGCTGAGTTGTCTGAGTTGCTTGTAGATTTTGGAGATTAATTCTTTGTCTGTTGTTTCATTTGCTATGATTTTCTCCCACTCTGTGGGCTGTCTGTTCAGCTTTTTTGTAATTTCTTTAGCTGTACAAAAGCTTTTAAGTTTCATTAGGTCCCACATGTTCATTTGTCTTTTTAGTTCCGCTATTCTAGTAGGTGGGTCAGAGAAGATCTTGCTTTGATTGATGTCCTTGAGGGTTTTGCCTATATTCTCCTCTAAGAGTTTGATGGTTTCTGGCCTTACATTTAAGTCTTTAATCCATTTTGAGTTGATCTTTGTGTATGGTGTCAGGGTATGTTCCAACTTCATTTTCTTGCATGTAGCTGTCCAATTTTCCCAGCACCATTTGTTGAAGAGGCTGTCTTTGTCCCATTTTATATGTTCGCCTCCTTTGTCAAAAATAAGGTACCCATAGGTGCGTGGCTTTATCTCTGGGTTCTCGATCTTGTTCCATTGGTCGATATTTCTTTTGTGCGAAACTGTCTTGATGACTGTTGCTTTGTAGTAGAGTCTGAAGTTGGGGAGGCTCCCCAGCTCCATTCTTCTTCCTGAGGATACGTTCTAGATCCAGCCACCTCATGAGGGCTGATTCTTCTGCATTTCTCTTTACAGCTGTGTAGTATTCCATTGTATATATGTACCAGAGCTTTTGGATCCATTCGTTCATCGATGGGCATCTAGGTTCCTTCCATGTTCTAGCTATTGTATAGAGAGCTGCAATGAACATTGGGGTACAGGTGCTTCTTTCAGTTTTGATTTTGTCAGGGTATAAGCCTAAGAGTGGGATTGCTGGGTCATATGGTGCTTCTATTTTTAGTTTTTTAAGAAATCTCCAGACTGTCTTCCATAGAGGCTGTATCCAATCTACATTCCCACCAGCAATGCAGGAGTGTTCCCTTTTCTCCGCACCCTCTCCAGCATTTATTGTCTGTCGATTTGTGGATGATGGCCATTCTGACGGGTGTGAGGTGATATCTCATTGTAGTTTTGATTTGCATTTCTCTAATTATTAGTGAAGTTGAGCATCGTTTCATGTGTTTTTGGGCCATCTGTATGTCATCGTTGGAGAGGTGTCTGTTTAGGTCCTTTTCCCATTTTTTGATTGGGTTGTTCGTTTTTCCAGTGCTGAGTTGTCTGAGTTGCTTGTAGATTTTGGAGATTAATTCTTTGTCTGTTGTTTCATTTGCTATGATTTTCTCCCACTCTGTGGGCTGTCTGTTCAGCTTTTTTGTAATTTCTTTAGCTGTACAAAAGCTTTTAAGTTTCATTAGGTCCCACATGTTCATTTGTCTTTTTAGTTCCGCTATTCTAGTAGGTGGGTCAGAGAAGATCTTGCTTTGATTGATGTCCTTGAGGGTTTTGCCTATATTCTCCTCTAAGAGTTTGATGGTTTCTGGCCTTACATTTAAGTCTTTAATCCATTTTGAGTTGATCTTTGTGTATGGTGTCAGGGTATGTTCCAACTTCATTTTCTTGCATGTAGCTGTCCAATTTTCCCAGCACCATTTGTTGAAGAGGCTGTCTTTGTCCCATTTTATATGTTCGCCTCCTTTGTCAAAAATAAGGTACCCATAGGTGCGTGGCTTTATCTCTGGGTTCTCGATCTTGTTCCATTGGTCGATATTTCTGTTTTTGTGCCAGTACCATACTGTCTTGATGACTGTTGCTTTGTAGTAGAGTCTGAAGTTGGGGAGGCTGATCCCCCCAGCTCCATTCTTCTTCCTGAGGATTGCTTTGGCTATTCGAGGTCTTTTGTGTTTCCATATGAACTGTGTTATTCGTTGGTCTAGTTCTGTGAAGAATGTTATTGGAAGTTTGATAGGGATCACATTGAATCTATAGATGACATTTGGTAGTATGGTCATTTTCACAATATTGATTCTCCCGACCCAGGAACACGGAATATTTCTCCATCTGTTTAACTCTTCTTTAATGTCTCTCATGAGTGTCTTGTAATTTTCTGTGTACAATTCTTTTGTTTCTTTGGGTAGGTTTATTCCTAGATATTTGATTCTTTTGGTTGCGATGGTGAAGGGGATTGCCTCATCACCCTGATACCAAAGCCAGGCAAAGACATCACAAAAAAAGAAAATTATAGGCCAATTTCACTGATGAATCTAGATGCCAAAATCCTCAACAAAATCCTAGCAAACAGAATTCAGCAACACATCAAAAAGCTCATTCATCACGATCAAGTTGGGTTCATCCCAGGCATGCAAGGATTCTTCAACATTCACAAATCAATCAATGTGATACACCATATCAACAAATTGAAAGATAAAAATCACATGATCATCTCAATAGATGCAGAAATAGCCTTTGACAAAGTACAGCATCCATTTATGATAAAAACTCTTCAAAAAATGGGCATAGAAGGAACTTATCTTAACATAGTGAAAGCCATATATGAGAAGCCCACAGTGAACATTATCCTCAATGGGGAAAAACTCAAAGCATTCCCTCTAAGATCAGGAACAAGACAAGGGTGTCCACTTTCACCACTCTTATTCAACATAGCCCTGGAAGTTCTAGCAACAGCAATAAGAGAAGAGAAAGAAATCAAAGGAATCCAGATTGGAAAAGAAGAAGTCAAACTCTCTCTATTTGCAGATGACATGATATTATACATAGAAAATCCCAAAGACACTATTACAAAACTACTAGAGTTAATCAACGAATTCAGCAAAGTTGCAGGATACAAAATCAATATACAGAAATCACTGGCATTCCTATACACAAACAATGAAAAATCAGAAAATGAAATCAAAGAATGCATTTTTGAAGGATCAAGTGACAGAAAAATTCCCTGAAATGCCTCTTAAAATAAAGTTAGAAATGCCTGCTAACATGAGCTCAAGATCTCAAAGAGCTGGCAAGAGGAAAATAGAGCTTTCAGTGCAAAGAGAAACCAGAAGAAATGAAGAATTAATTAATAAAATCTAGTCAAAGGCATGGAGGGGGCTATGTATATTCATGAAGTTAATATTGAGGGAAAACTAGAAAAACACTATGAAATTGAACAAATGAAAGTGATAATGTAAGGTTTAGGAAAAGGGGCAGGGCACAATTTTTGAAAAAATGGCATAACCAAGGACGCAGCATAAACCCATGGGAATCAAATGGATCGAGACTGGCAGACCACACTTTGATCCTCAGTCAGCAGCCTAAATGACACACACCAGAGGTGCCATGACAGTTCTGCTCCTTCCCTAAGAGAGGTGGAATAATCCTCCCACTCATTAGCATATGGAATTACCCAGCCCATAAAAGCTAAGAACACCATGTTTTCGGGGCCATCGGATTTGTTCTGCGATGCCCCATGCTCTGTCTGTGGAGTATGTCTTACTCTGAATTTGAATAAATCATTTCTTACCTATCACTGTGTCTGTCACTGAATTCTTCTCTGCAAGGAGACATGAAGAACCGAGCTTCATTAATTCCTAAAACCAGGTATGGTGGTTTTTGGCTGGGTTTAGTCCCAACAATGTGAGTTCAAGTCCCAAACAGGGTTTTGACTGGGTTCATGTCCCAGCCACGTGAGTTTGAGTCCCAAACTGGGTTTTGGGTTTAAGTCTCAATCCGAGGTAGAGCACTTTCAATATGGAAGAGAAACCAATATTATTATTCAGTGTAATGAATGGCATAGAAAATACAATGATTTTTGTATTATAGAGGGAAATCATCTAAAATGGAAAGCAAATCAAGAATATATCACATAGCATATAAAAACTGAATTAGAGCTTTCAAATTAAATATGTATTCTGGGGAAGTTATAGAAAGCAAATCATCCAGAGTTAGAATATATCATGTAGAAATGCCTATTGTTCACAGAATAGAAAATGGAATCTTTTTCTAATGTGCAATATCAATAGCAAAAAGGCAGTGAAATGCTGCCTAAACTGAAGGGAGATGCATGTATTGGCAGAAATTGTCCTAAGAGACAGATGTTCTCAAATGCAGAAGACCTAGGGAGAGCTTTCAGTGCAAAGAGAAACCAGAAGAAATGAAGAATTAATTAATAAAATCTAGTCAAAGGCATGGAGGGGGCTATGTATATTCATGAAGTTAATATTGAGGGAAAACTAGAAAAACACTATGAAATTGAACAAATGAAAGTGATAATGTAAGGTTTAGGAAAAGGGGCAGGGCACAATTTTTGAAAAAATGGCATAACCAAGGACGCAGCATAAACCCATGGGAATCAAATGGATCGAGACTGGCAGACCACACTTTGATCCTCAGTCAGCAGCCTAAATGACACACACCAGAGGTGCCATGACAGTTCTGCTCCTTCCCTAAGAGAGGTGGAATAATCCTCCCACTCATTAGCATATGGAATTACCCAGCCCATAAAAGCTAAGAACACCATGTTTTCGGGGCCATCGGATTTGTTCTGCGATGCCCCATGCTCTGTCTGTGGAGTATGTCTTACTCTGAATTTGAATAAATCATTTCTTACCTATCACTGTGTCTGTCACTGAATTCTTCTCTGCAAGGAGACATGAAGAACCGAGCTTCATTAATTCCTAAAACCAGGTATGGTGGTTTTTGGCTGGGTTTAGTCCCAACAATGTGAGTTCAAGTCCCAAACAGGGTTTTGACTGGGTTCATGTCCCAGCCACGTGAGTTTGAGTCCCAAACTGGGTTTTGGGTTTAAGTCTCAATCCGAGGTAGAGCACTTTCAATATGGAAGAGAAACCAATATTATTATTCAGTGTAATGAATGGCATAGAAAATACAATGATTTTTGTATTATAGAGGGAAATCATCTAAAATGGAAAGCAAATCAAGAATATATCACATAGCATATAAAAACTGAATTAGAGCTTTCAAATTAAATATGTATTCTGGGGAAGTTATAGAAAGCAAATCATCCAGAGTTAGAATATATCATGTAGAAATGCCTATTGTTCACAGAATAGAAAATGGAATCTTTTTCTAATGTGCAATATCAATAGCAAAAAGGCAGTGAAATGCTGCCTAAACTGAAGGGAGATGCATGTGTATTGGACTCAGTTAACTTGTCCTAAGAGACAGATGTTCTCAAATGCAGAAGACCTGAGAGAATTGTTCTATTGTTCTGGGAGCAGGCTTATTCCTGGCCTCTAAATTGGAGGCTTTGTTCCTTCCATCTTTTCAGGTGACTTTTTCCTGGATTTAGGTAATTTCCTCTCATATATGTGTTGATTTATACTCACCTGAATGCTCTGGGTGGAACCTTTAGAGATCTCTGGAATTTTTTCTTTGCACCTTTTTCCTTCCTATAATTTCCCTTGTAAGTGCTCACCTCATGGGCTTGCCTGGTCTTCCACCTCTGTCTTCTCACCTCTGGTAGACTTCCAGAGATATCTTGGTTCCACCTCTCTGTACCTTGGCCCATCAACTTTTTCTAGGCAATAAATTGGGACAATCATTAGCCATATCTTGTCTGTTTGCTTTCTCTCATGGTTCAATGACTTTTTTTGCCGAATAGCCAATTACATTAGAGCTATTTATTTATTTATATATTTTGCCTTTTTGTTAATCAAGGGGATAAGTAAAGCTGGTTTATGTTACTCCAAATTAGCCACAAGAAATCATACATTCTTAATTTTTGAATTAAGGATATCTTATGAATTATAGCACCCCATGCACACCTTAATTTTTTTTTCAAAAGTAAGGATGAAAGGACAGAGCATAGATAGAAAAAGAAATAATTTTCTCAATCCTATGAAATCCCTGATACTGGATGGTTGTGGACATTTCCCATTCCAGCTCCAGAAAGTGTGGAAGAGAAACCAATATTATTATTCAGTGTAATGAATGGCATAGAAAATACAATGATTTTTGTATTATAGAGGGAAATCATCTAAAATGGAAAGCAAATCAAGAATATATCACATAGCATATAAAAACTGAATTAGAGCTTTCAAATTAAATATGTATTCTGGGGAAGTTATAGAAAGCAAATCATCCAGAGTTAGAATATATCATGTAGAAATGCCTATTGTTCACAGAATAGAAAATGGAATCTTTTTCTAATGTGCAATATCAATAGCAAAAAGGCAGTGAAATGCTGCCTAAACTGAAGGGAGATGCATGTGTATTGGACTCAGTTAACTTGTCCTAAGAGACAGATGTTCTCAAATGCAGAAGACCTGAGAGAATTGTTCTATTGTTCTGGGAGCAGGCTTATTCCTGGCCTCTAAATTGGAGGCTTTGTTCCTTCCATCTTTTCAGGTGACTTTTTCCTGGATTTAGGTAATTTCCTCTCATATATGTGTTGATTTATACTCACCTGAATGCTCTGGGTGGAACCTTTAGAGATCTCTGGAATTTTTTCTTTGCACCTTTTTCCTTCCTATAATTTCCCTTGTAAGTGCTCACCTCATGGGCTTGCCTGGTCTTCCACCTCTGTCTTCTCACCTCTGGTAGACTTCCAGAGATATCTTGGTTCCACCTCTCTGTACCTTGGCCCATCAACTTTTTCTAGGCAATAAATTGGGACAATCATTAGCCATATCTTGTCTGTTTGCTTTCTCTCATGGTTCAATGACTTTTTTTGCCGAATAGCCAATTACATTAGAGCTATTTATTTATTTATATATTTTGCCTTTTTGTTAATCAAGGGGATAAGTAAAGCTGGTTTATGTTACTCCAAATTAGCCACAAGAAATCATACATTCTTAATTTTTGAATTAAGGATATCTTATGAATTATAGCACCCCATGCACACCTTAATTTTTTTTTTTTCAAAAAGTAAGGATGAAAGGACAGAGCATAGATAGAAAAAAGAAATAATTTTCTCAATCCTATGAAATCCCTGATACTGGATGGTTGTGGACATTTCCCATTCCAGCTCCAGAAAGTGTGGAATGTAATTACCCTTATTGGGCTGTCATCATGTTTATCTTCTATATATTCCCATTGTTAATAAGCCCTGGTTAGATGGGAAAAAAATATTGCTTATGTTCCACAGATAAGAAATTAGATACTCATCCTATCTACAACTTTATATTATTAAAGAGATTTTATGAATTTTTTGAGAATTGTGAAAAAATCAACTTTAAGAAGGTCAAGGAATTATAAAAATTCTATACTTACCATATTCTCATCATGGTTGTTAGTATCCATATTTGTATGTCTGTCCTTCTGGGAACCAAAGAACATATGACAGCTACAGGCTATCTGTATGGATTAGTGTTGCATTTACATAAAATTTTCATATATTCTTTGGCAGCTACAGATCACATATGGAGTATCCACAGTTTTTAAAAGGGGTCACTTTTGTTGCTCTTGTTGTTTTCTTTCTCAGTAGCCTCTATTATCTTCTTTCTTTCCTGTTTTAATGCCCACATTAAATGCTCCTTTCGCCAACTTTATACCCCATGGATTGCATTTTTGATTAAAAATGTATGCAATTTTGTAATTATTTATGTGAATAAACTGAACCTCTGTTGGCTAATTAAAACCTAAACATACAATTATATCTTAGACTCACTGAAGTATAATTGCTAAAAACCCCTTTCAAGAAAATAAAGGAAGGAAACAAAGACAAATTGATAGCACTGCTAGATGGAGTGTTTTGCATATGTGAATTGTTCATTCACTGGTCACTTTGGCTCAGAAAGCATCTGTCATCACACATTAAATGTATAGTGGTGAAAATAGGATCTCCTGAAAAATACCATGGAAGTCTAAACGTCTATACATTGTGGCATGAAATATAACAGTTCCTGGTTTTGAAAGAAGCTCTTAGTCTCTCCAGAAGCTGAAACACTATTTTAAATTCATTGTTTTATATATTCATACAATTTTATTTAAAATGTATGGACTATTCCAAAATTCTATTTCAAGATCATGTCTCTGAACAGTAGATACGTATGTCTGATTTAACATCTCCAGCAGTGTAACACACAGGCATTTTACATTTAATAATGTGGTCAAAGTTCTTCTTTTCCCAAGCCTTCTTCAATTTTTCTCATCTCCATTGAAGGCATATCTATTCTTTTATTTACTCAGGCTAAAATCCTCCGTGGGCTGTCATCATGTTTATCTTCTATATATTCCCATTGTTAATAAGCCCTGGTTAGATGGGAAAAAAATATTGCTTATGTTCCACAGATAAGAAATTAGATACTCATCCTATCTACAACTTTATATTATTAAAGAGATTTTATGAATTTTTTGAGAATTGTGAAAAAATCAACTTTAAGAAGGTCAAGGAATTATAAAAATTCTATACTTACCATATTCTCATCATGGTTGTTAGTATCCATATTTGTATGTCTGTCCTTCTGGGAACCAAAGAACATATGACAGCTACAGGCTATCTGTATGGATTAGTGTTGCATTTACATAAAATTTTCATATATTCTTTGGCAGCTACAGATCACATATGGAGTATCCACAGTTTTTTAAAAGGGGTCACTTTTGTTGCTCTTGTTGTTTTCTTTCTCAGTAGCCTCTATTATCTTCTTTCTTTCCTGTTTTAATGCCCACATTAAATGCTCCTTTCGCCAACTTTATACCCCATGGATTGCATTTTTGATTAAAAATGTATGCAATTTTGTAATTATTTATGTGAATAAACTGAACCTCTGTTGGCTAATTAAAACCTAAACATACAATTATATCTTAGACTCACTGAAGTATAATTGCTAAAAACCCCTTTCAAGAAAATAAAGGAAGGAAACAAAGACAAATTGATAGCACTGCTAGATGGAGTGTTTTGCATATGTGAATTGTTCATTCACTGGTCACTTTGGCTCAGAAAGCATCTGTCATCACACATTAAATGTATAGTGGTGAAAATAGGATCTCCTAAAAAATACCATGGAAGTCTAAACGTCTATACATTGTGGCATGAAATATAACAGTTCCTGGTTTTGAAAGAAGCTCTTAGTCTCTCCAGAAGCTGAAACACTATTTTAAATTCATTGTTTTATATATTCATACAATTTTATTTAAAATGTATGGACTATTCCAAAATTCTATTTCAAGATCATGTCTCTGAACAGTAGATACGTATGTCTGATTTAACATCTCCAGCAGTGTAACACACAGGCATTTTACATTTAATAATGTGGTCAAAGTTCTTCTTTTCCCAAGCCTTCTTCAATTTTTCTCATCTCCATTGAAGGCATATCTATTCTTTTATTTACTCAGGCTAAAATCCTCCGTGATTTTACTAAATTCCTCTCTTTCAGATCTCACAATTGGTCTGTTTGAAGATTCTATCAGATTGACTGTTAGGTGCTGTAAACTGTCAGTCAGGAGGCCAAAATGTTAGAAGGCATCTAATATTTGGGTACTTTTCCGTACCTCCTCCCTGCAATTGTGGGTCATTTCAAGTTTTCCCCTGATATAATAATAATGATATATAATCTGATCTCTCAGAGTCTTCCTTTGTATCCTTCATTCTGTTCTCAGAAAAGTACTCTGTATGGTCATTGTGTAGACATATATATGAGGATGACATGTTTCTACTGAAAATCTCTTAGATCTCACTTTGGAAACAGTTGGGTTCTTACCTCCTTAACATTATCTACTGATTTCCTCTCATGAAGAGCCACATTAGTTTCAGTGGCCTCAGAAACATTGCTGCCTCAGGACATTTGCACTTATACTTCCTCTAAGTATCTGCAAGTATAGCATCCTCATTACCCTTAGATTTTCACTGAAAATTTGCCTTTTACATTAATGTATCCTATAACACCATGCAAACACATAAATATTTACATGAAAAAAATTTACATAAAGACCCACATTCAAACATATTACCTTATAGCATAATACTTTTTTTGTATTAATTATATTTATGTTCTTACTCTTCCATTAAAATGTAAATCTCAAAGGGTGGGGATTTTGGCTCTATACTGACAATTTCTAAGACCTACAACAGGACTAGATGCACAGTAATTGCTTAATCTAGTGTTAATACACATATTTAAGAATATAATGAATTAAATAACACTACTTTTTTAAGAAATAAAAATATAATAGTATCTTAACTGGATAACCTAGTCATGAAAACAAAACAAAACAAAACATTAAATGTGTCTGAATCTAAAGAGAAACTTAAAATACTTTTGCTGAATAAAATATGAATGAATGAGCAACTTAAAACCATAAAGAGATCTTTCTTCAGATATTTTATATGAGTTTGACTTTTTTTTAATATCATTCTCCTTGCCGTGGGCCTTCTATAAATGTATATTTAACTTAATATAGGCCAAGTAGTTTTTAATAGTTCTTGTTAAAAAGAGATCAGTAAGCCAGACAAAGGCTATGTTTCAACTGAAAATAGGCCTTTATCATAGAAGTACATGGCACTGCTTAGGAAAGTGACTTAATGATAATTTGACCTTAAAAATAGCTATAGTCACAGTATTATAGTATTATAAAATATGTCTTACAAAGGCTGTGAAATTTACATTAAAGTATTCTGAATAGATTCAAGAAATTGGCACAAATTTATCATCCACTATTTTTAGTTATCTAATATATAACTAAAACTAAAATGTTACATGTAAAATATAACTAAAATTATAACATAAATAAAATGAAAACATGTGGTTGAAACTACTAATTTACATGTTGCTATTTTTAAAAAAATTAACTACTTTATTTATTAAAATTTAAAATGCTAGAATAGTAGACTTTCGTATGGATTGAAAGTCTAATGATTATATAAATCTTTTTTTCCCCACAATTCCGTTTGTTTTTTTTTTTATTTTCCTTTTTTGATTTTAAAGAGTTTTGTTGTTTACAGATACGTATAATTCCAGATTAGATATATGTGTATCCCATTCCTTCCCACCCCCCCCAGGCCATCACAGAGCCCCATGTACAATCCCTTAGACCCACAGCTCATTGAAAATAGTTATCTCTTTTACAAAAGATAGTATAGGTTCCATGTTGCTCTTTTCATATCTCTCACCTCTCACCCACTTTTCTGTCTCCCTAATGTCCATAAGTCTGTGGACATATATCCAAGGAAGACATACAGATGACCAAAAAACACATGAAAAGATGCTCAACATAGCTTATTATTAGAGAAATACAAATCAAAACTACAATGAGATATCACCTCACATCAGTCGTAAAGGCCATCATCAAAAAATCTACAGATAATAAATGCTGAAGAGAGTGTGCAGCAAAGGGAACACTCTTGCATTGTTGGTGGGAATGTAAATTGATCCACTATGAAAGACACTATGGAGATTCCTCAAAAAGCTAAGAACAGAAGCACCATATGACCCAGCAATACTACGATTAGGCTTATACATGTTGCTATTTTAGTACAATTAACGCCTTATTAAGAACTTCTGTTACTGTACTTCACAGCTCATTTATAGCACTGTAGTTAACTGAAATTAGATGTGAATTTTTAAAATTTATTGTTTTTTCAATATTTTAGTATTATAAAATATGTCTTACAAAGGCTGTGAAATTTACATTAAAGTATTCTGAATAGATTCAAGAAATTGGCACAAATTTATCATCCACTATTTTTAGTTATCTAATATATAACTAAAACTAAAATGTTACATGTAAAATATAACTAAAATTATAACATAAATAAAATGAAAACATGTGGTTGAAACTACTAATTTACATGTTGCTATTTTTAAAAAAATTAACTACTTTATTTATTAAAATTTAAAATGCTAGAATAGTAGACTTTCGTATGGATTGAAAGTCTAATGATTATATAAATCTTTTTTTCCCCACAATTCCGTTTGTTTTTTTTTTTATTTTCCTTTTTTGATTTTAAAGAGTTTTGTTGTTTACAGATACGTATAATTCCAGATTAGATATATGTGTATCCCATTCCTTCCCACCCCCCCCAGGCCATCACAGAGCCCCATGTACAATCCCTTAGACCCACAGCTCATTGAAAATAGTTATCTCTTTTACAAAAGATAGTATAGGTTCCATGTTGCTCTTTTCATATCTCTCACCTCTCACCCACTTTTCTGTCTCCCTAATGTCCATAAGTCTGTGGACATATATCCAAGGAAGACATACAGATGACCAAAAAACACATGAAAAGATGCTCAACATAGCTTATTATTAGAGAAATACAAATCAAAACTACAATGAGATATCACCTCACATCAGTCGTAAAGGCCATCATCAAAAAATCTACAGATAATAAATGCTGAAGAGAGTGTGCAGCAAAGGGAACACTCTTGCATTGTTGGTGGGAATGTAAATTGATCCACTATGAAAGACACTATGGAGATTCCTCAAAAAGCTAAGAACAGAAGCACCATATGACCCAGCAATACTACGATTAGGCTTATACATGTTGCTATTTTTAGTACAATTAACGCCTTATTAAGAACTTCTGTTACTGTACTTCACAGCTCATTTATAGCACTGTAGTTAACTGAAATTAGATGTGAATTTTTAAAAATTTATTGTTGATTAAACTTTACCCAAATTGTGCTAAAGTTATATCGATGGCAAATACACATGTAACATAATGTTCAACATCATATGTCATCAAGAAAATTTAAATTCAAATGACACTACATATACCTACTTAAATAGTTAAAAAACAAAGCAACTTACAATACTCTTTATTGGCATGGCTATGGAGCAACAGGAACCTTCATTCATTGAACAATATGTGGTTCCAGGGATTTGGGGAGAGTGGAAGTGGAATTGATCTTACTCATAGTGTATTTTGTAAGGTGACGAGGGTTTCTGTATAATACTGTGGTTGTGGATACATGATTGTATGTGTTGAAACTATAGAATTGTACAGTGCAAAGAATGAATCTTTTTTTATTATTATTTTTTTCCCTTGTGAGAGTATTTTTATTTATTTATTTATTTATTTATTTATTTATTTATTTGGTGGGGGAGGCGGGTTGTGGAAGGAGGGGGCGGGCGGGTCACTTCTATTGGTCTTTCCTTTATCTATTATCATCCATCTTCATTCTCTGGCCTGTGTGGGCCTCCCATCACGGTGGCCCCTGTTGTTGCAGAGCCCCGGCTCTGGGCGCATGCGCTCCAGAGCTCCAGCTTGGTAATTGGACACATCAGTCCAGCCGCTTTGCGGCAGGTGGGATCTTCCCAGGCCAGGGATCGAACCGGGTCCTTACCCACTGGACCATCAGGGTAGCCCAAGAATGAATCTTAATGTATTAAATGCATTCCTCTCTTTATTTAAGATTTGCCAGTAAGGAATGAAGACTCTGACAAAGAATCTAACTGTATAACTGGTCTGTTAAAGAAATTGACTGGAGAAGGTTAGTGAAAAAGTTAGTGACCTAAGAAACTTTGGAAATAAGCTGAGTCTCAGAAAGTAATTTCAAAAGAAGCTCTACGTAGCACTCTACTCTAATTGATAAAATTTCCATGATGATACAGGATAATGATTCTGATGACAGAATAAGTATGCACTGGGATTAAATATTATGTAAATGGAAGGTAAATGCAGGGATCCAAGTATCTCACTGTTGAAATAGTTTAAACAAGGGGAAAATCTCAAAGGACTCACATGAAAATGGGATAGATTTGGAGATATCAGTATGATCTCATGTTTAGCTTAGTGTATTAGTCACCCAGTCATGTCCAACTCTTTGCGACCCCATGGATTGTAGCTTGGGAGGATTCTCTGTCCATGGTATTCTCCAGACAAGAATACTGGAATGGGAAGCCATTCCCTTGTCTAGCGGGTCTCCCAGACACAGGGATCAAACCTGAGTCTTCTGTATTGCAGGAGGACTCATTACAATCTAAGACATTAGCTTAATATAGATATAAATCAATGTGTATAATCAAATGATACATGGATGTGTATAAATATTGAAAAATATATGCAAACAGAGATACTGATAGATTTGTATTTTTACTGTTCTATGTATCTGAAAGGAAGCATGCACAGTGACTTCCTGCCAATAATGCAGTGTCAAATAGAAGAAATAAGAGTAAGTTGAATAAATGAAACCTGACAAATGCGCCTTTACTGAAGTCATCAAGATTGTGACCATCAGTGATGTCAGGTTGACATTATACAGCCTCATGATATGATGCAAATGGCAGTTGCCTCCTGAGCCCTCCTCCCCCAAGCATGTAAACAAAGTCAAATTATGAAAAAATTGTCAATTAAATTTATTTGAGTGATATTTTAAAAATATATGACAAGATCATCTGCTGCTGTTCAGTTGCTCAGTTTTGTCTGACTCTTTGTTTTCTGTCACTTGTATTGGTCTTTAATTTGTCTATTTTAATGCATCTTGGTTCTTTGGCCTGTGTGGGCCTCCCATCACAGTAGCCTCTGTTGTCGCAGAGCACTGGCTCTGGGTGCATGTGCTCCAGAGCTCTGACTTGGTAGTTGGACATTTCGGTCCTGCTGCTCCACGGCACGTGGGATCTTCCCAGGCCAGGGATCGAAACAGCACCCTTTACACTGAAAGGTGGTATCCTTACCCACTGGACCACCAGGGAAACCATTGGCTGACTCTTTATGACCCCACGGGCTGCGGCACGCCAGGCTTTCCTGTCCTTCACTATCTTTTGGAGTTTGCCCAAATTCACATCCATTGAGTCAATGATGAGATTTAACCATAACATCTTCTCCTCCTGACCCTCCTTCTCCTGCCCTCAATCTTTCCCAGTATCAGGGTCTTTGCCAAGGAGTCAACTCACTCCATCAGGTGGCCAAAGTGTTGGAGTTCAACTTCAGCATGAGTCATTCCGGTGAATATTCAGTGTTGATTTCCTTTAGGATTGACTGGTTTGATCTCTTTGCAGTCCAAGGAGCTCTCCAGCGTCTTCTGTATTGCAGGAGGACTCATTACAATCTAAGACATTAGCTTAATATAGATATAAATCAATGTGTATAATCAAATGATACATGGATGTGTATAAATATTGAAAAATATATGCAAACAGAGATACTGATAGATTTGTATTTTACTGTTCTATGTATCTGAAAGGAAGCATGCACAGTGACTTCCTGCCAATAATGCAGTGTCAAATAGAAGAAATAAGAGTAAGTTGAATAAATGAAACCTGACAAATGCGCCTTTACTGAAGTCATCAAGATTGTGACCATCAGTGATGTCAGGTTGACATTATACAGCCTCATGATATGATGCAAATGGCAGTTGCCTCCTGAGCCCTCCTCCCCCAAGCATGTAAACAAAGTCAAATTATGAAAAAATTGTCAATTAAATTTATTTGAGTGATATTTTAAAAATATATGACAAGATCATCTGCTGCTGTTCAGTTGCTCAGTTTTGTCTGACTCTTTGTTTTCTGTCACTTGTATTGGTCTTTAATTTGTCTATTTTAATGCATCTTGGTTCTTTGGCCTGTGTGGGCCTCCCATCACAGTAGCCTCTGTTGTCGCAGAGCACTGGCTCTGGGTGCATGTGCTCCAGAGCTCTGACTTGGTAGTTGGACATTTCGGTCCTGCTGCTCCACGGCACGTGGGATCTTCCCAGGCCAGGGATCGAAACAGCACCCTTTACACTGAAAGGTGGTATCCTTACCCACTGGACCACCAGGGAAACCATTGGCTGACTCTTTATGACCCCACGGGCTGCGGCACGCCAGGCTTTCCTGTCCTTCACTATCTTTTGGAGTTTGCCCAAATTCACATCCATTGAGTCAATGATGAGATTTAACCATAACATCTTCTCCTCCTGACCCTCCTTCTCCTGCCCTCAATCTTTCCCAGTATCAGGGTCTTTGCCAAGGAGTCAACTCACTCCATCAGGTGGCCAAAGTGTTGGAGTTCAACTTCAGCATGAGTCATTCCGGTGAATATTCAGTGTTGATTTCCTTTAGGATTGACTGGTTTGATCTCTTTGCAGTCCAAGGAGCTCTCCAGCGTCTTCTCCAATGATGCAGATTGAAAGCATCAATTCTTCAGCCCTCAGCCTTCTTTATAGTCCATGTCTCACATCCATACATGACTACTGAAAAAACCATAGGCTTGACTATATGGACTTTTGTTGGCAAAATAATGTCTCTACTTTTTAATACACAGTCTAAGTTTGCCATAGCTTTTCTTTCAAGGAGAAAGCATCTTTTAATTTCATGGCTTCAGTCACCATCCACAGTAATTTGGGGAGCCCCCAAGATAAAGTCTGTCACTGTTTCCAGATGTTGCCCTGTCTGACATGAAGTGAAGGGGCTGGATGAAAAGATATTAGTGTACTGAATGTAAACTATGTGTAGTTAACCATGTCAGAAATAAATTCAGTTTTTAACTATAAGAATTAATTTCCATAATAATTATGCCCAAGCAATCATACTCAATTTCAACGAGAAAATTTTTTTCTGTTATGAATGAACTGATAATGTGTAAAGCATTATTATTTGATTTTCTCATATTTGATTTTTCCTCTATGCTTTAGTAGGTGTCCTTACATGGCTATAGCATCAACTAACACTAATTAGACTAGCTGAAGATGTTATCTGATTCTATTTCATGTGAATGGCTCAAAAATACCTCTTATTACTAGACCTATTACTTTGCAGCAATTTGAAAATCAACTTTAAAATTTTTCATCTAGATAATAGCATTGTTACAGTGTTAAATTGCCCACTGACAAAGTTCAAAACACATTTATTAGCCAAAGTTCACTTTCCCCACTGAATGTATAAAAGCTCTTAGAGTCTGCTCAATCTGATATTAACAGTCCTATAAAACACCTATAATAATACAGAATTTTTGGTTTCATTTTGTTCAAAAAGATAATTATTTTATTCCTCTCTGTTTAATTCCATCTGTAATTATGCTCTGAGTTAAGGATCTTGCATTATACATGAATCTTGCAATGAATACCATCAGGAACATGTATAGTCCAACCCCAGAATTGGTGTGGATTCATTGAGGTCTTCACTAAGACCCGTGATACACTTTTAATAATTCTCTGAGAAAATGAATGTATTAAGTAAGTTTTTCAGTGTAATTTCTATGCAGATAATCATAGATATTAGGAGAGGAAACTTGAAAATGTGAAGGCTATCTCAAAAAATATCTGGCAAATTCTGTTTCAACAAAAAACATTCTAAATTACTCCTTTACATTATTTTCAGGTTGCCTGGTAATTATTTGGTTATTATCTAATTCCGTTCTAATTTGTTCTGCCTTATCTTTACTCTGAAAAAAGCATGATTAATATGTTGTGTGGCAGGTGGTATGTCTTGTGTCCTTGTGAATGGAAGGCCAGTCAAAACTGCACTTTTCAGGTTTCTCTACATGTGGGCGTCTAATACAAAGTCTTGTTACAGCTTTCTTGTGTCCTTTGGGCGCAAGAACTTTCCTTAATTTTGATTACTAAAATTATGCATGGTCAAGTGAATTACATGTCGTCTATTAGTAAATGAAATTGTTTCTTGAAAGACAAACACCCTTAAAAAGTCATAACTTCTCTGATAAAGGGTAATGGCTCAAAGGAAAGTGGTTATCACCATTGCGTGTAAGACAAAGGAAGTAATACCTATAACAGTAAAAAGTCTATCAGGTATTATGTGATCAGACATAATATATGGGATACAGTATGTCACAACACAGTAAAATGTGATGCTAAAGAATGCTTTCTCCTTTTACAAGTTTGAAAATCAACTTTAAAATTTTTCATCTAGATAATAGCATTGTTACAGTGTTAAATTGCCCACTGACAAAGTTCAAAACACATTTATTAGCCAAAGTTCACTTTCCCCACTGAATGTATAAAAGCTCTTAGAGTCTGCTCAATCTGATATTAACAGTCCTATAAAACACCTATAATAATACAGAATTTTTGGTTTCATTTTGTTCAAAAAGATAATTATTTTATTCCTCTCTGTTTAATTCCATCTGTAATTATGCTCTGAGTTAAGGATCTTGCATTATACATGAATCTTGCAATGAATACCATCAGGAACATGTATAGTCCAACCCCAGAATTGGTGTGGATTCATTGAGGTCTTCACTAAGACCCGTGATACACTTTTAATAATTCTCTGAGAAAATGAATGTATTAAGTAAGTTTTTCAGTGTAATTTCTATGCAGATAATCATAGATATTAGGAGAGGAAACTTGAAAATGTGAAGGCTATCTCAAAAAATATCTGGCAAATTCTGTTTCAACAAAAAACATTCTAAATTACTCCTTTACATTATTTTCAGGTTGCCTGGTAATTATTTGGTTATTATCTAATTCCGTTCTAATTTGTTCTGCCTTATCTTTACTCTGAAAAAAGCATGATTAATATGTTGTGTGGCAGGTGGTATGTCTTGTGTCCTTGTGAATGGAAGGCCAGTCAAAACTGCACTTTTCAGGTTTCTCTACATGTGGGCGTCTAATACAAAGTCTTGTTACAGCTTTCTTGTGTCCTTTGGGCGCAAGAACTTTCCTTAATTTTGATTACTAAAATTATGCATGGTCAAGTGAATTACATGTCGTCTATTAGTAAATGAAATTGTTTCTTGAAAGACAAACACCCTTAAAAAGTCATAACTTCTCTGATAAAGGGTAATGGCTCAAAGGAAAGTGGTTATCACCATTGCGTGTAAGACAAAGGAAGTAATACCTATAACAGTAAAAAGTCTATCAGGTATTATGTGATCAGACATAATATATGGGATACAGTATGTCACAACACAGTAAAATGTGATGCTAAAGAATGCTTTCTCCTTTTACAAGTTAGTCTTTGGTTGAAACCAAAAAGAAAGCCAATCTGCATAACTTAAGCATAAACAGAATTGTATGAAGATTGTGATGAATACTTTCAAAATGTACAGAAAGTAAGTGAGGTCTAGAACACAGCAATCCTTAACTTTCATGATTCCTCTGATTGAGACGTTATTACTCTGATCGCCACTTTTGTCACTGGACACGTCTTGGTACAGTGGGGTACACTGGGTACTTTCTGCTTCACTCTCAAAACTTGCAGGTCAAACATTAAGACTATTTTTAAATTTTTTATTGGCATATAGTTGATTCACAATGCTGTGTTAATTTCAGGTGTATGGAAAAAAGAACTAATTATGTATATATTAATTCCTTATATATATTCATTTTATATACGTATATACAATTGATTCATTGTTCTATACACCTAAAATATAGAATATATTATGTGTGTATATATATATATATATATACATACATATGTATGCATATATATAAACACACATATACACTCTATTTTAAAACCTTTTTCCATATTGGTCATTAGAGTATTGAGTAGAGTTCCTTGTGCTATACAGTAGATTCTTAGTAGTTATCTATTTTATATATACAGTGTTGTGTATATGTCAATTCTAATCTCCCAATTTATCCCTCCCTTCATTCTTACTCCCTAGTACTATAAGTAACTATTGACCTCCAACTATCTCTGTATCTTTGTCTTACTTTCTCAACAATAAACTGGCATAGTATTCATTGTCCTAGTCTCAGGCACTTGCCTCTAGGTTAAGTTGCTATAGAAGGAACCTAGATATTTATATTTTCATTTAACACATTATGTTGCTAGACTACCCCACCTCAAGAGTTTCTTTTAATGGATATTTTTGATTAAGGCTGTAATATACTACTTTGGCTGCTCAACAAATGCTTGCATATTTATTGCCACAAATATCCTTAGATAAACTGAGTTTGATGTTGTCCTGGAAGATGCTGCCCAGAGAATCATTTTTATTCCCTTGAATATACCAATTCATTTTAAGACAAAATGGTATTTTTTTAGTTTGATCAAACAATAGATACACTGTTTATTGACCTTGTACTATATAAGTAATCCTTCAGGGCAAATAATTCAGCATTTTTTAAATATACAGTATTGATCAAATTGTCAATATGAACATCTAAACATGTAACCAAAACAAAATCAGATTAATTAGAAAGATTAGATTAATTATATGACTCAGACAGTACAGAATCTGCCTGCAATGCAAGAGACCCAATTCCATCCCTGGATCTTGAAGATCTGGAAAAATGAATTGCAGATCACTTCAGTATCCTTGCTTAGAGAGTTCCACGGACAGAAGAGCCTGGTATGTTATAGTCCATGGGGTCGCAAAGAGTTGGACATGACTGAGAGACTAAACAACAACAACAACATATCTAGAGCTAGATGTAGATCTAGATATACATACTACCCTGAAGGACTGCAGTGTGACTCTTTCTAATCACAATTCCCTCCTCCCTGAAGTTAAATACTCTCCTAATTTTTGTGATGAACATGTGCTTGCTCTGTTTTTCATTTTTGTGCCAGACTCTGAATATTGTAGTCTGAGAATTAAGTATGGGATGACTGTAAAGTGGGTTTCCCAGGTCGTGCTAGTGGTGACAAATCTACCTGCCAATGCAGGAGACATAAGAGACATGGGTTTCATTCCTTGGTCAGGAAGATCTCCTGGAAGAGAGTATGGCAACCACTCCAGTATTATTGCTTAGAAAATCCCATGGTCAAAAGAGCCTTTCAGTCTGCAGTCCATAGGGTCACACAGTCAGACACCACTGAAGTGACTTAGCATGAATGACTTTAAAGTAAGGGCTTAAATAAATGTAACTAAAATTCATACAATGAAAGGATATGCTAAAGAAAACAACACAGTTCTGAAACTCACTGCAGAAAGATTTAAAATTCAGAGTTCTAACTGGAATTTGCAAGGTGGAAAATTCTAATTGGAATTTCACAGCACGGTGAAAACCAAGCCAAAAACTGTAGGCTTTATCCTTTCTTCTCTCTGTTGTTAAGGATTGAGTGGGAACATTTGTTTTTCTTAATTCTTTGATTTTGCCTTCTGCTAAATTTTAAACGAAGTGCTAAGAGTAGAATTAGTCTAATATTTTAAGTAATACTCAGTTCAAAGTAACAGATATTCATGAATCTAGAGTTGAAAATGGATAGTTATCTGAGAATAGTAGGAGACTGGCGCTCAAAATGTACACTTTACACATACTCAAATATCGTTTGCATTAAACTTGTAGTAGTAAAAATGTACTTTCTCTTTCACATCTTTATGTGACCTCTCTTCAGATTGTGGGATTATATGGGTTTCATCGTGTGGTCAGGTGTTCTGGTTTGTAAGATCTCATCTTTAACGTGACCTCTCAAGTCTGAGAGGATTTAAACAGGTTCCATTTCTTCTTTCCACATTATTGCATAGAGTCATAGACTGCAATTTACTCTACAAAATCTCTATTTGGTCTCTGACATGTTTAACTTCCCCATTTCTTGTCCTCATGCTGAAAGGGGAGTTCTTACTCTCTTGCTTAATTCCAAGGTGGTGTGATAAACTCAGATTTATGACTTTAATCTGCTTGCATAGAAAGTGTGAGATCACATTTCAACCATATTGAAATATTGAATTAATAGAGTATTTGTTTGTATAGCCCTTTGGCCTCATGATTTGATAGACCTTTAAAAGTGTTACTTGAAAGGATATGTGAGCTTTTGATAATCTTGCCAGATAGAATTGTACAATGATTAAAATTCGGCAATACAGGCTTCAACACTGCTGGTTTTCTTTCTCCTCTTTGAAGGGCTGTAAAGAAAGCTGTGAAGCCACACAAAGGAAATAGACAACATGAAAATTTAGTCACTCAGCAGTGTCTGACTCTTTGTGACCCTCATGGACTGGGGTCCACCAGGCTCCTCTGTCCATGGAATTCTTCAGGTAGAATACTGGAGTGTGGTGTCATTTCCTCCTCCAGGGAATCTTCCTGAATCAGAGATCAAAACCAGGTTTCCTGAGTTACAAGCAGATCCTTTACCAACTGGAAAGCCCAGCAGATATTATTTTTAGTCAAGCCAAAAACTGTAGGCTTTATCCTTTCTTCTCTCTGTTGTTAAGGATTGAGTGGGAACATTTGTTTTTCTTAATTCTTTGATTTTGCCTTCTGCTAAATTTTAAACGAAGTGCTAAGAGTAGAATTAGTCTAATATTTTAAGTAATACTCAGTTCAAAGTAACAGATATTCATGAATCTAGAGTTGAAAATGGATAGTTATCTGAGAATAGTAGGAGACTGGCGCTCAAAATGTACACTTTACACATACTCAAATATCGTTTGCATTAAACTTGTAGTAGTAAAAATGTACTTTCTCTTTCACATCTTTATGTGACCTCTCTTCAGATTGTGGGATTATATGGGTTTCATCGTGTGGTCAGGTGTTCTGGTTTGTAAGATCTCATCTTTAACGTGACCTCTCAAGTCTGAGAGGATTTAAACAGGTTCCATTTCTTCTTTCCACATTATTGCATAGAGTCATAGACTGCAATTTACTCTACAAAATCTCTATTTGGTCTCTGACATGTTTAACTTCCCCATTTCTTGTCCTCATGCTGAAAGGGGAGTTCTTACTCTCTTGCTTAATTCCAAGGTGGTGTGATAAACTCAGATTTATGACTTTAATCTGCTTGCATAGAAAGTGTGAGATCACATTTCAACCATATTGAAATATTGAATTAATAGAGTATTTGTTTGTATAGCCCTTTGGCCTCATGATTTGATAGACCTTTAAAAGTGTTACTTGAAAGGATATGTGAGCTTTTGATAATCTTGCCAGATAGAATTGTACAATGATTAAAATTCGGCAATACAGGCTTCAACACTGCTGGTTTTCTTTCTCCTCTTTGAAGGGCTGTAAAGAAAGCTGTGAAGCCACACAAAGGAAATAGACAACATGAAAATTTAGTCACTCAGCAGTGTCTGACTCTTTGTGACCCTCATGGACTGGGGTCCACCAGGCTCCTCTGTCCATGGAATTCTTCAGGGTAGAATACTGGAGTGTGGTGTCATTTCCTCCTCCAGGGAATCTTCCTGAATCAGAGATCAAAACCAGGTTTCCTGAGTTACAAGCAGATCCTTTACCAACTGAGGCACCAAGGAAACCCAATAAACAACATAGCAGATATTATTTTTTAGTATTAAAAAACTTTGATTGAGCAAATAGATATCTAAACTTATCTTTAAAATTAACAGTATAGCCTTGTTGAACTGCTCCCCATATTAACCTGACTCTCAGGGAGCATTATATTAACATCCTATCTTTTCAGATGAACCTAGCCTCTACACTTTGACCATGTACTTTGCATTTATGCATCAAAATTAAGATTAAGCATTCTTTCCAACAACAACAGAAAAGTGACTTCCGCAACCGCTTCAGTGTAAGTAAAGTTACATATTCTTTCTAATCAAATCCTTACTTAGTGCTTGCCAGAGTTCAGATGGGGGTTAGAGATTAATATAGTACAGAAGTTCTTTGGGCTCCCAGGTGGCACAATGGTAAAGAATTCCCCTGCTCATTCAGGAGATGGAGGAGACATGGGTTCTGTCTCTGGGGTGGGAAAATTCCCTGGAGTAGGAAATGGCAATCTACTCCAGTATTCTTGCCTGAAAATTCCATGGACAGAATGGACTATAGCCCATGGGGTTGGAAAGAGTCAGTACCCAGTTGAGTGGTTAAGCGTGCAGAGTTCATATATGTAGTTGAACAGACAGCCTACAAGTCCAACTTTATCTATGCACTTTATAAATAGTAGTGTGAACCTACAGATCTTCATACTGAGTGAAACAAATCAGACAGAGGAGAAATATGACATGCCTTATATGTAAAATCTATAAAGAAATGATACAAACAAACACATTTACAAAACAGAAACAGACTCGGGCTTAGAGAACAAAGTTATGGTTGCCAAGGCAGTGAGGGGATATAGTTAAAAGCCCTGGGATGCATATGTGCACAGGGCAATATTTAAAATAAATAACCAACAAGTTCCTACTTTATAGCACAGGTAACTCTGCTCAATGTTATGGGGCACCCTGGATGGGAGGGAAGTTCGGTGGAGACTGAATACAAATGTATGGTTGTGCTCCTTTGCTCTCCACCTGAAATTGTCACAGTTATATTTCCAATATAAAATAAAAATGTTTTTTAAAAAGTAAAAAATATAAATTAGCATCTTGCCCAGGCTTGTGTGTACGTAATATGAGTACATTTGCTCTTAGGAGAATTGACACAAGTAAAGGATTATGTATGACCTACAGGTAGCCTCCAGTCTGTTGCGGAAAAAGCTCTGGAATAGTGGGTACCCTGAGAAAGGTTTAGGAGAGATGTGAGCAGGGCACATCTCGTTGGCCTAGCAGGCTCCTAGACATGGGGTTAGGTATTGCTAGAGAAGAGCCAGCAATCACGCTTAGGTTCAAGCTTATCTTGCCTGCGTCTAAAGATGTATGCCATGCAGTTTTTCTCTCTGGAGGTGGAGTCTGTGTCTTTTCATTTTTATGTCCCCAGTGTTATTTGGTGCCCAACGAGTTCGTTTTGTGTTAGTTATTATCGTTGAATGAGGAAGTTCAAATGCAGAGACATAATGCATTTGTGAATAAGTTTGCTACTGAATGTCAAAAGCAGAGTTCAGATTTATGCTTTAAAATCAAAGTCTTCTTTTCCAAAAACTTTGTTGTCGTCCCATACTGATTCCTTTACAGTCAAGTGTGTAAAAGGAGAATCAGAAGAAGCATTAAGTCACCGGTGTTATATGTGCTATAGGACACAAATTGAAGGAAAAGTTAAAGTAATCTGTAATAATGATTTATATTTTTATGGAGAAAGTATAACAGAATTTTTCAAGTCTAAACATGATTTATTTAGTTAGCAATGTGGAAAGAATTCTAAAAACAAATGAAAATAAGAAAACACAGCTTTATTTTCTTTACCTCATTCATCTGTAATAAAGGGAAAAAATTAATCAAATTTTAGCTTAGAAAATAAGTCAACATTTACTTGAGATAATGAAAATGGCATGAATTTTGGCTTAATTAAACTTCATCTCTATGACTTCCTCAAAAGGAACAAAAGTAAATTGAAATGTTTACAATTTATTTTGGAGACAAAGTCTCAGCTGAACATATTCAAAACATTTAAAATAACAAATCTCTATTTTACTTCCTAAGGAAAAAATTTGAAAGTTTAATGAACTCCTTTGCTCTCCACCTGAAATTGTCACAGTTATATTTCCAATATAAAATAAAAATGTTTTTTAAAAAGTAAAAAATATAAATTAGCATCTTGCCCAGGCTTGTGTGTACGTAATATGAGTACATTTGCTCTTAGGAGAATTGACACAAGTAAAGGATTATGTATGACCTACAGGTAGCCTCCAGTCTGTTGCGGAAAAAGCTCTGGAATAGTGGGTACCCTGAGAAAGGTTTAGGAGAGATGTGAGCAGGGCACATCTCGTTGGCCTAGCAGGCTCCTAGACATGGGGTTAGGTATTGCTAGAGAAGAGCCAGCAATCACGCTTAGGTTCAAGCTTATCTTGCCTGCGTCTAAAGATGTATGCCATGCAGTTTTTCTCTCTGGAGGTGGAGTCTGTGTCTTTTCATTTTTATGTCCCCAGTGTTATTTGGTGCCCAACGAGTTCGTTTTGTGTTAGTTATTATCGTTGAATGAGGAAGTTCAAATGCAGAGACATAATGCATTTGTGAATAAGTTTGCTACTGAATGTCAAAAGCAGAGTTCAGATTTATGCTTTAAAATCAAAGTCTTCTTTTCCAAAAACTTTGTTGTCGTCCCATACTGATTCCTTTACAGTCAAGTGTGTAAAAGGAGAATCAGAAGAAGCATTAAGTCACCGGTGTTATATGTGCTATAGGACACAAATTGAAGGAAAAGTTAAAGTAATCTGTAATAATGATTTATATTTTTATGGAGAAAGTATAACAGAATTTTTCAAGTCTAAACATGATTTATTTAGTTAGCAATGTGGAAAGAATTCTAAAAACAAATGAAAATAAGAAAACACAGCTTTATTTTCTTTACCTCATTCATCTGTAATAAAGGGAAAAAAATTAATCAAATTTTAGCTTAGAAAATAAGTCAACATTTACTTGAGATAATGAAAATGGCATGAATTTTGGCTTAATTAAACTTCATCTCTATGACTTCCTCAAAAGGGAACAAAAGTAAATTGAAATGTTTACAATTTATTTTGGAGACAAAGTCTCAGCTGAACATATTCAAATGATACATTTAAAATACAAACCAAGACTCAGCCTACAAAATATATCTTTCTAGATCTCATCCTGTTACTAAGGAAAAACATTTGCAATAGATTTAATAGATACACTTTGGGGGTTAAAAAATATTTCTCCTTCTTCCTCTCTCTCTCTCTCTATCTCTTGCTTCTTTAGCTAGACAAAGGCAACAAGTAAATTATGATGCCAACCACAGAAGAACTGTTTTCAAATTATTATAGGAAAAAATATCATTACAGTAGAGACAATGGGTCTGTGGAAGTATTTAACAAACCAAGATTTAATGGAATAAAGGAAGGATGATTCTTCTCTCCTGTGATAACTAGTTTTATTTGCCCAATTTTACAGCAGTGAGGGAGGGAAACATGTCCTAATGTAGAAATAAACTATCCAGGTGTGGTGTGTGCATGGAAAATGATAAGCTGGGTAGTGGTTGAGTAATTACAGTAATTCAGGACATATATCCTGTGGACCAGAGGAACATGAATAGGTATAATAGAAAAGGTACAATTAAGAAAATATGTCTTTAGGTTAAATAGCAGTACACATTTCAAAGGGCTTAGTTGCTCTCAGGACAAAATCAAGGATAATGTGCTCATTTGAAAGCAACTTTTTAACCATATTTCAAAGTCAAGGGTAAACTAAAGCCATGTTAGAGGCAGCCAATTATCTAAGGTGGAAAATCTATATCATGCTCCATTCCAAGAGTGTCTTTTTATGAACAATTAATAATTTATGCAATTGTTGTCTGTTTTCTTAAATGTCTCTGAGAGATAACAATGAACTCTTCAAGTCAAATTTTAGTTAGCAATGTGGAAAGAATTCTAAAACAAATGAAAATAAGAAAACACAGCTTTATTTTCTTTACCTCATTCATCTGTAATAAAGGGAAAAAATTAATCAAATTTTAGCTTAGAAAATAAGTCAACATTTACTTGAGATAATGAAAATGGCATGAATTTTGGCTTAATTAAACTTCATCTCTATGACTTCCTCAAAAGGGAACAAAAGTAAATTGAAATGTTTACAATTTATTTTGGAGACAAAGTCTCAGCTGAACATATTCAAATGATACATTTAAAATACAAACCAAGACTCAGCCTACAAAATATATCTTTCTAGATCTCATCCTGTTACTAAGGAAAAACATTTGCAATAGATTTAATAGATACACTTTGGGGGTTAAAAAATATTTCTCCTTCTTCCTCTCTCTCTCTCTCTATCTCTTGCTTCTTTAGCTAGACAAAGGCAACAAGTAAATTATGATGCCAACCACAGAAGAACTGTTTTCAAATTATTATAGGAAAAAATATCATTACAGTAGAGACAATGGGTCTGTGGAAGTATTTAACAAACCAAGATTTAATGGAATAAAGGAAGGATGATTCTTCTCTCCTGTGATAACTAGTTTTATTTGCCCAATTTTACAGCAGTGAGGGAGGGAAACATGTCCTAATGTAGAAATAAACTATCCAGGTGTGGTGTGTGCATGGAAAATGATAAGCTGGGTAGTGGTTGAGTAATTACAGTAATTCAGGACATATATCCTGTGGACCAGAGGAACATGAATAGGTATAATAGAAAAGGTACAATTAAGAAAATATGTCTTTAGGTTAAATAGCAGTACACATTTCAAAGGGCTTAGTTGCTCTCAGGACAAAATCAAGGATAATGTGCTCATTTGAAAGCAACTTTTTAACCATATTTCAAAGTCAAGGGTAAACTAAAGCCATGTTAGAGGCAGCCAATTATCTAAGGTGGAAAATCTATATCATGCTCCATTCCAAGAGTGTCTTTTTATGAACAATTAATAATTTATGCAATTGTTGTCTGTTTTCTTAAATGTCTCTGAGAGATAACAATGAACTCTTCAAGCATCCTTGATGAGAGTAAATTTTAAAAACAATGTAGTAAATTAGAAGAGCATCTCATTTTCTGGATCACTACACTATACCGTCTGACAATTAGTAAGTTACTTCTTCAAAGATAATGGTAAGGTGGCAGGCTAAATGGGCAATTAAATCTCTTACTTTCCAAACATCTTTAGTTCTAATTCCTAAGGGTATGGTCCATTACTAGAATACATTTGATTTTTTTAAAATTTGTAATTTAAACCAACTGAATAGTCTCATATGGATTCCCTAGAACCATTTCTATTTAATGTTTTAATAATATCTTATGTACTTAAATGTATTTTTTTTCAAATTAGAGTCTTGAGATAACCAGCATTCTGATTTCTCCCAAATACAAAGTGATAGATAATACTCCTCATTGAACACTCTAATATAGGGTCTTGCATATACCCCCAAAATGGATAGGCCAAGCCTTCTGCACATAAGGGAAAATTCTTCTAGAAAGAATCACGACCACATTTTCAGCATGACACTAGAGGATGCTATACATTGATATGGCAAGTGATATAACAAGACAGGTCCTTCTGAATAAGGGAGAAAAATTGTGACTATAAGATTGTGACACATTTAATGTGAATTATTAACAAAACAGTGGTCTCTTCTGCTGAGATTAGTGACTGGGTTAGGACACCATTATGATGATGAAGTTACACAATAAGCTTCTTTTTCCAGCTTGATCTCTGTGGTTGGGAAAGCATCAACTCCACACCTGGAATAATCCATCCATTGATGCGTAATCCTGGTTATAAGCTGGAATTGATTGTTGTGGTCAGTTTCTGTGGAGTCTTGCAGGGCGACTCTTCTGATGGGAGGTCAGGCTGTAGAATTTCCATCTTAAATAAGGGCACCTTTGTCCTTATAGGGTCATCATCACCAGCAGCATTTTTATGCTGCAAACTTTTTATATATATATATATACTAATGTTTCTGGAAAAGTGCAAAAAATGTCAAGCATATGGTTATTTTCTTCAAAGAACACTGTATTGCATAAAAGTAAGTACAGAGCAATCAACTTAACACTGACAATCAGATCATTCTGGGGGAATGAACAACAGAAAAAGGAAATGTGAACATTTTAAGAGTTATGGATAGGGGTTAGAGGGATCTGCAAAATAATTAATATTAATTAACATAATCTCTTTCCTCTAACAGAAGAATACAGGCAGTATTGTGCTGTAATCAGTTCATGTTGGCTCATGGGAACTGAGTGCTAAATTTTCAGATAGTTTATCATCAGCTTTCATGGGTGCATGTACATCATGGGAACCAAGAAATTCTAAAAGTCAGGGTTTCTCTTTCATCTCCCAGAGAACTAATTATTAAATATTTAGCAACATTCCTGAGTACAAGCCAAAAATGAAATTTCTTGAAATTGAGACTGGAATTCAACAGTTCCTCTTGAATTCTCAATTATTGTTTCAGTAATTGGGAAGTTTATGAAATGATCTATGCAAGTTTAATAGATTGACGAGCAATTACAGCTCCCTTCAATAAGCCTAGAATATTCTTTGATTAAAATTTATGCATATCCCAGACTGTAAGATGAGCTGCGATGTTTCCATGGAACTGGAAACACCCTATTCACAGACACGTGGTTAAAATAGTTATGATTTTTAACAATAACAAACACTGATCATCATCACATGGGAAGCAGTTCTTGATGTCTTTTGTATAGTAATGGTATGTCATGTGCTTTTCAGCCAAAACGGAGCGTTTAATAAATTTATAACTGATCAGACATTACAGACAACTTAATTTTAATTTGATTTTTAGGCTTTCTTAAAAGTTCTCTAACATTTCCAGTCCACACATGAAGGGTTGATGCAAGCTGTGAGATTTCATATCTATCATAGCGCTTTATTTTACCGTCCCATCAAGCAAACCCAAATGACAATGATAGCTACCTTTAGATGGGGTTGCTGCCAGCCTTGCCAAGTGGTATGTCTGCTGACTCTGTAGAGAGACTGACAGCTAAGGCTACCGTTGTCAGACTTTTTATAGACTCAGCTAGGCAAGACAGAGTTTGAGACAGGCAGAAGCTAACACGTTTTGTCTGCCCTGTTGTAGTTCAAGCCTCTCAGACATGCAAAGTGGACACTTATTTTAATTGACCATGATTTACTCAAAGGGTCTTTCAGAATTTCATCTCCTTTTAACAAATTTTGCAAAGTCACTTTGAAATGTTTATGTAGCACTGATGATTTTTGCACTAATTTTAGCACTGGAAGGGAATGGTCACACTTCAAGCTATCAATTATAATCCAGGTACTTAGTGTAGAAAATATTCTGGTTTATCTGTTACTTATGGAAAAACAAGGAGAAAGAATTTCTGTTTAAAATTCACTATTTTGTGATATGTTACTGATTTTATTAAGATCTGGAAAATAAAGTGAATGATAGAAAATTTAAAAATATTCAATGTAAGACAAGATTTGGGTAGATATTATTTGAGGCTTCCCAGGTGGCTCAGTGGTAAAGAATCTGCCTGCCAGTGCACGAGATGTGGGTTCCATCCCTGGGCTGGGATCATACCCTGAAGGAGTAAATGGCAACCCACTCCAGTATTCTTGCCTGAAAAATCCCATGGACGGAGGATCCTAGTAAGGTGAAAACCATGGGGTTGCAAAGGGTTGGACATGACTGAGCAGATGTGATTCGGGCCTATTTCTTCAAACCATCTATTATTAACTATTCCGTTAAAAATCATTTAAGTTACAATTTCACCATTAGAGGTAATTTGTAGGAGACTAAATCCCTACAGATCTGAAAAGGTTCTGAGTTTTCTTCAATTTCAAGCTGAAACTCTCAATTCCTTCAGGTTTTTCTGAATTTACAGATGTTTCAACCAAATTAATTTTAATTTAAAATTTTTAGGCTTTCTTAAAAGTTCTCTAACATTTCCAGTCCACACATGAAGGGTTGATGCAAGCTGTGAGATTTCATATCTATCATAGCGCTTTATTTTACCGTCCCATCAAGCAAACCCAAATGACAATGATAGCTACCTTTAGATGGGGTTGCTGCCAGCCTTGCCAAGTGGTATGTCTGCTGACTCTGTAGAGAGACTGACAGCTAAGGCTACCGTTGTCAGACTTTTTATAGACTCAGCTAGGCAAGACAGAGTTTGAGACAGGCAGAAGCTAACACGTTTTGTCTGCCCTGTTGTAGTTCAAGCCTCTCAGACATGCAAAGTGGACACTTATTTTAATTGACCATGATTTACTCAAAGGGTCTTTCAGAATTTCATCTCCTTTTAACAAATTTTGCAAAGTCACTTTGAAATGTTTATGTAGCACTGATGATTTTTGCACTAATTTTAGCACTGGAAGGGAATGGTCACACTTCAAGCTATCAATTATAATCCAGGTACTTAGTGTAGAAAATATTCTGGTTTATCTGTTACTTATGGAAAAACAAGGAGAAAGAATTTCTGTTTAAAATTCACTATTTTGTGATATGTTACTGATTTTATTAAGATCTGGAAAATAAAGTGAATGATAGAAAATTTAAAAATATTCAATGTAAGACAAGATTTGGGTAGATATTATTTGAGGCTTCCCAGGTGGCTCAGTGGTAAAGAATCTGCCTGCCAGTGCACGAGATGTGGGTTCCATCCCTGGGCTGGGATCATACCCTGAAGGAGTAAATGGCAACCCACTCCAGTATTCTTGCCTGAAAAATCCCATGGACGGAGGATCCTAGTAAGGTGAAAACCATGGGGTTGCAAAGGGTTGGACATGACTGAGCAGATGTGATTCGGGCCTATTTCTTCAAACCATCTATTATTAACTATTCCGTTAAAAATCATTTAAGTTACAATTTCACCATTAGAGGTAATTTGTAGGAGACTAAATCCCTACAGATCTGAAAAGGTTCTGAGTTTTCTTCAATTTCAAGCTGAAACTCTCAATTCCCCTTCAGTTTGTTTATTCCTTTTAGAATAAACTTTAGTCAATATTTATAGAACAATAAATTATGAACTCTGTGTGCTATTAAGCCACAGAGGTTCATGCAATGTGTTAACATGCATCTGGGTTTTCTGTGACAGTCCAGTAGATGCCTGACTTCTTGGCAGGGTGATAAATAACCACCTTTTCACTCTCACTCCATTTTGGATGATAAATTATATGATCATCCTATACATAAGGGACTCTCACATGTACTTTTCCACTTTATGTGGTAGTACATTTCAATTTTTTACCTCTGATCCAAGTTATAAGCTAGGAAGTAGAAAACAAACACTCATCAATGTCTGAAGTCCCATATATACTTGTTTATAGCCTTGACTGGGAAATCTTATGGACACAGAATCCTGGCAAGCTATAGTTCATGGAACTATGAAGAGTCAGGCACGACTGAGCAGCTGAGCATGGAGCAAGAGAAAACTCATAATTATTTATATAAAAAGCAAGTTATAACAGTAGTTTCTCAAAATAATTTCAAGTAGAAAAAGTTAATAAAAAACATACAGTTACATATGAAAACACACATGCATACACACATACAATGTCTAGCTCAAAACTAAGCCATGACTGCTTTTTAGTTGCTGATATATAATTATATGAATTATTTTTAAATTCACATGTAATTGCCAAATTAATCAAACTTTGACAAAGCAGTGTTGATATTTGTATGTTAATTTTATATGCCAGAATGAATATCTTTATGTTATTTTTAAAAATTGCTCCACAATATTGCACTGACTTCTGCTGTACAACAATGTGAATCAGCCACAAGTACACACATGCTCCCTCCCTTCTGAGCCTCCCTTCCAACCTCATTTCATCTTGCCTCCTTGGTGGTCACAGAGCATCAGGTTGAGCTTCCTGTGTTATATAAGCATCTTCCCGCTAGCTATCTTTTTTATATTTAAAATTATTTCTCCAGATGTATAATGACTTTTCTCATCTTCCATTCTGATTTGCATTGGCATTAAGTAAGCTAGTCTGCTCGTCACTACAGTGATGAGTATGACTACAGTATTGACTACAGTATTCCATTCTCTTGTAAATTCTCAGTTTATTGCTTCTTTTTACTATCTTGGCCACTTCAGCCCTAGTTGTTTTATTTGTTCTGATGTTCAACTTTATCTTGTTACCTCTCCAGTATTCCTAAAAGGTGTGATTCTTTTTTGCATCTGGTTAGTTGTAATCTTTATTTGTTTATTATTTTTTTAAATTTTTGAGGTTTGGCCCATTAAGTGTGAAAATGACCCAAGGGAGAAGGGAGTCAACACAATGCCAGCTCTTACTCTGAATATTCTTTACTTCAGTAACTTGGGCCTCAGTCCCTGGTTACCCTCTTCTTTTTTAAATGCAAACTTTTTATATTTTCATCTGGGTTCTCTAGTTGTTATTGATCTCCTGCAAGCTGTACTAACTGATTTGAAATTAGAATTTGAAACTTTTTTTTCAATGAATACATGACTTTTTTTAAGAAGCAGAAATGTTTAATTTATAATAAAATCTCTCTAGAGAAGAAAATGAACAATTTTTTCAGCTATACAGAAACTTTCTGGAGTGTACACTTTTGAAATATTTTGATCATTTGAATATAAATAGTGAGAATATTTTATTACATGTGGTTTGCTTATCTCATATACTTGATGTCTAAATAAGAAATATACTTAATGAAGTATAACAAAAAAGAAAGCTAGAGACATGTTTTTTCTAATTTACTATGATAGAAAAATAAAATACTTCCTAGTTTTTTCAAATTAGTCTGATAGATTGATATTATGTAATTTCCTTTCAACAGAATTGAAAATAAAAAAATGCTTATATTTTAAAAATGGTTTTATGTGGTTCTGGACACTAAATACTCTTTGCCTTTTCATTTGCTAGTCAAACCTGTTTTCTAGGTATTAGATTCTAATTTTCAAGCAATCTAGAATGACTTTCAACATTTTAAGTTGTTTATTTTATTTTATTTATTTTTTGCTCTGTAGTATGCCTCTTTTGAAATACAAATGTGTTTTGAAATACTTCGTTTTTTTTTAAGTTACAGAAGAACAGAAAGATTATTTTTCTAGACTTGTCTTAGTGAATAGCAAAATGTTCAGCATATAAGTACCAAGGAAGCATTTTTTTCTAGGAAAAAGACTACTGACATTGTTCAATTCCAGATTGCATATTCCATTTACATTCATTCTAATTGGATATGAATTACTAACCTTCCAAAAAACCCTTAATCTCACAATATAATACTTTGTAACCATATTAATTCAATAGTATGTGAGACACTTTGATTCATCTCAGAGAACTACACTTTCATACAACCGTTAAGTACAGATGTTACTGGCAGGACAAATTAAACCCAACAACCCCCAGTTACTCAATGCGATGATTTTAACATTTTTGGCTTTCTTTCAGGAAACATAATGTTGAAAGGATAGAGTATATAAACAGGAAAAATAAAATGCTAGCAAATTCAATGAATTAATCATTTCAGAATTTAACAAGTAATTTGTTTAAAATTTAGTAATCAATGTGTGTGGATTTAGAACTGATGGCAGTATGTTATCTCCAATTGATTTTCCTGCTCTAGTATTTATTTAATAATTAACTTATTCACCTTTAATTCATTCCCTATATACTGAATACTTATTATGGTCATAGAACTTTGTAAAGTTTTCTAAATTTATGTTGTAAATTAGTAAATCGGTATGAAGATCGACTTGCTCATTTTAAACTCACATATCTTATCATGTTCTTCAGCAATACACTTTGTCTTTTCATATTTTGCTATCTTCCCATTATCAGAATTAGTGTTTATATATTTAAATCTGTTCACCTTTATGAATTTAAATATTTCATAATAAATATTCCATATCCAAATGTGATGACATTTCTGCTAACATACTCTCCAGTGGAATTTTCAGTTCATCCTTCATTTTGATAGTATAAGCATCAAAAGTGTTTTGATGTAAGATATTCTAATTTTTTAATGTATTTTATAGCTGTTTCATACATGTAAGAATCAATTTGTGTTAATAATATAGATAAACTGTATACTTAAAGATATTGACATGAATACCAGAGAAGTCATCAATGCTTTAAAGGGAAAATTTATCTCTTAGAAAATGACTTCACCTTACGTATTATGCATGTGTTCAAATACGTCCTTTATAAATCTCTCTTTAAAATGTATTTATCAGGACTTCCCTGGTGGTTTAGTGATTTAAGACTCTTTGCTTCCAATGTAGGAAGTGCAGGTTCCATCCCTGGTCTAAGGAACTAAGGTCCCAAATACAGTGCAGCAAGGTCAAAAAGTTAATAGAAAAAAAAATGTTTATCAATGTTTAGAAAATTAGGTGTAGAATAAAAGGGCTGACCTTTATTCACAGTTATTGACAGTAGAAGGTTAATGGCTTAAAAATCATTAATATATAAATGTAGTATTTTCTAATTAACATGCCATGTGTGTACTATTATTGGACAGATTTATTAAGTGGATTTATACATGCTTTTCAAGAAGAAAATGGCAACCCACTTCACTCCAGTATTCTTGTCTGGGAAATTCCATAGGCAGAGAAGCCTGATGGGCTATAGTCCATGAGGTCACTAGAATCAGACATAACTTAGCAACTGAAGAACAGCAATTCAACCTTCACCTATCTACTCTTTTAAATCCAAACAGACTACTGTCTATTGAAAAAAAAAAGCCTTGAATGTTAATGGTTTCATATTTTAATTATTATTAGATTGGCCCATCCATCCACTCATCCATCCATTCATTAATGATCTGTCAAATACCTACTAAATATATGATGGGTCATATCTTGATCACAGAAAGGTGAATAAGACACAAGCACTCCTCTCTCAGAACTATGTCTCCTCATATCCCTACCTCAAACTAAATTTCCCAGTGACTTAGTTTCATCTCTTATGAAACCCTCAAAAGGAGTCAAAACTCAAAGACATCTCTCATGAGGTTAGGACACATACAATTCATACTTTCAATATATTAGAAATGAGTCATGTAACATGCCTTTTATAGTTATATTTTGGTAAGATTTTAATTAGATATGTGTGATATTTCATTTGACCTCCACATCTAAATCACAAAGTTGTCAAGAGCATGAATTATATATCATTATAACCCATCACAGTCCAGAAGCAGTTATATCTTAATAGCATTTCCATAGCAGATTATCAATGCTAGAATTCTTAATTTCAACCAGTAGAGTACAAAGTCTACCTTATTAAGGCATACAAAGAATTTTATTAAAATAATATTGAATGGGTTAATACTATAGTGGGCAGCTTGAGATTGCAGATTAGGAAAGAGGAAGAAATACAAAAAAAGAAATAACGGTGGTTTATTTTTTTGATTTAAGACTCTTTTGCTTCCAATGTAGGAAGTGCAGGTTCCATCCCTGGTCTAAGGAACTAAGGTCCCAAATACAGTGCAGCAAGGTCAAAAAGTTAATAGAAAAAAAAATGTTTATCAATGTTTAGAAAATTAGGTGTAGAATAAAAGGGCTGACCTTTATTCACAGTTATTGACAGTAGAAGGTTAATGGCTTAAAAATCATTAATATATAAATGTAGTATTTTCTAATTAACATGCCATGTGTGTACTATTATTGGACAGATTTATTAAGTGGATTTATACATGCTTTTCAAGAAGAAAATGGCAACCCACTTCACTCCAGTATTCTTGTCTGGGAAATTCCATAGGCAGAGAAGCCTGATGGGCTATAGTCCATGAGGTCACTAGAATCAGACATAACTTAGCAACTGAAGAACAGCAATTCAACCTTCACCTATCTACTCTTTTAAATCCAAACAGACTACTGTCTATTGAAAAAAAAAAGCCTTGAATGTTAATGGTTTCATATTTTAATTATTATTAGATTGGCCCATCCATCCACTCATCCATCCATTCATTAATGATCTGTCAAATACCTACTAAATATATGATGGGTCATATCTTGATCACAGAAAGGTGAATAAGACACAAGCACTCCTCTCTCAGAACTATGTCTCCTCATATCCCTACCTCAAACTAAATTTCCCAGTGACTTAGTTTCATCTCTTATGAAACCCTCAAAAGGAGTCAAAACTCAAAGACATCTCTCATGAGGTTAGGACACATACAATTCATACTTTCAATATATTAGAAATGAGTCATGTAACATGCCTTTTATAGTTATATTTTGGTAAGATTTTAATTAGATATGTGTGATATTTCATTTGACCTCCACATCTAAATCACAAAGTTGTCAAGAGCATGAATTATATATCATTATAACCCATCACAGTCCAGAAGCAGTTATATCTTAATAGCATTTCCATAGCAGATTATCAATGCTAGAATTCTTAATTTCAACCAGTAGAGTACAAAGTCTACCTTATTAAGGCATACAAAGAATTTTATTAAAATAATATTGAATGGGTTAATACTATAGTGGGCAGCTTGAGATTGCAGATTAGGAAAGAGGAAGAAATACAGAAGAAAATGAAAAAGAGCCGATGTTAAACCTCATCTCAAAAACCAGTCTGAACACCAGACAGCAAAACTGCCCTAACAGGTAGTTGGATGTTGAGTGCTAAGAGTAAACATGTGTTGGTTGGCTTAGACACTCATTTGGGTTTTCCTGTAATATCCTATGGAAAAAAACAGAATGAAGTTTTTTGGCCAACCCAGTGTTATGCAGCTACAGTTTAGAGGAAAATGAAGGAAGAGTCTAGGGTTTTAAAAAAATTTATCCATAGATCTGCTACTGGCACTGGGTGTGGGACAGCAATACATACTGCAGTTATTGCTGCTCTTACAAATTGAGTGCTGCTGCTTCCATTACTGTTGCTACTAATTACCATCTGGGTAAATTTTCCATTCTGCATGCTACTTTGTTATAATGGCTCAAAACTAGAAGCAGAAGGTGTTTTGCTTACTTGCTCCATTGTTTTTGTCATGTCCAACTCTTTGCTACCCCATGGACTGTAACCCGCCAGGCTTCTTTGTCAATTGGATTCTCCAGACAAGAACACTGGAGTGGGTTTCCATGCCCTTTTCCAGATAAAGCTTACATAGGCTATTTTAGCCTTAATCTAGTTCCAGTTCCAATATCTTAGGTACAGGACAACCCAAATTGTCTGGATTTTTTCAGTTTCTACAGTGGTGAGGTCTCTTTCATTGACCAAAATTCACAAAGTGGGAAAATATCCAATATAATAAAGAGATCTTAATTTAGGCACAAATGACCAATGTCCACTAGATCTGTAGGTAAAATGTATGTCTCCTTTATCTTTATTGAATATACTTTACTATATAGAATTATCTTGGATGACTTGATTGTAGATGCTATAAACAAAACTAGTTATAACAAAATATGAGTAACAAAGATTATTCCGTTTAATGTCTCTCCATTGTTAACAGATAAAACATTTTCATAAACAATCCAAGTCAGAAGCAGTTATATCTTAATAGCATTTCCATAGCAGATTATCAATGCTAGAATTCTTAATTTCAACCAGTAGAGTACAAAGTCTACCTTATTAAGGCATACAAAGAATTTTATTAAAATAATATTGAATGGGTTAATACTATAGTGGGCAGCTTGAGATTGCAGATTAGGAAAGAGGAAGAAATACAGAAGAAAATGAAAAAGAGCCGATGTTAAACCTCATCTCAAAAACCAGTCTGAACACCAGACAGCAAAACTGCCCTAACAGGTAGTTGGATGTTGAGTGCTAAGAGTAAACATGTGTTGGTTGGCTTAGACACTCATTTGGGTTTTCCTGTAATATCCTATGGAAAAAACCAGAATGAAGTTTTTTGGCCAACCCAGTGTTATGCAGCTACAGTTTAGAGGAAAATGAAGGAAGAGTCTAGGGTTTTAAAAAAATTTATCCATAGATCTGCTACTGGCACTGGGTGTGGGACAGCAATACATACTGCAGTTATTGCTGCTCTTACAAATTGAGTGCTGCTGCTTCCATTACTGTTGCTACTAATTACCATCTGGGTAAATTTTCCATTCTGCATGCTACTTTGTTATAATGGCTCAAAACTAGAAGCAGAAGGTGTTTTGCTTACTTGCTCCATTGTTTTTGTCATGTCCAACTCTTTGCTACCCCATGGACTGTAACCCGCCAGGCTTCTTTGTCAATTGGATTCTCCAGACAAGAACACTGGAGTGGGTTTCCATGCCCTTTTCCAGATAAAGCTTACATAGGCTATTTTAGCCTTAATCTAGTTCCAGTTCCAATATCTTAGGTACAGGACAACCCAAATTGTCTGGATTTTTTCAGTTTCTACAGTGGTGAGGTCTCTTTCATTGACCAAAATTCACAAAGTGGGAAAATATCCAATATAATAAAGAGATCTTAATTTAGGCACAAATGACCAATGTCCACTAGATCTGTAGGTAAAATGTATGTCTCCTTTATCTTTATTGAATATACTTTACTATATAGAATTATCTTGGATGACTTGATTGTAGATGCTATAAACAAAACTAGTTATAACAAAATATGAGTAACAAAGATTATTCCGTTTAATGTCTCTCCATTGTTAACAGATAAAACATTTTCAACCCAATGAAGTGCATCTACAAAAAATTTAGAGCTTGTATACTTAATGATGAGTAACTAAATGCTTTTCCACTAAGATCACGACAAAAGGACGGATATCTTTTATCGTCACTCCTTTTCAATATTGTACTGATAGTCCTAGGTAATACAGAAAATAAAATAAGAAGGCAGTCAAGATTTATACAGATTTGGGAGAAAGAAAATACCTTTGTTCACAAATGACACAATTAGCTACACAGAAAATCTTGAAGAGTCAACAACTCTGAAGCTAATAATAAATTATACTAATGTTGTAGGATACAAAAGTAACATATAAAGTCAATTGCTTTCCCATAAAAGCAATGAACAATTGAGGTTCAGAGGTCAAAACAAAATATTGTTACATTAGCAGCACAAAATTAAATAGGTATAAGTCTAAAATATATGTACAGTATTTATATGAGGAAAATGATAAGTCTAATAGTCAAAAGTAATGCTGACCTAAAAAAATGGAGGTGTATTTTATGTTCATGAAGAGAAAGATTCAATATTATCAAGATGGCAGCATTTTCACCTTGATGTATAGATTCAAAACAATCTCTGTCAAAACATCAGCAAGCTATTTTATGGATTTCAGTGAACTAATTCTAGCTTTTATGGAAAATCAAAACAATCGAAAAGCAATCTCCTTCCCACTATCTTATTCTGTCGTGTGAATGTTCATTTATCTTTGCTTTTCCTAAAAGCACTTCTGTATAACATTTTCAAATATTAAATATTTTCAAATATATTCTGTGAACTATTACTTTCCTTTGTGGATGGGCAGAGTACTTGATTTTTTTTTTTTGGACACTTCTATTGATCTTTCATTTATCTCCATCTTTGTTCTTTGGGCTGTGTGGGCCTCACATCACAGTGGCCTCTCTTGCTGCAGAGCACTGGCTCTGGGCACACGTGCTCTAGAGCTCCAGCTCTGTAGTTGGACACATCGGTCTAGCTGCTCCGCGGTACGTGGGATCTTCCCAGGCCAGGGATAGAACTGGCACCCCTTGCAGTGCAAGGCAGTGTCCTTACCCACTGGACAACAGCGAAGCCCAGTACTTGATTTTTAAATACTTTTTTAGTGTTTACTTTCTCCATAATATTTTGGAGGATATAGGTTATCTTTACAATATAATTTCTTGTGAGCAATTTTCAAGTAGTCTAGAGTGGATCATATGAAGATTTATAAAAGACAGCATTTGAAAAGATTAGGTAAAGATAAAGTTTTAAATACTTGATGTATTTTAAATCAATTTATTGGCAATTATTGATTCTTTTGGGTTTCCCTAGTTGCTAAGTGGTAAAGAATCCTCCTGCCAATTCAGGAGACACAGATTCAATCCCTGGGTCAGGAAGATCTCCTGGCAGATGAAATGCAACAGAGCCCAGCATTCTTGCCTGGAAAATACCATAGAAAAAGGAGCCTCTTTGGCCACCACACTGATTATTTTATCCAAAGAATGAATGACCTACATCTATATTGATTATTCATCGCTTGTGAGAAGAGTAAAAATAGAAGAGGACAAATTCAGAAATCTTATTATAGCTAAGTGATCATTGAAGTCATGGTGGTGGTCTCCTGAACCTTAATTTGGAGGCATATTTGTATTAATCTTGTGATTGAGCAAGATAAGCCATGAATGACACATCTGATCTGTGGTCATATTTGTTAACTGACTGTTGGAGTTTTCATGAGCACCTTCATAGTTTTTATAAATGTGTGAATGACTTTTAGCAATCCTAGCCTCACTACTGACCTTCAGGCATCACAATCTTGTGGCGAAGGGGTGTACATAACTCAGTGGAGGCATGAGACAAGCAGTGCAAGGCTGAGAGCCAAAGAATTGATGCTTTCAAACAGTGGTGCTAGAGAAGTCACTTGGAATGAAATGAGATCAAATCCATCAACCCTAAAGGAAATCAACCCTAAATATTCATTGAAAGAACTGTTGCTGAGACTGCAATACTTTGGCCAGTTGATGCAAAAAGCTGACTCATTGGCCAAGACCCTGATGCTGGGAAAGATCGAAGGCCAAAGGATAAGGTGGTGGCAGAGGATGAGCAGGTTAGATAGCATCAGTGACTCAATGGATAAGAATTTCAGCAAACTCTAGGAGATAGTGGAGAACAGATGAGCCTGGTGTGCTACAGTCCATGGGGTGGCAAAGAATTGGATACAAATTAACAGCTGAACGACAACAAACTCACAATCAATGCTGTATTTGCTAAGTAGTTTCTATGTGTCCAACTGTTTTGAACCCCAGCGAAGCCCAGTACTTGATTTTTAAATACTTTTTTAGTGTTTACTTTCTCCATAATATTTTGGAGGATATAGGTTATCTTTACAATATAATTTCTTGTGAGCAATTTTCAAGTAGTCTAGAGTGGATCATATGAAGATTTATAAAAGACAGCATTTGAAAAGATTAGGTAAAGATAAAGTTTTAAATACTTGATGTATTTTAAATCAATTTATTGGCAATTATTGATTCTTTTGGGTTTCCCTAGTTGCTAAGTGGTAAAGAATCCTCCTGCCAATTCAGGAGACACAGATTCAATCCCTGGGTCAGGAAGATCTCCTGGCAGATGAAATGCAACAGAGCCCAGCATTCTTGCCTGGAAAATACCATAGAAAAAGGAGCCTCTTTGGCCACCACACTGATTATTTTATCCAAAGAATGAATGACCTACATCTATATTGATTATTCATCGCTTGTGAGAAGAGTAAAAATAGAAGAGGACAAATTCAGAAATCTTATTATAGCTAAGTGATCATTGAAGTCATGGTGGTGGTCTCCTGAACCTTAATTTGGAGGCATATTTGTATTAATCTTGTGATTGAGCAAGATAAGCCATGAATGACACATCTGATCTGTGGTCATATTTGTTAACTGACTGTTGGAGTTTTCATGAGCACCTTCATAGTTTTTATAAATGTGTGAATGACTTTTAGCAATCCTAGCCTCACTACTGACCTTCAGGCATCACAATCTTGTGGCGAAGGGGTGTACATAACTCAGTGGAGGCATGAGACAAGCAGTGCAAGGCTGAGAGCCAAAGAATTGATGCTTTCAAACAGTGGTGCTAGAGAAGTCACTTGGAATGAAATGAGATCAAATCCATCAACCCTAAAGGAAATCAACCCTAAATATTCATTGAAAGAACTGTTGCTGAGACTGCAATACTTTGGCCAGTTGATGCAAAAAGCTGACTCATTGGCCAAGACCCTGATGCTGGGAAAGATCGAAGGCCAAAGGATAAGGTGGTGGCAGAGGATGAGCAGGTTAGATAGCATCAGTGACTCAATGGATAAGAATTTCAGCAAACTCTAGGAGATAGTGGAGAACAGATGAGCCTGGTGTGCTACAGTCCATGGGGTGGCAAAGAATTGGATACAAATTAACAGCTGAACGACAACAAACTCACAATCAATGCTGTATTTGCTAAGTAGTTTCTATGTGTCCAACTGTTTTGAACCCCATGGACTGTAGCCTGTCAGGCTCATCTGTCCGTGGAATTCTCCATGCAAGAATACTCGATTGAGCTACTATGCCCCCCTCCAGGGTATCTTTTTGACCCAGGGTTTGAACCCACATCTCTTACGTGTTATTATTATTATTTATAATAAAAGCTAACCTTAGCTGGGAATTACTAGGTGGTATACAAATAATTTAGGAATCACTTGAACAGAAAGAAAACAAGATCAGTCCCAGGGGCAAGATGTCAGCATGTAGAGAGAAGGAAGGAAGATGATCTTATTTTTTTTTTGTCGTTGTTGTTTATTTTCAGTTTGGGAGAGACTTTTTCAGCCTATTTCCTTTGCCCAGCTTCTATTATCCATCTGTTTTAGGCAGACTGATTTATAAATTACTATAGCCTCTATGGAAATCTGGGGGTCCATGACTTAGATAGGGCTGCTACAAAGTATCACAGACTGGATAGTTTAATAGAAATTTATATTTTTACAGTTCTTGAAGTTAGATGTCTGAGATCAAAATGAGAGCAGGTTTGATATGTTCTAAGGTCTCTCTCCTTATCTTGCTGATGGCTACCTTCTCTGTGTGTTCACATGGTTTCTTCTCTGTCTGCATGTGTGTTTTGTCTCTGTATTTTCTAATTTCTTCTTATAAGAACATGAGACATACCCAATTACATCTAAGTCAATTACATCCCACCCTAAAGACTCTGATTTAAATTAATTACATCTTTAGAAAACCTATTTGCATGTCCTAGCTTTTGTAAATAGTGCTATAATGAACATTAGAGTACATGTATCTTTTTTAATTTTCTCTGGGTATAGGCCCAGGAGTGGGATTGTAGGATCCATATGGTAATTTTCTTTTTAGCTTTTTTTTTTTTTTTTTTTTTACTTTTTATTTATTTATTTATTTATTTATTTTTGTACATGTATGTTCCCAGATCTCTTTTTAGCTTTTTAAGGAACCTCCATAATGTTCTCCATAGTGGCTGTATTGATTTACATTTCCATCAACAGTGAAGGTGGGGGGTTCCCTTTTCTCTTCATCCTCCCTATCATTTACTCTCTGTAGAGTTTTTGATGATGGAAATCTAAAACAAAATGTTCATACATAAACCTATAGCTGATTCACTTTACTGTACAGCAGAAACTAATACAGAGTCGTAAAGCAACTATACACCAATAAAAAAACAATTAAAAAACAGACTCTATCTCAAAATATGGTCATATTGTAAGGTACTGAAGGTTAGGGCTTTAACATGAGTTTTGGGTGGATGCATTGCGCCCAGAGGGTTAACTCTGAAATCTACCAGCAGTCTTATTTAGCACCTTTTCTTCCTGCCATCTGCCCTCTCTTTTGCTGCCACCTTGGTTTCTATTACAACATCAAAAATCGACCAGGGCATAGTTTCAGAAACTCATTTTCCTGCATTGCTATGTTCCTGGCAGTCTCCCTCATTCCTCCAGCTTTATGGGTCTCTGCAGAGAACCATTTCTTCCCCACTAAGCCTAATTAGCACAGTTTTTAGATCAGATAGATTAAATCAGACTGCATCTGAGCCTCCTTATGAGGCAAAACAATTCTTCATTTGAAGCTTAGATGAGATAATGTTCAGATCAGAAACGATCATTGAACATTTAGGAAATCTATTCATCTATTAAATTGTTCACTTGATCCTGACTTTATTTTGTGGGATTTAAAGCTCCTGCTCTGTAGGATATGCACATTATCATTACATATGAATAAGGGAGTCAGGGTGCCAGGGGATATAAAGGACTCTAGAAAGTACGCCAAATTTGTTAAATTTATTAAAAATAGTCAAAGCTTACTGTTTCAATGAAAGGAACTTTAGCTGGCGCTTGAAGTTTGCCCATGGATAAACAGGGCCATTAATTGGTAATACATAATTAATTAAACCTGAGGCAGTAATGGGCGCTCTCTAACCTTTCAAGGAAGTAAAAGTGGAGGAGAGTAATTAGAAAACTTAGTAAGCTGCAATTCAAACTAGCTAAATCTTTATAAATGAAAGTTGGCACCTTTAACATTTTAAGTAAATGATCTGCTGTGGCTGGTGGATTATTTTTTTCCCATTCTTGTCTATTTTCTCCTTTTTTTTTTTTCTGATCCAGTATTTTTAATTTTCAGATCCTCTATAAAGGTAGGATTAAATTTTTTTCCTTAGCAGTAGTATACATAAACCTATAGCTGATTCACTTTACTGTACAGCAGAAACTAATACAGAGTCGTAAAGCAACTATACACCAATAAAAAAACAATTAAAAAACAGACTCTATCTCAAAATATGGTCATATTGTAAGGTACTGAAGGTTAGGGCTTTAACATGAGTTTTGGGTGGATGCATTGCGCCCAGAGGGTTAACTCTGAAATCTACCAGCAGTCTTATTTAGCACCTTTTCTTCCTGCCATCTGCCCTCTCTTTTGCTGCCACCTTGGTTTCTATTACAACATCAAAAATCGACCAGGGCATAGTTTCAGAAACTCATTTTCCTGCATTGCTATGTTCCTGGCAGTCCCCCTCATTCCTCCAGCTTTATGGGTCTCTGCAGAGAACCATTTCTTCCCCACTAAGCCTAATTAGCACAGTTTTTAGATCAGATAGATTAAATCAGACTGCATCTGAGCCTCCTTATGAGGCAAAACAATTCTTCATTTGAAGCTTAGATGAGATAATGTTCAGATCAGAAACGATCATTGAACATTTAGGAAATCTATTCATCTATTAAATTGTTCACTTGATCCTGACTTTATTTTGTGGGATTTAAAGCTCCTGCTCTGTAGGATATGCACATTATCATTACATATGAATAAGGGAGTCAGGGTGCCAGGGGATATAAAGGACTCTAGAAAGTACGCCAAATTTGTTAAATTTATTAAAAATAGTCAAAGCTTACTGTTTCAATGAAAGGAACTTTAGCTGGCGCTTGAAGTTTGCCCATGGATAAACAGGGCCATTAATTGGTAATACATAATTAATTAAACCTGAGGCAGTAATGGGCGCTCTCTAACCTTTCAAGGAAGTAAAAGTGGAGGAGAGTAATTAGAAAACTTAGTAAGCTGCAATTCAAACTAGCTAAATCTTTATAAATGAAAGTTGGCACCTTTAACATTTTAAGTAAATGATCTGCTGTGGCTGGTGGATTATTTTTTTCCCATTCTTGTCTATTTTCTCCTTTTTTTTTTTTCTGATCCAGTATTTTTAATTTTCAGATCCTCTATAAAGGTAGTATTTTTGATCTCTAAAGAATCTTTCTGTTCCTTAGAGCTCATCTTTTAGCAGGTAGTAAATTGGTGACTCACTTTAACAAGATTAGACAATAAGGTTACCATTAGTGGAGTTTCAGCTTGTTTCAGAAGTGCTGATAAAGCATCTGGCAAAGCTTTTGCTATGACCTTGGAGGATAATGTGGCAATCTCAATACCAATATGTGTACAAAAACAACTGGTTCTGATAGATATTGTCTTGTTCCCCAGAGGGCAGAAAGTAATCAAAATATATACATTGAATTTTATTATTCTACTGAACTCATTAGTCTCTACCTGTACTTGATGCTCTTTTTAAGAAGTTCAACTTTTATAAACATATTCTCATATGCTAAAACAATGATCATCTCTACTAATATAGATCATCCATTAAAAAATAATGCTGATTTTGAATCTCTAAAAATCAAAATTTTCTTATATATCATTATGCATCAAACTAGTTACCATCAAATTGCAGCTAGTCCTCTTTTTCTGTTTTTAAATACTCTGATTATTTTACCTTGAGATTGCCTGAAAGATCGTTGCACTCACTGAGTATAACCACTGTGAATAAATTTCAAAATATTCTCTCTCAAAAAAAGAATTAATTCCATAAGCTGCTGGGAACGTGACTTCTCTGCTGTACATTACCTCTCGTTTTATAATTTTTATTGTAAGTTTATCTTCAACTGCTTTTAGTTTGTCTGTTTTCCTTGGGAATCACTTTTTTTCCTTCTTCTGCTTGTCCCAAGGGTTTTAAAATTCTTCATTTTAGAAGACAGGCTTGGAGCTTCCCAGATGGCACAGTGGTAAAGAATCTACCTGCCAGTGCACAAGATACAGGAGATAGGGGTTCAATCCCTTGGTCAGGAAGATCCCCTAGAGAAAGAAATGGCAACTCACTCTAGTATTCGTACCTGGAGAATACTTGAAACAGAAGAGCCTGGCAGGCTATAGTCCAAAGGATTGCAAAGAGTCAGACAGGACTGAATATACTTATACATGCATATACACATACATATGCACATGCATAGTAGGCTATAGTACCAAATAATCAAAACATAATGATAAAGTAAATAAGTTAGAAACTTGTTTCTCTATTTCATGGCTATCCAACATTCAGGAGTGCTAGAATGACATGGTAATGCCATTTTGTGACAAGTTCCACTCTCCTCTATTTTGTTGCACTGCTAGTATAAAGGCATTTTTGTAACTGGCCAAATAGATTATCAGTGAAAGGGCACAGAAGACTAGAAGAAGTCCACTATGTGTCTGTTCAAGTGTGTGTGCATTCCTAAGGGACATCTTTTTCTCTTTTTCCTTAGTCCAACAAAAGATGGTTCTCAGTGTTCATAATGTGAGTGAAATTTTTTTCACTTGTGTTTAATTTCTGTTTCAAAGACATGAATTTTCAGGAGGGCCAACTTTCATGAGAGCTTGTAAATTAAGCTTTTCTTGTAGCAACTCCTTTTGAAATGTGGTGAGTTCTGCTAAGATATGAGGCTTCACAAATAACTGTGACTTATTTTGGTGGATAGTAGTAGCATTCACTGCTCTCCTTGTGTCCTTTATCTTGCCATCTTATTTTATTTTCTTTTCATGTATTTAAGAAATACATGGGAAAATATTTATGTATTAAAGAAAGATAATGCAACTGTCACTGTTTTTGGTGAAAGATTAGAACATACGCAAATAAATAAGCTTGTTGTTAAAGAAAATGAATGAAACTTATTGAGAATGCTTGACATTTTAATATTTTCATGTATGCAAAGTTTCTAGGAGTTGAAAAGATTGATCTGTTATGGCTAACACCATAGAAATTACAGTCTTCAATATGATCTGTGAATTTAAAAAAAAAAGAAAGTAGTTATCTATCAAAGCTTTAGATACTGATAAAGCATTCTGTAATTAAATTTATTCTAGCTCTTAAACAAAACAAAAGCATAAAAGCTGATGACCTGGGACACGTTATTTAAAGTTAATGGTGATTATAAAGTAAAAAAATACTGGCAAAGAAAAGATTAATTAAAAGCTACTACATTTTGAAACCAATTCAAAGGAACTCAAGTGAAATTCATTGCTTGGCATCAGTGATGTGTGTGAGAAATGATTGTGAAAATCTCAGAGACTCACTGTTTAATATGGTTAGAAATAATGCATTCTTTCAAGCTTATTCAAGATTTTTGTTTAAGAACTACAGTATGACAAAAATTAAACTAAATGTTAAAATGCCTGATAATACATTAAGAACCAATGTGAAAGTGATATTCACTCAGTCTTATCTGGCTCTTTTTGACCCCATGGACTGTATCCCACCAGACTCTTCTGTCCATGGCATTTCCCAGGCAAGAATACTGGAGTGGGTTCCCAATTTCTCCTCCAAAATTCCTCCTAGGGATCAAACCTGAGTCACCCACCTTACAGGTGGATCCACTAGCATCTGAGCCACCAGGGAAAGCCTGAGGCAAGCTGGTGGAAAAAATAAAAGCATACTGTTTGTCAATAGAGACCTGGTTTTAATCACAAGGTATACTGTGTGACTGGCTTCCCTGGTGGTTCAAATATGAATAATCTGACTGCAATGAAGGAAACTCAGGTTAAATCCCTGGGTCAGGAAGACCTTCTGAAGAAGGGAAGGGCTACCCACTCCACTGTCTTACCTGAAGAATTCCATGGGACTGCAAAGAGTCGGACACACCTGAGCAACTAACACACACACACACACACACACACACACACACACGTGCATGATAATTAGGCAAACCCTGTTTCTCAGTTACTGCATTTGCAAAAGTATGTATTAGTATTTGCCTGCCATTACAAGTAGTTGATATTAGTAAGATGTTGTTTGTAAAATGTTTGGCAAATAGTATGTTATGCCTATAAATGTTGGGAAACGTGATTGGATTAAATGAAGAGTAATTCAATTTAAGCCATTTTATTTCTTTTTAATTATCATGCTTATTCCATCACAGCCAAATAATTAATATCTAAAAATATGGAGTTGATTGGTCATTCTTTAGTAATTATTTATGCATTCTAATATCACTGTTAATCCTAAGTATCCTCAATGAATTCTACAACTTTAAAAAAATTTTATATTTCAATGCATCTGATAATCCCATTCTTGTTGCAGACAGTTGTAGAGAGGTATTCATTAATTCTTTGAATATTTTAGGAGAATATTTGCCAGTAGATTTTAGGCTTATGTAGATATTTTTATAATTCAATAAAATTTACTACTTACTTCTTTTAGTATATAAGGACTACTGGTCATGACAAACATTAAATTATTAGAATAGGAGAGACAGCATAATATAGAAATCTCAACATAGTCCAATCAAATACTTTGTACCTAATGAAAAGAAGAAAAAATTAGTAGGTATCAATACATCATAATTGAGAGATATGAAGTGAGTTAGAAAATGATGATTTAACAAAAGTTGTATATTAGAGTTTGAAAATAAAGGGCATGATAGACAAGAGAAAAATAATGTAAATTGATACAGTCTCTACAGAAGACAATATGAAGATTCCTTAAAAAACTAAAAATAGAAGCACCCTATGACCCAGCAATCCCACTATTAGGCTTATATCCGGATGAAATCAAAACTGAAAGAAGCACCTGTACCCCAATGTTCATTGCAGCTCCCTATACAATAGCCAAAACATTGAAACAACCTATATGTCCATCGACGAATGAATGGATCCAGAAACTCTGGTACATATATACAATGGAATACTACTCAGCTGCTAAAAGAAATGCGGAAGACTCAGTCCTAATGAAGTGGCTGGCTCTAGAACGTATCATAAAAAGTGAAGTAAGTCAAAAAGAGAAAGACAAATACAGTATACTAACACACATATATGGAATCTAGTAGGACGGTCTTGATAACACATGCAGGGAACTCATGGAAAAACAGACAGAGCATAGACATAGGGACATTGTGGGGAAGAAATAGGGAGGGGGAGGTATGGAGGGTGTAACATGGAAACCTATACTGTCATGTGTGGAAAAGACAGCTATTGTCATTGTGCTAAGGGAATAGGAGTGCTCACAATGGCATGGGGCGATGGTCTGGAGGGGTGGGATGGGGAGAACTCAGTGAGTGGGGACCAGGGATATGCATATGACTGATCTGGGAACATACATGTCTGTGAACAACAAAACTCTGTAAAACCTTTAAAATAAAGAATTAAAAGAACTAACTAACTAAATAAATAAATACGAAATCTGTGAACTTAAAAAAAAAAAAAATGAGTTGGACACAACCTAGCAACGAAACAACGACAGATGCATTTTTTTTTTTTTTAACTGTAAAAGCTGTCACGTACAATAGTGTATAAAACCTGTGTGCAGAATATAAAGAGTAATAATAAGTAGCGGTGTGCCTTCTCCTGGGTTAATGGGGGGCTTTGTAGGGACCACAGAAGCCTCTCCTCTCTCTTGTTTGACTCTCTTTGTTGTTGTTGGTCCATGATGGTGAAAGTGCTGAGTCCTAACCACTGGACCACCAGGGAGGTCTTTGTTTGACCCTTGTTAATGGTCCCTTTGCTTTTCTTTATGGTGCCAGATCTCCTGGGCAGGAGGCTTTTGAGTACAGGCCAGAAGGAGCAGGACTCGGTCTGTGAATTGCAGGGAAAGAACAGCTGGGCACTGGCGGCGGGCTGAGGATGTAGGCTTTTTCTGGCCCCTCTACTGGGAATCACTGCAGGATTTTGTAGTAAGGAGTGACTAAGGGTTCGGCTGGCTGTAGTGTTGAGACAGGACAGAATCCAGTCTGGCAGAACTAGAAGCGGGGGACCAGTGAGGAGGATCAGCCCAGAGGCAGGATTGAAAGAAAAAACAAAAATGTCATGGAAATTTAGAATATGGTATGAAAAGAAAATGGAAACACTGCTTAACAGAATGCAGTCTTCCAACCCAAAAGACATCTACATTCTCTAGGTTGAAAATGTAAGTATAGATACATTATATTTTAATAACTTTAATTGAAATTGTAAACACTTGTATTACAAAATAACCCTGTTAATGATAAGGAATCTAGTAGGACGGTCTTGATAACACATGCAGGGAACTCATGGAAAAACAGACAGAGCATAGACATAGGGACATTGTGGGGAAGAAATAGGGAGGGGGAGGTATGGAGGGTGTAACATGGAAACCTATACTGTCATGTGTGGAAAAGACAGCTATTGTCATTGTGCTAAGGGAATAGGAGTGCTCACAATGGCATGGGGCGATGGTCTGGAGGGGTGGGATGGGGAGAACTCAGTGAGTGGGGACCAGGGATATGCATATGACTGATCTGGGAACATACATGTCTGTGAACAACAAAACTCTGTAAAACCTTTAAAATAAAGAATTAAAAGAACTAACTAACTAAATAAATAAATACGAAATCTGTGAACTTAAAAAAAAAAAAAATGAGTTGGACACAACCTAGCAACGAAACAACGACAGATGCATTTTTTTTTTTTTTAACTGTAAAAGCTGTCACGTACAATAGTGTATAAAACCTGTGTGCAGAATATAAAGAGTAATAATAAGTAGCGGTGTGCCTTCTCCTGGGTTAATGGGGGGCTTTGTAGGGACCACAGAAGCCTCTCCTCTCTCTTGTTTGACTCTCTTTGTTGTTGTTGGTCCATGATGGTGAAAGTGCTGAGTCCTAACCACTGGACCACCAGGGAGGTCTTTGTTTGACCCTTGTTAATGGTCCCTTTGCTTTTCTTTATGGTGCCAGATCTCCTGGGCAGGAGGCTTTTGAGTACAGGCCAGAAGGAGCAGGACTCGGTCTGTGAATTGCAGGGAAAGAACAGCTGGGCACTGGCGGCGGGCTGAGGATGTAGGCTTTTTCTGGCCCCTCTACTGGGAATCACTGCAGGATTTTGTAGTAAGGAGTGACTAAGGGTTCGGCTGGCTGTAGTGTTGAGACAGGACAGAATCCAGTCTGGCAGAACTAGAAGCGGGGGACCAGTGAGGAGGATCAGCCCAGAGGCAGGATTGAAAGAAAAAAAAACGAAAAATGTCATGGAAATTTAGAATATGGTATGAAAAGAAAATGGAAACACTGCTTAACAGAATGCAGTCTTCCAACCCAAAAGACATCTACATTCTCTAGGTTGAAAATGTAAGTATAGATACATTATATTTTAATAACTTTAATTGAAATTGTAAACACTTGTATTACAAAATAACCCTGTTAATGATAAGGTCAAATTTTTATGTGTGTGGTCAAAATGACCATTTTATCTCTAGTTGAGAATCATGGTAAAGATTCCCAGGTAAAGATACTATTATTTGATGTGAGAGATCAGGTTTTCCCAGGAACATTTAAGCTTGAAGGATGCTTATCTAGAATAGTCTTGTGATTAACAACAGGGAGAATGCAAGAAGCAGCAATGGGTTGAGAGAAAAGTGAAGGTATGATTCAATCACACTGTGACCTTTGCAAAACCCCTGGGGTACTCTGAAACTGTGATGTCCCTCCAGCATCTCCTTGAGTTGGAAAAAGTGGGTTTGGGCCTTTATAACTGCACATCAAACAGTAATTGAATGTAGGAAAGCACTAAGGAAGAAGATCTGGATTTGGGTATGGCAATGGACAAATATAGAAACTAGGGAATAATTCGGATTTGTTGAGGATTTGAGGATTGTCACACAGCACAAGTCAGAGACTGAATATATAAAGGAAGAATGGCAAGACCACAGATGATAACAGAACCCCATCTGCAATCACTGTAGCCACAAGCCTACAAAGCCACATGAAGACCTCCGTAACTACTGGCATAGAAGTCTGGACTTGGTTAATGATTGTCAGCTTCTGTTGTTTTATTACTTATTTATTTAGTCATTTATTTTATTCTCACTTCTAACTGTTGACCCACAAAAGCAGGCCATACAAACTCTCCAAGCCACATGAAGTGATATTTTGTAATTAGCCCAGTCCAACTCGGCAATGCTAACAAAGTCCAAAGGAGCATACATGAAGACTTCCTTTTCTTTTTACCATAAATTTCCACACCCTTGCCTGACTTTGAGACTCTAACAAGAAATTGATGGTAGATCACTCCTTGTGAAAGCAATTTCTTAGTACATAAGCTCTCTTTTTTTTATTTCAGTGATCTTTATTTCCACACCTGCCAAAAATTCTAATCAGAATCTACCTGAGACCTGCCCTCTTTCTCTCTATGCCCTTCATGCTAAGTTGCTTTAGTCATGTCCGACTGTTTTTGACCTCATGAACTGTAGCCCAGCAGGTTATCTCTGTCCATGGGCACTCTCTAGACAAGAATACTGGTGTGGGTTGCCATTTCCTTCTCTAGGGCATCTTCCTGATCTAGGCATTGAACCCATGTTTCTTATGTCTCCTGCATTGGCAGGTGAGTTCTTTACAAGTAGTGCCACCTGGGAAGAGCTTTGTTTATATGTATACATATATTTATTCTTTTTTAGAGTCTTTTCTTCATGTACAAGTTATCATAGAGTTTTTATGAATAGAAGAAAGTGCTTTAACTTTTTATTTATTTATTTATTTATTGGCTATTCTGGGTTTTCGCTGCTGCCACAGGCTTTTCTCTAGTTGCAGGGAGCGGGGGTCTACTTTCTAGTTGATGTGAGCAGGCTTCTTGTTGTGGTGACTTTTCTTGTTGTGAAACTCGGTCTCTAGGGCACACGGGCTTCAGTAGTTGTCCCACGTGGGTTTAATAGTTGTGTCTCTGAGGAGCAAGAGCACAGGCTCAATAGTTGTGGCTCACTGAGCTTAACTGATCCACAGCATGTGGAATCTTCCCTGATCAGGGATCAAGCCTGCATCTCCTGCATTGGCAGGTGAGCTTTTTGCCACTGAGCTACCAGGGAAGCCCTATCATAGAATTTTGAATATAGTTCCCTGAGCTATATGGTAATTCCTGGTTCATTATTCATCTTATATATAATAGTGTGTCTACGTTCATCCCTAGCTCCTGGCTTATCCTTTCCCCCCATCCCTCAAGTTTTCACTTTGGTAACCATAAGTTTGTTGTTGTAAATGAATTTAGTACTCATGTTTCTTTTGTAAATGAACTTAGTACTCATGTGTCTGTAAGAACAATATTTGCTTGATTGGGCAGATATATTTGTACTATTGAGTAGACTCCTCCCTCCCACCATTTACAATCACCGTATGTGCTTGACTTTCCTGGACAATAGCCAACAGACACCACTTCATATGTCCTTTTTTTTTTTAACTGGGGGGAGAGTTTCATTCTTCCCCTAAAGGTGTAAATTCTGTAAAATGATAAGCTATATCTCTTTTATTCCCTAATTATCCCCAGATCTCAAAAGAGCATGTGAATCATGATAATCATTAAATTAATATTTTTATATATAAATTCATGTATAATTCATTTGTAATGCCTGTATCTTGAACCCATTTTTATTCTTTTCCCCAAATTCAGATCTTTTTTATTCTTGTGGTATCTGTCTTAGTCAATGGTATTGCCTTTCAGCCAGTTATTAATATCAGAAAACTTTAAACTATTGTGGTAATTATTCTTCATTTCTACTCATAGCAATCAATCATCAAATTCTTCAGTTTCAAAATCAATTAATTACTGAACAGCATGCTTCACTCTTTCACAGACCCACATTCAGAGTTTCCTTTCTTTCTGAATCTATCATATCTCAGCTGATCTGTGTCTGGTCTCAAGGTCACCAGAATAATTTTTCTTATATGCATATTATGTGCATAATTGAGACAATATATAGCATTATTGAAATATATCTTGAAATTCAAATTGTGTGGCTTGTCAGACATTAGACCTACAATTTAAAGGACTGACATAATTAATGCCATGGAAACTGTTCTGGAACTTGATCTACTTCTTTGAAGCGAAAAAATCTCAGAATAACATTTAAACATGTCTCACATATAAAAAATATGCAAAATAAGCATATAAAGCATATATATATTATATAAAAGAATTTTGAGACAATGATATTTTTGAAAAGTGGGTGTTTCTTTCCAAATGAAAATCAGAGCATTCTTCAGGTGTGCACAAAGCATCAGAGTGTTTTATTTTGAAAACAGATTAATAATCATATTAGAACATATATCAACAATTAATTTGGTTGTTTATACTGATTTAACAATTATTTCCGCTGTCAAAAATATCATATCAAATGTTTGTATAGGAGCTTTGTACTAATACTATTCTCTTCTTCAAAATAATATTATTGAATATTTTACCTCATGAAATCATGTTAGTAAAATTCACTTTACTCTCACATTTTTCCTTTTCATATATTTTATGTATTTTTTCTTACAAATTATTTCTTTACTTTCCTGGACAATAGCCAACAGACACCACTTCATATGTCCTTTTTTTTTTTAACTGGGGGGAGAGTTTCATTCTTCCCCTAAAGGTGTAAATTCTGTAAAATGATAAGCTATATCTCTTTTATTCCCTAATTATCCCCAGATCTCAAAAGAGCATGTGAATCATGATAATCATTAAATTAATATTTTTATATATAAATTCATGTATAATTCATTTTTATTTCCTGTATCTTGACCCCTTTTTTATTCTTTTCCCCAAATTCAGATCTTTTTTATTCTTGTGGTATCTGTCTTAGTCAATGGTATTGCCTTTCAGCCAGTTATTAATATCAGAAAACTTTAAACTATTGTGGTAATTATTCTTCATTTCTACTCATAGCAATCAATCATCAAATTCTTCAGTTTCAAAATCAATTAATTACTGAACAGCATGCTTCACTCTTTCACAGACCCACATTCAGAGTTTCCTTTCTTTCTGAATCTATCATATCTCAGCTGATCTGTGTCTGGTCTCAAGGTCACCAGAATAATTTTTCTTATATGCATATTATGTGCATAATTGAGACAATATATAGCATTATTGAAATATATCTTGAAATTCAAATTGTGTGGCTTGTCAGACATTAGACCTACAATTTAAAGGACTGACATAATTAATGCCATGGAAACTGTTCTGGAACTTGATCTACTTCTTTGAAGCGAAAAAATCTCAGAATAACATTTAAACATGTCTCACATATAAAAAATATGCAAAATAAGCATATAAAGCATATATATATTATATAAAAGAATTTTGAGACAATGATATTTTTGAAAAGTGGGTGTTTCTTTCCAAATGAAAATCAGAGCATTCTTCAGGTGTGCACAAAGCATCAGAGTGTTTTATTTTGAAAACAGATTAATAATCATATTAGAACATATATCAACAATTAATTTGGTTGTTTATACTGATTTAACAATTATTTCCGCTGTCAAAAATATCATATCAAATGTTTGTATAGGAGCTTTGTACTAATACTATTCTCTTCTTCAAAATAATATTATTGAATATTTTACCTCATGAAATCATGTTAGTAAAATTCACTTTACTCTCACATTTTTCCTTTTCATATATTTTATGTATTTTTTCTTACAAATTATTTCTATTACAATTTGTGCACATTCAATCTCTGACATACTACTATTTCTAGTAGTGTACTCAGATTTCCCTGTGCACTCCCCTTTCTTCCAGGCATCCAAACAAATGAGCAAATAAAATGAAGAAAGGAAGGAAGAAAAGAAGAAAGAAAAACAAAGTGAAAAAGCACTTCCAAACACGTTTTATGGGTATAGTATTGCCTTGCTATGAAAGCTATATAAAGACATTACCAAATGATAGCTCTACTCCAATATTCCTAATAAACATATTTGCAAAAATCCTCAACAAAATACTAGTGAACTTAATTTAACTGCACGTTGAAAGAATCATTCCCCAAAACCAAGTAGAATCTTTCCCTGTGATATAAGAATGGTTCAGCCTATTCAAATCAATGAACATGCTATACCACAGTAACAGAATGAAGGATAAAAACCATGTGATCATTTCAATAAATGCAGAAAAAAATCATTTAAGAAAATGTCACTTTTTTTATGATAAAAGGTCCACACATGTATAGATAATAGTTACCTCAGTTTAATAAATTCCATATGTGAAAGTCTATGCCAGATATTGAGTTCAATGAAGAATATTTGAAATATTTTTTTCTAAGACCAAAAACAAATTCAGGATACCTCTTCTCACCACCCACTATTCTCCATAATAGTATTCCAAGCCCTCATCTGGGCAATAGGAAAGAATAGATGTAAAAGGAATCCAAATCAGAGAATGTAGAGGTAACCTTATCTCTGAAAGTGACATGATTGTATATGTAGAAAATTCTAAGGACCTTACACACACACACCTACACAAACTGTGAGAAGTAATAAATTAATTCAGTAAATTTACAGGAGACATTAATATACAAAATATGCTATATTTCTATATACTAATAACAAACTATCCAGTCATAAATTAAGTTTCAATTAAAAAAATACTTGGTAATTCAAAAAAAAAATATCATATCAAATGTTTGTATAGGAGCTTTGTACTAATACTATTCTCTTCTTCAAAATAATATTATTGAATATTTTACCTCATGAAATCATGTTAGTAAAATTCACTTTACTCTCACATTTTTCCTTTTCATATATTTTATGTATTTTTTCTTACAAATTATTTCTATTACAATTTGTGCACATTCAATCTCTGACATACTACTATTTCTAGTAGTGTACTCAGATTTCCCTGTGCACTCCCCTTTCTTCCAGGCATCCAAACAAATGAGCAAATAAAATGAAGAAAGGAAGGAAGAAAAGAAGAAAGAAAAACAAAGTGAAAAAGCACTTCCAAACACGTTTTATGGGTATAGTATTGCCTTGCTATGAAAGCTATATAAAGACATTACCAAATGATAGCTCTACTCCAATATTCCTAATAAACATATTTGCAAAAATCCTCAACAAAATACTAGTGAACTTAATTTAACTGCACGTTGAAAGAATCATTCCCCAAAACCAAGTAGAATCTTTCCCTGTGATATAAGAATGGTTCAGCCTATTCAAATCAATGAACATGCTATACCACAGTAACAGAATGAAGGATAAAAACCATGTGATCATTTCAATAAATGCAGAAAAAAATCATTTAAGAAAATGTCACTTTTTTTATGATAAAAGGTCCACACATGTATAGATAATAGTTACCTCAGTTTAATAAATTCCATATGTGAAAGTCTATGCCAGATATTGAGTTCAATGAAGAATATTTGAAATATTTTTTTCTAAGACCAAAAACAAATTCAGGATACCTCTTCTCACCACCCACTATTCTCCATAATAGTATTCCAAGCCCTCATCTGGGCAATAGGGAAAGAATAGATGTAAAAGGAATCCAAATCAGAGAATGTAGAGGTAACCTTATCTCTGAAAGTGACATGATTGTATATGTAGAAAATTCTAAGGACCTTACACACACACACCTACACAAACTGTGAGAAGTAATAAATTAATTCAGTAAATTTACAGGAGACATTAATATACAAAATATGCTATATTTCTATATACTAATAACAAACTATCCAGTCATAAATTAAGAAATACTTCTAATACAACATTTAAAAAATAAAGTACTTGGGAATAAACTCCTCCGAAAAAGTGAAAGAAGGAGATGTATACTAAAACTGGCAAAACACTTGTGGGAAAAAGGTAAAGCAGATGCAAATAGATAAACTGGCATCCTGGGTTTATGAACTGGAAAACTTAATATTGTTAAAATATCCACACTACCCAAAGGAGTCTACCAATTCAATGCTATTTCCACTAAAATCCCAGTGTACATTTTCTTACAGAAATAGAAAAACAATCCTAATGTTCATGAAGAAACGTAAAAGTCTCAAACTAGCCAGAACATCATTGGAAAAGAGCAAAGATGAAGGCATTATACTTCTTGATTTCTAATTATACTGCAGTATGGTACTGGCATAGAAAAGACATACAGACATATAGAATAAAATTGAGAGCACCCAAATAAACTGACATGTATATGGTCTACTTAGGAGAGTCTCTTTATCAAATAATGTTGGGGAAACTGATTATTCTGAATCTGGTTTCTGATTACTCCAGTAAGCCGTCAGTGCTGGGTTTATATTCAGCTCCTAGGACTTTGAATTTTGATGGTTGTATTATTTCTTGATAAAATATGCTTTCTAACTTCTAACATGGATTTCCCATCGTCCGTTAGCATTGCGGACTGCCTATGTGTTAAAATTCATTGATCAATAAGCGTGTCTCATGATTCAGAAGGATAACAATGGGGAAGAAATGAGCATTGGCTGAGTGATTTCGTCTTTGGGTTTGACTTAATGGTTGATGGGGTTTCCCTAATGGCTCAATAGCTAAGAATCTTCCTGAAACACAGGAGAGGTTTGATCCCTGGGTGGGGAAAATCCCCTAGAGGAGGAATTGGCAACCCACTCCAGTAAAAAAGTATTCCAAGCCCTCATCTGGGCAATAGGAAAGAATAGATGTAAAGGAATCCAAATCAGAGAATGTAGAGGTAACCTTATCTCTGAAAGTGACATGATTGTATATGTAGAAAATTCTAAGGACCTTACACACACACACCTACACAAACTGTGAGAAGTAATAAATTAATTCAGTAAATTTACAGGAGACATTAATATACAAAATATGCTATATTTCTATATACTAATAACAAACTATCCAGTCATAAATTAAGAAATACTTCTAATACAACATTTAAAAAATAAAGTACTTGGGAATAAACTCCTCCGAAAAAGTGAAAGAAGGAGATGTATACTAAAACTGGCAAAACACTTGTGGGAAAAAGGTAAAGCAGATGCAAATAGATAAACTGGCATCCTGGGTTTATGAACTGGAAAACTTAATATTGTTAAAATATCCACACTACCCAAAGGAGTCTACCAATTCAATGCTATTTCCACTAAAATCCCAGTGTACATTTTCTTACAGAAATAGAAAAACAATCCTAATGTTCATGAAGAAACGTAAAAGTCTCAAACTAGCCAGAACATCATTGGAAAAGAGCAAAGATGAAGGCATTATACTTCTTGATTTCTAATTATACTGCAGTATGGTACTGGCATAGAAAAGACATACAGACATATAGAATAAAATTGAGAGCACCCAAATAAACTGACATGTATATGGTCTACTTAGGAGAGTCTCTTTATCAAATAATGTTGGGGAAACTGATTATTCTGAATCTGGTTTCTGATTACTCCAGTAAGCCGTCAGTGCTGGGTTTATATTCAGCTCCTAGGACTTTGAATTTTGATGGTTGTATTATTTCTTGATAAAATATGCTTTCTAACTTCTAACATGGATTTCCCATCGTCCGTTAGCATTGCGGACTGCCTATGTGTTAAAATTCATTGATCAATAAGCGTGTCTCATGATTCAGAAGGATAACAATGGGGAAGAAATGAGCATTGGCTGAGTGATTTCGTCTTTGGGTTTGACTTAATGGTTGATGGGGTTTCCCTAATGGCTCAATAGCTAAGAATCTTCCTGAAACACAGGAGAGGTTTGATCCCTGGGTGGGGAAAATCCCCTAGAGGAGGAATTGGCAACCCACTCCAGTATTCTTGCCTGGGAAATCCCATGGACAGAGGAGCCTGGTGAGTTATAGTTCATGAGGATGCAAAAGACTCAGGCAAGGCTTAGTGACTATAAGACAACAGCAATAATGGCTGAGTAATTTAAACCACCTCAGAGCAACATACTTGAGACAAAATTAGGAAAATTTCTGTTTAAGATTACTTTTCAATTTCTTATAAGCACTCTGTCTCTCCTAATGTCTTGTCTCTTAGAACTGCAATTTACAGTTCCTTCATCTCATTTTGTGGATTTGGGAGAATCACAACCAGAGGCAATGACCATTTTGCCAGGTTTCAGTGGTACATGATTGCACATGCCCCATTCTTGGTGACTATTGCCATTCTCATGGAACCTTCTTTAAGTCTGCCTTCCCTCTGGGTCAGTTACATGTGTCTTTCATGTCTTCATAGTGGTTTTAATGAATGAGCATTTTGGAATTGCAGCATTAAGGGAATTTACATGTGAACAAATGAGTAAGATTTTTCACTAAAAATCTATCGTTGAACAAAAAGGAAACACTATCTCAAATGTCCTAGAGGATGAGACACATCATGTCTAGACATTCTGCCCACAGACACTTTGAGTTAGTGAATTTGTAGGTTTTTTTCTTTTTTAAATTTATTTTTTTAGTTTGGGGAAAATTGCTTTACAATGTTGTGAGGATATCTGTCATGCAGGCCATAATTATACATATATTACCTTCCTCTGAATTTGTGTTTTCTGAAGGCACTAAGTTTATTGCAGCAATAGAAACTGATCCTGACACATTAAAGGACTGATGTGAGGAAGACAGAGAGGAGTGAAAGACAGGAAACTACTGAGATTTTCTCTGTTAAGATTCCATGGACAACCACGTTTCAGGCACTTCTGTAACATGACATTTCCCAGTGTTTTGCACTTTAGATCATTATCTAAACTATTGTTCCTGACTCCTTTGTTCCCAAAGTAGAAAGTCTGGATTTTGAGCTGCATCAAGTAGCCTTATTTGGAGGACAATTCATAGAGGTGATGGTAGAACAGTTAAAATGCCATACTGAAGAAGGGAGACAGAATTTAGAATGATAATCTTAAGATAGTTACTATGTAAAAGAAACACTTTTATGAAATTATGGACTAAACTAGGTATTGCAATGTTATTTTTTTCTAATACCTTAAATAATTAAAAAGATTGGCTTTTTTCAGAAAATTCAGATATGTTATTCACAGATCATAAATAAAATGCTGAAATTTTAATTTCTATTCTTATGTCTTTTATTTTATTCCTGAGTCATCTTTTATACATATCTAGAAATAACACCTGAACTCAGTTTAACAAATAAGTTTAGTTAACCTGTTACAAAAATGTTGTCCCTCCAAAATATATGATGAACCCAACCATCTCACCCACTCCCACTTCTAGTGCAAATCACCATAATTATTCCTAATTACAGCAATGTCTTCTTTTGACTCTACACAGTCTTTTACCACTTAGAAATCCTACTAATATTAGCTCTTGGCCATAAGAAAAGGAAATACACAAAATGGGAGCACAAATTGATGATTTTTCTCAAATTGTATAGTCCCATATAGCAACTTTTCAGATCAATAAATGTATTATAATAGGACCTCAGAAATAGTTATTATCCAATGACCAAAAGGTCCAATCATGTTAATCAGCATAAGTTCACTTTGCCTTTTTTTTGAACCTTACATGAATGGACACAATACTGCCAATTTGTGTGCTTTCTGTCACTCAACTTTTCGTTTGTGAAAGCCATCCAAAAATGCCAGATATGTAAACAGTTTCTTCAGTCTCATCCTTTACTAAAATGTAAGTGTCTATTTTCTAGTTATGAACACTGAACTAGTTTTCCAATGAGGGCTCTTATAAATATTATAAATATGGTTGTTTTGAACATTCTTGAATATATCCATTCTTGATATATGTGCTTATTCCTATGGAGTGTAACTTAAAAGTATTATTTGACAAAGGTGTAGATTATACAAATCGGCTTCCCAAGTGATGCTAGTGGTAAAGAACCCAACTGTGACTTAGCACACACACACCCCAATTATACAAATATGAACCTTGAAATGGATACTAGTCACTTTGGAAACAATATATTAATTTACACTCCCAAATGCCTTTTTTCTGAATACAGATCATACCATATTCACCACAGTTTACATCATCTTGGAAACTAATATGCCAGTTCAACTTTTCATAAGTTTCTCAACCATTCGTATACATAAGAACATTTAAGATTTAAAGAATTATTTTCTCTTGTGCTGTCTGACACTTTTTTAAGAATAGAGAAAAACAGTAATCTTTTAACCCCCAAATCATCTGTTCTTCAACTCTGAGTTTTTAAAAAGGAATAAAAAGATAAACCTCCAAAGTTTTATCACTTCTATATTGAAAAACATTCATATAACCTTACCATAGTCTAAAATTTCCTAAATGAAATAATCATTATTCTCAATTTTGCTGAACTCACACTGGCTGTATTGTTATTCTCAGGTTACACCAAGTTTTTGTTTCTGAGCTTGTTGTTACCTTTCATTTTACTCAGTATAGAGATTTTATTATTATTTCAATCTTTTGACTTGAACTATCTCAGCAATTATGTCTCTGCTCAGTTGTTATATAACAAGAGATGTTATATCCATTGAACTAGGATTCTTTGGCTAATTTTGCTGAGGCTCAGGAACAGTTTAATTTCTTTAATTCACTTATTACTATCTGAAAATACCTTATTTTTAAATTTCTCTCTTCAATATTTGTGTTAATAGCAACTGAATCTATAAGGAACATAATAACTGCTTGATACATTTTTTAATAAGTAAATGAGGAATGGACAAGTCAAAACTTTAATGAGTCATTTCCCTACAGATCTATTTTTACTTGCTACATTCTCAAGAAGAAACTTGATTGGTTAAACATTTGAAATATTCATTTCACTGATACTTTGTCATTAATTTAGAACAATTCTGACAAATTTTCTGTTACAATTAAAGTGTTACAATTAAAGTTGGTGACTAAAGACAAGCTGTGCTATGGAAGTGAAAAAATGCTCCTGTAAGTATCTACACTTACAGAGTTAATTAAAGAAAGCACAAGATGATCTATGCAAAAGATGGGAAAGCTGAGGCAAAACACTTGCAATTGTGTCTTTATTAATTATCTATGAGATCTTGAAAAATCATTTAGCAATAATTGCTCACAGTCTTTTTAGTTCTGAAATTTTGCAACTATATGATCTAAGTAATTGTATCTTAAATTCATGAAGCGAAGCATGGTAGGAAATTAATGCTAAGGAAAATTTGGCTCCAATTGTTTAATTTTATAATATTTCCTTTGGTGCATTTATTATGCTGAAATGTTACAGCTGTTATCAGCTCTCAGTTGATTCCTTACTTCAGATGTCAAAATATGCCTTTGTCAAGCAGCAATAAACCACACAGCTTTGCAATGATTCTTACTGTAGTCACCCATTTCATTTGGGAAGATTTTGGGTCTTATCACCCCATTAAGGTCATGTTACTGGCCACTCTGACCCCTTGTAAATCCATTGCTCAGCAGGCAGAAGGGTTGAAAACATATTTAATCTTTCTGTTTGATCCTAGTTCTCAGATATCTCTATTTTGTGTCTTTTTTCCAGTTTACAATAATTTTATTTATATATCTGTCATCTATTGTCATTTTGCTTATAAAATAAATATAGTTGACTTTGTAACATAGATGTAGATTATATCATGTCCTTATCATAATTTCATGAATGGGAATCATAATGGGAAATATGGGAATAATATGTGTTTAATTTGTTATGAATATAAAGGTAAAACCTCTGAAAGTAGAATGTAAACAGGTAAGGACCTCTTGGTTGGGTCTAGAAGTCCCTTCACTTATTACTATCTGAAAATACCTTATTTTTAAATTTCTCTCTTCAATATTTGTGTTAATAGCAACTGAATCTATAAGGAACATAATAACTGCTTGATACATTTTTTAATAAGTAAATGAGGAATGGACAAGTCAAAACTTTAATGAGTCATTTCCCTACAGATCTATTTTTACTTGCTACATTCTCAAGAAGAAACTTGATTGGTTAAACATTTGAAATATTCATTTCACTGATACTTTGTCATTAATTTAGAACAATTCTGACAAATTTTCTGTTACAATTAAAGTGTTACAATTAAAGTTGGTGACTAAAGACAAGCTGTGCTATGGAAGTGAAAAAATGCTCCTGTAAGTATCTACACTTACAGAGTTAATTAAAGAAAGCACAAGATGATCTATGCAAAAGATGGGAAAGCTGAGGCAAAACACTTGCAATTGTGTCTTTATTAATTATCTATGAGATCTTGAAAAATCATTTAGCAATAATTGCTCACAGTCTTTTTAGTTCTGAAATTTTGCAACTATATGATCTAAGTAATTGTATCTTAAATTCATGAAGCGAAGCATGGTAGGAAATTAATGCTAAGGAAAATTTGGCTCCAATTGTTTAATTTTATAATATTTCCTTTGGTGCATTTATTATGCTGAAATGTTACAGCTGTTATCAGCTCTCAGTTGATTCCTTACTTCAGATGTCAAAATATGCCTTTGTCAAGCAGCAATAAACCACACAGCTTTGCAATGATTCTTACTGTAGTCACCCATTTCATTTGGGAAGATTTTGGGTCTTATCACCCCATTAAGGTCATGTTACTGGCCACTCTGACCCCTTGTAAATCCATTGCTCAGCAGGCAGAAGGGTTGAAAACATATTTAATCTTTCTGTTTGATCCTAGTTCTCAGATATCTCTATTTTGTGTCTTTTTTTCCAGTTTACAATAATTTTATTTATATATCTGTCATCTATTGTCATTTTGCTTATAAAATAAATATAGTTGACTTTGTAACATAGATGTAGATTATATCATGTCCTTATCATAATTTCATGAATGGGAATCATAATGGGAAATATGGGAATAATATGTGTTTAATTTGTTATGAATATAAAGGTAAAACCTCTGAAAGTAGAATGTAAACAGGTAAGGACCTCTTGGTTGGGTCTAGAAGTCCCTCTTAAGTACATAAATCAGTGGATAAAAAATGTAGATGGCAAGAAGAGAAAGGTAGGTTGGGAAGGAAAATAAACATTTATGAGTACACTTTCAGCCAGCTAATATAAGATTCTTAGAAAGGGAAGATAATGTTTCATTTTTAAACAAAATGTGCACTTGAGATATCTTTACATTTGAAATAGTACTTCTTAAAAATAAAAATTACAACAAAAATGTTTCATGGAAATCTTAAGTTTTCTTATATTTTCTGAGTTCAGTCTTTAAAACATTATTGCCTTTTTAATTAATTATGTCTTCATAAAAACTCAAAAATTTCTGTGAAATGATAATTAAATGTCTCAAGACCCTGTTTAACTCAGAAAGAAATATTATTAAGAAGTTCAGAGTATCTAATGTACAACATAGTTACTCTAGATAATAATACAATGTTGTATACTCGGAAGTTACTTAAAACATTTTCACTACATACACACACACACACACACACACACACACATGAGTTAACTACATGTGATGTGCTCACTATTTTGTTCATGAGAGTTGGAGCATACAGAAGGCTAAGGACTGAAGAATTGATACTTTTGAGTCATGATGCTAGACAAGACTCTTGAGAGCCCCTTGAATAGCAAGGAGATCAAACCAGTCAATCCTAAAGGAAATTAGACCTGAATACTTACTGGAAAGAATGATACTGAAGCTGAAGCTCCAATACATTGGCCACCTGATGCAAAGAGCTGACCCATTGCAAAAGACCCTGATGCTGGGAAAGAATAAGGGCAGGAGAAGAAGCGGGTAACAAAAGATTAGCTTGTTGAATGGCATCACCAATTTGATGGACATGGGTTTGAACAAACTCCTGGAAATAGGAAGAATAGGGAAGTCTGGTGCACTACAGTCTGTGAGGTTACAAAGAGTTGGACATGACTAAGCAACTGAACACCACCATCATATTGTTGACTTCAACCGTATATAATTATATTTGTCAATTCTTATTCAACAAGTTTGGGAAACAAGAAATTTGAGAAATAAATTAAGAAAGGAACTACTTATAGAACAGAATTTAGGAGTACAGAAACAACACACAATTCTACGGCTAGTTACAACACAAGCTATTATCCTTAAATCTGGAAATCAAAGACAATGAGAGGTTAATGAACTTGAGAAATGAGTGAGTGTGTGTGTAGATCCTTTTACAGGGTGGTGATGCATTCAGCTCCTGTCAGAAACATAAGAAAATGAAGGGAAAATGGAATGAACTCATATATTTTCTGATTTCTGATATATTTTCTGATTTCTGATCAGGGCTCTCCAGTGGCCCAAATTAATGCAAGTGACAAGATATCATGTTGATAAAGTTCATTCAGGCCTGTCTTTGAACACAGTGAAGGGTGAAGAAGGAGGAAGGGAAGTGAACCACGGTGTGGAGGGCAGAAGAGCCAGGAGAGAATCTATGGGTCATTTAATGATTATTTTAAATGCTCGAAAGACTTGGGATTTCATTGGGGCTTTATTGCAGCCAAGACTACAACAAGATTAATTTACTCTCAGTTTCCAAAATTAATGTAAATAAACCCCCTTACACACTGTCATCATCTGTCATTCCCACTCTTTCTCTCCATACCCATCATTTATTTAATGTTGAAATGTAACTTCCTGTGGTTTTAAATTTCCTAATTTGTTGTGTTTTCTTGAAGAAAGCATAGATATGAAATATCACTGTAATATCAGTATTTTTTAAATTTCCACTATATAACTATGTTCTTTTTAAGAATCAGTCTTTAATTTTAATTAGTCAAATCTTTGGGATTTTGATTAAAAAAATTATTTTATTCACTAAAATTCACCATATGTCCAAGGATTTGTGTTTACCATTTTTATACAGTCTAAAATGTCCCCACTTCCCAAAATCTGACAGCTGCTTACAACTGTAGTTTTTTAGGCTCCTCTAATTAGAAGTGTTAGAGCTCAGAGAAGTTCACTTCAAAATAATCTGCTGCGGTATATTGACTACTTTGAATTAAAATTACTTCAGGAGAAGCCAACGTAGAAAGAACACTCTGGTCCTCCTCCTCTCTGTTCCCCTAAAAGGAAAAAAAAATGTTCCATGTTAAAGGTTTTCTCCCTTTAACAAAAGGAGCAACAGAGATGTGGTTATCTTTAAAAAAAGGAAATTTAGGGCCAAGAGGCTCATACAAGCAAGCTTTGTTATTTCTTTGCTAAACTGCTACTCCAAGCCCAAACTTTGCTTAAATTCTTCACTAACTGAGCATAAAAGCCTCCGTTTCTTTGTTCAATCAATTCCTCACAAGTTTTTTTTTTTTGAGTGTGTGTGTGTAAAAGTTATTAAAGCTTCATCTCTTAGATCCCAGTTCTGTGAGGCTTCCATATCTATGAATTGTATTCCTTTTTTTTGCCCTTTCTTATCTGCTCCTATCAATCTATTTACCAGGCAAAAGAACTGTGAAAAAGGAAAAATCTCCTTCTCTCTGGCAAAAGCACACGAAACATGGTCACATAGACCGAACAACTGAATCATTATATAATGGACGGAGTGTGAGAGAGACAAAGAGTTTGAGAGAGAGAGAAGAAAATGCATTCTTATACTGCACAGATTAAACCATTAACATAGAAATTAGAATAAAACACTTCAAATATAACTCTATTTTGCCTTAAGGACACAAACAATGCATTTCCCTACTCTACTAATCTTCCCTAAGAGAAAATTGATGATTTACCATCTGTGCATTTCCTTCGAAAAAGAAAAATAAAATAATTTTACTTTTTTTCTACCTACATTGTAGTTGCTTCATTCTGATTTTCTCATGTAGTTCATTGAAATCCACAGTATTTACTTTTTGTGCTTGCTCTTCTCTATGAATCTACCAGAAAAAGCTCCCATTAGAGAAAATACAGAAAATAGATCTTGTTTTTGGAAATACCAATGTTCTCAGTGGCTGACTTTGGGTCAGGTACTAATCTCTGTTTCAGTTTTATATTTGATCAATAGTTTATTATACCTGAATATCTATAATGCAATATTTATCAAGCAGTGAATATATACTTCTGTTTAATTGTTTCAGGAGGTGAGTGTATGTTAAAAATTATGCCTACCTTTCTAGTGACTTTCTAAAATTTTTCTATAATAAATTGTTATATGTCTATGGAAATAGAATAAATCTCTTTAGATAAATCAGTCAAATAGTATTATGCTAATCTACTCTTAATATTTGGCTATTCCAAGGAGATATTTTGGTATTTGAATCATCAACTTTATCTAAAGAGATCGATTACATATATTTAGTATGTAATACAAAAATGTATCTGCATATGTATATGTATATATACATATAAATATGTTATAAATATGTCATTATGTGCTTGATTTATGAACATACTACTTTGTAGAAAGTAACTTACATTTTGATTATGACAAAAAGTTAGAGTAAATGAGAATTGAAACTAACATAATTAACTCTCCTCTATGTAAACAATATGGGCATTGACATCCTTCTCCACCCCTGTATTAAAAATGCTGGAACAGAGACACATTAAATTATCTACTTTATCTAAGACATAGCTCCTCCTAGAAAATAAGATTGTGAAAAGGAAAAATCTCCTTCTCTCTGGCAAAAGCACACGAAACATGGTCACATAGACCGAACAACTGAATCATTATATAATGGACGGAGTGTGAGAGAGACAAAGAGTTTGAGAGAGAGAAGAAAATGCATTCTTATACTGCACAGATTAAACCATTAACATAGAAATTAGAATAAAACACTTCAAATATAACTCTATTTTGCCTTAAGGACACAAACAATGCATTTCCCTACTCTACTAATCTTCCCTAAGAGAAAATTGATGATTTACCATCTGTGCATTTCCTTCGAAAAGAAAAATAAAATAATTTTACTTTTTTTCTACCTACATTGTAGTTGCTTCATTCTGATTTTCTCATGTAGTTCATTGAAATCCACAGTATTTACTTTTTGTGCTTGCTCTTCTCTATGAATCTACCAGAAAAAGCTCCCATTAGAGAAAATACAGAAAATAGATCTTGTTTTTGGAAATACCAATGTTCTCAGTGGCTGACTTTGGGTCAGGTACTAATCTCTGTTTCAGTTTTATATTTGATCAATAGTTTATTATACCTGAATATCTATAATGCAATATTTATCAAGCAGTGAATATATACTTCTGTTTAATTGTTTCAGGAGGTGAGTGTATGTTAAAAATTATGCCTACCTTTCTAGTGACTTTCTAAAATTTTTCTATAATAAATTGTTATATGTCTATGGAAATAGAATAAATCTCTTTAGATAAATCAGTCAAATAGTATTATGCTAATCTACTCTTAATATTTGGCTATTCCAAGGAGATATTTTGGTATTTGAATCATCAACTTTATCTAAAGAGATCGATTACATATATTTAGTATGTAATACAAAAATGTATCTGCATATGTATATGTATATATACATATAAATATGTTATAAATATGTCATTATGTGCTTGATTTATGAACATACTACTTTGTAGAAAGTAACTTACATTTTGATTATGACAAAAAGTTAGAGTAAATGAGAATTGAAACTAACATAATTAACTCTCCTCTATGTAAACAATATGGGCATTGACATCCTTCTCCACCCCTGTATTAAAAATGCTGGAACAGAGACACATTAAATTATCTACTTTATCTAAGACATAGCTCCTCCTAGAAAATAAGATTGTGAATTCATGTTATAGCCTCCTGGGGCTGCCATAACCAAGTACCGCAAACTGAAATATATTGAAATATATTAGAAATATATTGTCTCAAAGTGTTGGAGGCCATAAGTCTGAATCAAATAAGATGATCCTCCCTCTGAAAGCTCTAGAGGAGGAAGCTTCATCTTTCTGGTGGTTACTGGAAATCCTTGGTGTTCCATGTTGAAGATACATCACCCCAATTTCTGCCTTAGTTTGTCACATGGTTTTCTCTCTGGGTGTCTGTGGCTTTGTTCTCGCTTCCTATAAAAGTACCAATCATTAGATTAAGACCTTCTTTAATCCAGTATGACTTCATCTGAACCAATTACATCGGTAAAGACTATTTTAAGCTTTAACTTTAACAGGTACTCGGTGTTAAGACTTTAATATACCTTTTAGTGCTGAAGTGCAGTGTCTGACTCTTTGCAACACTATAACTTGTAGAACGCCAGGCTCCTCTGTCGATGTGGTTCTCCCGGCAAGCATACTGCAGTGGGTTGCTATTTCCTTCTCCAGGAGCTATTCCCAACCCAAGGATTGAACCTGAGTCTCTTTCATCTCCTATATTGTCAGGTGGGTTCTTTACCACTGGCTTCACCTGGAAAGTCCTCAGTATACCATTTGGGGGAATATGAGAAACCCACGTCAATCCACTAAATAACTTGCTTATCAAGAATAACTACTTACTAGTCCTGACTTTCTTCAAGTCTTTCTCCTTATTGTGTGCACAAACCCAAAGCCATGCTATTGTAAACTCTGCTCAGTTATAACAGTTTCTTTGTTTTCTATGACTCCAAAGATCTAAAAAATGACCTAGGCCATGTTCCAAATCTTTAAAAACATGATGCTCTTAATTTTCCTATTTGAGACGCTAGTAAGATAATTATTTGATATCCGACCTTACTATTGTCAGTGTACTAAACTGTACTTTGTTTGATCAACATATTGTGATGATGATTTTGGAAGATTAAATAGTCAGCACATCTAGATGTCCTTGATAAACTTTACCCATCAAGACTTGCTTCAAGTGACTTTATTCCAAAGCTATTATGCTCATTATTCCACAGCTATTATTTCCCTAAGATTGGACTCTTTCAGTTTTCTACCTTTCAGAACCAGATTTAAAATCATCCAGTGAAGAGACTAAATATTTTTTAAAATATCCTTTCTTATTTTCCATTTTGAGACAATAGTCTACGCGTGTCAGTGCAGAATTCTCTCATATTGCAATAAATATGATAAAATTCATATTTTATGTTTAAAATATATGATTTAAAATAATAACAAAAATTTGGAAACCATCCAAAATTTCATGAGCAAGAGATGAATAAATGGATAAATAATGATACAGTGACAAGTGGAATATTGTCTGATAATAAACAATGTATACATAAAACAGAAGCAGAAAGCATGAGTAATTAAGCTCATTTCCTACTTTTATAGATCTGTTGTCAGACACATAAGTATTAAATATATTTTCACAGTCTAATAGATAATTAATGAAGAAGACATGATTGTCAGCCATCTTTACATAGTTTTCTCACCTTTTGCATAGAGCATGCCATGGTAAGTCATGAATACTCCTGCATTGTGTTTTAAACATATTTTAAACTGGGAACCTCCAAAACTCTTATTATAGATACATTTCTACAAAGTCATAAAAGGACACACTTTCTGATTATCCAAAATCTTTATAGCTATATATAAAATATAGTCATTGCCTTCACACTCACTCTTTCTTCCCTGTTAAATTTTTCCTTTCCACTCTCACAGTATTGTCAGTTCCTGGATGGGATGATGTGAATAGATAAAACAACAGAACCATTTTCTAACTGAAATTTATTTTTTAATCTCCTTCTATTGTGCCAGCTAGAGCCATTGTTTCATGTATCTATGCTTTTCTCTTCATATAAATTGCTTGCATGTACAAATTCCTTGTATTTTGAATCTATCAAGCAAGTAGTAGAAGAAAGGAAAAGCTTCAGTCTATTTTCTTTGAGGATTATTTCCTACTGAAATGATTGTGGTGTATTAGACAGATATACTAGTCATGTGATATATATATATATATATATATATATATCTGTTTCATATACATATATATAATATAGTGATATTTATATATGTATATCTATCTGTATATATTGGTCTATGTATCTAGAGAATATTAGAGATGTATATAAGGAATTGACTCATATGATTATGGAAGCTGAAAGTGGGTTGGTCTCAAGATTTTCAGGTGAGTTGGCAGTCAGCAAGCTGAGAATTCAGGAGAGTCAGTGATTTAGTTCCAATAATGGTTCAGAGATCAGAACCAGGAGAGCCAATAATGCAATTCTCATATGATTGTGGGCAGCTTGAGACACAAGAAGAGTTCATGATTTAGTTCAAGTCCAAACACAAGCACAACACTGATGCGCCAGTTGTAAGATAATCAGATAAGAAGAACTCTCTCTTATTTGAGAAAGAGTCAACCTACTTCTTGCTTTAGGCATTCAACCCAGTGGATGAGGGCCATCCACATGAAGGAGGAGGGCAATCTGCTTTAGTTTAATCTATCTATTTAAATCTTAATCTTACCCAAAAGCCCTTTTACAAAAATACCCACAGTATGTTTGATCAAATATCTGGGCATTCTGTGGGACATACTGGTTGTGGCAGAAGATTAACCATCATAGATGCTAAACCCTCAGTTGATTTTATACTGAGAAGTATGAGATTTCCCAGTGGTTTTGCCAGTTACACCTTTGCCTAAAGGAAGCCCTGAATTTTTGTTGTTGAAGATCTTACTCAGGCTCATCATCTCCCTTTAGAGTCAATAAGTAGTTGGCTCTTTCAGTGGCACATTTTCTGAATTTATGTATTCTCTCCTTTATTCCCTTTTATGCCTGCTCCAAAGACAGGTGATAGAAAATGAAGCAACAGCAAGGAGTATACCCTAAAGCGCTCTAATTTCCAAATGTTTGTCCTACAAAGATTGTAATACAAGTGTAGTAAGGAAATAATTTGTATTTTGAGTTTCTGCAGGAAACAATGAAAAACTATAGATGTGCACTACTGTGTAATATGTGTGCGTGTTGGGGGAGGAATTTAGGTTGCTTCAGTTGTGACTGACTCTTTGAAACCCAAAGACAGTAGACCACCAGGCTCCTCCATCCATGGAATTCTCCAGGCAAGAATAGTGAAATGAGTTGCCATTTCCTCCTCCAGAGAATCTTCCCAACCCAGGGATCGAACTCTCATCTCATACATCTCCTGCATTACAGGCGAGATCTTTACTGCCAAGCCACCAAGGCAGCAGCCCTAAGGAACCACAATAAAAGCAAATATTGCAACAACACCAATTACACAATTTTTGATTTCTCCTTGCATATCAGAGTTATATTTACACTTCAGTCAACTAATGATACAATAGCTTTATGTCTAAGAAAACAATTTGTATTACTTTATTGCAAAAAGTACTAAACATAATCTAAACCTTCACTGACTTATAATCTTTTTTGCTGGTGGAGTCTTACCTAGATATTGGTAGCTCCTGCCTGATGTTGATGACTGATCAAGGTGATTATTACTGAAGGTTGAGTGGCTGTGGTAATTTCTTAAAATAAAACAATAGATTTTGCAACATCAATTGACTTCCTTCTACAACAATCTCTCAGTGGCATGTGACACTAATTGACATTTTGCCTATAGTTTCAATAAGTTGATGTAATATTCTAAATCCTTTTGTCATTTCAGCAATGCTCAAAGCATCTTCAGTAGGAGTAGATTCCATCTCAAGAAACCACTTTCTTTGCTCATCCACAAAAAGCAACTCCTCACTCACAAAAAAGCAACTCCTCACCCACAGAAGTTTTATCTTGAGATTGCAACAATCTATTTACTGCAATTCAAGCTTCACTTCTCCTCTGGTTCTCTTACTATTTCTACCACATCTGCATTTCCTTCCTTCGATGAAGCCTTGAACTTCTTAAAATAACCCACAATTATTGAAATCTGATTTTTCCAAGCTCTGATAACATTAACATTTTGACCTCTTCCCATAATTATGACCCTGGAGTATGAAGTGGCAGCCCAGTCAGGTATTCTTGCTGGGAAAATTCCATGAATGGAGGGGCCTGGAAGTCTACAATCCGTGGGGTCACAAAATGTTACAGTCCATGAGGTCACAAAGAATTGGACACAACTGGGTGATTGAGCACAGCACTCATGAATTATGAACACACTTAATGATACTTTGAATGGTGAAGAATTTCCAGGCTGTTTTCAATGGACTTTTCCCAAATCTGTCAGAGGAATCACTATCAATGGAGGTTATGACTTTACAAAATGTACTTCTCAAATAATAAAACTTGAAGATAGAAATTATCCCTTGACCCATGAGATTCACAATGAAGGTTGTATTAGCAACATTAATCTCCTTGTTACATCCCCATTGGAACTCTTGAGTGATCAGGTACATTGTAATTAAGCAATAATATTTGGAAAATTTTTGTTTCTGTGAAGTAGATTTCAATAATAAGCTTGAAATGATCAGTAAACCACGTTATAAACAGATGTGATGTCATTAAAGTTCTATTCCACTTACAGAACACAGGCAGAGTTGATTTAGGAAAATTGTTTAGGGTTCTAGGATTTTTAAAAAAATAGTAAACATTGTCTTCAACTTAAATTCACTAGCTGTTTTAGCCCCTAGCAAGAGAGACAGTCTGTCTTTTGAAACCAGACATTGACTTCTCTTCAGCTATGAAACTCCTACCTGTGTCTTCCAATAGAAGCTCATATGACCTAAATTGAAAATATTTTGTTTAGTGTATCCACTTTTATTGGTGGTCTCAGCTAGATCTTGTGGATAACTTGCTACAGATTGTACGTAAGTGCTTGCTGCCTCACTTTGCACTTTGGTGTTCTAGAGACATTCTCTTCCTTAAACCTCAACAACCTAATTTTGCTGCATTGATTTTTTTTCTTAAGGTTTTGACCCTGTCAACCTTCTTAAAACTGAAGAAAGTGAGGATCTTACCCTTGCGTAGTCTTTGTCTTAATGCCAATCCTGTGGCTGGTTTGGTCTTCTACCTAAACCACTAAAACTAAAACTGTCTTCTTGTCAGCAATACATATGTTTCACTTTCTTACCATGTGTGTTTTCATTGGAGTAGCCATTTTAATTTTCTCCAAGAACTTTTTCTTTGCATTCACAACTTGGATGTTTGGTCCAAAGGGCTAGCTTTTAGGTTACTCTGACTTTCAACATTTCTTCCTCATGAAGCTTGATGGTTTCTAGCCTTTGATTTAAAGTGAGAGATTTGTGACTCTTCTTTTCACTTGGATACTTAGAAGCCATTGCTCAGTTATTAATCACCTTAATATTAATATGATTGTATTTCGGGGACTAGAGGGGCCTAAAGAAAAGGAGAAAAATGGGGGGAGAAACTGGCTGAGATGTTGTCATGATCTCCTCTAGAGGTTCTTCTGACTGAGGGAGTGAACCCACATCTCCTGAGTCTCTTGTATTGCAGTCAGATTCTTTACCACTGAGCCACTGGCAACCCATATTTTCCTTTTAGTTTTTCTCAAACTGTGATTCATGGACTATTACTTTATAATTACTTGGATTGTTAGAATTTTTTAGATTAATTTCTAAAGTACCATTGTAAACTGACGATTTCAGAATCCCTGACAAAACTTGGCATCCACTGTCTTACAACGCTCTCCTCATGCCCTCTGGGAGCATCTACTTTTCATGGGACAGAAAGAAAAAGGCACTAATGATCATATTTGATCCTTGAAGCTCAGCAGGATTAGATACAGCATGCTCTAAAATGGAAAGTGATGCTTCAACCACCCATAGTTTACAAATATATGGACACATTTTCATTCAAGACTAAGAATTATAGACCACTTCACTTGGTAAGTTGTTAAGATTCCCCAAATCTTTCATTAAAGATGTACATCCTTTGTTATTAATATGCTAAGAAAAGTGTCAAGTCCAGTGTTGAAACTATCCCAATGCTAGTTACTGCAATTACACAAACTAGTATAAATAAGATTTTGAGTTGACCGTGTTTGCATTTGATACTCTTGTGTTTTAGATGATAAATTACAGTGAGTTTAACCATTTCTTATCAATTCATTTAATTGAAAGCATTTAGTCAATTCCTGATATATATCTATATCTGTAATATTTTGGTCTATATTTATCTTGCAACTAGATTTTAAAATAAAGATGTATTATGTGAGATCAGAGATGTACATTCAGATATATTTTATTTTATTTTATTTTTTAAATGATACTTTTTTTTTTTTAAACCTTTTATTTATTTATTTGTGGCTGTGCTGGGTCTTTGTTGATGTGTGGGTTTAGCTACTCTGTGGCATGTGGGATCTTCCCGGATCAGGGCACGAGCCTGTGTCTCCTGCATTGGCAGACGGGCTCTTATCCACTGAGCCACAAGGGAAGTCCCATATTGTATTTTATTAATAAAAGTATTATAGATGAAAAGGCAGCTCACTAAAATAACTGACATTAAAATATATTAAATTTATTAAAATATATTAAAATATATTCTTTAATATTTAATTTAAAGTTCTCTTTAAGATTTAAAATTTTATATAAGATAGTTATATATGAACATACAAAAATATCACAAGATCTCATGAAATAGTTATTTTGCATTTTCATTTTAGTGGGGTGGAATTTGAATAGTGAGATATTTAGGTCAATTCAGTTCAGTCGCTCAGTCATGTCTGACTCTTTGTGACCACATGGACTGTGGCACGCTAGGCTTCCCTGTCCTTCATCATCTCCAAGAGCTAGGTCAGACTCATTTATTCAGTGATGCCATCAAATATCATTCTCTGTCATCCCCTTCACTATGTAGTAACTTCCATAAAGTCTTGTCTGGTTTTTTTGCAACCCCATGGACTGTAGCCTGGACAGCCTCTTCTGTCCATAAGATATCACAGAAAAGAAGACTACAGTGACTCACTGTTTGCATGCAACCATCTCATCCTCTGTCATCCCCTTCGATATTCACTAACTTTTCATAAAGTCTTGTCTTATTCTTTTGCAATCCCAGGGACTATAGCTTTCCAGGCTCCTCTGTCCATAGGATTTCCGGAAAGAATACTCGACTGGGTTGTCATTTCTTTTCCAGGGTTCTTCCCATCCCGGGATTTTTTTGTTTTAAAGTTCACGTTGAAACTATCCCAATGCTAGTTACTGCAATTACACAAACTAGTATAAATAAGATTTTGAGTTGACCGTGTTTGCATTTGATACTCTTGTGTTTTAGATGATAAATTACAGTGAGTTTAACCATTTCTTATCAATTCATTTAATTGAAAGCATTTAGTCAATTCCTGATATATATCTATATCTGTAATATTTTGGTCTATATTTATCTTGCAACTAGATTTTAAAATAAAGATGTATTATGTGAGATCAGAGATGTACATTCAGATATATTTTATTTTATTTTATTTTTTAAATGATACTTTTTTTTTTTTAAACCTTTTATTTATTTATTTGTGGCTGTGCTGGGTCTTTGTTGATGTGTGGGTTTAGCTACTCTGTGGCATGTGGGATCTTCCCGGATCAGGGCACGAGCCTGTGTCTCCTGCATTGGCAGACGGGCTCTTATCCACTGAGCCACAAGGGAAGTCCCATATTGTATTTTATTAATAAAAGTATTATAGATGAAAAGGCAGCTCACTAAAATAACTGACATTAAAATATATTAAATTTATTAAAATATATTAAAATATATTCTTTAATATTTAATTTAAAGTTCTCTTTAAGATTTAAAATTTTATATAAGATAGTTATATATGAACATACAAAAATATCACAAGATCTCATGAAATAGTTATTTTGCATTTTCATTTTAGTGGGGTGGAATTTGAATAGTGAGATATTTAGGTCAATTCAGTTCAGTCGCTCAGTCATGTCTGACTCTTTGTGACCACATGGACTGTGGCACGCTAGGCTTCCCTGTCCTTCATCATCTCCAAGAGCTAGGTCAGACTCATTTATTCAGTGATGCCATCAAATATCATTCTCTGTCATCCCCTTCACTATGTAGTAACTTCCATAAAGTCTTGTCTGGTTTTTTTGCAACCCCATGGACTGTAGCCTGGACAGCCTCTTCTGTCCATAAGATATCACAGAAAAGAAGACTACAGTGACTCACTGTTTGCATGCAACCATCTCATCCTCTGTCATCCCCTTCGATATTCACTAACTTTTCATAAAGTCTTGTCTTATTCTTTTGCAATCCCAGGGACTATAGCTTTCCAGGCTCCTCTGTCCATAGGATTTCCCGGGAAAGAATACTCGACTGGGTTGTCATTTCTTTTTCCAGGGGTTCTTCCCATCCCGGGGATCAAACACCCATCTCCTATATTGGCAAGTGGATTCTTTACCACTGAGCCACCAGGGAAGCCCATCACATCCATATCTCAGATTTAAGAGTTTGGGGCCCAAAGTGTTATCATATAAGAAGATTTGGGCATTTCATCCTTACATATTTATGGAAGATAAATTAATAAGATAATAAAACCTTAATATTCACATTAAATAACTATATTTATGCAAACTGAAAATAGTTAAAGATTATTGGTGGTTGCATAGGTGGGGGTTCATAAAGGGACAAAGTAGGTTAAACGAGTCGAAGTTACAGATTTCCAGCTATAAAATAAATGTCATGAGGATAATCTACAGAATGGCAACTGTAATTAATAATGTTGTGTTGCATATTTGAAAGTTGACAGGAGAGTACATTTTAAAAATACTTATCCCAAGAAAAATATGTGTAATTGTGTATGGTGATGGACATTAACTAGATTGTGGTGATTATTTTGCAACATATGCAATATCTAATCATTGTGTTGTGCAGCTGAAACTAATATAATATGTGTCAATTATATCTAAACAAAAATAAATTTTAGAAATAAAATTTAAATGAGTTCAGTATATATGGTCTGAGATAATGGATTTAATGTTATTTATTATTCAACTTTGAGAATAATATTATGTGATTATTTTATATTACAATTAGGAATTTGAAATTAGAAAAGTGAAAATATATAAAAATAGGTAACTAATAAGAACCGACTGTATACCATAGGAAATTCTACTCAGTACTCTATAATGACCTATATGGAAAAAGAAAAAAGAAAAGTGAATATTATATATATATATAATTGATTCAATTTGCTATACACCTGAAACTAACACAACATTGTAAATCAAATTTCTCAGATAAAAATTTTTAAAAAGCATTAGACTATTGGAATAATGCATTAAATTTTTTTTAATGTAAATTATATGACTTAGATGGTAAAGAATCCACCTGGAATGCAGGAGACCCAGGTTAGATCTGTGGATCTGGAAGATCTCATGGAGAAGGGAATGGCTACCCACTCCAGTGTTCTTGCCTTGAGAATTCAATGGAGAAAAGACACTGGTGGGCTAGTCTATAGGATTGCAAAGAGTCAGACATGACTGAGCAACAAACATTTTTTCCACATTTAAATGTAATAAACAAGAAAAAATATATATTTGATAAATATATATACCATTTAGCCATACACACACACACACACATATGTGCCTCAATATTCTTGTGACATTGTTTCTACAAATGGAGAGAAAACGGTACTAGAGGCAGTCATTTGAAAATAAATTAAATAAAATAATGTGCTTGGCACATTATAATAATACACAGTACTATGCATTATTAAATAGAACTATTACAATTTAATAACTTGCCACCAGTCTAGCTGTCAGAGAACAAGTGTGCGTATTATTGTTTTTTTCATGTAAATATTATCACTATAGAAATTTTAAAACTGAAAAATTTGTCCGGTCTTTTCTTTATTCATAGTCTCAATATAAATATGGTAGTTTAAACACTTTCATTTTCACTTTTGATTCTTTTTTCTAACAGCAATATCTATCATTGTGTTGTGCAGCTGAAACTAATATAATATGTGTCAATTATATCTAAACAAAAATAAATTTTAGAAATAAAATTTAAATGAGTTCAGTATATATGGTCTGAGATAATGGATTTAATGTTATTTATTATTCAACTTTGAGAATAATATTATGTGATTATTTTATATTACAATTAGGAATTTGAAATTAGAAAAGTGAAAATATATAAAAATAGGTAACTAATAAGAACCGACTGTATACCATAGGAAATTCTACTCAGTACTCTATAATGACCTATATGGAAAAAGAAAAAAGAAAAGTGAATATTATATATATATATAATTGATTCAATTTGCTATACACCTGAAACTAACACAACATTGTAAATCAAATTTCTCAGATAAAAATTTTTAAAAAGCATTAGACTATTGGAATAATGCATTAAATTTTTTTTAATGTAAATTATATGACTTAGATGGTAAAGAATCCACCTGGAATGCAGGAGACCCAGGTTAGATCTGTGGATCTGGAAGATCTCATGGAGAAGGGAATGGCTACCCACTCCAGTGTTCTTGCCTTGAGAATTCAATGGAGAAAAGACACTGGTGGGCTAGTCTATAGGATTGCAAAGAGTCAGACATGACTGAGCAACAAACATTTTTTCCACATTTAAATGTAATAAACAAGAAAAAATATATATTTGATAAATATATATACCATTTAGCCATACACACACACACACACATATGTGCCTCAATATTCTTGTGACATTGTTTCTACAAATGGAGAGAAAACGGTACTAGAGGCAGTCATTTGAAAATAAATTAAATAAAATAATGTGCTTGGCACATTATAATAATACACAGTACTATGCATTATTAAATAGAACTATTACAATTTAATAACTTGCCACCAGTCTAGCTGTCAGAGAACAAGTGTGCGTATTATTGTTTTTTTCATGTAAATATTATCACTATAGAAATTTTAAAACTGAAAAATTTGTCCGGTCTTTTCTTTATTCATAGTCTCAATATAAATATGGTAGTTTAAACACTTCATCACTTTTGATTCTCTTGTCTAAAGCTCATCTCGTCTAGCTACATATTAGCTAGAGCTAATATATACATATATATGTATATTGGCTTCCCCTGCGGCTAAGCAGTACAAAATCCACCTGCAGTGCAGGAGACACAGGTTCAATCCTTGGGTCAGGAAGATCCCCTGGAGGAGGGCATGACAACCCACTCCCATATTCTTGCCTGGAAAATCTCATGGACAGAGGAGCCTGGTGGGCTACAGTCCATAAAAATGCAAAGAGTCAGACATGACTGAAGTGACTGAGCACACATACAGGTACAGTCTAAGTAGCTTATTACAAACATATTTCTGACTTTATACAAAATAGTAGTTAAACATTTTATATTGAATTTTTAAACTCAATGATATTGTATACAGACAACAGCATGCCTTTCATATTTACAAAGCTCAAGCTATTCTATGAAACCCAATAAATCATTTTGCAGATTCTGACTCAAAATGTGTGATTTTTTATTTTTATTTTTTGTCTTTGTGGTTTCATTTTGTTATGACTGTGCCCTGATCCATTGTTGAGGACTAATGGTTAGAGAGTCTGGCCTGGGTAGGCCATATCCTAATTTGTCCTGTCTTAACAGTGTACATTAAACTGCCCTAGTACACCTTGAATTCTTACAATCAATAAATGTGATTAATATATCTAAAAATGACAGTCTGTTTTTAAAATAGCGCTGTAAGTCACTGCCTAGGTTGAATATATCTTTTGAAATTAGCAGGAGAGCATTACCTGTAGGTGATGATTAAAGTCCCTATTCTCGGAAAATGACAACATATAAATTTATCTCCTGGAAGAAAGCCTGCGTATTTTTTTCCAATTAATGTCAGCACATCTTGACCCTTCTGTTTACATGACAAATAACCAACATGGGTCTCATTTGTGAGAACAACCTATTTTAAGAGGGAGCATGACTAAAGAAAAGGCTACTGAAAGAATCTATCCTAGTGCCTGTCCTTCCTTTGCTCAAAACACAGAGGTACTTTTGTCAGAAAAAATGACTCTGTCTTTCACAATCCCATTTGGTAATACTGTCACCTTATTATTGCTATTTTCTTATCAAAACTAAATTCCACTTAAGTGAATTTCTCTGAATATTTATTCCTTTTTTATCAATAATACAAATGCTCTAGAAAGTAAAGACAGTTCTCTGCTGATTGTCATATGAGACAGGTTTAAAGATGTAAAGAAAAAGATTTCTTTGTAAGTGCAATCCCTAAACCTAAACACAATCCTCTAAAACTGGAATAACTGAGTTTCTGCCTTCCATAAGATTGCATTTGTGTATGATGTTGGGGAAAATTTAATTACTCCATCAGATGTATTAGTTTTAGCTTAATTGTATGCAGTGCATTTAACTATCCATTGGATACTATTGGAATTTTACCAAATCCAAACTATCCAGGCATCATGCCTGCTACAGCCCCTTTTCAAATACCAAGTAGAAGAGCTCTAAGTGAATAATAAACTAAATAAACAAACAGCACTCAGAAAACATTTCTTAAGCATCTGTAAGAGAGAAAACATTCAAAGAATTAATTGGATGAAAAATGAGAAAGATTTTTGTTTGTTGATTTGGCGGTTTTTATCTTCCTAGTGTGTAGTATGTTGTTTAACCAGTTTTTAATCAGTAAGTTTATTAAGCTATACTATTAAGGGGATGTATATTATAAGGGAACAATGCATGACAAATTTATTAATTTAGAAATTTCTTAAGATAAGTTCTAATAAAAAATAAATAATTATTGGTTGGAGAAAAAAGGATTTTAGTTCACTGCAGTCTGCATCATTTCACAAATATAGTGGCTGTCATACAGTCAAGGTAGTCAAGGTTGGGTAGTAAAAGTCTGGGATTCATAACTACTGAAACTCTACTTCTAGAAATTATATCTTGATTGTGTCTTTGTTTTTTGAAGACAATTTGCAAAGCTGGTTGTGAGATAAGCATATGTAAAAGATTAGAAATCTATAGTCCTTAGTGTTATCTCTGGTGAAATGAAACAACCTACGTCACAGCACGGGGAAAACACTAAACAAACCTGAGAACTACAACTATTAAAAGAGACATTGGCTCAAGACCCCAGGATTTCTCAGAGTTGGCCCCAGGGACAGAACGGAGAAACGGAAGAAAGAGACAGACCACTCTAGACTGGCCCCTGGCTATTTCTCTAAGCAAAGAAATGTACATACACGGCATTTTCAGAGCTGCACCCTTGAAGTAGGAAAACTAAATTCCACTTAAGTGAATTTCTCTGAATATTTATTCCTTTTTTATCAATAATACAAATGCTCTAGAAAGTAAAGACAGTTCTCTGCTGATTGTCATATGAGACAGGTTTAAAGATGTAAAGAAAAAGATTTCTTTGTAAGTGCAATCCCTAAACCTAAACACAATCCTCTAAAACTGGAATAACTGAGTTTCTGCCTTCCATAAGATTGCATTTGTGTATGATGTTGGGGAAAATTTAATTACTCCATCAGATGTATTAGTTTTAGCTTAATTGTATGCAGTGCATTTAACTATCCATTGGATACTATTGGAATTTTACCAAATCCAAACTATCCAGGCATCATGCCTGCTACAGCCCCTTTTCAAATACCAAGTAGAAGAGCTCTAAGTGAATAATAAACTAAATAAACAAACAGCACTCAGAAAACATTTCTTAAGCATCTGTAAGAGAGAAAACATTCAAAGAATTAATTGGATGAAAATGAGAAAGATTTTTGTTTGTTGATTTGGCGGTTTTTATCTTCCTAGTGTGTAGTATGTTGTTTAACCAGTTTTTAATCAGTAAGTTTATTAAGCTATACTATTAAGGGGATGTATATTATAAGGGAACAATGCATGACAAATTTATTAATTTAGAAATTTCTTAAGATAAGTTCTAATAAAAAATAAATAATTATTGGTTGGAGAAAAAAGGATTTTAGTTCACTGCAGTCTGCATCATTTCACAAATATAGTGGCTGTCATACAGTCAAGGTAGTCAAGGTTGGGTAGTAAAAGTCTGGGATTCATAACTACTGAAACTCTACTTCTAGAAATTATATCTTGATTGTGTCTTTGTTTTTTGAAGACAATTTGCAAAGCTGGTTGTGAGATAAGCATATGTAAAAGATTAGAAATCTATAGTCCTTAGTGTTATCTCTGGTGAAATGAAACAACCTACGTCACAGCACGGGGAAAACACTAAACAAACCTGAGAACTACAACTATTAAAAGAGACATTGGCTCAAGACCCCAGGATTTCTCAGAGTTGGCCCCAGGGACAGAACGGAGAAACGGAAGAAAGAGACAGACCACTCTAGACTGGCCCCTGGCTATTTCTCTAAGCAAAGAAATGTACATACACGGCATTTTCAGATCTGCACCCTTGAAGTAGGATCTCTGCCTACAACCTCCAAAAGCTTCACTAGGCTCTCAGTTCAGATAGTTTACAATTGACACCTTCCTGTCCTAATGTTGTAGCCTTGGAACAGGCTGCTAGTTTGGGAAAAGAAGGCAGAGTTCATTCTAAGGACAGGGGAAAGGGTCCAGTCCTTGGATCAACAGGCAGTCAGGTCTTCTCAGGATCTCCTGCAACAGAACCGCTGCTTAGTTGCTCAGTCGTGTCCGATTCTCAGCAGCTGCATGGACTGTGGTCCGCCACTCCTCTGTGGAAGTCTCCAGGCAAGAATACTGGAGTGGGTTGCCATTTCCCACTCCAGGGGATCTTCGCGACCCAGAAATCAAATTTGTGTCTCTTGCATCTCCTGCATTGGCAGGCTGATTCTTTACGACTAACGCCACCTGGGAAGCCGCCTCCAACACAGATCTTCATATTTTCAGGATTATTCCCGGAGAAAGAAGGAGTTACTGTTCTGAGAGCACGACTAGGACCAAGAACCAAGGTGAGAAAGCTGTGAAGACGGTTTTCTGCTGAAGGTAGGAAACGTTTTCCAATAATGTGAAAAATCACCGATTGAGATAGGTCACAGCTTTGTAACACTGGTTGCTCTTATCACACTAAGATATGCTGTGCTGAATGTCCTTTATGTCCCTTTAAATCTAGGAATCTATGATTAGTTTGCCTAAACACTGGATTGTTCCATTAGCATTAAAGTACCTTGTGAACTATATATATATATATAATTTTTTTGGCCACTTTTATTGATATTTATTTTCATCCATTTTTCTTCTTTGGCCTGTATCGGCCTTCCATTGCAGCGGCCTCTATTGTCGCAGAACACCGGCTCTGGGCGCTTGCGCTCCAGAGCTCCGGCTCAGTAGTTGGACACATCGGTCCAGCTGCTCCGCGGTATGTGATATCTTCCCAGGCCAGGGATCACACCAACGCCCCTTGCACCGCAAGGTGTGTCCTTACCCACTGGACCACCAGCGAAGCCCCTGAACTATTGTTTTGCATTGGTCTTTTGTCAGAAAAAATCAAAATTTTGCACTTTGCCTTTTTTCCCCTCAAACAACCATAGAGCATAGTATTTTTAATATAAATTGGAGTGATAGTTAATTAAAGAAAAATCTTTGATGATAATGATTATCCTATGGTTAAAAAAAGTACTGTTTCTTTGCACTCTTCCAGGCTCTAGATTTTAACTCTTTTAGGATTTCTCACATCGCACTGTGTTCTAGTATGATTTATGGGCTTTGCAAACATCTCAGTGGTAAAGAATCCACCTGAAGTGCAGGAGACATAAGATATGCTCGCTCAATCCCTAGGTTGAGAAGACCCCTTGGAGAAAGAAATGACAGCCCACTCCAATATTCTTGCCTGGAAAATTCTATGGACAGATGAGCCTGGTGGCTATGCTGTTGCTGAGTTGAACATGACTGAGCACATGACGTACAATTTTTAGAGTACCTCCTACAGCTTCATGTTTCAACTTGAGCAAAAAGATGGCTTTATATACTCCATGTCTTGCTGTCTGAACTCATATTTGTTGCTAAATATTGCATTTTAAAAAAATCAATCCTAAAAGATGTAACTGTATACATTGTTGATAAAAATCTTGATGGTGGTCTTGGCCTGACACACAAATTTGCAATTTGCACAACCACAATTTTCATAATATTGTATTATTAGTTGACAGTTATGATCACCGAACTATAAAGTAGATAGAATGCATCCATTTAGAAGTTTTATCTTGATTAACTGTTTGGTGCTTCATTGATATCAAACTATAATATTTTGGTTGTGCAGAACATTTTTGGTAATTTTATTTGCTAGTCAGTTAATTTTCTCGAGGGAATATGCTTCAGGCAGGACCTTGCAGCTTTCTCACCACTAAGTATTTTGGGTCTGGTTGGGTCATTGGAGTTAGTTGAACAAAATCCTTTTTTTTCTGGGTGATATGTTTCTGGAATTAAAATATATAGTTTGTTGTACTTGAGTATTAGCTCTTTGGCGACTTCTTCGGAAATATTTGATTGTCGGCATTTAAAATGCATAATATTAACCAGTCCTGTGAGAAATCTAATATTAAAAGAGGAAACAAGCAAAGATTCTGAGGGGAGACATTCTTGCCCAGAGTGTATTCTTTGCTTCTAGTAGTTTGTTTGTCTTAATTTATTTGACTGCTCTAGGTCTTAGTTGTGGCTCACAAGATCTTTTTTGCCATGTCCAGAATTCAGGCTCTTAGTTGTATGTGGATCTTGTTCTCTGACCAGGGAAAGACTATAGATAATCATCCATATTCAAGTTACTTCAATTATTACATGTTATACTCTGCATTCTTAACCACAAGGGAAGTCCCAGTAGTCAGTGTTTTTTTCATTTTTGTTGGGTCTTAGAGGAAGTGGAAAGAATCCACCTGAAGTGCAGGAGACATAAGATATGCTCGCTCAATCCCTAGGTTGAGAAGACCCCTTGGAGAAAGAAATGACAGCCCACTCCAATATTCTTGCCTGGAAAATTCTATGGACAGATGAGCCTGGTGGCTATGCTGTTGCTGAGTTGAACATGACTGAGCACATGACGTACAATTTTTAGAGTACCTCCTACAGCTTCATGTTTCAACTTGAGCAAAAAGATGGCTTTATATACTCCATGTCTTGCTGTCTGAACTCATATTTGTTGCTAAATATTGCATTTTAAAAAAATCAATCCTAAAAGATGTAACTGTATACATTGTTGATAAAAATCTTGATGGTGGTCTTGGCCTGACACACAAATTTGCAATTTGCACAACCACAATTTTCATAATATTGTATTATTAGTTGACAGTTATGATCACCGAACTATAAAGTAGATAGAATGCATCCATTTAGAAGTTTTATCTTGATTAACTGTTTGGTGCTTCATTGATATCAAACTATAATATTTTGGTTGTGCAGAACATTTTTGGTAATTTTATTTGCTAGTCAGTTAATTTTCTCGAGGGAATATGCTTCAGGCAGGACCTTGCAGCTTTCTCACCACTAAGTATTTTGGGTCTGGTTGGGTCATTGGAGTTAGTTGAACAAAATCCTTTTTTTTCTGGGTGATATGTTTCTGGAATTAAAATATATAGTTTGTTGTACTTGAGTATTAGCTCTTTGGCGACTTCTTCGGAAATATTTGATTGTCGGCATTTAAAATGCATAATATTAACCAGTCCTGTGAGAAATCTAATATTAAAAGAGGAAACAAGCAAAGATTCTGAGGGGAGACATTCTTGCCCAGAGTGTATTCTTTGCTTCTAGTAGTTTGTTTGTCTTAATTTATTTGACTGCTCTAGGTCTTAGTTGTGGCTCACAAGATCTTTTTTGCCATGTCCAGAATTCAGGCTCTTAGTTGTATGTGGATCTTGTTCTCTGACCAGGGAAAGACTATAGATAATCATCCATATTCAAGTTACTTCAATTATTACATGTTATACTCTGCATTCTTAACCACAAGGGAAGTCCCAGTAGTCAGTGTTTTTTTCATTTTTGTTGGGTCTTAGAGGAAGTGGAAACAATTTCCTTAGGTTTAGTATTTTGGCAAAACGATCTACAGATTTAAGTGACTCATTAGTTCTAAAGTGATCTTTGTACCCTCAGGTCATTTTAAAGATTCTATGTTTAAAGTGCTAGCTGGGCATCTTTAGGGCACTAAGGAAATCAAGAATAGTAAACAATATTAATGAAACCACTTATTTGTTATTTGTAGGGCTTTGTTAAAGTTTTTTTCTACTTTTATGAATTGCATAGTTACTCTTTTATTTATTGCGCATAAAATCTTGTAGAAAAAATATGAAGCAAGTGGAAAGGGAGACCATATATAGCAAAAATATAATTAATCTGTAATTTATTGTTTTTGCATTGGAGGACTCTATAATAATTTCATTATCTGGAAATTTGAAAGAATATTATCTTAATGCTATATTGAGTAAGTGGAAATTATAATAAATATTTAGCAAATTATTAAATCTATGGCTGACATCCATAAAACCTATTATAAAGTATATGTTTCTATTACATATTACATATAGCATTATATGCATTGTATAGTGTATAATTTGGGAAGAAAATTCTGAGAACAAAGTGAATCTTATGAGACGCTTCATAAAGCAAAGTGAAAATATTTAAATTTTTCAAAAAAATAAAAACATATTGAGTATTTTCTTAATATCTGCCATTGCACTAGAAAAGTACTTAAAATTAATATACTCACTTCATTCAGGATGTTTAAATCTGAAGATAAAAAGACATAGAGCAAAACGAATATAAAAATATTTGCTTCAGGCTATGATGGCAAGCATTATAGTGTATTATAAAAAGCACTGAAAAAGGACATCTGAACAAATGAGAGAAGGTGAAAATGTAGTTAGTCACTGAATACATTTTTAAGATGCCAATGCTAAACTGGGACATAAAGGTCATGTCAGGATGAAGATGAACTCTATAATGTTTGATAATACTTTATAGAGTGACTGAGGATGAGTGCATGCTGTAGAACAAAGAGGAAAGACGGCTGCCCAGGTGGCTCAGTGGTAAAGAGTCTGCCTGCAATACAGGAGACATGGGTTAGATCAGCAAGATCCTGAGGAGAAGGAAATGGTAATTCACTCTAGGGCAACCTACCGGGCTTTAACCTATGGCGTTGCAAAGGAGTCAGCCACGACTTTGTGACTAAATAACAACAAATGAAGAAAGAAGTGATCATATAGGTCCTTTGGAAGAATGGAATCATCCCTTGTGGCTGAACAATGAGCTTTGTTGAGGTGGCTGTGGCTATGATCAGGCTCATAGAGGAAAGCAGGATCCCCAATCCCATAAAATCTGAAGAGCTCAATCTGCAGTGGTTTATCTTTTCTTCAGGAACCTAAAGGTTCTTCTTTCTTAAATTAAAAACTCACTATAACTTCCCTACGTCCTGTGATTGTGCCCCTGATATTGATTCCTACTAACTTGACTCTGATGTCTTGGTTTCAATACTTACATGTTCAGCTTTAATTGATTTCTAACCCTCAATTTCAAGCAGAAGTTTCAAGTCTCTGTTTTCAAAGAAACAGTACCCTCAATTTCAAGTATATGTTTCTATTACATATTACATATAGCATTATATGCATTGTATAGTGTATAATTTGGGAAGAAAATTCTGAGAACAAAGTGAATCTTATGAGACGCTTCATAAAGCAAAGTGAAAATATTTAAATTTTTCAAAAAAATAAAAACATATTGAGTATTTTCTTAATATCTGCCATTGCACTAGAAAAGTACTTAAAATTAATATACTCACTTCATTCAGGATGTTTAAATCTGAAGATAAAAAGACATAGAGCAAAACGAATATAAAAATATTTGCTTCAGGCTATGATGGCAAGCATTATAGTGTATTATAAAAAGCACTGAAAAAGGACATCTGAACAAATGAGAGAAGGTGAAAATGTAGTTAGTCACTGAATACATTTTTAAGATGCCAATGCTAAACTGGGACATAAAGGTCATGTCAGGATGAAGATGAACTCTATAATGTTTGATAATACTTTATAGAGTGACTGAGGATGAGTGCATGCTGTAGAACAAAGAGGAAAGACGGCTGCCCAGGTGGCTCAGTGGTAAAGAGTCTGCCTGCAATACAGGAGACATGGGTTAGATCAGCAAGATCCTGAGGAGAAGGAAATGGTAATTCACTCTAGGGCAACCTACCGGGCTTTAACCTATGGCGTTGCAAAGGAGTCAGCCACGACTTTGTGACTAAATAACAACAAATGAAGAAAGAAGTGATCATATAGGTCCTTTGGAAGAATGGAATCATCCCTTGTGGCTGAACAATGAGCTTTGTTGAGGTGGCTGTGGCTATGATCAGGCTCATAGAGGAAAGCAGGATCCCCAATCCCATAAAATCTGAAGAGCTCAATCTGCAGTGGTTTATCTTTTCTTCAGGAACCTAAAGGTTCTTCTTTCTTAAATTAAAAACTCACTATAACTTCCCTACGTCCTGTGATTGTGCCCCTGATATTGATTCCTACTAACTTGACTCTGATGTCTTGGTTTCAATACTTACATGTTCAGCTTTAATTGATTTCTAACCCTCAATTTCAAGCAGAAGTTTCAAGTCTCTGTTTTCAAAAAGAAACAGTATCTGCAAGCTAAATCAGTATGTTATAACATCATCCATTTTATTGATGAAAATATTGAACAATGGTATGTATGCCTTTCATCACATCTATGAAACATTCTCATTCCTTTTGGACAAGTTAAAGAAATAATAACAGTGATGGGCTGACAAAGCAATGGAAACAAATGCAATAACATGGTTTTATGAAAGCATGTGCAAAATGTGTTATCATTGGCCTATTCACCATTATTCCAAAAGTCTCACACAGTGTTTTTATCTAAGCAGCGCTGTATAAATACAAATCATGCTACTTTGCTTTGACCTGATTTATAGAACATCAAAATATACTAAATCTTAGCACTGATATTATGTACATGCAGAATTAAGAGAAAACCTATGACTTACTCTTCAGTCTTTGACAACCACGAGTTCACTTGTTTCTGGGACTCCAGCCAAGGGGATGGTGATATTCAAATAATGTGGTTTCCCTGTTGTGATATTTATTATTCAATTAATTTTTTGATGCTTTCATCTCCTATGGGTAGGAGTAGAAAGAAATCATAATTACTTTCTGTTTCATTGAGAACTGCTTTGGGTAATCTTAGAAAACAAATTCTAATTAAGAAACTTAAAAAAACCCTACATTATACCTGTGCTGTTTAATCACTGCTGAAAATATGGGTCAGCAAAACACTACTGATAATGAAATTATTAAATACTTTGTATCTAATTCTTTTTAGTTTTAGGATTTTTAATGTTTTATTTTTATGCATGTAATTAATTTAAGACTGCTTCCCTGGTAAAGAATGGTAAAGAATCTGCTTGCCAATGCAGGTGACTTGGGTTTGATCCCTGGGTTGAGGACATGCCTACTCCAGTTTTCTTGGAGAAGGCAGAAAATGGCAACCTACTCCAGTTTTCTTGCCTGGAAATATTCATAGGCAGAGAGCTATAGTCCATGGGTGAACAACAGAGTCAACTAAGATTTAGCGCCTAAATAACAACTATTTAAGGCAATGACAGATTTTGAATCTCTTCCAATGATTTTAATTGCTGTGACACTTCTAGGTATCTTGGCCTATTCCTGATGCCAGTGATTACAGAAACAGGTTAAGTATTAACAGAATTTTTCTTCTTTAAAAATGAAAATATTTTTGTAACAATTTTGATTGTACATTAATTTTATATATCTGATCATAACTCTATGAAGTTCATTTGGTGGCATTATTGATATGATGGATATTAGGTCATAAATGCTTAGCCATATTTTAAATTTTTTGGGTTTTTGAAACAAATGCAATAACATGGTTTTATGAAAGCATGTGCAAAATGTGTTATCATTGGCCTATTCACCATTATTCCAAAAGTCTCACACAGTGTTTTTATCTAAGCAGCGCTGTATAAATACAAATCATGCTACTTTGCTTTGACCTGATTTATAGAACATCAAAATATACTAAATCTTAGCACTGATATTATGTACATGCAGAATTAAGAGAAAACCTATGACTTACTCTTCAGTCTTTGACAACCACGAGTTCACTTGTTTCTGGGACTCCAGCCAAGGGGATGGTGATATTCAAATAATGTGGTTTCCCTGTTGTGATATTTATTATTCAATTAATTTTTTGATGCTTTCATCTCCTATGGGTAGGAGTAGTAAGAAATCCCTTAATTACTTTCTGTTTCATTGAGAACTGCTTTGGGTAATCTTAGAAAACAAATTCTAATTAAGAAACTTAAAAAAACCCTACATTATACCTGTGCTGTTTAATCACTGCTGAAAATATGGGTCAGCAAAACACTACTGATAATGAAATTATTAAATACTTTGTATCTAATTCTTTTTAGTTTTAGGATTTTTAATGTTTTATTTTTATGCATGTAATTAATTTAAGACTGCTTCCCTGGTAAAGAATGGTAAAGAATCTGCTTGCCAATGCAGGTGACTTGGGTTTGATCCCTGGGTTGAGGACATGCCTACTCCAGTTTTCTTGGAGAAGGCAGAAAATGGCAACCTACTCCAGTTTTCTTGCCTGGAAATATTCATAGGCAGAGAGCTATAGTCCATGGGTGAACAACAGAGTCAACTAAGATTTAGCGCCTAAATAACAACTATTTAAGGCAATGACAGATTTTGAATCTCTTCCAATGATTTTAATTGCTGTGACACTTCTTAGGTATCTTGGCCTATTCCTGATGCCAGTGATTACAGAAACAGGTTAAGTATTAACAGAATTTTTCTTCTTTAAAAATGAAAATATTTTTGTAACAATTTTGATTGTACATTAATTTTATATATCTGATCATAACTCTATGAAGTTCATTTGGTGGCATTATTGATATGATGGATATTAGGTCATAAATGCTTAGCCTTATATTTTAAGTACTTTAATAATGAACTTTTTATTCATTCTGTAACATAGATAAAAGGTTACTCAGGTTCATGTACTTGAAATAACTCTCAGTGCTCCTCAGAACATACTCACAGAAGGATTTAACAAAGGCAAGTAATGCAATACGACAAGAGGAGAGATCAGGCAAATCTGGGGAGGTTCAAGAAACTTGTAGGCACAATGCCCCCAGGGCCTTCTTATTCTCACAAGAACTTGAATCTTAAAATTATACCAGCAACGTCTTTGTGATGTGGTTGCCTTGGAGAGAGCTCAAGGAAGCAGATTCCCAGAGATGGCCTATATGCCCCCTAGTCCTCTTCCCTGGACAGGCTAGAAAGTTAAAGTGTAAATGATACAGTTAAGACTTCCCAAGAATACCCTCAGGGTCAGTGATTTCCTAGAACTCATAGGACTCAGAGAAGCTAGTATTACAGTAAATACAAAATCAATGCAGTAAAAATATATAGATTAAAATAAAGGGAAAATGCACTGGGACAAAGTCTGGGGGACAAAGTCGAGGTCAAACCAAACACAACTTCCGGTTGTCCTCTGCAAGTGGAACTGTGTGTGTTTCCCCTAGCAGTGATATAAGCTGTGAGCCAGTTCATTGGAAAAGACTCAGATGCTGGGTGAGATTGAAGGCAAACGCAGTAGTGTGCAGCAGAGAATGAGATGGTTACAAAGCATCACTGATGCAATGGACATGAATTTGAGCAAACTGACAGTAGAGGGAAGACGGCCTGATGCGCTACTGTTCATGGGGTAGTGAAGAGGGGAATATGACTTAGTGACTGAAGTGAATGAACAAGAAAAACGAGCCGAAAGGCCACAGTTGACAAATAGAAACACATCATCAGGATAGAAACACATCATCAGGAAAAATATTTCAAAGGCTTAGAGCACATCCCTCAGAAGTCAGGCAAGGACCACTAGTAAAGACAGGAATTTGGTGAGAATTGTGCAGGGTTGGAGCAAACGAGGCATGTTGAATTAAATGTTTCCTACACACAAATATTCTTCAACAAATAATTTTCAAGGTAAAATAAAGAACTAAGAGGGGAACTGATATATTAAAAATAATTTACAGGCAAGTCAACCTACTTCGATATGTATGTTTTATTTGAAACAAATAACCAGCAATTATTGTGATTCTTTTAAATGAATAAAAGTAAAATAAATTTGACAATAAGAATAGAGAGTCAATTTCTTAGAGATGTAATGTGAATATGATGCAGAATCTTTTCTCAGGTTTGATCAAGGGCATCATTAAGTTTATATTATGGCACGTTTCACAAAAGTTATTTTTAATGATATGAAAAACCAGCAACGTCTTTGTGATGTGGTTGCCTTGGAGAGAGCTCAAGGAAGCAGATTCCCAGAGATGGCCTATATGCCCCCTAGTCCTCTTCCCTGGACAGGCTAGAAAGTTAAAGTGTAAATGATACAGTTAAGACTTCCCAAGAATACCCTCAGGGTCAGTGATTTCCTAGAACTCATAGGACTCAGAGAAGCTAGTATTACAGTAAATACAAAATCAATGCAGTAAAAATATATAGATTAAAATAAAGGGAAAATGCACTGGGACAAAGTCTGGGGGACAAAGTCGAGGTCAAACCAAACACAACTTCCGGTTGTCCTCTGCAAGTGGAACTGTGTGTGTTTCCCCTAGCAGTGATATAAGCTGTGAGCCAGTTCATTGGAAAAGACTCAGATGCTGGGTGAGATTGAAGGCAAACGCAGTAGTGTGCAGCAGAGAATGAGATGGTTACAAAGCATCACTGATGCAATGGACATGAATTTGAGCAAACTGACAGTAGAGGGAAGACGGCCTGATGCGCTACTGTTCATGGGGTAGTGAAGAGGGGAATATGACTTAGTGACTGAAGTGAATGAACAAGAAAAACGAGCCGAAAGGCCACAGTTGACAAATAGAAACACATCATCAGGATAGAAACACATCATCAGGAAAAATATTTCAAAGGCTTAGAGCACATCCCTCAGAAGTCAGGCAAGGACCACTAGTAAAGACAGGAATTTGGTGAGAATTGTGCAGGGTTGGAGCAAACGAGGCATGTTGAATTAAATGTTTCCTACACACAAATATTCTTCAACAAATAATTTTCAAGGTAAAATAAAGAACTAAGAGGGGAACTGATATATTAAAAATAATTTACAGGCAAGTCAACCTACTTCGATATGTATGTTTTATTTGAAACAAATAACCAGCAATTATTGTGATTCTTTTAAATGAATAAAAGTAAAATAAATTTGACAATAAGAATAGAGAGTCAATTTCTTAGAGATGTAATGTGAATATGATGCAGAATCTTTTCTCAGGTTTGATCAAGGGCATCATTAAGTTTATATTATGGCACGTTTCACATGAAATTGTTATTTTTTAACGTTGTTGGTGTTAATTTTAAAATAAATATTTTAGCTTTGTTCTCTATTTCTAGCATATGATGCATTATGATGTTTAATTCACATTTTGGATTGCTGAGATTTTATTCCCTTCTATTCATGTCAGGAGCATTTAGAGCAGCAAAACATTGGTTTTCTGAAATTCTCTCCTCTTCTATATGCAGGTATAGTAAAGTACTCTGTTCTTTTCCTATCTTTGCTTATTACATTTCTGTGTTTCCTTCAGTTTTCTATATTCCTCAGATCCTGTTCTCACAAGTGGATGTCTTCCAAGATTTTGTCAGCATTTATTTTCTGAATATATTGCCTAAGACCTTTCCTGTCTACCCCAGATGTTCTTTCTGTGCTCTTTCTACAATTTTTCAACTTTCCTTTGACTATTTTTATGTTTATTATCCAGTGTTAACTTGATTTTAATATGGATGAAACTAACCTAATCACAATACAGTTTAAATGAAAACTTCATTATGATCCCCTTAATTTTCATCATGATAATATGCTTCTCTGGGTTACCTAGGCTATAATGCTTATGGTTCTAATTTGACTTATTCTCTTCTTTATCTATCATGTGTAATTAATCAGTAACTAATATTGTTTTAACCTTCACTTTGCTCCTTTTTCTCTTATATATCTCCACTCTATTCACTAGCCCCATGCACAATTACAGCTTCTCATCATTAGATCATAATTTTATTAATAGGATTTTCCATCATTTGGGCTTCCCTGGTGACTCAGGTCTGCCTGCAGTGCAGGAGACCCAGGGTTGGGGAGATCCCCAGGAGAAGGGAATGGCTCCCCACTCCAGTATTCTTGCCTGGAGAATTCCATGGACAGAGGAGCCTGGTGGGCTATAGTCCACGGGGTTGCAAAGAGTTGGACACAACTGAAGGCTTATCAATTATTTTTTTCATATGTAATTTATGTAAGACTTTACTTTGACACTGATCTCACCCCTGTCCTGAACCCAGTGCCTCTGAAGTGATACTTTATAAAGAAATGTAAATCCTTTCGTATGTCATACAATATGTTCAACCATTTGTCTTCAATTCACCCTTTTATCATGTCACCCTGATCATCCCTAATCTTGTCAGGTATTTAATAGTATTCCTTCAGTGTATACTTTTTACAACTTTTTCTTTTAATCTCTACATATGAATGTGTGTGAAGGTGAAATCAGTGAACATAAAGTTACAAATACTAGCAACTCCATAAAGTTATAAATACTAGAAGCTCCATATTCTTGTCCAAGAAAGACTTTATTGTTTGGTATCATTCTGCTTTGCTCTTGTGAGAGCAAGAAAAAGCTGAGGTATTACGTATGACTAAAGTAGGGTTTGGGATCCATATTTCAGCACTTTCATCATTCTTTTTGTTCAGTTATTGTTCTTGTGTCTTTCTCATCTTGGGGTAGATTGATCTCCATTTTCATTTGATGGAACTCAGATGAACACATCTTGGGAATTCTGGCTAGGTTCCCTTTCTTATTCTTCTGTTTTAGATATCGTTATTCACTTGTTTATTACAGTTTTTTTGGAAAAAGAATAGAACAAAGTACATTTTACAAATAAATGAAAAACCAAAAAAGAAATCAAAAAGTGCTAAGACATTTTCTTGATCCATTCCTGTTACTGTTGTTAATTGTACAGCTGTCATCTGTGTGTCAGCATTTTGGATTATTTTAACTACCACATTTTTTAATATTTATAATTTACCTTTAAAAAGTAAAAATCAAATATGCATCTAGAAACTATTAATTACTGAGTATCTGCCTTCACCCCAAATTTCCTGACATAAACACTGGTTTATGTCTAGAGTATAACATTTAATAATTTAAATAACTTGAATATACATGCATACCTATAGTCTTTCCCTTTAATTTTTATTTACATGTTGTACCCATATTGTCCTAGTAAAAATTCTAAGTTGGAAGAATGTTCTTCTGTCTACAGTAGCATTTATTCATTTCTAAGTTCCTGCCATTTTATATCAACTTCAAAAAATGACACATACAAAAGTTTGGAAGCAAGCTCGTTTTTCTAGTGCCTGAACCCAGTGCCTCTGAAGTGATACTTTATAAAGAAATGTAAATCCTTTCGTATGTCATACAATATGTTCAACCATTTGTCTTCAATTCACCCTTTTATCATGTCACCCTGATCATCCCTAATCTTGTCAGGTATTTAATAGTATTCCTTCAGTGTATACTTTTTACAACTTTTTCTTTTAATCTCTACATATGAATGTGTGTGAAGGTGAAATCAGTGAACATAAAGTTACAAATACTAGCAACTCCATAAAGTTATAAATACTAGAAGCTCCATATTCTTGTCCAAGAAAGACTTTATTGTTTGGTATCATTCTGCTTTGCTCTTGTGAGAGCAAGAAAAAGCTGAGGTATTACGTATGACTAAAGTAGGGTTTGGGATCCATATTTCAGCACTTTCATCATTCTTTTTGTTCAGTTATTGTTCTTGTGTCTTTCTCATCTTGGGGTAGATTGATCTCCATTTTCATTTGATGGAACTCAGATGAACACATCTTGGGAATTCTGGCTAGGTTCCCTTTCTTATTCTTCTGTTTTAGATATCGTTATTCACTTGTTTATTACAGTTTTTTTGGAAAAAGAATAGAACAAAGTACATTTTACAAATAAATGAAAAACCAAAAAAGAAATCAAAAAGTGCTAAGACATTTTCTTGATCCATTCCTGTTACTGTTGTTAATTGTACAGCTGTCATCTGTGTGTCAGCATTTTGGATTATTTTAACTACCACATTTTTTAATATTTATAATTTACCTTTAAAAAGTAAAAATCAAATATGCATCTAGAAACTATTAATTACTGAGTATCTGCCTTCACCCCAAATTTCCTGACATAAACACTGGTTTATGTCTAGAGTATAACATTTAATAATTTAAATAACTTGAATATACATGCATACCTATAGTCTTTCCCTTTAATTTTTATTTACATGTTGTACCCATATTGTCCTAGTAAAAATTCTAAGTTGGAAGAATGTTCTTCTGTCTACAGTAGCATTTATTCATTTCTAAGTTCCTGCCATTTTATATCAACTTCAAAAAATGACACATACAAAAGTCCTTTTACGATGATCATGGCAGCAGCGTCAGATAAAAATTCTTCTAGTGCCTACACTGCAGACAAACTCATTATGTCCTACCTTATTTCTTCTGGGTTAACATTTAAGTGAAATTAAAATAAAGTACAAATTATTTGGCTATCAGGAATTTTTAATATGCTTGGCAAAATTTATTAAGTATATTTGAATGCCATGATTTTTATAGTTTTTTCCTATTTAGCTAGTCTCAGTAAGTATAAGTTCATATTCACAGTATAAGAAAAAATATAACTGTAACTCTCAAATCACATAGAGTTAGGTAATAATTACAAATGCAATCATCACATTGAATGTAATTCCAAAGTAAATTACCTTAATTAAGTAATTTTCTTAGTACAATTATTTTTATAGTTCTTTTACTCCATCTTAGCTATTAGTGTATGATTTTAAGAAATAAAATTACTGAAAAGTGACATTTAAAGGGACTAGCTTAAAGAGCTTTCTGAAAGAAAAAGAGGGTACTTAGATAAAGAATAGTAAGTACTTGGATTGCATGTGCTTTAGGCTTTTCCTCTTTTTTTTTTTTACTGTATTGTTTCCTTATTGTAAAAAAATTTTAAATGTAGTCCGTTATCAATACACCTTGTTTATTTTAGTTTCATATGTACACAAATGCAAAGAAAATTATAAAGAATGTGTTTTTGTTGTTTACAGATATGTATAATTCCAGATTAGTCATATGTATATCCCATTCCCACCCCCCATCACACCCTTCCTGGTCGTCGCATAGCTTCCATGTAAGACCCCTTAGTCCCACAGCACATTGACAATAGTTATCTATTTTACATATGATAGTATAGGGATCCATGTTGCTCTTTCTGTATCTCTCACCCATTCTCCACTCTCCACAATGTCCATAAGTCTGTTTTCTATGACTGTTTTTCCATTGATGCTCTGTGTGTGTATTTATCAATATGATCTTACTAGATTCCATATATATTTTTTAGTATACTGGACTTGCCATTCTCTTTTAGACCTATTTTTTTGTTCTAGCTCCTTATTTGAACTGATTCTTCTGCATTTTATATCAACTTCAAAAAATGACACATACAAAAGTCCTTTTACGATGATCATGGCAGCAGCGTCAGATAAAAATTCTTCTAGTGCCTACACTGCAGACAAACTCATTATGTCCTACCTTATTTCTTCTGGGTTAACATTTAAGTGAAATTAAAATAAAGTACAAATTATTTGGCTATCAGGAATTTTTAATATGCTTGGCAAAATTTATTAAGTATATTTGAATGCCATGATTTTTATAGTTTTTTCCTATTTAGCTAGTCTCAGTAAGTATAAGTTCATATTCACAGTATAAGAAAAAATATAACTGTAACTCTCAAATCACATAGAGTTAGGTAATAATTACAAATGCAATCATCACATTGAATGTAATTCCAAAGTAAATTACCTTAATTAAGTAATTTTCTTAGTACAATTATTTTTATAGTTCTTTTACTCCATCTTAGCTATTAGTGTATGATTTTAAGAAATAAAATTACTGAAAAGTGACATTTAAAGGGACTAGCTTAAAGAGCTTTCTGAAAGAAAAAGAGGGTACTTAGATAAAGAATAGTAAGTACTTGGATTGCATGTGCTTTAGGCTTTTCCTCTTTTTTTTTTTTACTGTATTGTTTCCTTATTGTAAAAAAATTTTAAATGTAGTCCGTTATCAATACACCTTGTTTATTTTAGTTTCATATGTACACAAATGCAAAGAAAATTATAAAGAATGTGTTTTTGTTGTTTACAGATATGTATAATTCCAGATTAGTCATATGTATATCCCATTCCCACCCCCCATCACACCCTTCCTGGTCGTCGCATAGCTTCCATGTAAGACCCCTTAGTCCCACAGCACATTGACAATAGTTATCTATTTTACATATGATAGTATAGGGATCCATGTTGCTCTTTCTGTATCTCTCACCCATTCTCCACTCTCCACAATGTCCATAAGTCTGTTTTCTATGACTGTTTTTCCATTGATGCTCTGTGTGTGTATTTATCAATATGATCTTACTAGATTCCATATATATTTTTTAGTATACTGGACTTGCCATTCTCTTTTAGACCTATTGTGCTTTGTATGATAGGTTCTAGATTCATCCACTTCATTAGAACTGATTCTTCTGCATTTCATTTTGTGGCTGAGAAGTATTGCATTGTATATATGTACCATAGCTTCTTTATCCATTCATTCATCAGTGGACATCTAGGTTGCTTCCATGTTCTAGTTATTGTATAGAGAGCTGCAATGAGCATTGGGGTACAGGTGTCTATTTCAGTTTTGATTTCATCAGGGTATAAGCCTAATAGTGAGATTGCTAGGTTACATGGTACTACTAATCTTGGTTTTTTGAGGAATCTCCATACTGTCTTCCATAGTGGTTGTGTCAGTTTACATTCCTACCAACAATGCAAGAGTGTTCCCTATTCTCTGTACCCTCTCCAGCATTTATTATCTGTAGATTTTTTGAAGATGGCCATTCTAACTGGTGTGAGGTGATATCTCATTGTAATTTTGATTTGCATTTCTCTAATAACAAGTGACGTTGAGCATCTTTTCATGTGTTTTTTTCACCATCTGTATGTCTTCTTGCGAGAGAAGTCTGTTTAGGTCTTTCTCCCATTTTTTCATTAGGTGGTTTGTTTTTTCAGTGTTGAGTTGTCTGAGCTGCTTTTATATTTTGGAAATTAATTCTTTGTCAATTGTTTCCTTTGCTATTATTTTCTCCCATTCTGTGGACTATCTGTTCACCTCATTTGTAGTTTCTTTTGCTGTTCAAAAGCTTATAAGTTTCACTACGTCCCACATTTTAATTTTTGTTTTTAGTTCCATTATTCTAGAGAATGGGTCATAGAAGATCTTGCTTTGATTTATGTCCTTGAATGTTTTGCTTATATTCTCCTCTAAGAGTTTTAGAGTTTCTGATCTTACATTTAGGTCTTTAATCCATTTTGAGTTTATCCTTGTATATGGTGTTTAGTGAATGTTCCAACTTCATTTTTTTGCATGTAGCTGTCCAATTTTCCCAGCACCATTTGCAGAAGAGGCTGTCTTTGTCCCATTTTGTAGTTTCGCCTCCTTTGTCAAAAATAAGGTACCCATAAGTGAGTTTATCTCTGAGTTTTCTAACTTGTTCCATTGGTCTATATTTCTCATTTTGTGCCAGTACCATACTGTCTCGATGACTGTTGTTTTCTAGTATAGTTTGAAGTTAGGGAGGCTGATCCCTCCATCTTTATTCTTTCTCAGGATTGCTTTGACTATCTGGGGTCTTTTGTGTTTCCATATGAACTGTGATCTTTTTTGGTCTAGTTGTGTGAAGAATGTCATTGGTAATTATAGGGATCACACTGAATCCGTAGATGACATTTGGTAGCATGATCATTTTCACAATATTGATTCTTCTGACCCAGGAACATGGAATGTCTCTCCATTTGTTTATGTTATCTTTGATTTCTTTCATTAGTGTCTTGTAATTTTCTGTGTACAGTTCTTTTCTCTCTAGGTAGGTTTATTCCTAGATATTTTGTTCTTTTGGTTGCAATGGTGAAAGTGATTGCCTCTTTGATTTTGTTTTCTGATTTTTCATTGTTTGTGTACAGGAATGTGAGTGATTTCTGTATATTAATTTTGTATCCCATGACATTGCTTAATTCCTTGATTAGCTCTAGTGCCTTTGTAATAGTGTCTTTGGGGCTTTCTATGTATAATATTATGTCATCTGCAAATAGAGAGAGTTTTACTTCTTCTTTTCCAATCTGGATTCCTTTTACTTCTTTTTCTTCTCTTATTGCTGTTGTTAGAACTTCCAGGACTATGTTGAATAATAGAGGTGAAAGTGGACACCCCTGTCTTGTTCCTGATCTTAGAGGGCATGCTTTCAGTTTTTTGCCATTGAAGATAATGTTTGCTGTGGGCTTCTCATATATGTCTTTCACTATGTCGAGATAGGTCCATTCTATGCCCATTTTTTGAAAGGTTTTTATCATAAATAGGTGCTGGATTTTGTCAAAGGCTTTTTCTGCATCTATTGAGATTATCATGTGATTTTTGTCTTTCAATTTGTTGTTATGGTATATCACATGGATTGATTTGTGGATATTGAAGAATCCTTGCATGTCTGGGATGAACCCGACTTGGTCATGATGTATGAGTTTTTTGATGTGTTGCTGAATTCTGGTTGCTAGGATTTTGTTTAGGATTTTGGCATAAAAATAAGGTACCCATAAGTGAGTTTATCTCTGAGTTTTCTAACTTGTTCCATTGGTCTATATTTCTCATTTTGTGCCAGTACCATACTGTCTCGATGACTGTTGTTTTCTAGTATAGTTTGAAGTTAGGGAGGCTGATCCCTCCATCTTTATTCTTTCTCAGGATTGCTTTGACTATCTGGGGTCTTTTGTGTTTCCATATGAACTGTGATCTTTTTTGGTCTAGTTGTGTGAAGAATGTCATTGGTAATTATAGGGATCACACTGAATCCGTAGATGACATTTGGTAGCATGATCATTTTCACAATATTGATTCTTCTGACCCAGGAACATGGAATGTCTCTCCATTTGTTTATGTTATCTTTGATTTCTTTCATTAGTGTCTTGTAATTTTCTGTGTACAGTTCTTTTCTCTCTAGGTAGGTTTATTCCTAGATATTTTGTTCTTTTGGTTGCAATGGTGAAAGTGATTGCCTCTTTGATTTTGTTTTCTGATTTTTCATTGTTTGTGTACAGGAATGTGAGTGATTTCTGTATATTAATTTTGTATCCCATGACATTGCTTAATTCCTTGATTAGCTCTAGTGCCTTTGTAATAGTGTCTTTGGGGCTTTCTATGTATAATATTATGTCATCTGCAAATAGAGAGAGTTTTACTTCTTCTTTTCCAATCTGGATTCCTTTTACTTCTTTTTCTTCTCTTATTGCTGTTGTTAGAACTTCCAGGACTATGTTGAATAATAGAGGTGAAAGTGGACACCCCTGTCTTGTTCCTGATCTTAGAGGGCATGCTTTCAGTTTTTTGCCATTGAAGATAATGTTTGCTGTGGGCTTCTCATATATGTCTTTCACTATGTCGAGATAGGTCCATTCTATGCCCATTTTTTGAAAGGTTTTTATCATAAATAGGTGCTGGATTTTGTCAAAGGCTTTTTCTGCATCTATTGAGATTATCATGTGATTTTTGTCTTTCAATTTGTTGTTATGGTATATCACATGGATTGATTTGTGGATATTGAAGAATCCTTGCATGTCTGGGATGAACCCGACTTGGTCATGATGTATGAGTTTTTTGATGTGTTGCTGAATTCTGGTTGCTAGGATTTTGTTTAGGATTTTGGCATCCAAATTCATTAATGAAATTTGTCTATAATTTTCTTTTTTTGTGCTGTCTTTGCCTGGCTTTGGTATCAGGGTGATGGCAGCCTCGTAGAATGTGTTTGGAAGTTTTCCTCCCTGTGAGATATTTTGAAAGAGGTTTAGAAGGACAGGCATTAGCACTTGTTTAAAAGTTTGATAGAATTCACTTGTGAAGCCATCTGGCCCCGGGTTTTTATTTTGGGGTAGATTTTTAATCACAAATTAGATTTCTGAACTTGTGATTAGGTTGTTCATAGTTTCTATTTTTTCCTGGTTCAGCCTTGGAAGATTAATCTTTTCCAAGAAGCTGTCCATTTCTTCCAGGTTTTCCAGTTTGTTGACATATAGTTGTTCATAATAGTCTTGTCTGTTGTAACCTTTCCTTTTTCATTTTTGATTTTGTTGATCTGGTTCTTGTCTCTTTTTTTCTTGATGAGTCCGACTAACAGTTTGTTGATTTTGTTTATCTTTTCGAAGACCCAGGTTTTTGTTTTACTTATCCTTACTATTTTTTTTTTTTGAAGATTTATTTATTTATTTATTTTGGGTGGGTGTCGGGTTGGGGAGGGAGGGGAGCGGGCGGGCCACTTCTATTGGTCTTTCATTTCTCTATTTTCATACGTCTTTGTTCTTTGGTTCCTGTGGGCCCCCCATCGCGGTGGCGTCTGTCGTTGCAGAGCACAGGCTCTGGGTGCATGCGCTCCAGAGCTCCGGCTCGGTAATTGGACACATCGGTCCAGCCGCTCCACGGCACGTGGGATCTTCCCAGGCCAGGGAACGGACCGGTGGCCCTTGCATTGCAAGGCGGTGTCCTTACCCACTGGACCACCAGGGGAAGCCCTTATCCTTACTATTGTTTATTTCATTTCTTTTTCATTTATTTCTACTCTGAACTTTATGATTTCTTTTTTTCTGCTAACTTTGGGGTTTTGTTGTTCTTCTTTCTGCAGTTGTTTTAAGCATAGGGTTAGGTTATCTGCTTGCTATTTTTCTTGTTTCTTGAGGTATGATTGTATTGCTACAAACTTCCCTTTTAGAACTGCTTTTGCAATATCCCATAGATTTTGTGCTATCACACTTCTATTGTCATTTTCTTCTAGGGAATTTTTTAAATGTCTCTTTTGACTTGTTTGGTAATCTGTCTTTTAGGTATGTGTTGTTTAATCTCCATATGTTTGTGTTTTTAGAGGTTTTTTTTTTTCTTTATAATAGATATCTAGTCTCATAGCATTGTGGTCAGAAAAGATGGTTGATATAATTTCAGTTTTCTTGAATTTACCGAGATTTGATTTGTGGCCCACAGTATGGTTTATCCTGGAAAATGTTCCAGTACACTTGAGAAGAAAGTGTATCCTTCTGCTTTGGGGTGGAAGGTCGTAAAAATATCACTAAGATCCATCCCTTGTAATGTGTCATTTAAGGCTTGTGTTTCCTTATTGATTTTCTGTTATTATGATCAGTCTATTGGTGTAAGGGTGGTGTTAAAGTCTTCTGCTATTATTGTGTTACTGTCAGTTTCTTCTTCCATTTCTGAAAGTGTTTGTCTTTTGTATTGGGGTGCTCCTGTGTAGGGTGCATAGATACTTATGATTTTAATGTCTTCCTCTTGGATCGATTCCTTGATCATTATGTAGTGTCCTGCCTTGTCTCTTAGAATCTTCTTTATTTTAAGGTCTATTTTGTCTGATATGAGGATTGCTACTCCAGCTTTCTTTTGATTTCCATTTGCATGAAATGTCTTTTTCCATCCTCTCACTTTTAGTCTATAAGTGTCTTTAGGTCTGAAGTGGGTTTCTTTTTGGCAACATATGTATCAGTCTTATTTTTGTATCCATTCATCCAGTCTGTGTCTTTTGGTTGGGGCATTTAGTCCATTTACATTTTAAGTAATTATTGATACAAATGATCCTTTTGTTGTCTTATATGTTATGGTTGGTTTGTTTTATAGATATCTTTATTCTATTCTTGTGTTTGTTGTCTATATCAGTCCCTTTAGCACTTGTTGTAAGGCTGGTTTGGTGTTACTAAATTCTCTTAATTTTTGCTTGTCTGTAAAGCTTGTAATTTCTCTATCATTTCTGAATGAGATCCTTGAAGGGTATTCTTGGTTGCAGATTTTTCTCTTTCAATGCTTTGCATATGTCTTGTCATTCCCTTCTGGCCTGTAGGGTTTCTGCTGAAAGATCAGTTGTTAAACGTGTGAGATTTCCCTTGTATGTCACTAGTTGCTTTTCCCTTGCTGTTTTAAGTATTCTGTTTTTGTGTTTAGTCTGTGTTTGCTTAATTAATATGTGTCTTGGTGTGTGTCTCCTAGGGTTTCTCTTGTATGAGATGCTTTGGTCTTCTTAGAATTGATATAATTTCAGTTTTCTTGAATTTACCGAGATTTGATTTGTGGCCCACAGTATGGTTTATCCTGGAAAATGTTCCAGTACACTTGAGAAGAAAGTGTATCCTTCTGCTTTGGGGTGGAAGGTCGAAAAAATCTCACTAAGATCCATCCCTTGTAATGTGTCATTTAAGGCTTGTGTTTCCTTATTGATTTTCTGTTATTATGATCAGTCTATTGGTGTAAGGGTGGTGTTAAAGTCTTCTGCTATTATTGTGTTACTGTCAGTTTCTTCTTCCATTTCTGAAAGTGTTTGTCTTTTGTATTGGGGTGCTCCTGTGTAGGGTGCATAGATACTTATGATTTTAATGTCTTCCTCTTGGATCGATTCCTTGATCATTATGTAGTGTCCTGCCTTGTCTCTTAGAATCTTCTTTATTTTAAGGTCTATTTTGTCTGATATGAGGATTGCTACTCCAGCTTTCTTTTGATTTCCATTTGCATGAAATGTCTTTTTCCATCCTCTCACTTTTAGTCTATAAGTGTCTTTAGGTCTGAAGTGGGTTTCTTTTTGGCAACATATGTATCAGTCTTATTTTTGTATCCATTCATCCAGTCTGTGTCTTTTGGTTGGGGCATTTAGTCCATTTACATTTTAAGTAATTATTGATACAAATGATCCTTTTGTTGTCTTATATGTTATGGTTGGTTTGTTTTATAGATATCTTTATTCTATTCTTGTGTTTGTTGTCTATATCAGTCCCTTTAGCACTTGTTGTAAGGCTGGTTTGGTGTTACTAAATTCTCTTAATTTTTGCTTGTCTGTAAAGCTTGTAATTTCTCTATCATTTCTGAATGAGATCCTTGAAGGGTATTCTTGGTTGCAGATTTTTCTCTTTCAATGCTTTGCATATGTCTTGTCATTCCCTTCTGGCCTGTAGGGTTTCTGCTGAAAGATCAGTTGTTAAACGTGTGAGATTTCCCTTGTATGTCACTAGTTGCTTTTCCCTTGCTGTTTTAAGTATTCTGTTTTTGTGTTTAGTCTGTGTTTGCTTAATTAATATGTGTCTTGGTGTGTGTCTCCTAGGGTTTCTCTTGTATGAGATGCTTTGGTCTTCTTAGAATTGATTGACTTTTTTTTTTTTCTCATGTTGGGGAAGTTTTCAACTATGATCACTTCAAAAATTTTCTCATATCCTTTCTTTTTTCTTCCTCTTATGGAACCCCTATAATTCTAATGTTGGTGTGTTTGATATTATCCCAGAGGTCTCTGAGATTATCCTCAGTTCTTTCCATTCTTTCAACTTTATTCTGTTATTCAGCAGTTACTTCCACCATTCTTGCTTTCAGCTCACTTATCCGATCTTTTGTCTCAGACACTCTGCTCTTGATTCCTTCTACAGTGTTTTTAAGTTCAGCAATTAAGTTGTTTGTATCTGTTTAATGTCTCTTAAGTTCTTGTATTTCTTTCTTCATTATGTGTGAGTGGATTCTTGCATTTTCTCTAATATTCTATTTTCAGAGTTTTGGATCATCATTACTATCATTCTTCCGAATTCTCTTTCAGAAATTTTGTCTAATTCCTCTTCATTTATGGCATTGTGTGTTTGTAGTTTATTCCTTTATTTGTGCAGTATTTTTCTGCCTTTTCATTATTATTATTAATGTTTTAACTAATTATGTTTGAGGTTTCCCTTCTCAGACTTTGAGTTAGGTCAGTGGATGATTGGCTTTATATTTCTGTCTTGTTTATTGTTCGGTTGAGGCATCCTATTTAGGTTGCTGCTGGTGATTGGGTGATGTAGGGACTTGCATACAAGTGCTTGCCTTTGCGGGAGTTCTCGGTATTTAATGTTCTCTAGTGCTAGGCGTTCTCTGGTAGTGTAAAGTCTTAGATTCAGTGCTCACTCTCTGAAGCCTGACAGTTCAATTAATCTCATTACATGGAAGTTTCTCTCTCATGCATTCTTCTGTGTTCTTTTTGCATTATTTGTAAGTGGTAAATGTATTCACTGGCACCTGCAAAACATCTGGAGTTCTCTTTCCTCTGATGGCCCTCTCCTCCCATTCTTGCCCTGAAGAATATTTTAGTGAATATTGCAAATGGATATTATGTCTCACTAATTGATATACAGATAGTATTTTGAAATTCTGTCAGAATTACATGAGTAATTTTTAAAATCTGAAAGTACTATATTCTTTTTCTGATTATACCTCACAGTCTCATGACTATACACACTCCAACCTCTTTTTTCAGTGTGATACCTTACAAAGAATTCTCTATAAGACAAAGGTTATACTTCAAGGAACTCATTCAATGGAGAGGTTTAGAAGTAAGAATAAAAGACAGAAAAAAGTCTACAACTACACAAAGGTACACAAACTATATCCCTTGAATAAAGAAATGCCACAGGAGTTATTAGTCTTCTATTTGCACCTACTTAAGACTGTTCAGTTACCCTAATTTTCTACTCATCAGAATCACAGATTAAGTATGAAATCTGTCATATCATACTACAGAGATATGAAAGCTATCTGTGATTACTCAGCCACTGGACAAGTAGCAAAAAAAAATCTATTAAAATCTGTGTTTATGCATAGTTTTATACTGTATATGTTGATAAATACATCTGTGTGCATTGTTGCTATACAAATGTATCTCTAACTCACAAGTCTAAATCATATTTAATGAATGAGCAGATAATTGAAGAAGAATCGAATAGCTTTTGTGAACTTTGTATAGAATATTAAAATTTTCCTAGATAAAATAGAACAATTTATTTCATAGTTCCTGAGAATGTGTGTAATTTGAATGAGTAAAACATCATTTTGTATAATTTCAGCAAAAAAGAAAAGGAAATTTTACAAAACAGATTCAACAAAAATTTAGGTCAGTGGATGATTGGCTTTATATTTCTGTCTTGTTTATTGTTCGGTTGAGGCATCCTATTTAGGTTGCTGCTGGTGATTGGGTGATGTAGGGACTTGCATACAAGTGCTTGCCTTTGCGGGAGGTCTCGGTATTTAATGTTCTCTAGTGCTAGGCGTTCTCTGGTAGTGTAAAGTCTTAGATTCAGTGCTCACTCTCTGAAGCCTGACAGTTCAATTAATCTCATTACATGGAAGTTTCTCTCTCATGCATTCTTCTGTGTTCTTTTTGCATTATTTGTAAGTGGTAAATGTATTCACTGGCACCTGCAAAACATCTGGAGTTCTCTTTCCTCTGATGGCCCTCTCCTCCCATTCTTGCCCTGAAGAATATTTTAGTGAATATTGCAAATGGATATTATGTCTCACTAATTGATATACAGATAGTATTTTGAAATTCTGTCAGAATTACATGAGTAATTTTTAAAATCTGAAAGTACTATATTCTTTTTCTGATTATACCTCACAGTCTCATGACTATACACACTCCAACCTCTTTTTTCAGTGTGATACCTTACAAAGAATTCTCTATAAGACAAAGGTTATACTTCAAGGAACTCATTCAATGGAGAGGTTTAGAAGTAAGAATAAAAGACAGAAAAAAGTCTACAACTACACAAAGGTACACAAACTATATCCCTTGAATAAAGAAATGCCACAGGAGTTATTAGTCTTCTATTTGCACCTACTTAAGACTGTTCAGTTACCCTAATTTTCTACTCATCAGAATCACAGATTAAGTATGAAATCTGTCATATCATACTACAGAGATATGAAAGCTATCTGTGATTACTCAGCCACTGGACAAGTAGCAAAAAAAAATCTATTAAAATCTGTGTTTATGCATAGTTTTATACTGTATATGTTGATAAATACATCTGTGTGCATTGTTGCTATACAAATGTATCTCTAACTCACAAGTCTAAATCATATTTAATGAATGAGCAGATAATTGAAGAAGAATCGAATAGCTTTTGTGAACTTTGTATAGAATATTAAAATTTTCCTAGATAAAATAGAACAATTTATTTCATAGTTCCTGAGAATGTGTGTAATTTGAATGAGTAAAACATCATTTTGTATAATTTCAGCAAAAAAGAAAAGGAAATTTTATCATTTTAAATCAGATCCTTTTGACTACTTAATTAACAGCCTACCTCAGTTAGGATTAAATCTGAGAACAATGTTGCAATGTATGTGTGAGTGTATGTATCTTTGTAATTATATTCATATCTAGATTTAGAGGAAAGATTTGTTATAGCTAATTGGCTTATAAAATTGCTGGGGCTGACTAAGCCACTCCAGTGTTTATTAGACAAGGAAAGGATGAGTGAGATCATTCTTGAAACCTGTGATCTCCTGCAGAAGATTTCTTCACTGAGCAGTCAGGACCATCCAGGAGAAGGGAGAGTATTTGCAGACCTAACTGTAGACTCAGTTGCTATTTGGAGGTTGTTAGTTCAGGAAAAGCCTAAACTGCTCTGGTGGTCATATAGAAAAGAAATAATTTCCATGATTAAATGATACACATCAGTTGTCAGACAATAGGTTGTTTTGTCAGGCAAAGAGACTGTATCTGGAAAAGCACCTGAAATTAGAGAAACTGCATGAGTACATTTATGATATTCTTCTGTGAATCCAAGAATCCAAGGCTGTTTCCAAGGCTTTGAATTGTGCTACTTCTTAGATCCTTTTGGTGCTATGGTATTTGGGGGGTGAATCATAAGCCAGAAAATCATGATGGAGATTTTGCCCACTACTGACCTCAATTTCAACTATGTATTCTTTGGGAAAATAATCAAAGGGGAGATTCTGGAACATATGGGCACTACTGTGAATTACAATCAGTCTCATAGACCATGTTCACTTGTTCTCAATGAACCAGACTATGACTTAAACAATCACAGTAATATTTAGTACTCCCAGGAGTTATATTGTTATATGTCCTGAAAATGGTTTCAACTTAGTTAACTGCCACAGCTAAATTTAAGAAAGAGAAGGAGATATGCTTTATATAATTTTATGTGTGTGTGTCTGTGTGTGATATGTATATGGGCAAACCATGTATAATAAATATATATATTTATGTATATATATATATAAACCTCATATATAAATTAAACTTATTTAATTAATTTAACTGCTATTTTTTAGAAGAAAGTACCTACATATATTATGCATCCAGTAAATGGGAAAGAGTAGTTTCTAACAAAATTGCCTAGCTATAGAATTTTCACTCAGCCTACCTCAGTTAGGATTAAATCTGAGAACAATGTTGCAATGTATGTGTGAGTGTATGTATCTTTGTAATTATATTCATATCTAGATTTAGAGGAAAGATTTGTTATAGCTAATTGGCTTATAAAATTGCTGGGGCTGACTAAGCCACTCCAGTGTTTATTAGACAAGGAAAGGATGAGTGAGATCATTCTTGAAACCTGTGATCTCCTGCAGAAGATTTCTTCACTGAGCAGTCAGGACCATCCAGGAGAAGGGAGAGTATTTGCAGACCTAACTGTAGACTCAGTTGCTATTTGGAGGTTGTTAGTTCAGGAAAAGCCTAAACTGCTCTGGTGGTCATATAGAAAAGAAATAATTTCCATGATTAAATGATACACATCAGTTGTCAGACAATAGGTTGTTTTGTCAGGCAAAGAGACTGTATCTGGAAAAGCACCTGAAATTAGAGAAACTGCATGAGTACATTTATGATATTCTTCTGTGAATCCAAGAATCCAAGGCTGTTTCCAAGGCTTTGAATTGTGCTACTTCTTAGATCCTTTTGGTGCTATGGTATTTGGGGGGTGAATCATAAGCCAGAAAATCATGATGGAGATTTTGCCCACTACTGACCTCAATTTCAACTATGTATTCTTTGGGAAAATAATCAAAGGGGAGATTCTGGAACATATGGGCACTACTGTGAATTACAATCAGTCTCATAGACCATGTTCACTTGTTCTCAATGAACCAGACTATGACTTAAACAATCACAGTAATATTTAGTACTCCCAGGAGTTATATTGTTATATGTCCTGAAAATGGTTTCAACTTAGTTAACTGCCACAGCTAAATTTAAGAAAGAGAAGGAGATATGCTTTATATAATTTTATGTGTGTGTGTCTGTGTGTGATATGTATATGGGCAAACCATGTATAATAAATATATATATTTATGTATATATATATATAAACCTCATATATAAATTAAACTTATTTAATTAATTTAACTGCTATTTTTTAGAAGAAAGTACCTACATATATTATGCATCCAGTAAATGGGAAAGAGTAGTTTCTAACAAAATTGCCTAGCTATAGAATTTTCACTCTCCCTCAATGCTATAATCTTAAGATAGTATATTCCTCAGTAACTTCTTGAGATAAAATCCATGGGAGGAGAAACATCCAAATTCTTGCATATCTGAAAAATGTTCTTATTATAGAGTTAATTTGTTTGTTTTCTGGGCAATATAGTCTCAGTAAGATACATTTTCCCTTAAATTCTTGTGTTGGCTTTGATCAGCATTATTTCTGACCCTAGTTTTGAAATTTTATGGTAATATACTAGGAAGTACAACTCTTTTTTTTTTTCTCTTCATTCATCAATTGTATGAGATCTTAGTGATGCCTGTTCACTATGAAACCTCATTTTAATTATTTCTGCAACATAACCAACATTTTCTTACAATATTCTATTTTCAGAACAAGCAGTTTGATGTTGGATATCCTCATATGTATCTCCATATTTTTATATGAAAAAAAAAAGCTATTCCTGTCATTTTATCATGCTATCTGGAGATTTTTGCAAATCTACTTCAAAATCTATTTTTTTGTTCAATTACTTGGTTATTTGTAATTTGTCAAATGTCCTATTTTAATTTAATTTCCTTATATATATATATAACTTTCTGTTCTTGATTCACAGACTCAAATTGCTTTTTAACTTTCTACAATTTGTTTTCCATTACTTTTGTTATTGCTCTTTCCACTGAATTTCTTTCAGCTTTGTATTTTGATTTTTTAGTTTCACTTCAGTGTTCTTCAAATACGAGATCTTTATTAGATTAAACAATCACAGTAATATTTAGTACTCCCAGGAGTTATATTGTTATATGTCCTGAAAATGGTTTCAACTTAGTTAACTGCCACAGCTAAATTTAAGAAAGAGAAGGAGATATGCTTTATATAATTTTATGTGTGTGTGTCTGTGTGTGATATGTATATGGGCAAACCATGTATAATAAATATATATATTTATGTATATATATATATAAACCTCATATATAAATTAAACTTATTTAATTAATTTAACTGCTATTTTTTAGAAGAAAGTACCTACATATATTATGCATCCAGTAAATGGGAAAGAGTAGTTTCTAACAAAATTGCCTAGCTATAGAATTTTCACTCTCCCTCAATGCTATAATCTTAAGATAGTATATTCCTCAGTAACTTCTTGAGATAAAATCCATGGGAGGAGAAACATCCAAATTCTTGCATATCTGAAAAATGTTCTTATTATAGAGTTAATTTGTTTGTTTTTCTGGGCAATATAGTCTCAGTAAGATACATTTTCCCTTAAATTCTTGTGTTGGCTTTGATCAGCATTATTTCTGACCCTAGTTTTGAAATTTTATGGTAATATACTAGGAAGTACAACTCTTTTTTTTTTTCTCTTCATTCATCAATTGTATGAGATCTTAGTGATGCCTGTTCACTATGAAACCTCATTTTAATTATTTCTGCAACATAACCAACATTTTCTTACAATATTCTATTTTCAGAACAAGCAGTTTGATGTTGGATATCCTCATATGTATCTCCATATTTTTATATGAAAAAAAAAAGCTATTCCTGTCATTTTATCATGCTATCTGGAGATTTTTGCAAATCTACTTCAAAATCTATTTTTTTGTTCAATTACTTGGTTATTTGTAATTTGTCAAATGTCCTATTTTAATTTAATTTCCTTATATATATATATAACTTTCTGTTCTTGATTCACAGACTCAAATTGCTTTTTAACTTTCTACAATTTGTTTTCCATTACTTTTGTTATTGCTCTTTCCACTGAATTTCTTTCAGCTTTGTATTTTGATTTTTTAGTTTCACTTCAGTGTTCTTCAAATATATGGAGGCCCTTGTCTGTCCATGCAGATTTGCAAATGGCTTAATGACTCATTGGAAGCTCTGAGTGAGGCAAACTTTTTTTTTTTCTCCTTTTTTCTGATATGGAAAGGAAAAGTACAACTGCAGTGAAACCTAATAATTATTTTTCTTAGATTGCCTAGTAATTTTAAAATCTGGTAAATTATATTCTTCATACAAAGAACATGAGAGAGTCAGGATCTTACCAGTTCAAATGTAGCCTTTTTTAAAAAAATTAAATTTTGGCCTCTTTTATTGTTTTTCTGTTTATTTTCTTCATCCATCTTTATTCTTTGGCTTATGTGGGCCTCCCATTGCTATGGTCTCTCTTGTTGCAGAGCACAGGCTCTGTGCCTATGCACTCCAGAGCACTGGCTCGTAATTGGACACAGAGTTCCAGCTGCTCCGCGGCAGATGGGATCTTCCTGGGCCAGGCATCAAACTGGTGCCCCTTGCACTGCAAGATGGACTCTTTACCCACTGGACCACCAGGGAAGCCCTACCCATGATTAAATTATCCTTTCCCCCTATATGCCTTGCCACAGTTCAATTAGGATAGTATCTGTGTGAATCTGTTTCTTGATTACACGTCATGATTCTTCTTGATATCACTAGGACTTGTACCTTTTCAGAGATAATCAGTTTCTCCCAATATAGTACTTTTATATGTAATGAAAATTACATGGGTAAACATTCATTTCTCATTCAAAAAACAATATTCAAATAATCCCAATATAGTTTTCTTTTTATATTATGTAATGAAATTACATGGGTAAACATTATTTCTCATCTTTAAAAAAGCTATTCCTGTCATTTTATCATGCTATCTGGAGATTTTGCAAATCTATCTATTTTTGTTCAATTACTTGGTTATTTGTAATTTGTCAAATGTCCTATTTTAATTTAATTTCCTTATATATATATATAACTTTCTGTTCTTGATTCACAGACTCAAATTGCTTTTTAACTTTCTACAATTTGTTTTCCATTACTTTTGTTATTGCTCTTTCCACTGAATTTCTTTCAGCTTTGTATTTTGATTTTTTAGTTTCACTTCAGTGTTCTTCAAATATATGGAGGCCCTTGTCTGTCCATGCAGATTTGCAAATGGCTTAATGACTCATTGGAAGCTCTGAGTGAGGCAAACTTTTTTTTTTTCTCCTTTTTTCTGATATGGAAAGGAAAAGTACAACTGCAGTGAAACCTAATAATTATTTTTCTTAGATTGCCTAGTAATTTTAAAATCTGGTAAATTATATTCTTCATACAAAGAACATGAGAGAGTCAGGATCTTACCAGTTCAAATGTAGCCTTTTTTAAAAAAATTAAATTTTGGCCTCTTTTATTGTTTTTCTGTTTATTTTCTTCATCCATCTTTATTCTTTGGCTTATGTGGGCCTCCCATTGCTATGGTCTCTCTTGTTGCAGAGCACAGGCTCTGTGCCTATGCACTCCAGAGCACTGGCTCGTAATTGGACACAGAGTTCCAGCTGCTCCGCGGCAGATGGGATCTTCCTGGGCCAGGCATCAAACTGGTGCCCCTTGCACTGCAAGATGGACTCTTTACCCACTGGACCACCAGGGAAGCCCTACCCATGATTAAATTATCCTTTCCCCCTATATGCCTTGCCACAGTTCAATTAGGATAGTATCTGTGTGAATCTGTTTCTTGATTACACGTCATGATTCTTCTTGATATCACTAGGACTTGTACCTTTTCAGAGATAATCAGTTTCTCCCAATATAGTACTTTTATATGTAATGAAAATTACATGGGTAAACATTCATTTCTCATTCAAAAAACAATATTCAAATAATCCATGCATATAATTAATGACACATAATAATTATATCTTTGTATTGAATGAATGGGTGTCCCAGGTGGCTCAATAGTAAAGAATCCGCCTACGAATGTAGGAGGTGCAGGAGATGCAATTTTGATTTCTGGGTCAGGAAGATCCCTTTGAGAAAATGGCAACCCACTCCAGTATTCTTGCCTGGAAAATTTCATGGACAAAGGAGGCTAGTGGGCTATAATTCGCGGGATTGCAAGGAATAGGACACAGTGAAAAATATTTATGCAAAATTTTATTATTTAAAAATTCTGAATTTATTTGCTATAGAAACATATCGGGTCATGTCTTTAACATTTGAAGAATTTAGGCAATATGACCAGGTTATTTATCTTATGTTTCTATTTCTCTGTATAGTTTTCCATCAGAAAGCATTATTTCCATGGTACAATTAATCTTGAAACAGAATGTAATGAAAGTATTGTGGTAGTTACTTAGTAGATTATTTTTTTTTATTGTCATTGTGTTTTAAGAAAACACAGAGAGATGAGGGAGAGTGCTGTTTGTGAAGATCTTCATTTATTTCTTGATTTTTTTTTTAAGGCAGAGAGTGCAGTGCTCAAAACTATAAGGACCATAAATTTTTTATTCAGTGCTTCCTTTAATTTTGTCTCTCTCTAGTAATGCATATTGATATTATATCACCCATAACAGTTTTAAATCTCTTACAAAACAACTCAGAAGATCCCTTTTTTTGATTTGCCTTTGAAGGATGATGAGGACAATGATATTTTGCCTACAGAATTCTAGGAAAAATTCCCTGGGCCCCAGGCATCAAACTGGTGCCCTTGCACTGCAAGATGGACTCTTTACCCACTGGACCACCAGGAAGCCCTACCCATGATTAAATTATCCTTTCCCCCTATATGCCTTGCCACAGTTCAATTAGGATAGTATCTGTGTGAATCTGTTTCTTGATTACACGTCATGATTCTTCTTGATATCACTAGGACTTGTACCTTTTCAGAGATAATCAGTTTCTCCCAATATAGTACTTTTATATGTAATGAAAATTACATGGGTAAACATTCATTTCTCATTCAAAAAACAATATTCAAATAATCCATGCATATAATTAATGACACATAATAATTATATCTTTGTATTGAATGAATGGGTGTCCCAGGTGGCTCAATAGTAAAGAATCCGCCTACGAATGTAGGAGGTGCAGGAGATGCAATTTTGATTTCTGGGTCAGGAAGATCCCTTTGAGAAAATGGCAACCCACTCCAGTATTCTTGCCTGGAAAATTTCATGGACAAAGGAGGCTAGTGGGCTATAATTCGCGGGATTGCAAGGAATAGGACACAGTGAAAAATATTTATGCAAAATTTTATTATTTAAAAATTCTGAATTTATTTGCTATAGAAACATATCGGGTCATGTCTTTAACATTTGAAGAATTTAGGCAATATGACCAGGTTATTTATCTTATGTTTCTATTTCTCTGTATAGTTTTCCATCAGAAAGCATTATTTCCATGGTACAATTAATCTTGAAACAGAATGTAATGAAAGTATTGTGGTAGTTACTTAGTAGATTATTTTTTTTTATTGTCATTGTGTTTTAAGAAAACACAGAGAGATGAGGGAGAGTGCTGTTTGTGAAGATCTTCATTTATTTCTTGATTTTTTTTTTAAGGCAGAGAGTGCAGTGCTCAAAACTATAAGGACCATAAATTTTTTATTCAGTGCTTCCTTTAATTTTGTCTCTCTCTAGTAATGCATATTGATATTATATCACCCATAACAGTTTTAAATCTCTTACAAAACAACTCAGAAGATCCCTTTTTTTGATTTGCCTTTGAAGGATGATGAGGACAATGATATTTTGCTTTCTACAGTTTACTATTAGAATTCTAGGAAAAAACTTCATCTATGCAGACTCAGGCTTTATTGATACAGTCTGATTCTTCCTATCAAGACGGACAGTGATGAAAATAATATATTACAGGCTCGTCTGTCCATTGAATTTGCAATAGAGAATATAAAGAAAGAAAAAAGAAAACATCTTATGTATTTGTTTCCCAATAAACTGATATTTTCTAAAACTTTTTTTTAAGGACATTTTAGTACCTGTTGAAAACTAAATATAGGACTATCAAGCAATATACTATTCTGTATACACTCAGTAAAGGGACATTATTTTGTCTTTTACAATTTGAAGCATTTTGCACCAAATTTTAAGGTTTTGTTGTTCAGTCACTAAGTCATGTCCAACTCGTATGTGACCCCATAGACTGCAGACAACCAGGCTCCTGTGTCCATGGGATTTCCTGGGCAAGAATAATGGCATGGGTTCCCATTTTCTTCTCCAGGGGCTGAACTGCATTTCCTATATTGGTAGATAAGTTTTTTAGCCTCAGAGTGACCAGAGACCACTGGGGGTAGATTTCATTTTTTTAAAATCTTCAGTATTCTGCTCTAATTTTCTATATGAAGCTTATGACTTTTTTATTTCCAAATGCATAGTAATATTTAAATAGTTGATGTGGATGAAGAAATATACATTATTTGCAAATATTGTTAGCATAACTTGAGTTATACAATGTCTGCTCTTATAGTTACATAGATTTAAATGCAAAATATGCTCCAGGGAGTTAAAATTAAAATATAATATTCTTTGCTAAAAATGATTTCTGCTTTGTAAAATAATATGAAGCAAGAAGTCATATTGATACAAATTTAGATAGTAATTAAAATGAACTGTTGATTTTATATTTAACAAGCCTTTCAAATTCTTTGATTTAGAAGCTTTAGTTTTCAAACAGCTGAAAATATTCACTGATGAAATTTGTCTCTAATTTTAGTAGCATATACTTATTAGTATATTTAGCTCTTATTTGAATTTTTAAAAGTATTTTCTGTATTTGTATTTGAAATTGAACTTTTTTTATTGGAGAATTATTGTTTTATAGTGTTATGGTAGTAACTGCCATACATCAATTTGAATCAGTCATAATTATATACATAAATCCCTTCTGTCATGAGCCCCCTGCACCTCATCCCTCTACGCTATCACAGAGCACCAGGTCCTGTGCTAATACTGAAGCCTCCCACTAACTTTTCTTTCACAAATAATAGTGTATGTATGTCGATGCTGCTTTCTCAGTTTTTCCTCTATTCTCATTCCTCCTCTGACATTGAACTTATCTGTTTAATGGGTTGCTCTTTATTTTCAAAATAATACTGAGAAATCTTGTTTAAATCCTGATTTATGGGAAATAAAGGAATTTATGATAAGACATTGTTCAAATTCATCTAGTCCAGTTTTTTTCATATTATAGATGAGAGAAGTTGATTCCTACATAAGTTCAATGTGTTTTTTAGATCAAAGAATTAAATGTTAATTAAGCTAGATCTGAGATCAAGGTCATCTTCTTTCTAAGTTAATGCCCTTTGTGTAACAGTAGCACCAACAGTTAATTAGTAATAAAAGCAACAGCAAGAACAATCACAACAAAAATAAGCCCAGAACTAAAATTTATTGTTTTTTCAAAAAAATATTCTTCTCCAGGGGCTGAACTGCATTTCCTATATTGGTAGATAAGTTTTTTAGCCTCAGAGTGACCAGAGACCACTGGGGGTAGATTTCATTTTTTTAAAATCTTCAGTATTCTGCTCTAATTTTCTATATGAAGCTTATGACTTTTTTATTTCCAAATGCATAGTAATATTTAAATAGTTGATGTGGATGAAGAAATATACATTATTTGCAAATATTGTTAGCATAACTTGAGTTATACAATGTCTGCTCTTATAGTTACATAGATTTAAATGCAAAATATGCTCCAGGGAGTTAAAATTAAAATATAATATTCTTTGCTAAAAATGATTTCTGCTTTGTAAAATAATATGAAGCAAGAAGTCATATTGATACAAATTTAGATAGTAATTAAAATGAACTGTTGATTTTATATTTAACAAGCCTTTCAAATTCTTTGATTTAGAAGCTTTAGTTTTCAAACAGCTGAAAATATTCACTGATGAAATTTGTCTCTAATTTTAGTAGCATATACTTATTAGTATATTTAGCTCTTATTTGAATTTTTAAAAGTATTTTCTGTATTTGTATTTGAAATTGAACTTTTTTTATTGGAGAATTATTGTTTTATAGTGTTATGGTAGTAACTGCCATACATCAATTTGAATCAGTCATAATTATATACATAAATCCCTTCTGTCATGAGCCCCCTGCACCTCATCCCTCTACGCTATCACAGAGCACCAGGTCCTGTGCTAATACTGAAGCCTCCCACTAACTTTTCTTTCACAAATAATAGTGTATGTATGTCGATGCTGCTTTCTCAGTTTTTCCTCTATTCTCATTCCTCCTCTGACATTGAACTTATCTGTTTAATGGGTTGCTCTTTATTTTCAAAATAATACTGAGAAATCTTGTTTAAATCCTGATTTATGGGAAATAAAGGAATTTATGATAAGACATTGTTCAAATTCATCTAGTCCAGTTTTTTTCATATTATAGATGAGAGAAGTTGATTCCTACATAAGTTCAATGTGTTTTTTAGATCAAAGAATTAAATGTTAATTAAGCTAGATCTGAGATCAAGGTCATCTTCTTTCTAAGTTAATGCCCTTTGTGTAACAGTAGCACCAACAGTTAATTAGTAATAAAAGCAACAGCAAGAACAATCACAACAAAAATAAGCCCAGAACTAAAATTTATTGTTTATTATGAGTTGGTCATTTTTTGGAATGTTTTAAGTAGTTCATATAAAACATATGCAATATTAGTAGTAGTATCTTAATTTTAGTAATTTAGAAGGTAAAATATTATTCTTTATTTTACATGTACATATCAGTTGTTTTTTCTTATATAAAAGTGAAAAAAAATATTTTTAAGCAAATGAGTAAATTGTTTAGGGTCACAGTGTAAGTCATAATGGACACAAAGTTTAAAATACAATTGAATTGACAAAATTATTTTTCTATATATAAGTATTTAAATACTATAAAATAAACCAGTACAAGAATTTAAATACAATTTATTATTAATCTTTCTGTAATTAGCTTTGTAACTTACACAAATTATATAAGTGATTGTCATTTTTCCCTCATCGAAATGTTTGTGAATTTCTGAAAACTGTTTCTTCAATGATTACATATCTTGTCTCTTAAAAAATTATCACTTTTGAGAAAAGTATTTATTAGTAGGAGAAGAATATGTTCATTGCAGTCTATAAAACAAAGCATATTTTGCTTTGGTGTATTTTTCTAATATTCATCTTAAAATTGATACCACACAAATGCCACATAATGTACTGCAATCTATCATTAAATGCTTTTAAAACTGAAAAGAGTCAAGTATTCTTTTTTTTTTTTTTGGCCACTTCTATTGATCTTTCATTTGCTCATCTTTGTTCTTTGGCCCATGTGGGCCTCCCATCGCAGCGGCCTCCCTCGTCGCAGAGCACCAGCTCTGGGAGCACGAACTCCAGAGTTACGGCGTAGTTGGACACATCTGTCCAGCCGCTCTGTGGCACACGGGATCTACCCAGGCCAGGGATGGAACCGGCGCCCCTTGCACGGCAAGGTGGTGTCCTTATCCGCTGGACCAACAGGGAAGCCCGAATCAAGTATTCTTATGAGCAAAACTAGAGCTAGGATGAGTCTGTTTTTTTGTTTTGTTTTTGTTTGTTTGTTTGTTTATAGTTTTCAGCATGACATTTAAAGAATTTCTTCTGTCAAAAAGAACTTGCACAGGGACTTCTCTGGTGGTCCAGTGGGTAAGGACACCACCTTGCAGTGCAAGGGGCACCGGTTCGATCCCTGGCCTGGGAAGATCCCACGTGCCGCAGAGCGGCTGGACCGATGTGTCCAATTACCCAGCCCGGAGCATGCGCCCAGAGCCGGTGCTCTGTGACAACAGATGCCACCGCAATGGGAGGCCCACACAGGCCAAAGAACGAAGATGGATGAAAATGGATAAATGAAAGACCAATAGAAGTGGCCCACCCGCCCCCTCCCTCCCCAACCCGACCCCCGCCCAAAATAAATAAATAATAATTTTTTTTTTTTTAAAAAAGAACTTGCACAGAAAAAGATTCAACAAAATATGCCTATATGGAATTAGGACTCCTCTTTTCTTCCATTAATCTAATTTATTTTATTGTATAAAGTTCTTTTATAAATGCATCTTTGCACTGTGGAAAGGTCAGCAAATGTAATAGAGAAAATTCCTGGGAGATTTATCATGGGATGTAATTTTTAAATTACCCATGTTGTCGTGCTGGACAGCATCACAAACAAAACTTATTTGAAATCACTGTTTTTTAGTTGATCTTGAAAAGCATAAAAGGTCATCCACCTCCCTACTGTGATGGAAAGTTAAAACATAAGTTAAAATATTTCAGAGAAATAGTTAACTAAGGTATAACCATCCCTGGTTTTTAATGTGTGCTACCTTTGCTCCTGCTGAAGTATTTTCAAGTGTAGGACAGATTTTATTTTCTTGGGCTACAAAAACACTGTGGGCACTAAGAGTTAGCTCAAGGAAAAGACTGAATGAACAAGTAAGCTGCTACATGAATGAAAGAGAAGCTTTTGATAAAGCTTAATTAAAAATTTGGCAGTTGATATTGAAGACATTTCATAAGTGTTATTTCTCTAAATTATACCTAATTATGATTTATTCATACAAATTTGACCCTTAATTGTATTATATATTATTAAATTCTATGAAATATTTACTGAATTTGTAAATCTACAAAAAATTAACAGAATCAGGCAGGAAGTAGAAAAAGAAGAGATGGATAAAAAAATTTTATATAAAAAAAGAAAATATTATTCAACCAAAAGCAGAGTAGGCTGCTGTAGTTCCAACTTACATTCTTCTTCCCCTGAAAAAGCAGAGATGGTTTAAAACTTATCTGCCTCTAGAGAGAGAATGCATAAATACATGAGATACAGTATCCAGTATCAAGAAAAATAGTGGAATTCATGGTTCCATTTAAGATAGATCTTTTTGAGTGAATGAAGTCATGCTTATGATTTGTTGTTGTTCAGTCACTAAGTCACGTCTGACTCTTTGTGACCTCATGGACTGAAGTGGGCCAGTCTCCTCTGTCATCCAATATCTCCTAGAGTTTTTTAAAAACATGTTCACTTGCTATCTAACCATCTTGTTCTCTGTCAGTCCCTTATCTTTTTGCCTTTGATCTTTCCCAGCACCAGGATCTTTCCCAAACTAAGCTCATGTGTACTGTCACATTTTATGTGTCAGTTGGGATGATATGACTCACTGAAAACTAAGGGTATGTGCATTTAAAAAGAAATTAAAATAAAATCAAAAATTGTTTCACTCCTCATATTTTACCAGAATGGATATTTCCATTCAAACAAAACTACTGTCAAACAAATATTCAGATTTTCATTAGGCCACATTTTATAAGAAGTCTAAGTGCCTGAGAGCTACAAAATCAGAAAAGAACAATAACAATGTGAAAAAGAATTGCAAATGGCATGCAAACAACTATTATAGGAATAGAAATAAATATGTAGCAAGTTTTAGGGCTAGCATGAAAGTATTTTCAAGTGTAGGACAGATTTTATTTTCTTGGGCTACAAAAACACTGTGGGCACTAAGAGTTAGCTCAAGGAAAAGACTGAATGAACAAGTAAGCTGCTACATGAATGAAAGAGAAGCTTTTGATAAAGCTTAATTAAAAATTTGGCAGTTGATATTGAAGACATTTCATAAGTGTTATTTCTCTAAATTATACCTAATTATGATTTATTCATACAAATTTGACCCTTAATTGTATTATATATTATTAAATTCTATGAAATATTTACTGAATTTGTAAATCTACAAAAAATTAACAGAATCAGGCAGGAAGTAGAAAAAGAAGAGATGGATAAAAAAATTTTATATAAAAAAAGAAAATATTATTCAACCAAAAGCAGAGTAGGCTGCTGTAGTTCCAACTTACATTCTTCTTCCCCTGAAAAAGCAGAGATGGTTTAAAACTTATCTGCCTCTAGAGAGAGAATGCATAAATACATGAGATACAGTATCCAGTATCAAGAAAAATAGTGGAATTCATGGTTCCATTTAAGATAGATCTTTTTGAGTGAATGAAGTCATGCTTATGATTTGTTGTTGTTCAGTCACTAAGTCACGTCTGACTCTTTGTGACCTCATGGACTGAAGTGGGCCAGTCTCCTCTGTCATCCAATATCTCCTAGAGTTTTTGAAAAACATGTTCACTTGCTATCTAACCATCTTGTTCTCTGTCAGTCCCTTATCTTTTTGCCTTTGATCTTTCCCAGCACCAGGATCTTTCCCAAACTAAGCTCATGTGTACTGTCACATTTTATGTGTCAGTTGGGATGATATGACTCACTGAAAACTAAGGGTATGTGCATTTAAAAAGAAATTAAAATAAAATCAAAAATTGTTTCACTCCTCATATTTTACCAGAATGGATATTTCCATTCAAACAAAACTACTGTCAAACAAATATTCAGATTTTCATTAGGCCACATTTTATAAGAAGTCTAAGTGCCTGAGAGCTACAAAATCAGAAAAGAACAATAACAATGTGAAAAAGAATTGCAAATGGCATGCAAACTACTGTTATAGGAATAGAAATAAATATGTAGCAAGTTTTAGGCACTATGGTAGACATTAAATGTTTGGAGAATCAATGTTTTTTGTAAATGAACCAATTAAAATACTACTTAAATATCCTTAAATATTTCTGAGAATGGCTACTAAAATGTATTTAAGAAGAAAGAGTGGCAAAAGTCTACTTTCTCTAAAAATTTGTAAAGAAGAAGCATTTATTTAAAAAGCCGAAGGATTTATGCTACTTTTTAGGCTTTATATAATCTTCTCCAATGCGATCAGTATCTTATTCTTTTGTCTTCTATTACAGAACAAACACTAAAATGTTAAGTAATTATTAATATTTGAGAAATTAAAATTATTTTCTATATTCCAAAAGTTTTCCAATCTTCTATTAAGGCTTTGTTGTTTTAGGTCTATTTCATAATCCAGTAGTGAAAAATGGTCATATAAAAAGTACAGGCATTTAAGACTGATACCTTAATGTACCCCATCATGTGAAGACAGATTATAGGCAGCTTGGTCTTATTTTGTCTTTGTTTATTTTGATTAATTGTGGAGGCAGCCATCTTCTGTTTAATGTAGAAATATGGTAAATATGACTATACTTGTCTTTTCATCTCAAGGATTTATAGACTATTTTGTAAATCAGAGATTTCCTTGATAATTTTGTGCCCAATCAGTGCTGTGTTTATAAGCAAATTTCTCTAGAGTTAAGACTGTTTAGTTTCTTTTTTTATCTTATGGCTAATCTAGAAAACTGGTAAGCAAAGAATTACCAAAACCTTGAAGAGAATTTCAACTACCAAATTTATTTTTAAGTTTATGATTTGCATAACGTTTGTAGAGGATGGCCTCTCTGTCGTTGTTAGGGCAAATGAAATCAGGTGATACAGCAAATGTGTCACCTGTAAATATATCTAAGACTTGTTCCACTCAGCTTAGAAATTCTTCTCGCTTAATCTTCAAGAAGATTTATATTCTTGAAGCTCTATAGCTCTATCTATCTCTTTATCTGTGATCAAGACTCAACTCTTGTTACAGAATTCTGATAGCAAGTAAGACACAAGAGAAAAACTCAGAACTTTTACTTTAAAATAATAGCATGATAGACAACTGTAGAGTTTTCAGTTTATGTACGATGAAACCATTACTTAGAATTTTATATGATTTTTCTGAGAATAAACTCATTGTTAGCAATTGCACTATACAAAAAATTTCTTAACTCCTTTCGTATGATCCATTTCTCTAAGCCATAAACTCTGTCTTTATAAATAACATCAGTTCAAGTATGTCATTATTCTGAATGGATAGATGTGTTGATTTATATACCTTTTATAGCAGCATTATAGACTAGCTACTGATCCTCCTCACATAGCCAATGGAGAGCCTATGGGACTGGTTGCTACCTGATTTCCCCATGATTGCATCAAAAGTCACAATCAGGAGCAAGAGGCATGTGCTTAATCATTAGGCTAGTTTGCCCTTCTTTGCCTAGTAATATTTTAAACAGGAAGTTAGGTTTTATATAAAAACAGTCTGATAGTAGCAGAATGACTGACCCAATAAGTCTCCTCTCTTTTCAGAAGGTAAGAATTATATTTTAGGATCAGGAAAATATAGGATTAAAGCATTAATGTAAGATACACTGAGAGATTGAATATACACATGTACAATGGTCATGCCATGTATAAAATTAGAAATTTGAACTAAAATAACAAATCCAAGAAACCAACCAATCATCTACAGTGACAAACCAGAATTAAGTTGGTTGTCTATAAGTCAGACTTATAGGAAGTCAGACTGCTCTCACTAGTTATCAACACAGGCTGCCACAGTCAACCCCAAATGACCAAGTCTTGATCAATACCTGAAAGACTCCCTAAGTTTTGTCTGTGTTTCAAACTTAGGACTAATCATATCAAAGAATTACCAAAACCTTGAAGAGAATTTCAACTACCAAATTTATTTTTAAGTTTATGATTTGCATAACGTTTGTAGAGGATGGCCTCTCTGTCGTTGTTAGGGCAAATGAAATCAGGTGATACAGCAAATGTGTCACCTGTAAATATATCTAAGACTTGTTCCACTCAGCTTAGAAATTCTTCTCGCTTAATCTTCAAGAAGATTTATATTCTTGAAGCTCTATAGCTCTATCTATCTCTTTATCTGTGATCAAGACTCAACTCTTGTTACAGAATTCTGATAGCAAGTAAGACACAAGAGAAAAACTCAGAACTTTTACTTTAAAATAATAGCATGATAGACAACTGTAGAGTTTTCAGTTTATGTACGATGAAACCATTACTTAGAATTTTATATGATTTTTCTGAGAATAAACTCATTGTTAGCAATTGCACTATACAAAAAATTTCTTAACCCCTTTTCGTATGATCCATTTCTCTAAGCCATAAACTCTGTCTTTATAAATAACATCAGTTCAAGTATGTCATTATTCTGAATGGATAGATGTGTTGATTTATATACCTTTTATAGCAGCATTATAGACTAGCTACTGATCCTCCTCACATAGCCAATGGAGAGCCTATGGGACTGGTTGCTACCTGATTTCCCCATGATTGCATCAAAAGTCACAATCAGGAGCAAGAGGCATGTGCTTAATCATTAGGCTAGTTTGCCCTTCTTTGCCTAGTAATATTTTAAACAGGAAGTTAGGTTTTATATAAAAACAGTCTGATAGTAGCAGAATGACTGACCCAATAAGTCTCCTCTCTTTTCAGAAGGTAAGAATTATATTTTAGGATCAGGAAAATATAGGATTAAAGCATTAATGTAAGATACACTGAGAGATTGAATATACACATGTACAATGGTCATGCCATGTATAAAATTAGAAATTTGAACTAAAATAACAAATCCAAGAAACCAACCAATCATCTACAGTGACAAACCAGAATTAAGTTGGTTGTCTATAAGTCAGACTTATAGGAAGTCAGACTGCTCTCACTAGTTATCAACACAGGCTGCCACAGTCAACCCCAAATGACCAAGTCTTGATCAATACCTGAAAGACTCCCTAAGTTTTGTCTGTGTTTCAAACTTAGGACTAATCATATAATGCCAGATATGTACCCCAACCGATCACATAGGATGCTGCTCTTCTAATTAGTTTGCCTGAATCTTCTCTGGGCTGAAACCTTTGCTTAGCATATACCTGAAGCTTTCCTTTTTTCCCTTACAAAGCTTTACAGCTTCTTTGTCTGCCTTTGAATCTTTGGCCAAACAGAAATGACAGCAGCTGATTTCTTAGCCTAGCTCTTTGCTTGTCCTTAGTTTTGTGGTCTTTATTTCCATAATATTTCGAACCTAACTCCGCTTGCTCTGGATAATGTTGGTGCAGATTATGTTATACTTAATACTATACTTATTCTGTGTAATGGCTTATGGCCAGACCATATTTGTTAAGATAGTCACTGGTTGTGCGATTTATAGAAATGTAATGAACAGATTTGGTGATGGGGGAGGGGTCACTGAATTTATATTTAGACAATTAAAAACATGAAGAAATAGTGGCAAATCACAAGAGTTGCTCATAACTTTTCCTTGTGAAGCCTAATTTCCTTTTGTGTGCTTTTAAATTTTCATCTTATTTGTTTTCCTTTCCCAGCATAATGGTGATTACCAAGAAAAGATGGGGCTGCAAATGGACTAAGTAATTTCGGAAGTTAATCTTTCCTCTATGTCTGAGGTTGATCAGTTACTTTTCTTGCATGTGGATTTATTATTTGAGATGAATGTTTCTGTCATTCTCTCTGTGTATTCTCAAGAAGATCCTTGAATTGTAGTAAGACTATAGTTGTATTTCTTTGATTCAGGGAAAGTTTATGGAATACAAAGCAAAAGATAGTTTGAAGTCAATGAAACTATATGATTGAAGAAAAATATACATTTTAAGATGTTTCCATTGGTATCTTAGCCAAGGAGATGAAAAGAAGAATGCCTATATGAGTCATGACCGTATAGAAAAGTTTCTTACATTAGTCTTAAGAGTAAAACCAAATCCAAGAAACCAACCAATCATCTACAGTGACAAACCAGAATTAAGTTGGTTGTCTATAAGTCAGACTTATAGGAAGTCAGACTGCTCTCACTAGTTATCAACACAGGCTGCCACAGTCAACCCCAAATGACCAAGTCTTGATCAATACCTGAAAGACTCCCTAAGTTTTGTCTGTGTTTCAAACTTAGGACTAATCATATAATGCCAGATATGTACCCCAACCGATCACATAGGATGCTGCTCTTCTAATTAGTTTGCCTGAATCTTCTCTGGGCTGAAACCTTTGCTTAGCATATACCTGAAGCTTTCCTTTTTTCCCTTACAAAGCTTTACAGCTTCTTTGTCTGCCTTTGAATCTTTGGCCAAACAGAAATGACAGCAGCTGATTTCTTAGCCTAGCTCTTTGCTTGTCCTTAGTTTTGTGGTCTTTATTTCCATAATATTTCGAACCTAACTCCGCTTGCTCTGGATAATGTTGGTGCAGATTATGTTATACTTAATACTATACTTATTCTGTGTAATGGCTTATGGCCAGACCATATTTGTTAAGATAGTCACTGGTTGTGCGATTTATAGAAATGTAATGAACAGATTTGGTGATGGGGGAGGGGTCACTGAATTTATATTTAGACAATTAAAACATGAAGAAATAGTGGCAAATCACAAGAGTTGCTCATAACTTTTCCTTGTGAAGCCTAATTTCCTTTTGTGTGCTTTTAAATTTTCATCTTATTTGTTTTCCTTTCCCAGCATAATGGTGATTACCAAGAAAAGATGGGGCTGCAAATGGACTAAGTAATTTCGGAAGTTAATCTTTCCTCTATGTCTGAGGTTGATCAGTTACTTTTCTTGCATGTGGATTTATTATTTGAGATGAATGTTTCTGTCATTCTCTCTGTGTATTCTCAAGAAGATCCTTGAATTGTAGTAAGACTATAGTTGTATTTCTTTGATTCAGGGAAAGTTTATGGAATACAAAGCAAAAGATAGTTTGAAGTCAATGAAACTATATGATTGAAGAAAAATATACATTTTAAGATGTTTCCATTGGTATCTTAGCCAAGGAGATGAAAAAGAAGAATGCCTATATGAGTCATGACCGTGATAGAATAGTTTCTTACTATTAGCTCTTAAGAGCTAACACACCCAGAATTTTATCAGTAACTTGAATTGATTATGCCCTCCAGAGCTGTTCTGATGGAGGTAATGGAAGGGAAGCTAGATTGATCAACTGCAAATCTGAGGCAGACCATATGGATTTCTGGTGTTTGTAATATATGTTGAGAATCAAAGAAAAAACTGAAATATGCAGTCTTGTGTACTAGTTAGGCTTCTATCAGTAACAGACTTAAAGCATGAGATAGCAGAAAATCTGATGTTCTATGGTACAAAACATAAAGTGTGTCTTCTTATTTCCTTGTTTAGCCTCTGTCTGTTCTCTGACATCTGATTGTTTTAATAGAAGTCAGCCTAAAGTCCTTACCACAGTGAAGTTTTGTTTAGTAGTTGAAGGATTGGCTCTGCTTTCTTTTCTTTAAAAGAATCCCATTTCTTGAGTGCTGCTTCAGCGATTTTCTTCAGTTAGAATAAGATAGATTATCAAGCTCATATCAGATGAGCTGTCAAGAATATTGAGCCTGTGCTGTGCAAATAAGTCTCAAACACCAAAATGACAAAGACAGCTTCAGAGAAAACTCACTGATTCCAGAATTTTAAGCACACATTAATTATAAATGAAAACCATATTTATGTTTAAAGCATTTGATTTTATAAAAACAAAAGAATAGTATCTTGATATGGTAACATAGATAACTTGTATAACATTAGAAATTTCTTTTTGATAAAATGATGATTATTTCTAAGTAGTATGAATTTTACTCCAGAGTCTGTAGTCCAACAAAGTATTCTGATTTTTAGGAAAATGAGTCTAAGTTATTCTTCTTTACATTAGCTTTAAAGACTTAGACCATATTTATAAAAATAAACTCCAATTAATAATAAAGAATTCTTATGAGGTAATATCTGTTCTTATCCATAGTGTAAATGGCAGAGTCTCTAATGGATTTGTAAGATTACTTCACTCAGTTTTTTGAAGATGCTTATAGATAAAAATTAGTGATAAGACTAAATCTAATTTTAGCATTAGAATGACCAGCAATGTATAACTTTCACTGTCTGTGTGTATTAGTTTTTCAGTCATGTCTGACTCTGTATGGCCCCATGAAGTATAACACAGCAAGCTTCTCTGTCTATAGAGTTCTCCAGGGAAGAATACGGGGGTGGGTAGCCATTCCCTTCTCTTATGGATCTTCCTGACCCAGAACTGAATTCAACAGATGCTTTACCATCCACTGCAGGCAGATTCTTTACCATCTGAACTGCTAGTCAGGCCCAGCGTTCCCTAGTATAGCATAAACAAACTCATGGTCAGTGTATAAAAAGATGTTACCAGGATGAAGTTAGCCGCTGTTATCTCCAAGTCTAGAAATTGAACTCAATGGAAATAATCCTTGTAATCGACCACTTTGTAAGCATGATACATTTATGAAATTTCAGCCTAGCTATGCATATAAAGCAGGCAATCTAAACGTGTTCTCAGCAACTAAACATAAGCCCTGAAGAGCTACTCTTTAAACGTTATATTTTTCCATAGACACTAGACTTCAAAGATATTCTGAAAAAACCCGTAAAGTTTAGAACCTAAAGAAATGCCCACAAACTTCTCACTTGATTCCCATTGACATCAGTCAGAATTCTATGTGCTTGGACTGAGGGCAAAGCATAGCCTTTTATATGGCTGACAATATGTTTGAAAGGACTACAAAAATGTCTGAAACTTCAAACACTGTGCTGACTTTACACTTCGAAAGGACACTTAGTTTTAAGAACTCAACAAATGTCTAAATATGCTGGGTTTTATGAGTTTAAGTTATTCTTCTTTACATTAGCTTTAAAGCCTTAGACAATATTTATAAAAATAAACTCCAATTAATAATAAAGAATTCTTATGAGGTAATATCTGTTCTTATCCATAGTGTAAATGGCAGAGTCTCTAATGGATTTGTAAGATTACTTCACTCAGTTTTTTGAAGATGCTTATAGATAAAAATTAGTGATAAGACTAAATCTAATTTTAGCATTAGAATGACCAGCAATGTATAACTTTCACTGTCTGTGTGTATTAGTTTTTCAGTCATGTCTGACTCTGTATGGCCCCATGAAGTATAACACAGCAAGCTTCTCTGTCTATAGAGTTCTCCAGGGAAGAATACGGGGGTGGGTAGCCATTCCCTTCTCTTATGGATCTTCCTGACCCAGAACTGAATTCAACAGATGCTTTACCATCCACTGCAGGCAGATTCTTTACCATCTGAACTGCTAGTCAGGCCCAGCGTTCCCTAGTATAGCATAAACAAACTCATGGTCAGTGTATAAAAAGATGTTACCAGGATGAAGTTAGCCGCTGTTATCTCCAAGTCTAGAAATTGAACTCAATGGAAATAATCCTTGTAATCGACCACTTTGTAAGCATGATACATTTATGAAATTTCAGCCTAGCTATGCATATAAAGCAGGCAATCTAAACGTGTTCTCAGCAACTAAACATAAGCCCTGAAGAGCTACTCTTTAAACGTTATATTTTTCCATAGACACTAGACTTCAAAGATATTCTGAAAAACCTGTAAAGTTTAGAACCTAAAGAAATGCCCACAAACTTCTCACTTGATTCCCATTGACATCAGTCAGAATTCTATGTGCTTGGACTGAGGGCAAAGCATAGCCTTTTATATGGCTGACAATATGTTTGAAAGGACTACAAAAATGTCTGAAACTTCAAACACTGTGCTGACTTTACACTTCGAAAGGACACTTAGTTTTAAGAACTCAACAAATGTCTAAATATGCTGGGTTTTATGAGTTTAATTTCAAGTTAAGAAACTTTGGGGGAATTTACTTTACAATTTGAAGGTCATAATGAGATTTAAACATCACAAATGTTGAAATAATTTAGAGAGGCTCTTAAATATGTATTAGAGTATTTCTTTCAGGCAAATTGTTGATTTATTAAATGCCTAATAAAAGCAAAATGAAATTGCTGTTCAGTCATTTGGGAAAACCAGACAAACCAAATAAAATTTCAGTGATAATAAAAAAAATGTAAAAATGAGACAAGAAAAACAACATAGAAAATACAAGGATATATTTACAAAATAAATATGACATGCTGAGTGCCATTAACTAATCATATTTGTTCATAGACTTCATGAAACTAATGTCTCAGGCTCCCAGTGTGGTGGGTCTGTGCTTATTCATCAGATGTTAGAAACTTCATTGGTTGGCACTGTCTCCTACAAGACATTTTTAGTGCTCTATTTGTGCATGGGGATATGAGGAATTCCTTTTTTATGTATAAGCATAAGGACTGAAGAACTGGTATTTAAGTATCTTTTTTTTGTGTTTCTCAGATCATGAAATTACTTATTTAATACTCTTTGTTGGTTCAGACGATTTTCTCATTTCCAAAACCAACTGTTAACATGCAAACCTACGTGGAAAGCTATAGTAGTAAGCTGCTACCAGCCAAATTATTTGTGACACAGGGGCTTCCCAAATGGCAGAGCAATAAAGAATCCACCTGCTAAGGTAGGAGACTTAAGAGACCTAGGTTCAATCCCTGGGTCAAAAGGAAATGGCGGGCTTCCCCTGGTGGCCCAGTGGGTAAGGACACCGCCTTACAATGCAGGGGGCGCCAGTTCGAGCCCTGGCCTGGGAAGATCCCACATGCCGCGGAGCGGCTGGACCGATGTGTCCAATCACCGAGCCGGAGCTCTGAAGCGCATGCGCCCAGAGCCGGCACTCTGCAGCGACAGATGCCACCGCGATGGGAGGCCCACACAGGCCAAAGAACAAAGACAGATGAAAATAGAGAAATGAAAGACCAATGGAAGTGGCCCGCCCGCTCCCCTCCCTCCCCAACCTGACCCTGGCCCAAAATAAATAATAAATAAATAAATCTTTAAAAAAAAAAAAAAAAAAGGAAATGGCAACCCCCTCCAGTATTCTTGCCAAGGAAATCCCATGGACAGGGAAGCCTGGTGTGCTACAGTCCAAAGGGTTGCAAAGAGTCAGACAGGATTCAGCTTGCAGACCCTAACACACAGTGGACCTAAAGGAAAAATAGAAAAAAAAATATGTGAAATGGATGTATTTTCAAGTAGAATATTATTACAGGAAATTTAGCAAGCTTTGGAAGTGGACAACATAGAGGGAAGTGGAAATAAAGATCTCCAAGGTGATTTTTTTATTACTTTCCTGTTTCTTTTTTATTTCTTTTTCACTAATTTTTAATTTGTTTATATTTTTATAGAGCTTTGTTGTTCACATACATGTATGTTCCAAAATCAGTCATATGCATATACCTGTCCCCCTCCTACAACCTCCCCCCTCCCAGTGCCCCCGATACCACCCCTCCAGGCTGTCGAACCATGCCCCTGAAGGATCCTCTATTCCAACAGTGCAATGACAATAGCTATCTTTTTCACATATGATAGTATAACTTCCCAGGTTACTCCCTCTATGCCTCCCAACCACTGTTCATTCCCGTCAATGTCCATGTGTCTGTCCTCTTTGTCTGTTTTTCCATGTTCTAGCTCTTGTATGGAGAGCTGCAATGAACATTGGGGTACAGGTGCTTTTTTCAGCTTTGATTTTTTCAGGGTATAAGCCTAATAGTGGAATTGCTGAGTCGTATGGTGCTTCTATTTTTAGTTTTTTAAGGAATATCCATACTGTCATCCATAGAGGCTGTATCAGTTTACATTCCCACCAGCAATACAAGAGTGCTCCCTTTTCTCTGCACCCTCTCCAGCATTTACTGTCTGTAGATTTGCTGATGATGGCCATTCTGACTGGTGTGAGGTGATATCTCATTGTAGTTTTGATTTGCATTTCTCTAATGATAAGCGAGGTTGAGCATCGTTTCACATGCTTTTTGGCCATCTGTATGTCCTCTTTGGAGAGGTGTATGTTTAGGTCCTTTTCCCATTTTTTGATTGGGTTGTTCATTTTTCCAGTGCTGAGTTGTCTGAGTTGCTTGTAGATATTGGAGACTAATTCTGTTGTTTTCATTTGCTAAGATTTTTCTCCCACTCTGTGGGTTGTCTGTTCAGCTTTTTTGTAGTTTCTTTTGCTATACAAAAGCTTTCAAGTTTCACTAGGTCCTGCATGTTAATTTTTGTTTTTAGTTCCGCTATTCTAGTAGGTGGGTCAGAGAAGATCTTGCTTTGATTTATGTCCTTGAGTGTTTTGCCTATATTCTCCTCTCAAAGTTTTATCATTTCTGATCTTACATTTAGATCTTTAATCCATTTTGAGTTTATCTTTGTGTATTCTTCTGCTTTTGGATGGAAAGTCCTAAAGATATACATGAGGTTCATCTTTCCTAGTGTGTCACTTAAGACATGTGTTTCTTATCTATTTTTTTTCTTTTTCTTTTTTTTAGATTTGTGTTTCTTTATTAATTTTCTGTTTTGATGATCTGTCCATTGGTGTGAGAGGAGTGTTAAAGTCTCCTACTATCATTGTATTATTGTTGATTTCTTCTTTTATGTCTGAAAGTGTTTGTCTTTTGTATTGGGGTGCTCCTGTGTTGGGTACATAGATATTTATGATTGTTATGTCTTTCTCTTGGATAGATCCCTGATCATTATGTAGGGAGCTGCTTTATCTCTTGTAATCTTCTTTATTTTAAAGTCTATTTTGTCTGATATGAGGATTGCTACTCCAGCTTTCTTTTGATTTCCATTTTCATGGCCATTTGACTATAAGCCTAATAGTGGAATTGCTGAGTCGTATGGTGCTTCTATTTTTAGTTTTTTAAGGAATATCCATACTGTCATCCATAGAGGCTGTATCAGTTTACATTCCCACCAGCAATACAAGAGTGCTCCCTTTTCTCTGCACCCTCTCCAGCATTTACTGTCTGTAGATTTGCTGATGATGGCCATTCTGACTGGTGTGAGGTGATATCTCATTGTAGTTTTGATTTGCATTTCTCTAATGATAAGCGAGGTTGAGCATCGTTTCACATGCTTTTTGGCCATCTGTATGTCCTCTTTGGAGAGGTGTATGTTTAGGTCCTTTTCCCATTTTTTGATTGGGTTGTTCATTTTTCCAGTGCTGAGTTGTCTGAGTTGCTTGTAGATATTGGAGACTAATTCTGTTGTTTTCATTTGCTAAGATTTTTCTCCCACTCTGTGGGTTGTCTGTTCAGCTTTTTTGTAGTTTCTTTTGCTATACAAAAGCTTTCAAGTTTCACTAGGTCCTGCATGTTAATTTTTGTTTTTAGTTCCGCTATTCTAGTAGGTGGGTCAGAGAAGATCTTGCTTTGATTTATGTCCTTGAGTGTTTTGCCTATATTCTCCTCTCAAAGTTTTATCATTTCTGATCTTACATTTAGATCTTTAATCCATTTTGAGTTTATCTTTGTGTATTCTTCTGCTTTTGGATGGAAAGTCCTAAAGATATACATGAGGTTCATCTTTCCTAGTGTGTCACTTAAGACATGTGTTTCTTATCTATTTTTTTTCTTTTTCTTTTTTTTAGATTTGTGTTTCTTTATTAATTTTCTGTTTTGATGATCTGTCCATTGGTGTGAGAGGAGTGTTAAAGTCTCCTACTATCATTGTATTATTGTTGATTTCTTCTTTTATGTCTGAAAGTGTTTGTCTTTTGTATTGGGGTGCTCCTGTGTTGGGTACATAGATATTTATGATTGTTATGTCTTTCTCTTGGATAGATCCCTGATCATTATGTAGGGAGCTGCTTTATCTCTTGTAATCTTCTTTATTTTAAAGTCTATTTTGTCTGATATGAGGATTGCTACTCCAGCTTTCTTTTGATTTCCATTTGCATGGAATATATTTTTCCATCCTTCACTTTCAATCTATAATTGTCTTTAGATCTGAGGTGGGTTTCTTGTAGACAGCATATATATGGGTCTTGTTTTTTATCCATTTAGTGAGTCTGTGTCTTTTGGTTGGGACATTCAGTCCATTTACATTTGGGGTAATTACTGATACAAATGATCCTATTGTCATCTTAAATGTTATGGTTGGTTAGTTTTATAGATCTTTTTCTTCTCCTGTATTTATTGTATGTAGAAGTCCTTTTAACACTTGTTGTAAAGCTGGTTTGGTGGTACAGAATTCTCTTAATTTTTGCTTATCTGTAAAACTTTCGATTTCACCATCAATTTTGAATGAGATCCTTGAAAGAGTATTCTCAGTTGAGGATTCTTCTCTTTCATTGCTTTAAATGTGTCCTGCCATTCTCTTCTAGCCTACAGGGTTTCTATTGAGAGGTCAGCAGTTTGTCATATAGGATTTCCCTTGTATGTTACATGCTGTTTGTCCATTGAAGCTCTAAGTATTCTGTCTTTGTGCTTAGTCTGTCTTAGCTTGATTAATACATGTCTTGGCATGTTTCTCCTAGGATTTATCCTGTATGAGACTCTTTGTGCTTCTTGAACTTGATTGACTATTTCCTTTCCCATGCTGGGTAAGTTTTCAACTATCTCTTCAAAAATCTTTTCATATGCTTTCTTTTTCTCTTCTTCTTCTGACATCCCTATTATTTGGATGTTGATCCATGTGATATTATCCCAGAGGTCTCTGAGGCTGTCCTCAGTTCTTTTCATTCTTTGCTCTTTTTTCTGTTCTTCAGCCACCATTTCCACCATTCTGTCTTCCAGCTTGCTTATCCATTATTCCGCCACGGATACTCTACTATTGAGTCCTTCCATAGTATTTTTAAGCTCAGCAATTGAACTGTCTCTTTTATTTGTTTTTTAAGTTCTTGCATGTTTTTCTCCAATGTGTCAATTTTCTCTATTATTCTATTTTCAGAGTTTTGAATCATCTTTACTATCACTCTTCTGAATTCTCTTTCTGATAGATTGTCTATTTCTTCTTCAGTCATTTGGGTCTATATGTTTATAGTTTGTTCCTTCATCTGTACAGTGTTTTTCTGTCTCTTCATTTTTATGTGTTTTTTGATGCTTTATGTTTGAGTCTTGGCATCGGTGTTTTCTCTCTGGGGACTCCTAGTTTTGATATTTGACTAGTGTGTGGAGAGTCCACCACCATCTTCACTCTGCCTCTCTGCTTTCCTATTTCTTATCATAACTCTTCATCAAATTAAAAGGTGGCCCTAAAGTTTGAACATGGGTATTCCTGTTATTTATTGATTTCTAACTGCAAAAACACACTGCATGATCTGTTGACTTTTCATGTTGGGCTGAATTCCTTTAACCACTCAGTACAGAATTCAGGATACAGGCTAGTGAAATCTGGTGGAAAGTTACATTTTGTGATTTACCAGGAAATCTTTGTTTATTGAAAATATATTTAAATAAAAGTTTCAGTCAATAGTTACTCCAAAAGGATTCTTCTCTTTCATTGCTTTAAATGTGTCCTGCCATTCTCTTCTAGCCTACAGGGTTTCTATTGAGAGGTCAGCAGTTTGTCATATAGGATTTCCCTTGTATGTTACATGCTGTTTGTCCATTGAAGCTCTAAGTATTCTGTCTTTGTGCTTAGTCTGTCTTAGCTTGATTAATACATGTCTTGGCATGTTTCTCCTAGGATTTATCCTGTATGAGACTCTTTGTGCTTCTTGAACTTGATTGACTATTTCCTTTCCCATGCTGGGTAAGTTTTCAACTATCTCTTCAAAAATCTTTTCATATGCTTTCTTTTTCTCTTCTTCTTCTGACATCCCTATTATTTGGATGTTGATCCATGTGATATTATCCCAGAGGTCTCTGAGGCTGTCCTCAGTTCTTTTCATTCTTTGCTCTTTTTTCTGTTCTTCAGCCACCATTTCCACCATTCTGTCTTCCAGCTTGCTTATCCATTATTCCGCCACGGATACTCTACTATTGAGTCCTTCCATAGTATTTTTAAGCTCAGCAATTGAACTGTCTCTTTTATTTGTTTTTTAAGTTCTTGCATGTTTTTCTCCAATGTGTCAATTTTCTCTATTATTCTATTTTCAGAGTTTTGAATCATCTTTACTATCACTCTTCTGAATTCTCTTTCTGATAGATTGTCTATTTCTTCTTCAGTCATTTGGGTCTATATGTTTATAGTTTGTTCCTTCATCTGTACAGTGTTTTTCTGTCTCTTCATTTTTATGTGTTTTTTGATGCTTTATGTTTGAGTCTTGGCATCGGTGTTTTCTCTCTGGGGACTCCTAGTTTTGATATTTGACTAGTGTGTGGAGAGTCCACCACCATCTTCACTCTGCCTCTCTGCTTTCCTATTTCTTATCATAACTCTTCATCAAATTAAAAGGTGGCCCTAAAGTTTGAACATGGGTATTCCTGTTATTTATTGATTTCTAACTGCAAAAACACACTGCATGATCTGTTGACTTTTCATGTTGGGCTGAATTCCTTTAACCACTCAGTACAGAATTCAGGATACAGGCTAGTGAAATCTGGTGGAAAGTTACATTTTGTGATTTACCAGGAAATCTTTGTTTATTGAAAAATATATTTAAATAAAAGTTTCAGTCAATAGTTACTCCATGGGTTAGGAAATGAAAAAGAGAACTTCATTCAGGGACAATGGAATACTACTTAGCAGTACATACAGGCAATTGCAATGCCCCAAAAAGATGGATGGAATACCAGATAGAAAGCTATAGCAGACTTCTGGATTCCCTCTTAGGTTTAGCCATTATAGTAACTCTGTGAGGTGCTAGAAGAGAGGCTTAGGATCTGTTTTAGCAGAGGACTTGAAGGAAGGTTGATGAAGCAGTTTTTGGTAACAGTACTGAAGTGTTTCAGCTTTTTATGAACTGGTTTCATCTTTATTGTACACTATGAGAACTCTGAAGGCATCATCTCACATGTAACCGTTTTCCTTGGCATAAAATTTTTATTTACAAGTACAAGCAAATATATTCAAAGACATATGTTGTTCCTGTGCATCTATCCTCACACTATATACTACTCAAGATCAGCAATATGCCTCTCATATAAGTTGAAGTCCTGTTGTGATAGAATTTGGATGTGGAGACCTGGGGATGATTCGGTCATGAGGGTGGTTCCCTAATGTTAAAAGTCTATAGTTTTATCTGCCAGGATGGATACCTAGTAGAGAACAGGGCTCAGAGGAGTCTGACTACAATTTGATCAAGGAAGACTCTGTCAACAAGAACTGCGCTTCACGATGACAGTGATCTTATCTTTATGTAGTGAAATGAAATCTTAATTTTCTCAAATCTTTTTTAACACACATTGCTCCAAAGAATTCTATCTAAAAGTTCCTAACCACAAATAAGTTTGGATGAATAGAGATTTTTAAAAAATGTGAAATATTGACATCATGTGTGATTTATGCTTCACGATCATTTATATATATATATATATATGCAGGCCAGGTTTTTAACATATCCCTTTGTGTACTGCAGTATATATCAGTTTATGTGAATGGATGAATTAATGAATGGTCACAAAATGCTTCAAAAATGTATATTTTGTATTTTAAAATAGTCAGATTCTACTGTAGTTGTGTCATGAATTTATGATACATTTGACATTCTGGAGAATGTATTATTTTACATAGAGCAGCTATAGTTTAGATTTCCCTGAAGACAGACCTGGAGACAAGTAGTATATTTAAAAGGAACTCCTAGTAAGAATATGTCTGATAGGTAAGTAGAGAAATGAAATGGAGGAAGAAGGAAAATGACAGAGGATACACATGTAAATACATCCTTTCAAGGTGATATTAAGGCTTTGTTGGCTATAACTGCCAGAATGCTCAGAAAATACATCTTAAAATTATGGCTCCTGGGCAGATGATGCTGAGGTTTATGTTGCTTAGTTGCTAAGTCATGTCTTATTCTTTATGGCCCCATGCATTGTAGACTTCCAAGCTTCTCTGTCCATGGATTCTCAGGCAAGAATACTGGAGTGAGTTGCCATTTTATTTTCCAGGGAATTGTTTCAGCCCATGGATCAAGCCCAGGACTCCTGCACTGCAAGCAGATTTTTTACCAGATAAGTCACTAGGGAAGCCTGCTGGGATATATATTCACCATCTTACTCCTCATTAATGTAAATCTCTGGGGTCATTTCCTCTTTGGCCAAAAAAATTGCGTTCCTGTGCATCTATCCTCACACTATATACTACTCAAGATTGAAGTACCTGTTGTGATAGAATTTGGATGTGGAGACCTGGGGATGATTCGGTCATGAGGGTGGTTCCCTAATGTTAAAAGTCTATAGTTTTATCTGCCAGGATGGATACCTAGTAGAGAACAGGGCTCAGAGGAGTCTGACTACAATTTGATCAAGGAAGACTCTGTCAACAAGAACTGCGCTTCACGATGACAGTGATCTTATCTTTATGTAGTGAAATGAAATCTTAATTTTCTCAAATCTTTTTTAACACACATTGCTCCAAAGAATTCTATCTAAAAGTTCCTAACCACAAATAAGTTTGGATGAATAGAGATTTTTAAAAAATGTGAAATATTGACATCATGTGTGATTTATGCTTCACGATCATTTATATATATATATATATATGCAGGCCAGGTTTTTAACATATCCCTTTGTGTACTGCAGTATATATCAGTTTATGTGAATGGATGAATTAATGAATGGTCACAAAATGCTTCAAAAATGTATATTTTGTATTTTAAAATAGTCAGATTCTACTGTAGTTGTGTCATGAATTTATGATACATTTGACATTCTGGAGAATGTATTATTTTACATAGAGCAGCTATAGTTTAGATTTCCCTGAAGACAGACCTGGAGACAAGTAGTATATTTAAAAGGAACTCCTAGTAAGAATATGTCTGATAGGTAAGTAGAGAAATGAAATGGAGGAAGAAGGAAAATGACAGAGGATACACATGTAAATACATCCTTTCAAGGTGATATTAAGGCTTTGTTGGCTATAACTGCCAGAATGCTCAGAAAATACATCTTAAAATTATGGCTCCTGGGCAGATGATGCTGAGGTTTATGTTGCTTAGTTGCTAAGTCATGTCTTATTCTTTATGGCCCCATGCATTGTAGACTTCCAAGCTTCTCTGTCCATGGATTCTCAGGCAAGAATACTGGAGTGAGTTGCCATTTTATTTTCCAGGGAATTGTTTCAGCCCATGGATCAAGCCCAGGACTCCTGCACTGCAAGCAGATTTTTTACCAGATAAGTCACTAGGGAAGCCTGCTGGGATATATATTCACCATCTTACTCCTCATTAATGTAAATCTCTCTGGGGTCATTTCCTCTTTGGCACTTTCAGTCCATCCAGTGTAAGAACCAAAGAAATTGCCAGTTGCCAAAGATGCACTTGGACTGAAAGTTCATTTGTGTGTGTAGAAAATATTTGAAAGAGATTCCCAGGGTTGAGCTAAATATATATGTACTGGGTAGTGGCAGTATCTTCTCCAAATAATTGAAACTGGAATTATTTTGAAGTGCCCATATTTAATTAATACTGCATATGAGGTAATATTTTTACTTAGGTAAAGTTTATAATGAGAAAAGGAGATAAAATAGTCTTTTAAGTCCACAAAAGAGGGTTATTATATTCTGGCTTACTCTCCTGAAATAGAAACCTTTGATGCTCAGGGATAATAATGCATCTGGAAAGAAAAGTGAAATATTAAAATTGGCACATGCAATTAGGTGATAGTTATTGGAACAAAAATCTGGCATTGTTGTGATGGAGTGTTACCATTCAGCAGAACCAGATGAATCTCAGTCTGAAAATGGATCCATTAACCTTCAAAACTTATTTAAGTAGAGGCTATATCTCTAAATGATTTGAAATGAGAGTATACAAGAATTACCTATCAATATATTTAGTAATATCAAAAGATTGCTATTTCTATCCTTATTTATTTTATGAATTATTTTGTATGCATTCTGGCCATTACACTGAATAGCTTATAATGCATGCATGCATACATGCTCAGTTACTTCAGTCGTGGTCAGACTCTTGGTGAGTTTATGGACTGTAGCCTGCCAGTCTTCCCTCTCCATGGGATTCTCTAGACAAGAGTACTGTAACGGGTTGCCATGCCTTCCTCCAGAGAATCTTCTGGCTCCAGAGATTGAGCCCACATCTCCTGCATTGCAGGCAGGTTCTTTACCCACTGAGCCATCTGGGAAGCCAGGTCTTAAAATAAGTCAGTCAGTGTGGAAAACTTAGTCTTGTTCCTAAGCTGAATTTTAAAAATGTCTTCTTTATGATATTCAGTCATATAGTAATTATTTTCCCAAATTAATTCTGTGCATTGCTTATGAAAGCATTCATTTAGTACTATAAATACCTGGGTTAATATCTTTATTCAACTTAAAGTTATTTACCAATATAGTGAATATTAAATGAACAGGGAGCTTAAGACTTTCTCTTTTTTTTCCTTGAACAATGCTACATAAATCACATGCTATGACTATAAATTTTGAAAAGAATATATATACAAAGGTTATGCATTACTATAAAACATTAGTCCTCATATTACATATAACCCTCTTCGATATGCTATTGCATGTAAGTTCCTGCGCCTGATGCACCATAAGGCCAAATGATACTGAAAAGGGGGAGTTTGGAGCAGAGAAAGTTTTATTGTAGGGTTATACAAACTTCAGGAGGTGGTGAGGGACAGGAAGACTTGGCATGCTGCAGTCCACAGGGTCAACAAAGAGTCAGACACAACTGGGCAACTGAAAAACAACTACTTTCAAAGAGATGGGTGGCTTGAAACTCCAGTCTCCCCAAAGGGTTGCAGGGAAACATTTTGAAGACCAGGTGAGGGAAAGACAGAGGGTCATAGGGTATGTCAGTTCATGCACAATTCTCTGATTGTTGATGTTGAGGTAACAGGGTGATGGTCACATTATCAATTCTTAGGTTCCAGTAGATCAGGGCTATGTGCTTATTGTCATCAAGTTGTTAATTTCTTCCATTTAGTGGTGGCTTTTAGCATCTGTAAAACTCAGGAAATATGCATGCCGTAGTAATATCTAGGTACTTCTAAGATAAGCTACAGTAGAGGATATGGGGGAGGATCTGCTCTGGGAATGCCCCATACGATCCCATTCAGTTGCAGATAGGCTTCAAAACTTGCTCTGCTTTACAATAAAACCTATATGCAGATAATATTACTATAGAAAAATACATGTCATGGATATTCAAAAGTATTCTATTGTAATATGTCATATACTAATATTTTTAGAATGTAGAAATTAGAAATAAATAAATATTTAAAATATATGAAAAAATAGAACAATTTTCTTATCTCCTAGCTGCAGAATTCATGCTTGGTAGATATTAAAAAAAATTGAAGTGAAGCATACTAATAACTGTGCGCATTTTAATCTCAGATTGAAAAGTAATCAAAATATTTTCCTTAAATAGCAGCCTGGCTAGCTTAGTCAGTAGAGCATGACACTCTAATATTTTCCTATAAATTTGGTTTTTAGTCATCAAGTGATAAATGATGCCATGTAAGTGCCCTTTATGGGGCCTCCCAGGTGGGCTCAGTGATTAAAGAACCTGCCTGCAACGCAAGAGTCAGAAGACAGAGGTTAGGTAAGTGGTAGACATGGATTCTATCCCTGGGTCAGGAAGTTCCCCTGGAGGAGAGTATAGCAACCCACTCCAATATTCTTGCTTGGAGAGCCTCATAGACAGAGAAGCCTGATGGACCACAGTCCATAGGGTCACAAAAGAGTTGGACACAATTGAAGCGACTGAGAAGGCATACATGCAAGGGGCCTTTATATTTAAATAATGATATTCTATTATTAAAAAAAGTTTGAGAAATATCAATCTTGATTTTTTTTAAGAAAATATGTGTGTGTCTATTTAAAGAAATTTTACTTATTCTTTTTGTAAACTGGTAGTCTTTTTCTTTTTCTTCTCCTTTTTTTCCTGGCTAGAATCTCCGTTATGAGGAAGAGAAGTAGTGAAAGGGATGATCCTTATCTTGCTCCTGGTCTTACCAGTAACACTGAGTTCAAATTTTTCTGGAGTTTTTTAGTGAAATCTGAAATTGATCCCTGTATACAGAAAGTAAGGAGAGACTGAAGAAGAAGCAGACCACTCTAGATTAGTAAGTTTCACTTTTAATAAATAAGGGAACTTACATAGGAGGCTTATCTTGGGGCATGCAAAAGAAGCAGATTTTGCCCATGCCCACCAGAATCTTAAAAAGTTATACATGAGCTATAACTATGTTCATTCACATGTAACCTTCCAATAGGCTCCGCAACGTGTTTCCTATCAAGACTGAGTCTTTGAAACAGCTACTACTATGGGAGCAGAACATACATTCCAAGGACAGGAGGCAATCTGAGGCGTCATTGGTTGCCCATATCCACGTTTTGGGTCAACCGTGGTCAACCTTTCTCGCTGACATCCGTAAGGAAACCCTTAACTCTACCACCATTAACTATTCTGTTAGCCACTGTGCCATGATAGATGGTGTATCATGTTGGAGAGAGTTCCTTCTATTCCTAACTGCTAAAACATTTTATAAAGCAGAGATGTTGGGTTTTGCCAACTGCTTTGTTTGAATCATTGATCACTTTTTTCTTTTTTTAATTTGATAAATTACATGGATTGATTTAAAGTACATGGACTGATTTTTTTTTTTTAAAGACTTATTTATTTATTTATTTTTGGGCAGGGGTCGGGTTGGGGAGGGAGGGGAGCAGGCGAGCCACGTTTATTGGTCTTTCGTTTGTCTGTTTTCATCTGTCTTTGTTCCTTGGCTCCTGTGGGCCTCCCATTGCGGTGGCGTCTGTCGTTGCTGAGCGCTGGCTCTGGGCGCATGCGCTCCAGAGCTCCGGCTCGGTGATTGGACACATAGGTCCAGCCCCTCCGCGGCACGTGGGATCTTCCCAGGCCAGGGATCGAACCGTCGCCCCTTGCACTGCAAGGCGGTGTCCTTACCCACCAGGGGAAGCCCATGGATTGATTTTTGAATCAACCTTGCATTCCTTGACTTCACTTGATGCATTATAATTATCTTGATGAAGCCATTTTACTACAATGTTCAGAATTTCTGCATCTGTTTTCATAAAGGCTGTTATTTTATGTTATGAAAATTTTGGGCTTCTGTAATCTTGTTGTCTAGTTTTAATATCAGGATAATAACCAGTTTATAGGGTGAGATGGGAAATTTTTCACTTTTTTAATTTTCTGGAGGAGTTTGTACAGAATTGGTGCCATTATCTACCTCGAATGTTGCATAAAATTCACTACTTGCACTAATGCAAACGTCTGGTTTGGGAGGTTTCCTTGTATAAAAGACTTTTAACTACAAATTTAATACATTTCATTAACATACTGCTAGTCATATGTTTCTTCTTGATGTTGCTTCTCTAGTTTGTGTGTTTCAAGGAGTTCATTCCTGTCACATGCACTGTCAAATTTGCTGGCAAAAGTTGTTTATAATATTTCTTTTGTTATCTTTATGATCTGTAATGAAAGCACCTCTCTCTTTTCAGACCTAGGTCATTTTTGCTGTCTCTCCTCTTTTTATTTTCTTTTTTTTTTCCTTTATTCATTTCTCCTATCAGATTAGTGAGGGGTTTATCAACTTTATTGATTTTTTCAAAGAATCAGCTTTTGGTTACACTTATTTTTTCTATTTTCTGTTATCTTGATTTCTTCTTTGATTTTTATTACTTTGCTTTACTTACTTGGATTTATATATATATATATATATATATATATATATATATTTTTTTTTTTTTTTGCTAGGAGCTACTGAGCTGGAGGACTTCCCTGTTGGATCAGAAGGTAAAGAAATCACCTGGAATACAGGAGACAAAGAAGACCCACGTTCCATTCTTGGGTTGGGAAGATCCCCTGGAGGAGGAAATGGCAACACACTCCAGTGATATTGCCTAGGAAATCCCATGTATGGAGGAGCCTGACAGGCTATTGTCCAAAGGGCTGCAAAAGAGTCAGACCCAACTGAGCAACTAAGCCCACGGAGTTAGAAGGTGGTAAGTAAAAGAAGTCAGAATGCAAGTTATAATAAGGTATGTATTCACTTACTCCTGGAGTATAAGTGAGAGGCTCGACTGTGGAAATCCCTGCTCCACACCTGTTCCTTTTTCCTCTATTTGCACCCCAGGCCCTAGAGGGAGGTTAGGTGGATTGGCACACAGGTGGAGGCCATCTAACTGCTGAGTAGCCTAGAATTTAAAAAGCTGCTGCAGGTTTATGGAATTAGAGGCGAGAGAAGGGAAGTGGGGAGTTACTCAGGAGTGGGAAGGTTATAAGAACCAAGTTAGAGTATGAAACATTGTCATCCAAGTTTCCCTCTTCTTCCCCAATAAAGAGCTCTCCCTCAGAGCTTCCTGAAGAGGAAGGCCTCAGCAGAAAATTCCAGATAAAGAGGCCTCTAAATGAAGGCCTGAGCTACAAATTTGTCTATATATAAGAGCACAGTTTGTGAGGTCTGAGTCTTTTGAAAGCAACTCCTTACAGACGCTGCAACACGCTGGCTATCCAGGCTCCGGGGCTGCTGTGTGGTGAGTAGCTTTTCCCTGGGACTGAAGATGGTCAGGTACAACTTTTCTAATTATTTATGGTTAGGTCTGAGAAAAATTGTACTTTGGTTTTCAAGAACTGAACTTTTTGGTTTCCTTTCTCCCTATATTTTATTAGAAAGAAACTCCGGATATTTCTTTTTCAACTTTTCCTCTTTTTTTTAATATATCAAAATCCATTTAAAATTTAACAATGGTGCTTCTAAGTTTTCCCCTTCCTAACATCGCTATTTATTGCTACAAATTCCACCTTCCACAATGACTGCTTCAGTGACACTCTGTAAATGTCAGTATATTTTGTGAACATTTTTGTTCATGCAAAATACTCTTATTTTCCTTTAAAATTATTATCTGAGCACATATAATTCTTTATTGTTCTGGTTTATACTGTAAGGGCATGATTTGAGTGATGTTATATTTATGAGACTTAATTTATGATGAAGAATACAGTCCATCTTGGCAAATGTTCTATGTATATTTGAAGTAAATCTGTACTCAACAGTTGTTTGTTGCATGTTCTGTAATTGTGTTAATTAGGTCCAGCTGGTTGATATTTGTAGTCATGTTTTCTATATACTTGCTGATTTTTAATTTGTTTGTGCTATCACTTGTTGAAGGTAAGTAATAAAATCTCCAAATATTTTTGCAAAGTTTATGTTTCTCTTTGCAGTTCTATCAGGTTTTGTTTATTGTTTTATGAAATTGTCACTTGGATTGTAAATATTTAGAGTTTTAATTACTTGTGATAACTGCTTGTGTAGGTACTATTTTAAACTTTTACCTTATTTTAAAATAACTTTGTGATGATAATGGGATATCTGAAGAAAGCAAAGTGGAAGAGTATTCACTGTTTGAATACAGTTTTGTTCTACACTTTTTTTTTTTTGTCTCAAAATGGTATTTTTTTGGTTGGAACAGTTTTACTTAAGAAATCTCTAATCAGGTAATTAAAAGCATGTGTTTCTTATAGTTTGCTATTTTATAGTGGTTTAACGTGATTTTTCTGTTGGCTTAAGTGAGTTCAATTCCTTGAAATTCTTTTTACTTTTACTCGGTCATCATCAGTAGATCTGTGTTTTGATATACAGCAGTGGTTTTACTTTTCATTTTTTTTGTTTTTGTTTTAATTAATTCAAGCACATTTTTTTGACTTTGGTTTTCAAGAACTGAACTTTTGGTTTCCTTTCTCCCTATATTTTATTAGAAAGAAACTCCGGATATTTCTTTTCAACTTTTCCTCTTTTTAATATATCAAAATCCATTTAAAATTTAACAATGGTGCTTCTAAGTTTCCCCTTCCTAACATCGCTATTTATTGCTACAAATTCCACCTTCCACAATGACTGCTTCAGTGACACTCTGTAAATGTCAGTATATTTTGTGAACATTTTTGTTCATGCAAAATACTCTTATTTTCCTTTAAAATTATTATCTGAGCACATATAATTCTTTATTGTTCTGGTTTATACTGTAAGGGCATGATTTGAGTGATGTTATATTTATGAGACTTAATTTATGATGAAGAATACAGTCCATCTTGGCAAATGTTCTATGTATATTTGAAGTAAATCTGTACTCAACAGTTGTTTGTTGCATGTTCTGTAATTGTGTTAATTAGGTCCAGCTGGTTGATATTTGTAGTCATGTTTTCTATATACTTGCTGATTTTTAATTTGTTTGTGCTATCACTTGTTGAAGGTAAGTAATAAAATCTCCAAATATTTTTTGCAAAGTTTATGTTTCTCTTTGCAGTTCTATCAGGTTTTGTTTATTGTTTTATGAAATTGTCACTTGGATTGTAAATATTTAGAGTTTTAATTACTTGTGATAACTGCTTGTGTAGGTACTATTTTAAACTTTTACCTTATTTTAAAATAACTTTGTGATGATAATGGGATATCTGAAGAAAGCAAAGTGGAAGAGTATTCACTGTTTGAATACAGTTTTGTTCTACACTTTTTTTTTTTTGTCTCAAAATGGTATTTTTTTGGTTGGAACAGTTTTACTTAAGAAATCTCTAATCAGGTAATTAAAAGCATGTGTTTCTTATAGTTTGCTATTTTATAGTGGTTTAACGTGATTTTTCTGTTGGCTTAAGTGAGTTCAATTCCTTGAAATTCTTTTTACTTTTACTCGGTCATCATCAGTAGATCTGTGTTTTGATATACAGCAGTGGTTTTACTTTTCATTGTGGTTTTAATTTATTAATTAAATATGTTGTTTGATTTTAAAACATTTGCTGTCAATAGTTTTGCTTTCATGTCATTATTTTGTGTATTCACCTTTATGGTTTTATTTCACCATTCTCTTGCTCTTTTTTTTTTTTTTTTTAAGCATAAATCCCCCCTCTACAATATTTCCTTCTATATCTGACTTTTAGAGAGCATACAATGTTGTGTTTATTCTTTTGTTCATATGTGACAGTTTTTCCTGGCATTCTGATACTGGTTTGCTTCCTTTTCAAGTTAATATTTGTTCTTCTTGCTGTGTTTTTGTTCTGGAGTAAACTGAAACGTTAAATGAAAGAAGACAATAATAAGGCAATGTGTTGTATGAGGGAACTCATTCTTTGTTCTTTTTCTGAAACTTGAAGAAATGTTCTTGAAACAAACTAGTAAAGTGACAACCAGAAATCTGGACATTTTTTAGAAAAGGATACCTTGAATGGTCTTGGATCTTCTAATATGTAGTTCGGAGTCATATGTCTTGAGGCTGTCTGAGCACAAGTTGCAAAAGAACTTTCAGACACACGGTGCTGCAGAAAGGAGTAACTTTATTAAGAACAAAGGGCAGAGATAAAGTGGGCACCGTGAGTGCAGTGGGCCAACCTTTGTCAGACCAGGGAAAGCTGATGGTTTTCATGGGTTAATCACCAATTTTTATACCCTCAAGACAAAGAAAATTCCTACTGGATTGTTGGTGTTTGGTGATTGGTTGGGGAGCTATGTGATGCTTACTGAATTGGATATCTTTGCTTAATTTGGAGTCAGGAGGCTTGTTAATGACTATCAGGTTACAAAGGGGTTCAGTCAACCTCGGAGATGCCCTTAATTCGAGTTTGCCTCATGCCTGTGGTTTTGGTTGGAACAGTTTTACTTAAGAAATCTCTAATCAGGTAATTAAAAGCATGTGTTTCTTATAGTTTGCTATTTTATAGTGGTTTAACGTGATTTTTCTGTTGGCTTAAGTGAGTTCAATTCCTTGAAATTCTTTTTACTTTTACTCGGTCATCATCAGTAGATCTGTGTTTTGATATACAGCAGTGGTTTTACTTTTCATTGTGGTTTTAATTTATTAATTAAATATGTTGTTTGATTTTAAAACATTTGCTGTCAATAGTTTTGCTTTCATGTCATTATTTTGTGTATTCACCTTTATGGTTTTATTTCACCATTCTCTTGCTCTTTTTTTTTTTTTTTTTAAGCATAAATCCCCTCTACAATATTTCCTTCTATATCTGACTTTTAGAGAGCATACAATGTTGTGTTTATTCTTTTGTTCATATGTGACAGTTTTTCCTGGCATTCTGATACTGGTTTGCTTCCTTTTCAAGTTAATATTTGTTCTTCTTGCTGTGTTTTTGTTCTGGAGTAAACTGAAACGTTAAATGAAAGAAGACAATAATAAGGCAATGTGTTGTATGAGGGAACTCATTCTTTGTTCTTTTTCTGAAACTTGAAGAAATGTTCTTGAAACAAACTAGTAAAGTGACAACCAGAAATCTGGACATTTTTTAGAAAAGGATACCTTGAATGGTCTTGGATCTTCTAATATGTAGTTCGGAGTCATATGTCTTGAGGCTGTCTGAGCACAAGTTGCAAAAGAACTTTCAGACACACGGTGCTGCAGAAAGGAGTAACTTTATTAAGAACAAAGGGCAGAGATAAAGTGGGCACCGTGAGTGCAGTGGGCCAACCTTTTGTCAGACCAGGGAAAGCTGATGGTTTTCATGGGTTAATCACCAATTTTTATACCCTCAAGACAAAGAAAATTCCTACTGGATTGTTGGTGTTTGGTGATTGGTTGGGGAGCTATGTGATGCTTACTGAATTGGATATCTTTGCTTAATTTGGAGTCAGGAGGCTTGTTAATGACTATCAGGTTACAAAGGGGTTCAGTCAACCTCGGAGATGCCCTTAATTCTGAGCTCTGCTTCCATGGCCTCATGCCTGTGGTTTTGGGGTATGATTCAACAATATATTATTCATTAGTATTATATCACTGGTTTCTCTGTGGAAGCTATTTCAATTATCATTCTTAAAAAGAATATGATAATCAGCTTATTTTACTGTCACAAAACCTGGGGATAATTTAAATAATTTTCAGGGTCTTGCTGACCTGCCCAGCTTCTGAGGGTGAAGAAATAGTGGGGACTGTGGCCTTCTAGTCTGTACTCTGTCTCTGAATTTCATACTAGCTATTGATTTATTTTAATTTTTGAAGGACGTTATACAGCTAACCATAGAGGAGCTTGGGCTTAGGGGTGCCAACCCTCCATTCAGTTGAAAATTTAAGTATAACTTAGAGTCGGCCCTTCTTATACAGAATTCCCCACATCTACAATTCCATATTGATTCAACCAACTGTGAATGATATAATATTGCCATATTTATTACTGGGGGTAAAAAGATACCTTTAAGTGAACTTCTGCAGTTCAAATCCTTTCTGTTGAAGCAAATTGTGTCTGATTATTGTCCCTCCATTGATTTAGATGATTATATTTAAACATTGTTTCATGTTTAGTTTATTCATAATTTTAGATATTAGAGGGAAAAATTTCTCCATAGTTTTTCTGATACACTGTTCTCCTGATGCAATTGTATTTATTTTTCTTCTAGAGAAAATTCACCTGTAAAACAAATGGAGAGTGTTTTTCCACCAAAATTAGTAAATAATTCACCTACCCTCAAACTCAGTATATCGCACTTGAGGCTGTCTGAGCACAAGTTGCAAAAGAACTTTCAGACACACGGTGCTGCAGAAAGGAGTAACTTTATTAAGAACAAAGGGCAGAGATAAAGTGGGCACCGTGAGTGCAGTGGGCCAACCTTTGTCAGACCAGGGAAAGCTGATGGTTTTCATGGGTTAATCACCAATTTTTATACCCTCAAGACAAAGAAAATTCCTACTGGATTGTTGGTGTTTGGTGATTGGTTGGGGAGCTATGTGATGCTTACTGAATTGGATATCTTTGCTTAATTTGGAGTCAGGAGGCTTGTTAATGACTATCAGGTTACAAAGGGGTTCAGTCAACCTCGGAGATGCCCTTAATTCTGAGCTCTGCTTCCATGGCCTCATGCCTGTGGTTTTGGGGTATGATTCAACAATATATTATTCATTAGTATTATATCACTGGTTTCTCTGTGGAAGCTATTTCAATTATCATTCTTAAAAAGAATATGATAATCAGCTTATTTTACTGTCACAAAACCTGGGGATAATTTAAATAATTTTCAGGGTCTTGCTGACCTGCCCAGCTTCTGAGGGTGAAGAAATAGTGGGGACTGTGGCCTTCTAGTCTGTACTCTGTCTCTGAATTTCATACTAGCTATTGATTTATTTTAATTTTTGAAGGACGTTATACAGCTAACCATAGAGGAGCTTGGGCTTAGGGGTGCCAACCCTCCATTCAGTTGAAAATTTAAGTATAACTTAGAGTCGGCCCTTCTTATACAGAATTCCCCATCTACAATTCCATATTGATTCAACCAACTGTGAATGATATAATATTGCCATATTTATTACTGGGGGTAAAAAGATACCTTTAAGTGAACTTCTGCAGTTCAAATCCTTTCTGTTGAAGCAAATTGTGTCTGATTATTGTCCCTCCATTGATTTAGATGATTATATTTAAACATTGTTTCATGTTTAGTTTATTCATAATTTTAGATATTAGAGGGAAAAATTTCTCCATAGTTTTTCTGATACACTGTTCTCCTGATGCAATTGTATTTATTTTTCTTCTAGAGAAAATTCACCTGTAAAACAAATGGAGAGTGTTTTTCCACCAAAATTAGTAAATAATTCACCTACCCTCAAACTCAGTATATGCACACAAGATTAGAAAGAAAAAACACAGGATGTATTTGTCAATACTAGACTAGTGGTCAATGAATATGATCTTTACTATTTGAAGATTTGAACTTCTAAATGTTGTTGGCTGAAAAAGATAGCATGTTTCAGTTTTGATATGATTTGAAATGGAAAAAAATAGCCAGTATTGATTTAATTATCTGTGATAATAGAAAAATTAGAATGTTGGAACAATTAGAATTTTATTACTAGATGGTGTAAGAAAAATTTATTGGTTTCAAACTCTGAAATTGAAAAAATTGAGCTTCAAACCAATTGTTAATTTTTGATATTTCTTATAGTCTAACATTGTGAGTTTTGATTCACAATGCATTCAATACATAGAAAAGAATTGTAGTTAAGCTTTAGTTTCTGTGTATTCGCTTAGTGGATGAAAAATTCAGTTCTGCCAAAAACACATCTTTACAAATGTGGTAAAGATTTACAAGTCTCATATTGCTGGATTTACAAATTCAGTAATAAAGTCACAGCTCTAAACTGTAACCCTGTTATTTTCTCACCCTAATCAATAAGGAATATAATGGTTTACCTACTGATATGGTAAATTAGCATTTGTTTAATCATCGCAGCCAAATACACTGCTACTTTAATATCTAAAAGGCAAGGGATACTTTGCAACACAAATCTTCAATTTCTATGACCATATAATCCTTATTCACAAAATAATTTAAAATCTATCTGTGGATGTGAGGCTTTTTTTCAGACTAATTTATCTGTTCTTTATTTTAATACGTAAATATTTGGGTCAAATAATGCATTTAGGCAAAATGAAGTATGTTCTTACTGTCTCAGATAAGCTATTTATAAGCTATTCTTACTTATACATTGTCTGTTAAAGAAGGAAAAATATAAGGAACTCCTCACAGATGGTTGAGAAAATAATAAGCTCGGAGGTGATGGTGTTGAGGTAGCCGTATGCTCAGTGGCTGTTATGTTCTTCTGTGGACATGGAGATACAGGCACACTGAAGTGAGAGGCTATCATGGCTGACTGCCTGTTTCCCACTGCAGCCATGTGTAATTCCTGCTGTTTCTGGAGTCCCTACTCTAGAGGCATCCATCTGACTCCAGGGAAGATCTCAGCTGGTACAGGTGAATGTTTCCCTGCGCTTTTGTACCCAAGAGTATGAATTAATAATGCATTCATGGCTCCAAAATAGCAAGTTGCATTGTTTGAAACTCACCCTTGATACTTATTCTTTAATTTACATAGAAGAGCTCCCTGAGTGGTAGAAATACAATGTGTTATGTAAAACTAAGAGAAACTTTAAGTTGAAATCTGGGGAGATCAAGTAAGGGAATACAGGTTGAAAGAAAAATCATTCTCTACCTAGGAAGAAATCAAGAGATAAGAGTACAGTGACCTTAGCAATTAAATAACACACAATTATTTATTGTGTAACACAAGAATATTAAATGAGCATTAACTTAGGTTATAGTGCATGACTGTCTGTAATTGACCTAGGATTAATTTTCATGTACAGAATGAGGTAGGGTTCCCTCTACATTTGGAAGTACGTACGTGTGAAAACATCACTTTACTCTGATCTGCATTGTCAATTTGGGTACACACATCTCCATACATATGGATCTAATTCTTATTTTTAATGGTCATTTGGTTTGTCTACTTCCCTAAGCTTTCAATAGTATTACTTTATTAGCTGATAAGTGAAGGCCTACAGACAATATCTTCGTGAACAATTAGTGTTCCCAAGAATATCTAGCTTCTTAAGTTAACTCAGAATTGTATAATGATCTTTACAGACATCTACAAATCACTTTTGGAAATCTCATATTTTGTAAACACATTTTACTCCTAATTTTAGAAATGTAATATTCTTATTAAACTTTCAGTGTTCAGTGCTCTTATTATATTTTACCATTTAATTTTAAAGACTTTTGCTTTTATAATTTCTTACTCTGTTTGCATTTATTCTAATACATTTTTCCAGTTACTTGGGTTGGAGTCTTAGCTTTGTAAATTTGAGCTTTTCTTTTCTTCTCCTTCCTTTCATTTCTCCCTTTCTATTTATAGCATTTTAAGAATGAACTTTTTAAAGTACTAGTTTCTCTGCATTTTTCTTGTATTTTACTTTACACACAGAACTAAACGTTATATCTATTCCAAGTGCAGTCATACAATGGTTTGAGGTATTAAAGTGGATCTTCTTTAATCATTCGTTAAAATGTAATGCTTTATTGTTAAAAGGGGTGGATGGTGTATGAATTACAATAAAGCCAATGTATTGATTTGTTAAAATCTTTTCTCACCTTACTGATTTAAAAAAAATTCTTACTTGCTTTTTAAGTTAAGATAGTTCATATACCTAAAACTCTCTTCTAGTTTTTGAATGATTATTGGTAAATTATCACTTACTATGTTTTAAAGCTCTGTTCCTATGCATTTAGCCATGTACTATTTTTTATGGAAGACACTTTCAGTGTCTCCTCTTAACTTTTGTGTCTTGCTATCTATTAAACAGGATAGAGTAAGGAGGATATTTTGTTATGAAGAATTTTGGGAACACTCTATACATGGTGCATTTTTATATTTTGGAAAGGTTTCAGCCACTATTTTTTTTTTAATAGATCTTCTATTCTCTAGATCATAAACCTAACTGTATGAAAGGTCTGTTTCTAATATAAATTTATTTATAATTTTTGTGGTTTATTCCCAAACATTAATAAACACTATTTGATCTTATCTGCATTGCTTAATATCTCTTTGGCTTGAGATCTTTATGTATAAAAGAGAATCTATTCTCATTGTATTTATATTTTATAGTTTCAATAATCCATATCATATAATTAGAGACATATTTATTGTAGCTTTGATCTTTATCATTTCTTTATTTTCAGAAAAACATGTAGAAATTTTAGACTGATTCAAAAAATTATTCATCTAATATATAGGATCTAGCATGAATTCATGGAATTATTTGACAGATTGAGGTGGGATATTTTCTTTTTTGCTATCTTCTGATATATTTTCAAAGATATTGCTCCGGTGTTAGTGTTTGTCCTACTAACCATGGATCTTTGTACTTATAAAAGAATTATTTTAATTATAAATCCCTTCAATTTTAAGTGCAAGTAGAACTTGTACCCTCTGATTCCTAGGTTTCCTTCATAAAGGTGTTCTATGTGTATTTTACTTTACACACAGAACTAAACGTTATATCTATTCCAAGTGCAGTCATACAATGGTTTGAGGTATTAAAGTGGATCTTCTTTAATCATTCGTTAAAATGTTATGCTTTATTGTTAAAAGTGGTGGATTGTGTATGAATTACAATAAAGCCAATGTATTGATTTGTTAAAATCTTTTCTCACCTTACTGATTTAAAAAAAATTCTTACTTGCTTTTTAAGTTAAGATAGTTCATATACCTAAAACTCTCTTCTAGTTTTTGAATGATTATTGGTAAATTATCACTTACTATGTTTTAAAGCTCTGTTCCTATGCATTTAGCCATGTACTATTTTTTATGGAAGACACTTTCAGTGTCTCCTCTTAACTTTTGTGTCTTGCTATCTATTAAACAGGATAGAGTAAGGAGGATATTTTGTTATGAAGAATTTTGGGAACACTCTATACATGGTGCATTTTTATATTTTGGAAAGGTTTCAGCCACTATTTTTTTTTTAATAGATCTTCTATTCTCTAGATCATAAACCTAACTGTATGAAAGGTCTGTTTCTAATATAAATTTATTTATAATTTTTGTGGTTTATTCCCAAACATTAATAAACACTATTTGATCTTATCTGCATTGCTTAATATCTCTTTGGCTTGAGATCTTTATGTATAAAAGAGAATCTATTCTCATTGTATTTATATTTTATAGTTTCAATAATCCATATCATATAATTAGAGACATATTTATTGTAGCTTTGATCTTTATCATTTCTTTATTTTCAGAAAAACATGTAGAAATTTTAGACTGATTCAAAAAATTATTCATCTAATATATAGGATCTAGCATGAATTCATGGAATTATTTGACAGATTGAGGTGGGATATTTTCTTTTTTGCTATCTTCTGATATATTTTCAAAGATATTGCTCCGGTGTTAGTGTTTGTCCTACTAACCATGGATCTTTGTACTTATAAAAGAATTATTTTAATTATAAATCCCTTCAATTTTAAGTGCAAGTAGAACTTGTACCCTCTGATTCCTAGGTTTCCTTCATAAAGGTGTTCTATGTGTATTATGTATAAGATGATGGATAGAGCTGGGAAAAAAATAGTACTCATAGTGAACGAAAAAAAAAAGATATATGTAACACCTAAGATTATAGACATTCAGAGAAATAAAAGCATCACTGCTATTTTTCAGTCTTGTGTAGTTTTGTATATTTATCTCTTTCAATAATAAATAAGTGTCAGTTTCTAAAGGTACCTATTAATTTAATGCAAGAGATTTTCTGTCAGTGAGATTTTGATAAATGCTGGGTAAAATTTTGAAGAAGTGTTTCATTTTATTGTAGTATTCAGTTTATGTCTCCAGAAATATTTTTTAGTGAAAATGAATTATCTATTTAGAAAATAATTAACTAAATCTCCTTCAAAGTGCAAATGTTTATTAATTGTGAACTCATCTTAAACTTAGTTCCTCTAAACTGAGACAATTCATTGGTTTTCAGTTCTATTTTAAATCTTATAAATCTCAATGGTCTATTAACAACTGAATTGGTTGTACTAGAGAGTTTTGAAAGTCAGTATGACTCTCTTTACTTGAAAAAATGAAAAGAAAGATCATGTATGTATTGCATGCATGGTTACTAATCTTTTCTCCTTTCTTTAATTTGAAATTATATTTTCGGAACTGAGTTCTCATTTGTTGCAATTTGTTCAGTTATTTTGACCATCAGATAATTGACTCCAAAAGGAAAAGGTTATGTGTAAATATAAATGATAGTTATCACTATAAAGCAAGAAATGTTTTCATTGTCATAGACAAAATGCATCTCTGTGATCCCTAGCATCATATTCTTATTTGGATCTGCTCTCTTAAAATCACTTCAATCCCCATCAGAATTTCATGCCATTTGCTGTATTTTTTCAGAAGATTTATCTGAAATCAATTAAAATTGTGCCACTGAGTTTTTGTGATAATAGAATAATGCACTACTTTCAACAAATACCCAGTTAGTATGAGTTTTGAGTGGTCTTCTTAATTTGTATTTTTATTGAAGTGTTGATTTATAATATGCTTCAAGTGTACATCTTAGTGATTTGAAATTTTTATAGGTTATAGCCACTTCAAAGTTATCATTAAGCCTTGGCTATGTGCCCTACACTGTACTGAGGCATACATATATTTTATACATAATACTTTGTAACTCTTAATCCCTTATCATTATATTGCCCCTCCCCTCCCTTTCTCCACTTGAAACGTCTTGTCCTCTATATCTCTAAGTCTGTTTGTTTTCTTATATTCATTCATTTTGATTTTTAGATTCGACATCTTGGTGATAACACACAGTATTTGTCATTCATTGTCTGAGTTACTTCAGTAAGTATTAATACCTTCAGGGTCCCTTTGTCTTGTCATAGAGGCTTCTCCAGCACTACACAGTCCAAAAGCATCAATTCTTCAGTGCTCAGCCTTCTTTATGATCCAACTCTCACATCCATATAAGACTACTGGAAAAATCATAGCTTTGACTATATGGACCTTTATTCAGCATAGTGATATATGCTTTTTAATATGCTGCCTAGATTTGTCATAGCTTTTCTGAGAAGCAAGTGTCTTTTAATTTCATGACTGCCTTCAGCATCTGCAGTTATTTTGGAACCCAAGAAGATGAAATCTGCCACTGTTTTCATTTTTTCCCCCCATTTATTTGCCATGATGTGATGGGACCAGATGTCATGATCTTAATCTTTGGAATGTTGAATTTTAGACCAGCTTTTTAGCTCTTGTCTTTAACCTTTCATCAAAGGCTCTTTATTTCCACTTTGCTTTAGGCCATTAGAGTGGTATCATCTGCATATATGAGATTGTTTATCTCTTCTAGCAATCTTGATTCCGACTTAGAGTTCATCCAGCCTGACATTTTGCATGGTATACTTTGCATAGAAGTTCAATAAGCTGGGTGACAATATACAGCTGTGACATATTCCTTTCCCAATTTGGAATCAGTCCATTGTTCCATGTCCAATTCTAACTCTTGATTCTTGACCTGCATACAGGGTTCTCAGGAGGAAGGTAAGGTAGTCTGGTATTCCCGTCTCTTTAAGAATTTTCCACAGCTTGTTGTGATCCGCACAAAGACTTTAGCACAGTCAATGAAGCAGAAGTAGATGTTTTTTTTCTGGAATTCCCTTGCTTTTTCTATAATCTAGCAGATGTTGGGAAGTTGATCTCTGGTTCCTCTGACTTTTCTAAATCCAGAAAAATTCCAGTGTATCTGGAAGTTCTCTATTCATGTACTTCTTGCCTAGCTTGAAGGATTTTGTGGTATTCTTGACGATCGCATTCTGGCAGTTGCAACATAGTAACTCCGTGCATATGATTTGAATTATTTCTCTGATTCATGATGTTCAGCATGTTTTCATGTGCCTGTTGAGCATCTGTTTATCCTCTTATAGAAATGCCCTTTCATATCTTCTACCCATTTTAAAACTGGGTACTTTTTGATATAAGATAATATGTGCTGTTTGTGTTAATCCCTTATCAGTCATAGCATTTGGAACTACTTTTCTCCCATTCAGTAGGCTGTTTTCTTGTCAATAGTTTTCTTTGCTATGCAATGGATTTTAACTTTATTTAGGCTCCATTTGTTTTGTCTCTTGTTTACTTTAGGAGGCATGTTTGAAAAATAATAATTCTTTTAGACTAGTGGTGATTCTATTTGCTATTTCTATTTGACTGAAGGGCACACAATATAGAGGGTTGTTTTAGGGACCATTATTTAACTTACTGCTCAAAGTGATGGGGAAAGTCTGTACTAGGTTCAAAAAAGCTCTGTAGATACTTGAATTTTTAAAGAGCCTCATGATTTTCAAGAAGAAATAATCTTACTTTTTGATTTACTTAATATATATGTTTGACAAAAATTTTAGAGAGAAGACCTGAAATAGTAAATAAGAATGTATTGTACAACAATAAAATATGAAACTTAAATATGCAAGGATTGGGATCTAAAATTAAACTCCAAATACAAAAAGTGATTTTTACATTCTTTTTTTGTGACAAAATATTATGGTTTCTTAGTTTAATTAAGGAACTGAGACAAAAATAAGAAAATGATAAAACATAGATCTTAGGAAATAATACAAACCATCGGATCTTTTGGGAGTTGTGCCAAATCAAATTATTTGAATTTCCTTTGACATTATCCTGCAATTAATATGCTAATGATAGTATAATACTGGCAGCAATAACTATACCGGATCTTTTGAGGATGTATAAACAGTGCAAAATCATTTGAATTTCCTAAATCCAGAAAAATTCCAGTGTATCTGGAAGTTCTCTATTCATGTACTTCTTGCCTAGCTTGAAGGATTTTGTGGTATTCTTGACGATCGCATTCTGGCAGTTGCAACATAGTAACTCCGTGCATATGATTTGAATTATTTCTCTGATTCATGATGTTCAGCATGTTTTCATGTGCCTGTTGAGCATCTGTTTATCCTCTTATAGAAATGCCCTTTCATATCTTCTACCCATTTTAAAACTGGGTACTTTTTGATATAAGATAATATGTGCTGTTTGTGTTAATCCCTTATCAGTCATAGCATTTGGAACTACTTTTCTCCCATTCAGTAGGCTGTTTTCTTGTCAATAGTTTTCTTTGCTATGCAATGGATTTTAACTTTATTTAGGCTCCATTTGTTTTGTCTCTTGTTTACTTTAGGAGGCATGTTTGAAAAATAATAATTCTTTTAGACTAGTGGTGATTCTATTTGCTATTTCTATTTGACTGAAGGGCACACAATATAGAGGGTTGTTTTAGGGACCATTATTTAACTTACTGCTCAAAGTGATGGGGAAAGTCTGTACTAGGTTCAAAAAAGCTCTGTAGATACTTGAATTTTTAAAGAGCCTCATGATTTTCAAGAAGAAATAATCTTACTTTTTGATTTACTTAATATATATGTTTGACAAAAATTTTAGAGAGAAGACCTGAAATAGTAAATAAGAATGTATTGTACAACAATAAAATATGAAACTTAAATATGCAAGGATTGGGATCTAAAATTAAACTCCAAATACAAAAAGTGATTTTTACATTCTTTTTTTGTGACAAAATATTATGGTTTCTTAGTTTAATTAAGGAACTGAGACAAAAATAAGAAAATGATAAAACATAGATCTTAGGAAATAATACAAACCATCGGATCTTTTGGGAGTTGTGCCAAATCAAATTATTTGAATTTCCTTTGACATTATCCTGCAATTAATATGCTAATGATAGTATAATACTGGCAGCAATAACTATACACTTTAGGATTTAGGGGCTCTACCTGCTCATTTTGTGTCCAGCCAGATGTATAAACAGCTGAAAATTACACTTTGGGAGAAGCAAAATTGAAAACACATGCTATATTTTGGAAGCAAATCTAACTAAAGAGAAAATGCTTTCCTCTTGATGTAAAAGGACCAGTTTAGGAAGAAATTTAAATGAATGTTTCTCTATGATTTAGAGAGATTTTCATTTATTTAAATAGATGACTATTCAGATCTCTTTTATATATTGCGTTCACAATGCCTAAAGTCATTCATCACATTGCAAGTCCCCAGTTAGTATTTTTAATGATAGCAAAATACCGAGCAATATACAATAAAATGAATACTAAATTTCACTGATATTATATATTAACATAGTCAAACATGTGATCTTATAGCTAATTAAACATATAATTATGAGCTAGTAGCATGGAATTACTGTGATAGAAAGCAAACATTAACACGGAATTTGCTATTTTTTGACTGTATATGTTGCTATCTCTGTGTTTTTGGAGATATGTCTGAGAATTAGGATTCGGCAAGGGTAGAGACACAAGTGAAGTACATAAAGGATGAATTTTAAATACTATCTCTTTAAATGATGGATTATATTACTTCATATGTAAATATATAAGTACTGATGTATGTTACTTCTGTATGATATGCATAAGCATGCAGGTATGAGGTAGGTATATGTACAAATTAATTTTTCATGCAAGGATAGAATGAATCACAAAGTAATATAGAACAAGCATGAAGTGAGTGACAACATGGTGACTTTGGAGTATTCATCACAGGAAAATGTCCATGCCTGCTAGCTGGGGACCAAGCACAGGCAGCAGATGGACAATCAAAGATTATATAAATCAAAGGGCAGATGTTGGGGTGCATAGGTATGAGTGATGTGGAACCAGGACTACTGACAATGTTTCTGCAACATCCTCAACTCATGTATCAGTTGCTTGAATGTAGGCCTTATTGTTTAAATCACCAACATAAAATGTTACTCTAATGTAGACAGATGTACAGATGACTAAAACCCTAAAAATCTCAACGTCTCTCATTATTAAAAAAAACAGATTACCTTTTGGCTAATGATAGTATAATACTGGCAGCAATAACTATACACTTTAGGATTTAGGGGCTCTACCTGCTCATTTTGTGTCCAGCCAGATGTATAAACAGCTGAAAATTACACTTTGGGAGAAGCAAAATTGAAAACACATGCTATATTTTGGAAGCAAATCTAACTAAAGAGAAAATGCTTTCCTCTTGATGTAAAAGGACCAGTTTAGGAAGAAATTTAAATGAATGTTTCTCTATGATTTAGAGAGATTTTCATTTATTTAAATAGATGACTATTCAGATCTCTTTTATATATTATGCTTCACAATGCCTAAAGTCATTCATCACATTGCAAGTCCCCAGTTAGTATTTTTAATGATAGCAAAATACCGAGCAATATACAATAAAATGAATACTAAATTTCACTGATATTATATATTAACATAGTCAAACATGTGATCTTATAGCTAATTAAACATATAATTATGAGCTAGTAGCATGGAATTACTGTGATAGAAAGCAAACATTAACACGGAATTTGCTATTTTTTGACTGTATATGTTGCTATCTCTGTGTTTTTGGAGATATGTCTGAGAATTAGGATTCGGCAAGGGTAGAGACACAAGTGAAGTACATAAAGGATGAATTTTAAATACTATCTCTTTAAATGATGGATTATATTACTTCATATGTAAATATATAAGTACTGATGTATGTTACTTCTGTATGATATGCATAAGCATGCAGGTATGAGGTAGGTATATGTACAAATTAATTTTTCATGCAAGGATAGAATGAATCACAAAGTAATATAGAACAAGCATGAAGTGAGTGACAACATGGTGACTTTGGAGTATTCATCACAGGAAAATGTCCATGCCTGCTAGCTGGGGACCAAGCACAGGCAGCAGATGGACAATCAAAGATTATATAAATCAAAGGGCAGATGTTGGGGTGCATAGGTATGAGTGATGTGGAACCAGGACTACTGACAATGTTTCTGCAACATCCTCAACTCATGTATCAGTTGCTTGAATGTAGGCCTTATTGTTTAAATCACCAACATAAAATGTTACTCTAATGTAGACAGATGTACAGATGACTAACAAACACATGAAAACATTCTCAACGTCTCTCATTATTAGAGAAAAGCAAATCAAAACTATAATGAGATCACCTCACACCAGTCAGAATGACCATCATCAAAAATCTACCAACAATACATTCTGAGAGGGTGTGGAGAGAAGGAAGCCCTCTTGCAATGTAAATTGATGCAGCCACTATAGAGGACAGCATAGAGAGTCCTTAATAAACTAGGATTAAAAAGGCTATGTGGGGCTTCCCTGGTGGTCCAGTGGGTAAGGGGCACTGCCTTGCAGTGCAAGGGGCACCAGTTTGAACCCCTGACCTGGGAAGATCCCATGTGCCACGGAGCAGCTAGATCAGTGTGTTCAACTACTGAGCCAGAGCTCTGGAACGCATGCGCCCAGAGCCGGTGCTCTGTAGTCAGAGAGGCCACTGTGATGGGAGACCCACACAGGCCAAACAACAAAGATAAATAAGTGAGAGATCAATAGAAGTGCCCCCCCAAATAAAAAAAACAAATGGCTGTGTAATTCAACCTTCTCACTACTGGGCATATATCATGGGAAAACCACAATTGAAAGAGACGCATGTACCCCAATGTTCATTTCAGCAGATTTACAATAGCTAGGACATGGAAGAAACCTGGATGCCCATCAACAGATGAATGGATAAAGAAGCTGTGGGATATTATTTATAAAAAAACAAAAAAACCACACTTGAGTCAGTTCTAATGAGGTAGATTTGAGAGTGAAGTAAGCCAGAAAGAGAAAAATATCATGTACTATTGCATATATATGGAATCTAGAAAGATGATAGTGATGAACCTATTTTTCAGAACAGCTATGGAGATGCAGGCATAAAGAACAGACTTGTGTACACATTGAAGAAGAGAGAGAGATGAATGGAGACCACAACATGGAAACAAATACATGTTATATAAAATAGCCAGTGAGAATGCTGTATGTCTCAGGAAGCTCAAATTTGTGTTCTGTGACAACCTGAGAAGGGTTGAGAAGTAACATGTGGGAGGGACTTTTCAGAGGGAGGGGAATAAATGCATACTTATGGCTGATTCATGTCCATATATGGCAGAAACCAGCACAATATTGTAAAGCTATTATCTTTCAATTAAAAATAATCACTCCAATAACCCATTTTCCAGTGGTCATCTAGCTCCATGAGTTTTCTGAAGTACAGTGAAAATAAACATATAATAAACCATTTCCATACTGGTTACATCAAACCATTTTAGGAACAACAAAGTAAAATGGATTTAAGATGAATGTAAATTCAAATAAAAATATAAATGAAGTAAAAGTGTATAAATGTAAAAAGTTAAATTTTTGAACTAGACTTCTCAGTTGGATGTATTCCTAAACAAACCTATTTATTTCACTTGAGTTGTTTACCTGAGTAAAAAAGCAAAATTCTCACAGGAAAAACTAAAATTTATACTTTCTTTGACAAAGCAAAATTGGATATTCCCCATATCCTGATGAGCTTGCCCAGAATCATCTTTGACTACACAATGTTTCTGCTTCTGAATTAGAGACATCTGTTAAATTTTATAAATCTATGTTTGTCTGCCAAACAGAATAACCAAGGAGGAATGCACCTGGCAGTAGGAAGGAAACTGGAAGCAAGGCAAATGTGTGAACCTGCCTAGACAGTTAGAAATCTCAAACCTCAGGCCCATTAAATGTATACATTATTGGCTGAGATCGCAGCTTTGTAGCCTGAAGTCTGTCCACAGATGATGGACACATCATATGTTTTAATATTCATGACTAATACCAAGAAACTTTAACTCACTTTTACATGAGAATTTAGGAAACTGTTTGATACATTTCCATCTGTTTCTTTACATGTGCAATATAGTAGAAATGGTGATTTTACTGTGAAACAATATTCAGTTCAATTATAATGCCCTACACAGCATTCTGGAACTTACCTCTACCCTAGTAGGAGTTGGGTTAGCACACCTCCAGTATCATGCTGATAGATGTGTAATGTGTTTTCCCAGACCTGTGAGGTAAAGTTTTGTAGCATAATAAATATTTGTCCTAAAAGTCATAAGGCGGAGCTCAAATTTGTGTTCTGTGACAACCTGAGAAGGGTTGAGAAGTAACATGTGGGAGGGACTTTTCAGAGGGAGGGGAATAAATGCATACTTATGGCTGATTCATGTCCATATATGGCAGAAACCAGCACAATATTGTAAAGCTATTATCTTTCAATTAAAAATAATCACTCCAATAACCCATTTTCCAGTGGTCATCTAGCTCCATGAGTTTTCTGAAGTACAGTGAAAATAAACATATAATAAACCATTTCCATACTGGTTACATCAAACCATTTTAGGAACAACAAAGTAAAATGGATTTAAGATGAATGTAAATTCAAATAAAAATATAAATGAAGTAAAAGTGTATAAATGTAAAAAGTTAAATTTTTGAACTAGACTTCTCAGTTGGATGTATTCCTAAACAAACCTATTTATTTCACTTGAGTTGTTTACCTGAGTAAAAAAGCAAAATTCTCACAGGAAAAACTAAAATTTATACTTTCTTTGACAAAGCAAAATTGGATATTCCCCATATCCTGATGAGCTTGCCCAGAATCATCTTTGACTACACAATGTTTCTGCTTCTGAATTAGAGACATCTGTTAAATTTTATAAATCTATGTTTGTCTGCCAAACAGAATAACCAAGGAGGAATGCACCTGGCAGTAGGAAGGAAACTGGAAGCAAGGCAAATGTGTGAACCTGCCTAGACAGTTAGAAATCTCAAACCTCAGGCCCATTAAATGTATACATTATTGGCTGAGATCGCAGCTTTGTAGCCTGAAGTCTGTCCACAGATGATGGACACATCATATGTTTTAATATTCATGACTAATACCAAGAAACTTTAACTCACTTTTACATGAGAATTTAGGGGAAACTGTTTGATACATTTCCATCTGTTTCTTTACATATGCAATATAGTAGAAATGGTGATTTTACTGTGAAACAATATTCAGTTCAATTATAATGCCCTACACAGCATTCTGGAACTTACCTCTACCCTAGTAGGAGTTGGGTTAGCACACCTCCAGTATCATGCTGATAGATGTGTAATGTGTTTTCCCAGACCTGTGAGGTAAAGTTTTGTAGCATAATAAATATTTGTCCTAAAAGTCATAAGGCGAGCTTAAAGCTCATCGACAACTAAGCTTTTTCAAAACTCCTTGGGAGGCACATTAATGTCAGTCTACTCATATTTAATAGCTAATTAGGAAATATATAGAACTTAATGGACAAATTACAGACATATATAACTGTAACACACAGTGGTCAAAACAAATTATTTCTGACTTGACTCTGTGACAGACTCTAGATCCATCCATATCTCTACACATGACCCAGTTTTGTTCCTTTTTGTGGCTGAGTAATATTCCATTATATGTGTGTGATATATGTATCCATCCATTCATCTGTTGAATGGAAATTTATATTAATGCATGTGTGGGATCTGGAAGAATGATGCAGGTGAACCTATTTGTAGGGCAGGAATAGAGACAGAATGCAGAGAATGGATGTGTGGACATGGTGTGCAGAAATGGAGCTAGGATGAATTGGGAAGTTAGGGTTGGCATGCGCTACTATGTGTAAAACAGACCGCTTGTGGGAACCTGCTGTATGCAACAGAGAACTCAGCTCAGTGCTCTGTGGTGACCTAGATGGGTGGTATGGAGAGAAATGAGAGGGAGATCCGAGGAGGAGGAGATATATATATACCTATAGATGATTTATTTCATTGTACAGCAGAAACTAACACAACAGTATAAAGTAATTATAATGCAATTATAAGTACAATTTAAAAAAATTATTCTCCTGAATCAGATAAAGGAAGGACCATCCTCACTTTCTTTTTCCCCTAGTCCTTCATGACACAGTTTATTAAACCAATGTTTTGTGGGATTATCATCCATCTGACAGTGAAAAGAATTACTCTTTCTCAGGATAAAAGTAGTCATGTTGTCTGGTGGTTGTTGTATAACTGAAACTTTAAAAAAGTCCCATTAAAGTAGGAAGAAAAAAGAGTCTAAACACTTTTACATGAGAATTTAGGAAACTGTTTGATACATTTCCATCTGTTTCTTTACATATGCAATATAGTAGAAATGGTGATTTTACTGTGAAACAATATTCAGTTCAATTATAATGCCCTACACAGCATTCTGGAACTTACCTCTACCCTAGTAGGAGTTGGGTTAGCACACCTCCAGTATCATGCTGATAGATGTGTAATGTGTTTTCCCAGACCTGTGAGGTAAAGTTTTGTAGCATAATAAATATTTGTCCTAAAAGTCATAAGGCGAGCTTAAAGCTCATCGACAACTAAGCTTTTTCAAAACTCCTTGGGAGGCACATTAATGTCAGTCTACTCATATTTAATAGCTAATTAGGAAATATATAGAACTTAATGGACAAATTACAGACATATATAACTGTAACACACAGTGGTCAAAACAAATTATTTCTGACTTGACTCTGTGACAGACTCTAGATCCATCCATATCTCTACACATGACCCAGTTTTGTTCCTTTTTGTGGCTGAGTAATATTCCATTATATGTGTGTGATATATGTATCCATCCATTCATCTGTTGAATGGAAATTTATATTAATGCATGTGTGGGATCTGGAAGAATGATGCAGGTGAACCTATTTGTAGGGCAGGAATAGAGACAGAATGCAGAGAATGGATGTGTGGACATGGTGTGCAGAAATGGAGCTAGGATGAATTGGGAAGTTAGGGTTGGCATGCGCTACTATGTGTAAAACAGACCGCTTGTGGGAACCTGCTGTATGCAACAGAGAACTCAGCTCAGTGCTCTGTGGTGACCTAGATGGGTGGTATGGAGAGAAATGAGAGGGAGATCCGAGGAGGAGGAGATATATATATACCTATAGATGATTTATTTCATTGTACAGCAGAAACTAACACAACAGTATAAAGTAATTATAATGCAATTATAAGTACAATTTAAAAAAATTATTCTCCCTGAATCAGATAAAGGAAGGACCATCCTCACTTTCTTTTTCCCCTAGTCCTTCATGACACAGTTTATTAAACCAATGTTTTGTGGGATTATCATCCATCTGACAGTGAAAAGAATTACTCTTTCTCAGGATAAAAGTAGTCATGTTGTCTGGTGGTTGTTGTATAACTGAAACTTTAAAAAAGTCCCATTAAAGTAGGAAGAAAAAAGAGTCTAAATGTAAAATGTTCCCATTCAGTCAGAAAAGCCTTTTGGTTATTTTATGCATGCGGCAGTTAAGATATAAAAAGTTGGTCTATTGCTTCCTAGAATAGTACTAAATGGAGAAATAGAATCCATCCTTTAGGAAAGGAGAAACTACTAGTAGATGGGAACTTGAGCTATGAAATCACCTTTACGCCAGGAATTACTTTTGCAGTACTAAAGTAAAATTGAGAAACCATTTTGTGTGGAAAAATAAAATTTGAGGTAAGAAGGAAAAGGAGAAACAGGAAAAAAGTTACTTGGGAAAGTAATCAAATGACTGTTCTCAAAATTTTGCTTCCTTTTTTTAACCTTTGTTTTAAAAAATATTTTTAATTCAAGGATAATTAGAATATTATGTTGGTTTCTGCCATACATCAACATAAATCGACTCTCTCTCTCTATATATATATATGTATGTATGTATGTATGTATATATCCCCTCTCTGTGAGTCTCGCTCTCACTTCCCACACCATCCTAGTCCATGCTTCCTTTTCATGGGGCTTCCCAGGTGGAGCTAGTGGTAAAGAATCCACCTGACAATGTAAGGAACATGAGAGACCCAGTTCAATCCCTGGGCTGAGAAAATCTCCTGGAGGAAATGACAAGCCACTTCAGTATTCTTCCTTTTCATGAATGTCTGATAATAGTTACATCACAGTTAAATCATTTATCTACCTTGGTGATACAAAAGAGACTATATTTGACCTCAGTTCAATCCCTGGCTAGAAAATCTCCTAAAATGAAAGAACTCAGCTCAGTGCTCTGTGGTGACCTAGATGGGTGGTATGGAGAGAAATGAGAGGAGATCCGAGGAGGAGGAGATATATATATACCTATAGATGATTTATTTCATTGTACAGCAGAAACTAACACAACAGTATAAAGTAATTATAATGCAATTATAAGTACAATTTAAAAATTATTCTCCTGAATCAGATAAAGGAAGGACCATCCTCACTTTCTTTTTCCCCTAGTCCTTCATGACACAGTTTATTAAACCAATGTTTTGTGGGATTATCATCCATCTGACAGTGAAAAGAATTACTCTTTCTCAGGATAAAAGTAGTCATGTTGTCTGGTGGTTGTTGTATAACTGAAACTTTAAAAAAGTCCCATTAAAGTAGGAAGAAAAAAGAGTCTAAATGTAAAATGTTCCCATTCAGTCAGAAAAGCCTTTTGGTTATTTTATGCATGCGGCAGTTAAGATATAAAAAGTTGGTCTATTGCTTCCTAGAATAGTACTAAATGGAGAAATAGAATCCATCCTTTAGGAAAGGAGAAACTACTAGTAGATGGGAACTTGAGCTATGAAATCACCTTTACGCCAGGAATTACTTTTGCAGTACTAAAGTAAAATTGAGAAACCATTTTGTGTGGAAAAATAAAATTTGAGGTAAGAAGGAAAAGGAGAAACAGGAAAAAAGTTACTTGGGAAAGTAATCAAATGACTGTTCTCAAAATTTTGCTTCCTTTTTTTAACCTTTGTTTTAAAAAATATTTTTAATTCAAGGATAATTAGAATATTATGTTGGTTTCTGCCATACATCAACATAAATCGACTCTCTCTCTCTATATATATATATGTATGTATGTATGTATGTATATATCCCCTCTCTGTGAGTCTCGCTCTCACTTCCCACACCATCCTAGTCCATGCTTCCTTTTCATGGGGCTTCCCAGGTGGAGCTAGTGGTAAAGAATCCACCTGACAATGTAAGGAACATGAGAGACCCAGTTCAATCCCTGGGCTGAGAAAATCTCCTGGAGGAAATGACAAGCCACTTCAGTATTCTTCCTTTTCATGAATGTCTGATAATAGTTACATCACAGTTAAATCATTTATCTACCTTGGTGATACATGGGTAGATGTTATGAGACTATATTTGTGCACACTGTAAAGAAATAAAAAGAAAATAGCTTTGAAAGTTTTTATGATAGGTTACTTAGAGAAATTTTGTCTGCTTATTTTTTAACACAAAGGTCAAATATAATGTCATCAGTAATATTAGCTATTAGATAATCTCTTTCTAAAGTGGAGCTTTAAGCTTGGATCAGAAAACAGCTATTCTAACTGCAATCTAATTCTGACTCGTTATATGAAATCTAAGGCTCGGTGAGACTTATCACTTAAAGAAAATAAAATATTCTTCATCCACTTCACCCCAAGAAACAGTTTAATAAATACTATGTCCACTTTGTGGTGATTGCAGAATTCTACACTTCAGGTTTTGAAATTTTCCTCTTAGCCCCATAAAAGTCCATTCAAACATACTGCTGCCAATAGATGTTATGGTTCGTCTTTAACTTTCCAGTGCCTCCCCACCATAACACACCTTCTCTGCCTCCAACTTTTGACTTCTTTAGTTGGATACTGAGAGAGTAGGGAGTAAGAAAATGGGAAAAAAACTATTGGAAACTCTAGAGATACTGAAGTGGGAAAAAAGAGAGACCACAGTACAAGATTATCAGTCAAGAGTGGGTCTATGAGTTTTAGACCCAAAAAGGAAGCCAGTGTGTTGGGAGAAGAGTCAGGTTGAATGAAATGATGTAGATAGGTTACTTGGGTCAAGTTGCATGCAGGATGGTTAAGAAACAAGAGTGATTGGCCACATCGCCCAGAGATTGAGATTGAGCTTTGCACTTGAAAATGTTTAACTCCTACAGTTAACTTACTGTACAGTCAAAGTTATGTACCACTGTTAAAGGATGCTGCCAGCTACTTTAACTCTGAGAAAACTAAAGATAAAACAAGTGATCTCATCTCAGATGCATCTTTTAAAGTTTCCTTTCTATTACTGTTGTGATGAAAAGCAGTTAGGAGCTTAAGGGCTTCCTGGTGGCTTAGCAGCAAAGAATCTATCAGTGATCTAAGAGACCTAGATTTGATCCCTAAAATTGGAGAAGGAATGTCTGATAATAGTTACATCACAGTTAAATCATTTATCTACCTTGGTGATACATGGGTAGATGTTATGAGACTATATTTGTGCACACTGTAAAGAAATAAAAAGAAAATAGCTTTGAAAGTTTTTATGATAGGTTACTTAGAGAAATTTTGTCTGCTTATTTTTTAACACAAAGGTCAAATATAATGTCATCAGTAATATTAGCTATTAGATAATCTCTTTCTAAAGTGGAGCTTTAAGCTTGGATCAGAAAACAGCTATTCTAACTGCAATCTAATTCTGACTCGTTATATGAAATCTAAGGCTCGGTGAGACTTATCACTTAAAGAAAATAAAATATTCTTCATCCACTTCACCCCAAGAAACAGTTTAATAAATACTATGTCCACTTTGTGGTGATTGCAGAATTCTACACTTCAGGTTTTGAAATTTTCCTCTTAGCCCCATAAAAGTCCATTCAAACATACTGCTGCCAATAGATGTTATGGTTCGTCTTTAACTTTCCAGTGCCTCCCCACCATAACACACCTTCTCTGCCTCCAACTTTTGACTTCTTTAGTTGGATACTGAGAGAGTAGGGAGTAAGAAAATGGGAAAAAAACTATTGGAAACTCTAGAGATACTGAAGTGGGAAAAAAGAGAGACCACAGTACAAGATTATCAGTCAAGAGTGGGTCTATGAGTTTTAGACCCAAAAAGGAAGCCAGTGTGTTGGGAGAAGAGTCAGGTTGAATGAAATGATGTAGATAGGTTACTTGGGTCAAGTTGCATGCAGGATGGTTAAGAAACAAGAGTGATTGGCCACATCGCCCAGAGATTGAGATTGAGCTTTGCACTTGAAAATGTTTAACTCCTACAGTTAACTTACTGTACAGTCAAAGTTATGTACCACTGTTAAAGGATGCTGCCAGCTACTTTAACTCTGAGAAAACTAAAGATAAAACAAGTGATCTCATCTCAGATGCATCTTTTAAAGTTTCCTTTCTATTACTGTTGTGATGAAAAGCAGTTAGGAGCTTAAGGGCTTCCCTGGTGGCTTAGCAGCAAAGAATCTATCAGTGATCTAAGAGACCTAGATTTGATCCCTGTCAGGAAGATCCCTTGGAGAAGGAAATGGCAGCCCATCCTGTAGTCTTGTCTGGAGAATTTCATGGGCAGAGGAGCCTGGTGGCCTACAGTCTATGGGGTTGCAAGGATACATGATTCCGTGACTGACATTTCACTGAAGTAGGGGCTCAGGGATAGAACACTGAGACCAGTTAAGTGGCTGTGGAAAAATTCTTCATAAGGATGAAAGTTGGATCTAAATGGTGTGGAGAAGTGGGGAGAAGTTGTTGCATATGTTCTAACTGTAGGCCTGACAGGATATGCTGGCATATTAAATGAGATATGAGTACAAGAAAGGCTTCAAGGATGACTTCAAGCGCTGTGGCCTTGCAACCAGAAGAATGAGACCATTCTTTCCTAAGATGTATATAAATTCAAAAGACAGGCATAAAGAAAGTGATTTTGATATTTTTAAGTCAGACAAGGATGGGCAGGTGTTTAGGTTTGGGGCAGTACCCTTAAAAACAGGAACAGAGCTTTATCTACACTCTGCAGTGGTAGAGGTGGAGGCCAAAGCAGCCATTTCACTGGGAACCCTCAGATGTGTGGTTTTTGAATCTTGCTGGAGGATCCAGAAAGTTTAAGGAGTAGCAGTTTAATTGGAATTCTGAACCATTGGTGATGAAGTTATGGAGGCCAAAGTAGCTATAGCTCAATCAAGCCAATGGAGCCTGTCTCTCACAAAACCCACACCTAGGCATAGTACTTGAGGGAGATGGATTAGAGATTTGGATCACTTTGTGGGAGTTAAGTTTACTATCTGAAAAGAGCTATCAATTTAGATTCTGCTCCAGGTAAATTTCTTCTATCTACGGTGCTTGGATTTAGCCTTAAGGAAGAGCCATAACTTCTTTGTGTCCCCTCTTCCCATTCAGCCTTTAAGAGACGTAGATAAGATTCTCCACTTTGTCTCCTTAAAGACTGATTCAGTTTTTGGAAAAATTTTTGAGATGAGGATAAAGTTTCCTTTCTATTACTGTGTATGAAAAGCAGTTAGGAGCTTAAGGGCTTCCTGGTGGCTTAGCAGCAAAGAATCTATCAGTGATCTAAGAGACCTAGATTTGATCCCTGTCAGGAAGATCCCTTGGAGAAGGAAATGGCAGCCCATCCTGTAGTCTTGTCTGGAGAATTTCATGGGCAGAGGAGCCTGGTGGCCTACAGTCTATGGGGTTGCAAGGATACATGATTCCGTGACTGACATTTCACTGAAGTAGGGGCTCAGGGATAGAACACTGAGACCAGTTAAGTGGCTGTGGAAAAATTCTTCATAAGGATGAAAGTTGGATCTAAATGGTGTGGAGAAGTGGGGAGAAGTTGTTGCATATGTTCTAACTGTAGGCCTGACAGGATATGCTGGCATATTAAATGAGATATGAGTACAAGAAAGGCTTCAAGGATGACTTCAAGCGCTGTGGCCTTGCAACCAGAAGAATGAGACCATTCTTTCCTAAGATGTATATAAATTCAAAAGACAGGCATAAAGAAAGTGATTTTGATATTTTTAAGTCAGACAAGGATGGGCAGGTGTTTAGGTTTGGGGCAGTACCCTTAAAAACAGGAACAGAGCTTTATCTACACTCTGCAGTGGTAGAGGTGGAGGCCAAAGCAGCCATTTCACTGGGAACCCTCAGATGTGTGGTTTTTGAATCTTGCTGGAGGATCCAGAAAGTTTAAGGAGTAGCAGTTTAATTGGAATTCTGAACCATTGGTGATGAAGTTATGGAGGCCAAAGTAGCTATAGCTCAATCAAGCCAATGGAGCCTGTCTCTCACAAAACCCACACCTAGGCATAGTACTTGAGGGAGATGGATTAGAGATTTGGATCACTTTGTGGGAGTTAAGTTTACTATCTGAAAAGAGCTATCAATTTAGATTCTGCTCCAGGTAAATTTCTTCTATCTACGGTGCTTGGATTTAGCCTTAAGGAAGAGCCATAACTTCTTTGTGTCCCCTCTTCCCCATTCAGCCTTTAAGAGACGTAGATAAGATTCTCCACTTTGTCTCCTTAAAGACTGATTCAGTTTTTTGAGATTTTTGAGATGAGGATAAAGCCTTCCATCAATAGCCACCCTTAATAGAGAGTGCAGGGCATAAACGGTTCACTTGTATTAAAAAAAAAATTCCATCTACTATCCATGGGGACCCTTTCATAATTCTCTGTGGTTAAGAGTAACAGAAGACTCACATTCATTCACCTTCCTGCAGGTCAAGTGTAGTGTGTGTCATGGTGATTTTGGAAACTTGGAGGAGTTGACACATAATGATTTGGGAGCTCTGCCAAAACTGAAATGGGCAAAAGATTTATTTTAATATATTGTTACATGCACATACTTCTTTTATTTTACTTATGTCACTTGACCTTCATAATGGCTTATGAGTCAAATCTGACAGATATTTATTATTCTCATTTATAGAGATGAAAATTGGAGTCAGAAGTTCAATGACTTGCTTCAGGTAATATACCAGAAAATGAAGAAATCATATTTGAACTCAGATATCTTGATTTCAGAAAATATTCCCTAATAACACAGGGATGTTCTGTTTCCTACTTTTTTCACTCAAAAGTAAGTCACATAACATTCCTTTCAAAAGAAAAAATAATCTTGTGTTCTTAGTACCACTATATATTTTCTTTACTCCAGTGCTATTCAAGCACATACAAATATCCTAAGTGATGTAACATTTTAAAGCTTATGTTTCTCAGATGTTTATAAAACAATAAAAGTATAAAATAAAACTTAATGATATTTTACATCTTGCAATGAGAGAGCAACTTTTCTTTACTTTTCTGCAATGAGCATGAATAAAACCTGGATAAAATATTAAGATACTTTAAGAACAGTAATAACATGTCATAGACTAGAAGTTAATATTCAAACTGGGTAAAATCCACATATGACTTTTAATTAAAGGATACCATGCAGAATGAGGTATGTAGGATCAAAATCAGTCTTTCTTGAGAGGTCAAATGGTAAATTTTGAGGCAAAAGGAAGAATGAGAAAATTTAAAATGAGATCCTATGAAAGGAAGTTCATACAAGTAGAACCCTAAACATCTGTTCATAAACCCTCTTCAAATTACTAATAGGACCTCACAGTGTGTATCTTCAAAGGATAATCCAAAGTCCCAACTATGACAACAGCTGGGAAGGTTAAATAACAGAGAAGGTTCTGCCATTGTCACTTTTACAAAACAGTTTGTCAGTTAACTTGAAAATAACTGCCTGTTAGAATTTTTTAAAAATTATTTAAAGAAAGATAACCCATAAGAAAATCTTCAATGTATTGTATATACTATCTAATACATGAGAAAAAGTTAATAGGCATACAAAATATTTGGAAATGTGCTTCATTGGCAAGAATAAAAACATTGCAAACTACAGGATAACAAAGAGGCTGTATTTAGGAGACAAATTTCAGGCAATTATTTTTAAAATATTCAAGAATTCAAAATGTTTCTTACATTCAGGATCTCGAGGGAAAATATTTGTCCAGGTGAATATGACTTTAGTCTAGAAACACAAAATAGAAGCTGTCGTTTCAGGAGTAAAACAGAGGATCCAGAGATTCTACAAGCATTAAAACATTTGTTTACGATATTATACAATTTTAGACTGATAAACTGGACAATTTAGAGGAAAGATAAATCTCTAACAAACAAAGCCAAACATTATATGAAATTAAATATGTTAATGAGATACTATCCTTCATTAACAACCTTCCTGTGCAGATACTTCCAGTCTTAAATGGCTTCATTAACATAGTTTACCTCTGTAAGAAGATTGTTACATTTTGGTAAAGACACTTATTTCCAAAATGACAGCACAGACAAACAAGATTAATTACCTCTGGAAAAGAATGAGAGAGAAAAAACAACTTTTCTTTACTTTTCTGCAATAAGCATGAATAAAACCTGGATAAAATATTAAGATACTTTAAGAACAGTAATAACATGTCATAGACTAGAAGTTAATATTCAAACTGGGTAAAATCCACATATGACTTTTAATTAAAGGATACCATGCAGAATGAGGTATGTAGGATCAAAATCAGTCTTTCTTGAGAGGTCAAATGGTAAATTTTGAGGCAAAAGGAAGAATGAGAAAATTTAAAATGAGATCCTATGAAAGGAAGTTCATACAAGTAGAACCCTAAACATCTGTTCATAAACCCTCTTCAAATTACTAATAGGACCTCACAGTGTGTATCTTCAAAGGATAATCCAAAGTCCCAACTATGACAACAGCTGGGAAGGTTAAATAACAGAGAAGGTTCTGCCATTGTCACTTTTACAAAACAGTTTGTCAGTTAACTTGAAAATAACTGCCTGTTAGAATTTTTTAAAAATTATTTAAAGAAAGATAACCCATAAGAAAATCTTCAATGTATTGTATATACTATCTAATACATGAGAAAAAGTTAATAGGCATACAAAATATTTGGAAATGTGCTTCATTGGCAAGAATAAAAACATTGCAAACTACAGGATAACAAAGAGGCTGTATTTAGGAGACAAATTTCAGGCAATTATTTTTAAAATATTCAAGAATTCAAAATGTTTCTTACATTCAGGATCTCGAGGGAAAATATTTGTCCAGGTGAATATGACTTTAGTCTAGAAACACAAAATAGAAGCTGTCGTTTCAGGAGTAAAACAGAGGATCCAGAGATTCTACAAGCATTAAAACATTTGTTTACGATATTATACAATTTTAGACTGATAAACTGGACAATTTAGAGGAAAGATAAATCTCTAACAAACAAAGCCAAACATTATATGAAATTAAATATGTTAATGAGATACTATCCTTCATTAACAACCTTCCTGTGCAGATACTTCCAGTCTTAAATGGCTTCATTAACATAGTTTACCTCTGTAAGAAGATTGTTACATTTTGGTAAAGACACTTATTTCCAAAGTAGTAGTTGACAGCACAGACAAACAAGATTAATTAAAAAAACCATAAAGTCTAGGCAGAAGAAATAAAACTCGAGTATTCTTGCTTGGAGAATCCCATGGACAGAAGAGCCTGGAAGGCTAGGATCTCAAAAAGTTGAATACAACTGAAGTGACTTAGCACATAGCAGGAACACACTTAATAGAAGATGGAAGAATCTACAGTGAAAAATAGGAAATATTACTGAGAAAAATTAAAGAAGAAAATGGAATGGCATGCAATGTTTATGGACTAGATGATTGGATGTTAAATTTTCATTGTTCCAAAATTGCTATAGAGGTTAAAGTACACCCACACACACTTCTACAGATTGTTAAATAAAAGTTGACATTATGATTCTAAATTTATCAAAACATACATGACACTCTGGTTCATTTAGATATCTTATTGGCCTCTTTTCTGGTTCACTAATTGTACTTTGGAATCTGAGACACAATTCAACTCTAAAATTCTTCATTTCAACTAATTTATTTTCAGTTTTAGCATTTCCATGTACCTCATTTTGTTGTATCATGAGACAGTCAATATTTCCTATTTTTCTTATTTTATTTCAAGGTTTGTCAGTTTTAGGACTCATAGTATTTGTCAATGAGTTATTCTTTGTTGTAGGAGCTTCTTTCCACACATGGTAATATATTTAGCAGAATTTTTAACCTCTAATCAATGGATAATATATGGGCCTCCACTTCAATTAGGATAATCAAAAGTCTCAAAAAGTTGCTAAATACTCCCAAGGGGAAAGATAATTCCCAACTGAGAACCACTGGTTTATTTCATTTAATGTATACATTTCATTTTTTAAAATTGTTTTTACAATTACAGTTTTTGAAGTTGTGCTTGTACGTGTGCACTTATTCCAATAGTTTTGGGCCATAAATATTTTTCTTGCATTCAATTTACTCAGAATGTTTATTAAATGAAATGTGTGTGGGCTCAGTCATTTTTGATTCTTTGTGACCCTATGGACTGTAACCTTTCAGACTCCTCTGTCATGGGTTTTCCCAGGCAGTTATAGTAGAGTGTATTGCCATTTCCCTCTACTGGGGATCTTCCCCACCCAGGAGTCAAACTCATTTCTCCTACCATGCAGGCAGATTCATTACACACTGAGTCAACTGGGAAGTCCTAAATTAATTATACTATTGTTTATATATATATATATATATATATACATTTGGATAAATGTTAATATTTCTCCTAGAGGGTTCAGTCTTCACTTTCTTTGTAGTAAGCTGTATATATGTAAGCCTCTCTAGTCCCAATTATTTCTTGAAATCCATTTATATTTTTTAAGTACTAAAATAAAAAGTCACTTTCTATTTAATCTTAGCAAGAACGGTGTTCTACAGCCTACTATTTCATCTTCCACAGAATCAAAGTAAACTTTTGTTACTGGTTTGTTTTTAACTTGTGGTAAGTCTCTGAGATGTGTAACTCCTGGCTCATGAATAAATTCTTCAGCTATATTCAGTATTATAATTTATAATACCCATTCATCTTTTCTCTAGTAATCTGTATGTTATTTCAAATCCAGATTTTTTTTCCCTTTGATGATTTTATTTCTATTTTCAAATATTTTATTTATCTTTACCTTAATTAGAATCATATTTAAAATGTGTTGAGCTTTTTATAGTTTAGTACTCTTGGATTGCTAAACTGTCTTGAGATTTTTCTTTCCTTTGGGAAGTTTTTTTAAAAATTTACCTGCCTTTCCACACATGGTAATATATTTAGCAGAATTTTTAACCTCTAATCAATGGATAATATATGGGCCTCCACTTCAATTAGGATAATCAAAAGTCTCAAAAAGTTGCTAAATACTCCCAAGGGGAAAGATAATTCCCAACTGAGAACCACTGGTTTATTTCATTTAATGTATACATTTCATTTTTTAAAATTGTTTTTACAATTACAGTTTTTGAAGTTGTGCTTGTACGTGTGCACTTATTCCAATAGTTTTGGGCCATAAATATTTTTCTTGCATTCAATTTACTCAGAATGTTTATTAAATGAAATGTGTGTGGGCTCAGTCATTTTTGATTCTTTGTGACCCTATGGACTGTAACCTTTCAGACTCCTCTGTCATGGGTTTTCCCAGGCAGTTATAGTAGAGTGTATTGCCATTTCCCTCTACTGGGGATCTTCCCCACCCAGGAGTCAAACTCATTTCTCCTACCATGCAGGCAGATTCATTACACACTGAGTCAACTGGGAAGTCCTAAATTAATTATACTATTGTTTATATATATATATATATATATATACATTTGGATAAATGTTAATATTTCTCCTAGAGGGTTCAGTCTTCACTTTCTTTGTAGTAAGCTGTATATATGTAAGCCTCTCTAGTCCCAATTATTTCTTGAAATCCATTTATATTTTTTAAGTACTAAAATAAAAAGTCACTTTCTATTTAATCTTAGCAAGAACGGTGTTCTACAGCCTACTATTTCATCTTCCACAGAATCAAAGTAAACTTTTGTTACTGGTTTGTTTTTAACTTGTGGTAAGTCTCTGAGATGTGTAACTCCTGGCTCATGAATAAATTCTTCAGCTATATTCAGTATTATAATTTATAATACCCATTCATCTTTTCTCTAGTAATCTGTATGTTATTTCAAATCCAGATTTTTTTTCCTTAGATGATTTTATTTCTATTTTTCAAATATTTTATTTATCTTTACCTTAATTAGAATCATATTTAAAATGTGTTGAGCTTTTTATAGTTTAGTACTCTTGGATTGCTAAACTGTCTTGAGATTTTTCTTTCCTTTGGGAATGCTACCTTTTTTTTTTTTTTTCCACAACAGAATTAATTTCACCCTGCCACAATTGGTAAGAGGAAGGGGAATCACAGATCAAAGAGAAAACCTACAAAGCCATTGATGGCAAGTGGGAAAAAAAAAATGGCATCCATTCTTAACCCCTCAGGGCACAGAGGAGTTTGGATAATCTAATATCAAAGTTTGGGTAATCTTCTAGGTAGCAGCTTTGTTAACCCTTCCAGTAGAGAGAACATAATTGCCTGTGAAAATCAAAGTGATAATCACTTGGTAGGTCATGTTTGACTCTTTGCCACCCTATGGCCTTTAGACTGTCAGGCTCCTTTGTCCGTGGGATTCTCAAGGCAAGAATACTGGAGTAGGTAGCTATTTCCTTCTTCAGGGTTCTTCCTGACCCAGGTATCAAACCTAGGTCTCTCCTGTACCTCCTGCATTGCAGGCAGATTCTTGAATATCTGAGCCACCAGAAAAGCATAAGTACCTGTGGATATCCTTTTTAAATAAGGGATATTTTAGGGCATAGACTTCTCAGTGATATTTTGGCTGTGCTTATAGTTAAATGTTGTGCATTGTCTCTTCCGAGGCTTGACTGAAGAAATCTTATTGACTATAATTTCTCTTTGTTTAGCTCTGCAAAATGAGGAAGAGGGTACAAAGTAGGTTTCTTCAAGCCAGAAGTTAGTCACATATTCCTGAAATAACTCAATACTGTTGATGATAATGAAAAATATCAAATGATATAATTTTTATGTGATAGAGTGATACTTCAAACTTAATGTTGATTGACCTCAGTTTTTATTCACCTTCAGTATTTTCAACTTCACCTTGGTTTTATTACTGCATTTACCTTTGAGGAGGAAGTTGTTTGCAATTTTCCATGCTGAGACAGAAAATATTTGGAATGTTTGTTGCTGTCTTAGCTTTAGAGCTTTAGAATATGTCGGATTATCAAAGGTTGCACAGACTTGTTAGAAACACTAATGGTCATTTGGCTAAAGGGTCATAAATTTAAGAAATCTGTATGTTATTTCAAATCCAGATTTTTTTTCCTTAGATGATTTTATTTCTATTTTTCAAATATTTTATTTATCTTTACCTTAATTAGAATCATATTTAAAATGTGTTGAGCTTTTTATAGTTTAGTACTCTTGGATTGCTAAACTGTCTTGAGATTTTTCTTTCCTTTGGGAATGCTACCTTTTTTTTTTCCACAACAGAATTAATTTCACCCTGCCACAATTGGTAAGAGGAAGGGGAATCACAGATCAAAGAGAAAACCTACAAAGCCATTGATGGCAAGTGGGAAAAAAAAAATGGCATCCATTCTTAACCCCTCAGGGCACAGAGGAGTTTGGATAATCTAATATCAAAGTTTGGGTAATCTTCTAGGTAGCAGCTTTGTTAACCCTTCCAGTAGAGAGAACATAATTGCCTGTGAAAATCAAAGTGATAATCACTTGGTAGGTCATGTTTGACTCTTTGCCACCCTATGGCCTTTAGACTGTCAGGCTCCTTTGTCCGTGGGATTCTCAAGGCAAGAATACTGGAGTAGGTAGCTATTTCCTTCTTCAGGGTTCTTCCTGACCCAGGTATCAAACCTAGGTCTCTCCTGTACCTCCTGCATTGCAGGCAGATTCTTGAATATCTGAGCCACCAGAAAAGCATAAGTACCTGTGGATATCCTTTTTAAATAAGGGATATTTTAGGGCATAGACTTCTCAGTGATATTTTGGCTGTGCTTATAGTTAAATGTTGTGCATTGTCTCTTCCGAGGCTTGACTGAAGAAATCTTATTGACTATAATTTCTCTTTGTTTAGCTCTGCAAAATGAGGAAGAGGGTACAAAGTAGGTTTCTTCAAGCCAGAAGTTAGTCACATATTCCTGAAATAACTCAATACTGTTGATGATAATGAAAAATATCAAATGATATAATTTTTATGTGATAGAGTGATACTTCAAACTTAATGTTGATTGACCTCAGTTTTTATTCACCTTCAGTATTTTCAACTTCACCTTGGTTTTATTACTGCATTTACCTTTGAGGAGGAAGTTGTTTGCAATTTTCCATGCTGAGACAGAAAATATTTGGAATGTTTGTTGCTGTCTTAGCTTTAGAGCTTTAGAATATGTCGGATTATCAAAGGTTGCACAGACTTGTTAGAAACACTAATGGTCATTTGGCTAAAGGGCCTCATAAATTTAAGAAATCAGTTTTCTTTTTCTTAAAGACTTTATTGCTGACTGCTTTTTCTTTCCAAACGTTAAACTTAAGTGGTTACTATGCAGGGCTTGTTGTTAAATGACTTCAATCACCAATATTTCAAAGATAATCCTTAAAGAACTGTATTCATCTAGGCATCTTTAGTAAGGAGAGTTGTGTGATTACTTTGTGTTCACTTCAAGTTGATCATTTCCTCAATTAATATTTCAACACATATTACATATCCATGGTTTGGATAAACAAAACAGATCAAACACTGAATTAATTTTATATTATTTTGAGTTACAAATGAAGTAATGCAGACAGAGATTAAAAATTAGGAGAAGGGGGCTTCCCTTGTGGCTCAGTGGATAAGAGCCCATCTGCCAATGCAGGAGACAGGTTTGATCCCTGATCCGGGAACATCCCACATGCTGCAGAGCAACTAAGCCCACACATCAATGAAGACCAAGCACAGCCAAAAATAAATAAAAGATTAAAAAAAAAAAATCAGGAGAATGATAAAACTGTACTGGGCATCAGGGTGGTGGTATTCTTTTTCCCAGTGGTAGGTATAATTTAACAGAACATTAGCAGACATTCATTGAAAAGGAAAATGAAAGAGCAAGAGTCATTAGCCAGACATTACATATGAAAAAAAAGTTGATATTTTGGCTGTGCTTATAGTTAAATGTTGTGCATTGTCTCTTCCGAGGCTTGACTGAAGAAATCTTATTGACTATAATTTCTCTTTGTTTAGCTCTGCAAAATGAGGAAGAGGGTACAAAGTAGGTTTCTTCAAGCCAGAAGTTAGTCACATATTCCTGAAATAACTCAATACTGTTGATGATAATGAAAAATATCAAATGATATAATTTTTATGTGATAGAGTGATACTTCAAACTTAATGTTGATTGACCTCAGTTTTTATTCACCTTCAGTATTTTCAACTTCACCTTGGTTTTATTACTGCATTTACCTTTGAGGAGGAAGTTGTTTGCAATTTTCCATGCTGAGACAGAAAATATTTGGAATGTTTGTTGCTGTCTTAGCTTTAGAGCTTTAGAATATGTCGGATTATCAAAGGTTGCACAGACTTGTTAGAAACACTAATGGTCATTTGGCTAAAGGGCCTCATAAATTTAAGAAATCAGTTTTCTTTTTCTTAAAGACTTTATTGCTGACTGCTTTTTTCTTTCCAAACGTTAAACTTAAGTGGTTACTATGCAGGGCTTGTTGTTAAATGACTTCAATCACCAATATTTCAAAGATAATCCTTAAAGAACTGTATTCATCTAGGCATCTTTAGTAAGGAGAGTTGTGTGATTACTTTGTGTTCACTTCAAGTTGATCATTTCCTCAATTAATATTTCAACACATATTACATATCCATGGTTTGGATAAACAAAACAGATCAAACACTGAATTAATTTTATATTATTTTGAGTTACAAATGAAGTAATGCAGACAGAGATTAAAAATTAGGAGAAGGGGGCTTCCCTTGTGGCTCAGTGGATAAGAGCCCATCTGCCAATGCAGGAGACAGGTTTGATCCCTGATCCGGGAACATCCCACATGCTGCAGAGCAACTAAGCCCACACATCAATGAAGACCAAGCACAGCCAAAAATAAATAAAAGATTAAAAAAAAAAAATCAGGAGAATGATAAAACTGTACTGGGCATCAGGGTGGTGGTATTCTTTTTCCCAGTGGTAGGTATAATTTAACAGAACATTAGCAGACATTCATTGAAAAGGAAAATGAAAGAGCAAGAGTCTGTATCGTTAATAGAAAATAAAAATAATATATACAAAATACTTCTGTTATGTATCTTATCTATACAATATAAAGAAAACAAAATCCTTCCCACTTTTAATTAGTTGAGCAATTTATTTTTAAGAAAAAACTTTATTAATTTGTTAAGAATTTGAACACGCTTGAGGTATATAGCATGATATTTTGCTATATATATATAGTGAGTTGATTACTGCAATTAATCTAATTAACCTATTCATCACATTGTGTGATGAAAGCACTTGAAATCTAATTTCTCAGAAAATTTCCTAGTGTACAATAGAGTGTTATTAACTATGGTCATCATGCTGCAGACTAGAATTCTAAATTTTTTATCTGACATAAGTGCACTTCATTACCATTTGACCTGCATCTCTCCATTTCCGTCCTGCCCTTGGTAACTCTGCTTCTGTATCTTGGCCTTTGTTAGAACCCACATATAAGTGAGATCATGCAGCATTTTTCTTTTATCTGTCTTATTCCACTTAGCATAATGACCTTCAAGTTCATTCATGTAGTCACAAATGGCAGGATCTTCTTCTCAGAAGCTGATTAATAGTTAACTGAATTAGACTTAAAATATATAATCAATGAATATTTTATGTACTGTGTGAAAATTGATAATTAATTTGAGACAAAGGCTATTAAAGAGCGTTTGGAGTTGTTAAATTTCACTAAAGTTAGTTGAGTCGCATGTTTTTCACATGGGTATTACATAACCGTACCCTTATCTGGAGATGAAACTTCTTCACAGTTTTTTCTGTTTATACGTGTATTGTTTTAAATTAATCCCAGTTTACATGGAAATTTCTGCTACTGAAACATTAATATAACCAGAAATAAGCATCTAATCTTCTTAAAGTATTTCTTAACTGAACATTTTGTAAGCATTTACTTATAGGTCTCCTGGAAAAGGCACATCACAAATTCATTTTATGTGTTTGAACAAAATCAGATACAGAGATACACACATATGATGCATTTAAGAGGCTGTACTTTCAACTGGCTATCTTTAATGATTCATGTTACCAACAAATTTATTTAACATAATAAAAAGTCTTCTCTGATAATATCTAACGTTAATTTCAGTTCTGCATTAACTCAGAAAAGCTTATTTTGATTACAGTTAATCTGCTTCTTAATAAGTTTCAGTATATTATAAAGTCTAGTTTTATACTAAAACTTTTAAGAACATTGTTTACTTACATCATTTCTTCCCAGTTATGCACACATTATAGATGCTTATTGAACAGAGTCTGGAATATGAGAGAATATATGATGGCAGACTGTTATTTTGGGAATTCATGGAAGAATTGTTATGTAAGAATATTGAATAAATTGTTGTGGCTATCATAGAAGAAACTTTTGATGATAAGTGTGTTTAGCTAATGGCTGAAAATGGCTGGCCATTCTTTTAATGATAATTGAATACTTTATTAAGGTTTCCTGAGAATAAAACAATATAAGGAAAAATAGGTAGTGCTCAATATTATAAATCTTGAGAAAAAAAAAAATAAATAGGTATAATGCCATTGCATCAGAGAATACTGTCTTTCAATATATTCCCTTTTTATCTGAGTAAAAGAACACTTTCGACCCAGAATTCCTTTTTTTGTTTGTTTTTCTGAAGGAAACTGTTTTTGTGAATGCTTTTGAGGCATAATATATAATACTGTGTTAGTTTCAAGTATGCAGCAAAAAGAATGTTATGTATGTTTATGCAGGCATTCTTTTTCAGATTCTTTTCCTGTTTAAATCATTACAAAATATTGACTAGAGTTTCCTGTGCTGCAGAGGTCCCTGTTGCTTACATATTTTATATATAGTAGTGTATATACCTGACAGAAGGCATGGCGGTCCACTCCAGTATTCTCAGCTGGAGAATCCCATGAACAGAGGAGCCTGGTGGGCTACAGTCCCCAGGGTCGCAGAGCTGGACACAACTGAAATGACCTAGCACACACGCATGGGTGTGTATGTGTTATTCTCAATCTCCTGGTTTATCTCTTCTCCTTTGCCCTGCTATTCCCTTTCATTACCAACCATAAGTTTGTTTTCTAAATGGTGAGTCTATTTCTCTTTTTTAAATACATTTTTGTACTTTTTAAAAAATTCCACATGCAAGTGATATCAGACACTATTTGTCTGTCTTTACATAGCTTTGCTTAGTATGAGAATCTCCAGGTTCATCAGATGCAAAGGCCATTATTTAATTCTTGCTTATGGCTGAGTAATATTCCATTGTGTGTGCTTGTCTGTGTGACCTGGTTTGCTCCTATCTCTGCCTCATTTTGGACTCCTCTGATATCAAATGTGATTCACCAGATTATTGTTTACTGAGTATTCATCTGATTTTTCTTCAAAGACTTGACATTTAGCACATTTGCTCTTCTCTCTCTCTCTCCAAACTTGAGCCTCAGCTCTGGATACAGGGTTTATAAACATGGACATCCTTTGCATGCTTTGCTCCCTTTTGAAAGTCTACTTATCTGTAGGTTAGATTTTATTACTGAAAGTTTCATGCATGACCTCAGATCTTCAATTGCTTGAGAAGAGTGGTTATGTCTATTAGAGTATGTCTGGAGATTTATTTCTACTAAAGATATGTGAGAATTCTCACCTTTCAAAACATTCATGGAAAGTGAATTGTCTTGTAACATCATCTTGTATGTATTTGTGGGCTTTTTTTTTTCTTGGTAGCACTTTGTATGGTATTTTTACAGATGCAAGTATTAATTATAACTTTTCTATATAGAATATTATTCTCACTGCCAGTTTCTGTGTATTACATTCCATTCTCTTTACTGTTTAAATCATTACAAAATATTGACTAGAGTTTCCTGTGCTGCAGAGGTCCCTGTTGCTTACATATTTTATATATAGTAGTGTATATACCTGACAGAAGGCATGGCGGTCCACTCCAGTATTCTCAGCTGGAGAATCCCATGAACAGAGGAGCCTGGTGGGCTACAGTCCCCAGGGTCGCAGAGCTGGACACAACTGAAATGACCTAGCACACACGCATGGGTGTGTATGTGTTATTCTCAATCTCCTGGTTTATCTCTTCTCCTTTGCCCTGCTATTCCCTTTCATTACCAACCATAAGTTTGTTTTCTAAATGGTGAGTCTATTTCTCTTTTTTAAATACATTTTTGTACTTTTTAAAAAATTCCACATGCAAGTGATATCAGACACTATTTGTCTGTCTTTACATAGCTTTGCTTAGTATGAGAATCTCCAGGTTCATCAGATGCAAAGGCCATTATTTAATTCTTGCTTATGGCTGAGTAATATTCCATTGTGTGTGCTTGTCTGTGTGACCTGGTTTGCTCCTATCTCTGCCTCATTTTGGACTCCTCTGATATCAAATGTGATTCACCAGATTATTGTTTACTGAGTATTCATCTGATTTTTCTTCAAAGACTTGACATTTAGCACATTTGCTCTTCTCTCTCTCTCTCCAAACTTGAGCCTCAGCTCTGGATACAGGGTTTATAAACATGGACATCCTTTGCATGCTTTGCTCCCTTTTGAAAGTCTACTTATCTGTAGGTTAGATTTTATTACTGAAAGTTTCATGCATGACCTCAGATCTTCAATTGCTTGAGAAGAGTGGTTATGTCTATTAGAGTATGTCTGGAGATTTATTTCTACTAAAGATATGTGAGAATTCTCACCTTTCAAAACATTCATGGAAAGTGAATTGTCTTGTAACATCATCTTGTATGTATTTGTGGGCTTTTTTTTTTCTTGGTAGCACTTTGTATGGTATTTTTACAGATGCAAGTATTAATTATAACTTTTCTATATAGAATATTATTCTCACTGCCAGTTTCTGTGTATTACATCTTCAGCCCAATGTCCTACTTTTATACTGTGTCAAATTGTTATATCACCACCATTTTATTATTAGGTCTCCTTTGCTGACCTATTCAGCTGTATATTTCTCTTTGTGTATTAATGTGACAATGTTTGAAATTGCTTTAAAATTGAAAAAAGATAGCTAGATATCATAGGAGAGTAGTGTTTGATTATTTTTTTGGTAAATTATCTTGGCTATTACAGGGTTGTCAGTTCTCAGAGTATATTGTAGGATTGTGAAGAGCAACACGGAACCCTATACTATCTTACGTAAAAGAGATAACTATTGTCAATGCGCTGTGGGACTAAAGGATTGTATGTGGGGGTTATGTGATGGCATAGAGGGGCGTGATGGGGGAAATGGGATATACATATGACTAATTTGGAATTATACAAACTCTATAAAATCAAAATAAGAAAAAAAATAACTTGTGATTGTGGAAAAAAAATGTAGTGCAAATATCCAAATAAAGTTCAGGGTTTTTTCCCTGTGGTTATAGTGTGACTTATGCATAAAACCAGTTAATCTCAGTGTCCATCATAAAATAACAATATCGCATGGATGCTGGAGTCAACAGTGTCCTAACCATGACTCACTGGAAGAAACTGTATAAGGGAGGAATTTTGTCTTTCTGCACAGTTATTTGTTACAAGTCTTGATTTGTCTCTGTGACTGTGGATCCTTGTCTTCCAGAGTACTTTCTCTTGTCCTGATAGTCAAGCCACCTAAATGTCAAAGATATTTTTTGTACAACTGCATTTAAAAAGAAGTATTCATCCTCCTCCAAAAAAAAAATAGAATTACAGATCAGTTTACAGATATTAGACCTTTCCTTTTTTTTTTTTATCATGTTTGCATGACCTCAGATCTTCAATTGCTTGAGAAGAGTGGTTATGTCTATTAGAGTATGTCTGGAGATTTATTTCTACTAAAGATATGTGAGAATTCTCACCTTTCAAAACATTCATGGAAAGTGAATTGTCTTGTAACATCATCTTGTATGTATTTGTGGGCTTTTTTTTTTCTTGGTAGCACTTTGTATGGTATTTTTACAGATGCAAGTATTAATTATAACTTTTCTATATAGAATATTATTCTCACTGCCAGTTTCTGTGTATTACATCTTCAGCCCAATGTCCTACTTTTATACTGTGTCAAATTGTTATATCACCACCATTTTATTATTAGGTCTCCTTTGCTGACCTATTCAGCTGTATATTTCTCTTTGTGTATTAATGTGACAATGTTTGAAATTGCTTTAAAATTGAAAAAAGATAGCTAGATATCATAGGAGAGTAGTGTTTGTTTATTTTTGGTAAATTATCTTGGCTATTACAGGGTTGTCAGTTCTCAGAGTATATTGTAGGATTGTGAAGAGCAACACGGAACCCTATACTATCTTACGTAAAAGAGATAACTATTGTCAATGCGCTGTGGGACTAAAGGATTGTATGTGGGGGTTATGTGATGGCATAGAGGGGCGTGATGGGGGAAATGGGATATACATATGACTAATTTGGAATTATACAAACTCTATAAAATCAAAATAAGAAAAAAAATAACTTGTGATTGTGGAAAAAAAATGTAGTGCAAATATCCAAATAAAGTTCAGGGTTTTTTCCCTGTGGTTATAGTGTGACTTATGCATAAAACCAGTTAATCTCAGTGTCCATCATAAAATAACAATATCGCATGGATGCTGGAGTCAACAGTGTCCTAACCATGACTCACTGGAAGAAACTGTATAAGGGGAGGAATTTTGTCTTTCTGCACAGTTATTTGTTACAAGTCTTGATTTGTCTCTGTGACTGTGGATCCTTGTCTTCCAGAGTACTTTCTCTTGTCCTGATAGTCAAGCCACCTAAATGTCAAAGATATTTTTTTTGTACAACTGCATTTAAAAAAGAAGTATTCATCCTCCTCCAAAAAAAAAAATTAGAATTACAGATCAGTTTACAGATATTAGACAGTTTATCTTTGTTGACCTTTTCACTTAGAAACATCATATTTTCTATTTCTGAGTGTTGGTTTATGTACTGAAATATACTTGATGGTTTTATTTTCCTTAAGTCTCCTAATACTTTTAAAGTTGTATATTGTGTGGGTTTAGTTTTAGCATGAATGGTAGTCTTTCTAATTGTCATATTACTAGTGAGCACATGACAATGTTTTTCCTGTTGATTGTATATTCTTACACGTTAGAAAATTTATATTTTTCCTCTCAAATATATTCAATTTACTATAATGGTAATCACATCTTTAACATGGTCTGATTTTTGCTCTCTCTGCTAAGAACTTTTATTGTGGCTTATTTTATTAGCTTTTACATCCCGGAAAAGGTTGAGAAGATGAATTCTTGAGGTTAATGAGTGTCCCTAAAGTTTTAGGACTCTTAAGTCTTAAGCTAACATGTTTACTAATGAAACAAGTTAATTTAATACCTTTTATAATTTAACAGCTTTATGTTACAAATTATTATATTCTGTCAAAATGTTTTATATCTGTTAAAAATAGCATATGGCATTTTTTCTTATTAATCATTAGATTATATCAGTGGACTTTATGCTGAACCATCCTGATGATTATTATTATAAATCTGGTTATTATTGAAAGTTCTATAAAATAAATTCCTTAAGCTACCTATGATGGTGTCTTTCTGTAATATGACTTTTTCTTTCCACTAAGGCTTGGATATTTTCATATTTTATACTGTTTCTTATTAAAATGTATAGTTTTCTAAAGAAATTATTGTTATTAAGATTTATTGACTTGCCTTTTTCTTTTAGTTATTTAAGACTTGGGTGCGTGTTTTATTAATGACCTTTTCATCTGTGATGATTTGTCAACAGTGTCCTAACCATGAAAAACTGTATAAGGAGGAATTTTGTCTTTCTGCACAGTTATTTGTTACAAGTCTTGATTTGTCTCTGTGACTGTGGATCCTTGTCTTCCAGAGTACTTTCTCTTGTCCTGATAGTCAAGCCACCTAAATGTCAAAGATATTTTTTGTACAACTGCATTTAAAAAAGAAGTATTCATCCTCCTCCAAAAAAAAAAATTAGAATTACAGATCAGTTTACAGATATTAGACAGTTTATCTTTGTTGACCTTTTCACTTAGAAACATCATATTTTCTATTTCTGAGTGTTGGTTTATGTACTGAAATATACTTGATGGTTTTATTTTCCTTAAGTCTCCTAATACTTTTAAAGTTGTATATTGTGTGGGTTTAGTTTTAGCATGAATGGTAGTCTTTCTAATTGTCATATTACTAGTGAGCACATGACAATGTTTTTCCTGTTGATTGTATATTCTTACACGTTAGAAAATTTATATTTTTCCTCTCAAATATATTCAATTTACTATAATGGTAATCACATCTTTAACATGGTCTGATTTTTGCTCTCTCTGCTAAGAACTTTTATTGTGGCTTATTTTATTAGCTTTTACATCCCGGAAAAGGTTGAGAAGATGAATTCTTGAGGTTAATGAGTGTCCCTAAAGTTTTAGGACTCTTAAGTCTTAAGCTAACATGTTTACTAATGAAACAAGTTAATTTAATACCTTTTATAATTTAACAGCTTTATGTTACAAATTATTATATTCTGTCAAAATGTTTTATATCTGTTAAAAATAGCATATGGCATTTTTTCTTATTAATCATTAGATTATATCAGTGGACTTTATGCTGAACCATCCTGATGATTATTATTATAAATCTGGTTATTATTGAAAGTTCTATAAAATAAATTCCTTAAGCTACCTATGATGGTGTCTTTCTGTAATATGACTTTTTCTTTCCACTAAGGCTTGGATATTTTCATATTTTATACTGTTTCTTATTAAAATGTATAGTTTTCTAAAGAAATTATTGTTATTAAGATTTATTGACTTGCCTTTTTCTTTTAGTTATTTAAGACTTGGGTGCGTGTTTTATTATTGTTTTCTGTGTTATCACTTATGTGCCTTCTGTAATGCCTTTAAAATGGCCTCTGACCTCAGTATTTTGCACTCCTGTGAATGCAGTTGTGCCACAATTTCTAAAGAGACTGTATAAAGGAGTTCTGAGATCAAGGCATCAGAATGGTCATAGGCAAGATTAATTACACTGTCAGCTACCTGGAACAATTGCACACAAATTTCTTGTTTAGAAGAGGAATAAGAGATTAACAAAAACATACTCCTGGTGTTCACTTAAAGTACTTAACTCCTGTTTCAACTGTTGTTACTTGCCTAGTCTCAGAGGGCACTCCAGCTTAAGTGGTATATTCAGAGAAGCCCCAGAAATTAGGAAAACACTGATAGGAAACTTAAACACAAGTTGAGAATAGGGTTCCCATATGTAAGACCAATACCTGTGTACGTGCATATGGGAACTAATCATTTAAAAACTTAAGTTGAAATATTTGATATTAAATGTATGATGAATTAAAACACACATCAACTGCAAATTGCCTTGGAGTTTAGAAATTGGACTGCTAGCCTGCTTCTCAAATTTTTTTTATTAACAACAGGACTCATAACCTTGGGATAGTAGCAAAGGTAGATGATAAACCCAGCAATTAACTGACTCCCTACTTCAGAGGATCCTTAGAGAAATTATCTGAAGTGTGTCTCCTTTGGGTCCTAGTTTCTGGAGGACATCCACAAGAAATTGGGAAGTAGATTTCAATTATAGATGTTAGATATAAACTATATGATTGTTACTTAGTACTGATTCTGATTAAAGTTTGCTGGAAATGAGAAATATTGTCTAAACTCAGAAAAGAGCCATCTCTTGAATCCTCAGACTTTAGTCATCTGCTTGGTATCTAGTCTTCCTATATTTTAAATCTGGTTATTATTGAAAGTTCTATAAAATAAATTCCTTAAGCTACCTATGATGGTGTCTTTCTGTAATATGACTTTTTCTTTCCACTAAGGCTTGGATATTTTCATATTTTATACTGTTTCTTATTAAAATGTATAGTTTTCTAAAGAAATTATTGTTATTAAGATTTATTGACTTGCCTTTTTCTTTTAGTTATTTAAGACTTGGGTGCGTGTTTTATTATTGTTTTCTGTGTTATCACTTATGTGCCTTCTGTAATGCCTTTAAAATGGCCTCTGACCTCAGTATTTTGCACTCCTGTGAATGCAGTTGTGCCACAATTTCTAAAGAGACTGTATAAAGGAGTTCTGAGATCAAGGCATCAGAATGGTCATAGGCAAGATTAATTACACTGTCAGCTACCTGGAACAATTGCACACAAATTTCTTGTTTAGAAGAGGAATAAGAGATTAACAAAAACATACTCCTGGTGTTCACTTAAAGTACTTAACTCCTGTTTCAACTGTTGTTACTTGCCTAGTCTCAGAGGGCACTCCAGCTTAAGTGGTATATTCAGAGAAGCCCCAGAAATTAGGAAAACACTGATAGGAAACTTAAACACAAGTTGAGAATAGGGTTCCCATATGTAAGACCAATACCTGTGTACGTGCATATGGGAACTAATCATTTAAAAACTTAAGTTGAAATATTTGATATTAAATGTATGATGAATTAAAACACACATCAACTGCAAATTGCCTTGGAGTTTAGAAATTGGACTGCTAGCCTGCTTCTCAAATTTTTTTTATTAACAACAGGACTCATAACCTTGGGATAGTAGCAAAGGTAGATGATAAACCCAGCAATTAACTGACTCCCTACTTCAGAGGATCCTTAGAGAAATTATCTGAAGTGTGTCTCCTTTTGGGTCCTAGTTTCTGGAGGACATCCACAAGAAATTGGGAAGTAGATTTCAATTATAGATGTTAGATATAAACTATATGATTGTTACTTAGTACTGATTCTGATTAAAGTTTGCTGGAAATGAGAAATATTGTCTAAACTCAGAAAAGAGCCATCTCTTGAATCCTCAGACTTTAGTCATCTGCTTGGTATCTAGTCATTTCCATCCCTTGTAGACTCTATTCTTGTTCTAAGTAGCAAAGAACTATAAAGACACTCCATACACTTTCTTACAAGGTGAGGATAGCTGATTCATATGAGTTTCTCATCTGAATTAAAGTTCAATTTCATATGCATTCACTACAGGGAAGCCTTGTGCACTGCAGCCCATGGGGTCACAAAAAGTTGGACACGACTTAGTGACTAAACAACAAACAATTAACACTATAGTTTGAAGTTCCCATCACCAGGACTATTAGAAAGGAAATATGTACTGTTACAACTTTCACTGAGGCAGTTTTCTCCAGCTAGCAGGAATAATAAAGTGTTTGAGTCTCATTGGTTCCTGTGATTAAAAGAATATGCATCATTCCTAACTTATACCAGGTTTCTTTTTTTAATCTCCTTTCTTTGGCAAGATCTGAGTTGCCCTTTTTCTATTTAATAATTCAACTTCTATTTCAATTATCTAATATCAATGCCTTGACTTTCTCTTGTTCAGTATGAACACTCCTTGATCAATACCAAATGCTGTCACTATTCTCCATTATTAATTTCCTCTTTTTTTACTTGACCAACTATAAAATCAAATGTCTCCATTAAAATAGTGTGAAGATGGAGATTAAAAATGAACGATTATTTTTTCTTCCCCTAGTTTTCATTTTGAGTCAGATTTATAAAGCATGAAGTATAACTTATTGAAGGTATAAGTAAATTTTCAGTAGAATTGCAAGAGTGTCAAGAGTTTCTTTAATCATCTTGTATATCTTACTGATAATGCAGTTAGATAATATCAGGAGAGATCAATGTACATTGTATGTATGGTTTAGCAAAAGGATATTTTGTAGTCTTTTATTCTTTTGTCCCCTTTATCTTCAGCTTCTACCAATTTTGGACCAATTTTAGGCTTCAGCCTTCTACAGGGTACTTTTCTGTTAAGACTGTTAATGTTTAAGATTTTTTAGAGAGAAAATAAGTCAATTTATTTTCCAGTGTTTTATTTTCAGTATAAAATCTAAATACTAGTTCCTCCAGGGAGATAAAGTGACAGAAAATTGAAAGCATATCCCGTGAACAGTGTTGAAAATGGAGAAGAAATATCCCTGACCATACAAAGTCTAATTGTTAGGATTGTAAATGAGTAAGTTCAAGTCAATCTGTTAAAAATAGATTTTTAAAAAATTCTTCATCTGCACTATTTTCCATACAATTTGTTCTGTTAGCTAGATATTTTGCAACATATGAATGAACGTGTTTTTCTTATACATATCAATAAAATCAGTCATAAATATAATCATTTAAATCATTTCAAATGGCTTTAAGCTCTTTCAATTATGACAGGTAATGATGCTACACATTCTTAAATGTATTGTTCATTTTCTTGGGTAAGAATTATCTTTACTAAGGAGATAGACGGTTAAAAGGAATATTTGACTCCTAACACTATAGTTTGAAGTTCCCATCACCAGGACTATTAGAAAGGAAATATGTACTGTTACAACTTTCACTGAGGCAGTTTTCTCCAGCTAGCAGGAATAATAAAGTGTTTGAGTCTCATTGGTTCCTGTGATTAAAAGAATATGCATCATTCCTAACTTATACCAGGTTTCTTTTTTTAATCTCCTTTCTTTGGCAAGATCTGAGTTGCCCTTTTTCTATTTAATAATTCAACTTCTATTTCAATTATCTAATATCAATGCCTTGACTTTCTCTTGTTCAGTATGAACACTCCTTGATCAATACCAAATGCTGTCACTATTCTCCATTATTAATTTCCTCTTTTTTTACTTGACCAACTATAAAATCAAATGTCTCCATTAAAATAGTGTGAAGATGGAGATTAAAAATGAACGATTATTTTTTCTTCCCCTAGTTTTCATTTTGAGTCAGATTTATAAAGCATGAAGTATAACTTATTGAAGGTATAAGTAAATTTTCAGTAGAATTGCAAGAGTGTCAAGAGTTTCTTTAATCATCTTGTATATCTTACTGATAATGCAGTTAGATAATATCAGGAGAGATCAATGTACATTGTATGTATGGTTTAGCAAAAGGATATTTTGTAGTCTTTTATTCTTTTGTCCCCTTTATCTTCAGCTTCTACCAATTTTGGACCAATTTTAGGCTTCAGCCTTCTACAGGGTACTTTTCTGTTAAGACTGTTAATGTTTAAGATTTTTTAGAGAGAAAATAAGTCAATTTATTTTCCAGTGTTTTATTTTCAGTATAAAATCTAAATACTAGTTCCTCCAGGGAGATAAAGTGACAGAAAATTGAAAGCATATCCCGTGAACAGTGTTGAAAATGGAGAAGAAATATCCCTGACCATACAAAGTCTAATTGTTAGGATTGTAAATGAGTAAGTTCAAGTCAATCTGTTAAAAATAGATTTTTAAAAAATTCTTCATCTGCACTATTTTCCATACAATTTGTTCTGTTAGCTAGATATTTTGCAACATATGAATGAACGTGTTTTTCTTATACATATCAATAAAATCAGTCATAAATATAATCATTTAAATCATTTCAAATGGCTTTAAGCTCTTTCAATTATGACAGGTAATGATGCTACACATTCTTAAATGTATTGTTCATTTTCTTGGGTAAGAATTATCTTTACTAAGGAGATAGACTGAGAATATAGCAAGAGGAATACCTACAGATAAAACTGTGATTATGTGTATAATCAGATCATAGAACCTTATCCTTAAACAATTTTCCCAAATTACACATCTTATAATACAAAGAACGGTGGGAATGGATTTGTTTGTTTCTCATAAGCTTACCTACACATTTCTATAATACTTATGTCTAGTTTATAAATGTGAGATTGTGGCAAATTAAAAAGTCTTTATAAAAATAGCATTCTGTGGTTATAGTGGATTAAATATGGTGGCAAGCTTAAAGCTCACTAGCATTGGAGAGCCTACTAGAGATTAAAGGTATTTTGGTTCTCTCTTGTGCTTCTGGAAGCATCCCCAGATTTTGTAGTTTAAATGTCAGCCAATTAATCAGCTCACAGCTGAGAATATGCTGGGTGGTTCTGGAGGATCTCAGCTGAAAATTGCTGGACTCACTCATGTTTTCAGCTCATGGGGTGGCCTGGGTCTGGATGGTCAGGGATGCCCTCATTCACACCTACAGCTTTTATAAACCATTAAATGAGGGTGATTGAACCACATGACTCGCTCTTATAATCCAGCAATCTAGTTTGGGTATAGTGATAGCATGGTTACCATAGCTATGAGGGAAGACATCCCTAACACACAAGTCCTTGTTAAACTTTTGCTTTGTTTTGTTTTGTTTTATCACATTTACTAGTAAATTGGCCAAAGAGAAGCATATGGCTATTCCAAGTGCAGGAGATGGAACAGTGCATCCGACCCATTCACAATATTCGTGGAAAGGAAGGGATTTGTGGGTATTTGATAATCAAGCACAAGCATCCTCTGGGTATCATTTATTTCTGTTTATCTCACATTAAAAATATACTCAACTTTGGCCTAGAGAAGTTTGAAGTACAAAGTCTTGATCTAAACACATTTAAAAACAATCTTCAATGTGTTTCTACTAGGCTACTAGAGAGATGAGTTACTTACATCCTTCCTCCACAGATAGTACATATAAGGATGTGCTAGATGTATATATTACACATAAGCTTTCAACCTTCCAATTAGAGTAGGTGACAGTTTTGTCAGCTGTTTTGCTATAAAATAATATGGGTCATCATTTTCCAGCTTGCTGTAATTTTCTCATTGATTTTTGTATCCTTCATGAAGAGATGATTCACCATTTTCAGTCTCGCTTAATGGTTTCTTCACTTTTTTCCAGCCATCGCCGTCTGTCATTCTCTAGATCAATGACATAAGTGCAGCATTTCTATTAATTACATATTGCTGTGTAACACACAACATCCAAAATGTCAGTGATCATGTATTTAGCTAGTGCTGTGGTATGACTGGGAAATTTTTCTTCACTAGATTGTGGCAAATTAAAAAGTCTTTATAAAAATAGCATTCTGTGGTTATAGTGGATTAAATATGGTGGCAAGCTTAAAGCTCACTAGCATTGGAGAGCCTACTAGAGATTAAAGGTATTTTGGTTCTCTCTTGTGCTTCTGGAAGCATCCCCAGATTTTGTAGTTTAAATGTCAGCCAATTAATCAGCTCACAGCTGAGAATATGCTGGGTGGTTCTGGAGGATCTCAGCTGAAAATTGCTGGACTCACTCATGTTTTCAGCTCATGGGGTGGCCTGGGTCTGGATGGTCAGGGATGCCCTCATTCACACCTACAGCTTTTATAAACCATTAAATGAGGGTGATTGAACCACATGACTCGCTCTTATAATCCAGCAATCTAGTTTGGGTATAGTGATAGCATGGTTACCATAGCTATGAGGGAAGACATCCCTAACACACAAGTCCTTGTTAAACTTTTGCTTTGTTTTGTTTTGTTTTATCACATTTACTAGTAAATTGGCCAAAGAGAAGCATATGGCTATTCCAAGTGCAGGAGATGGAACAGTGCATCCGACCCATTCACAATATTCGTGGAAAGGAAGGGATTTGTGGGTATTTGATAATCAAGCACAAGCATCCTCTGGGTATCATTTATTTCTGTTTATCTCACATTAAAAATATACTCAACTTTGGCCTAGAGAAGTTTGAAGTACAAAGTCTTGATCTAAACACATTTAAAAACAATCTTCAATGTGTTTCTACTAGGCTACTAGAGAGATGAGTTACTTACATCCTTCCTCCACAGATAGTACATATAAGGATGTGCTAGATGTATATATTACACATAAGCTTTCAACCTTCCAATTAGAGTAGGTGACAGTTTTGTCAGCTGTTTTGCTATAAAATAATATGGGTCATCATTTTCCAGCTTGCTGTAATTTTCTCATTGATTTTTGTATCCTTCATGAAGAGATGATTCACCATTTTTCAGTCTCGCTTAATGGTTTCTTCACTTTTTTCCAGCCATCGCCGTCTGTCATTCTCTAGATCAATGACATAAGTGCAGCATTTCTATTAATTACATATTGCTGTGTAACACACAACATCCAAAATGTCAGTGATCATGTATTTAGCTAGTGCTGTGGTATGACTGGGAAATTTTTCTTCACTGGGCCAGACTTACTGTTTGTTCTCTGCTGGCAGCTTATGGACCTGGCTGGCCAGTGGGGTGATTTGTGATGAACTAGTTACATGACTAGTGTGTGAGGGGCTCTTGGCAAATTGGAGGGGGCTGGGCCAAGTATCCCTTACTATCTAGAGGATATTTAGGACTTTTTTACCTGGAAGCTGAAAATTTAAAAACACTATGAAATACAGTAAAAACCAGTGCTCAAGTGCTTTCGTGGTCTCTGCTTTTATTATATTTGCTAGAATCCCATTGGCTGAAAAATTACATAACCACCAAGGATTAAACACTGGCGAAAGAAACTTCACTTCTTTAAGAGTGAATTTGTATTGTTCTAATCTAGCCTTAAAAAATAAAGAAGGTAGTATCTCTTCCTGTTCATGTTTTTTTTCTGTGAGCACATATAGTCACAAAGAAGATAAGAAACTCAGTGAATCAAAGCTCTTTCATATCTGATGTATTAAATCCCTGACTTCTTAATTCTCATTCTTTTCATCAATAATAATTTTTTTTTCTTCCACACCCTATACTCTCATGTTCTCAAACTTTAGTGCTTATCATTGCAAGTTATTGCAGTCCTTACAAATTTAGTGATCTTCTGGTATGAATTACAGTTTCTGTATTTGCAGCAGCTTTTTAAAATGCATTCATATAAGGGAACAGATCAAAATTTGACCTGTCTTGAGCCTGGTTGCATTAACCATCACTTTTCTACTCTGTGCTGCTACTCAGTCACTCAGCCGTGTCTGACTCTTTGCAAACTCACGGACTGCAATCTGCCAGACTCTTCTGCCCATGGGCTTTTTCAAGCAGAATTGTTATTTAATTACACATAAGTTTCCTTCAAGAGTAGGTGACAGTTTGTCAATGGTTTTCCTTCACTTTGATTTTGTATCCTTCATGAAGAGATGATTCACCATTTTCAGTCTCGCTTAATGGTTTCTTCACTTTTTTCCAGCCATCGCCGTCTGTCATTCTCTAGATCAATGACATAAGTGCAGCATTTCTATTAATTACATATTGCTGTGTAACACACAACATCCAAAATGTCAGTGATCATGTATTTAGCTAGTGCTGTGGTATGACTGGGAAATTTTTCTTCACTGGGCCAGACTTACTGTTTGTTCTCTGCTGGCAGCTTATGGACCTGGCTGGCCAGTGGGGTGATTTGTGATGAACTAGTTACATGACTAGTGTGTGAGGGGCTCTTGGCAAATTGGAGGGGGCTGGGCCAAGTATCCCTTACTATCTAGAGGATATTTAGGACTTTTTTACCTGGAAGCTGAAAATTTAAAAACACTATGAAATACAGTAAAAACCAGTGCTCAAGTGCTTTCGTGGTCTCTGCTTTTATTATATTTGCTAGAATCCCATTGGCTGAAAAATTACATAACCACCAAGGATTAAACACTGGCGAAAGAAACTTCACTTCTTTAAGAGTGAATTTGTATTGTTCTAATCTAGCCTTAAAAAATAAAGAAGGTAGTATCTCTTCCTGTTCATGTTTTTTTTCTGTGAGCACATATAGTCACAAAGAAGATAAGAAACTCAGTGAATCAAAGCTCTTTCATATCTGATGTATTAAATCCCTGACTTCTTAATTCTCATTCTTTTCATCAATAATAATTTTTTTTTCTTCCACACCCTATACTCTCATGTTCTCAAACTTTAGTGCTTATCATTGCAAGTTATTGCAGTCCTTACAAATTTAGTGATCTTCTGGTATGAATTACAGTTTCTGTATTTGCAGCAGCTTTTTAAAATGCATTCATATAAGGGAACAGATCAAAATTTGACCTGTCTTGAGCCTGGTTGCATTAACCATCACTTTTCTACTCTGTGCTGCTACTCAGTCACTCAGCCGTGTCTGACTCTTTGCAAACTCACGGACTGCAATCTGCCAGACTCTTCTGCCCATGGGCTTTTTCAAGCAAGAATACTAGTATGGGTTGCCATTTCCTCCTGCAGGGGCTCTTCCTGTCCCAGAGATTGAATTTATGTGTCTCCTGAGTCTCCTGCATTGGTAAGCCTTTTTGTTTTATTTTGTTTTTACCACCTGGGAAGTCTCTTTTGACTGTTTATCCTCCTCTTATTACTCAGTTTAGATTTTGTGGTGTGTTAATATAATTACTACATCTCAGATAACCTCCAGTTTTCTGTCCTTCACTTGAGCAAACTCCAAACCTAGATAAGTGCATTTCTCCATAAATTGGTAAATACATTATTGCATTTGAATGAGTTTAACATACACAAACATACACACATATGTGGTACCCACAATTATAGGAAACTGTCTTATTTTGAACCTGTGAACATAGACATCAGGTGTATTGGGATTTTTTGATAAAATTTTTTATATTTCCTCAGCTATTCACTTAGCCAGTCACTGAATTTCTCAAATTATTTCATTTCCCCAACTCACACAAATTATCATAGAAACAATTGCAGCAAATTCCTGAATGGACCAATTTACCCGAATCTGTAGACACATCCATTCTTTGCATTCTATTACAATGGATGCATTGCTCTTTCTTAAATCTAAAGCCATTCACCTGTTTGTTCACTGGATCTCATGCCATCATGCCATGTCTTGATAGTTATCTCCTATCCCTCCTGCCGTAACATTTCAATTCCTTATTGGATCATTTCTATCCCTATTTAACTTGATACTTCTTCAATTTAAACTAATGTCAATGCTGTACTTGTTTGTCCTTATTTGATAAAAGAAAACTGTGAGCAATGTATATGCCCCTGTCTCTTAAGACATACCGATATAGAAATTCACCATTTCCATTGACTCTTCTCTCATTCTCTTTACCTTTGCAAGTCAACATTCATCCACATCAAATCATTCTTGTTAATCTTGCCATTTTAAAAATTCCTACAGAAAACCTGGTCACATGGGGTCACAAAGTTGGACATGACTTGTCAAGCGAACAGCAACAACAACCTTACCTGTTTGTGTATGTGTATATATGTACCTATTATTATGTATAAGTGAAATGAATGACAGTGAAACAAAGGACAGAAGGAAAAGCTAGGATATTTTTTGAAAGCTATTTGGCTTAGCTGGGTCTTAGATGCAGCACATAGGATGTTTAGTTGGTGCATTTATAATACAGTTTCCTGACCAGGGTTGAAATGTGGGTGTGCTGCTTTGAGAATGTGAAGTCTTAGTCACTGGATCACAAGGGAATCCCCTAGGATAATTTTGATAACACAGTATTTACTATAAAGTGGTATAGTATTCCAAGGTAGACTTGGATTAGTTGTGAATGCATATTGTGACTTCTAGGTCAATCATTATTGCATTTGAATGAGTTTAACATACACAAACATACACACATATGTGGTACCCACAATTATAGGAAACTGTCTTATTTTGAACCTGTGAACATAGACATCAGGTGTATTGGGATTTTTTGATAAAATTTTTTATATTTCCTCAGCTATTCACTTAGCCAGTCACTGAATTTCTCAAATTATTTCATTTCCCCAACTCACACAAATTATCATAGAAACAATTGCAGCAAATTCCTGAATGGACCAATTTACCCGAATCTGTAGACACATCCATTCTTTGCATTCTATTACAATGGATGCATTGCTCTTTCTTAAATCTAAAGCCATTCACCTGTTTGTTCACTGGATCTCATGCCATCATGCCATGTCTTGATAGTTATCTCCTATCCCTCCTGCCGTAACATTTCAATTCCTTATTGGATCATTTCTATCCCTATTTAACTTGATACTTCTTCAATTTAAACTAATGTCAATGCTGTACTTGTTTGTCCTTATTTGATAAAAGAAAACTGTGAGCAATGTATATGCCCCTGTCTCTTAAGACATACCGATATAGAAATTCACCATTTCCATTGACTCTTCTCTCATTCTCTTTACCTTTGCAAGTCAACATTCATCCACATCAAATCATTCTTGTTAATCTTGCCATTTTAAAATTCCTACAGAAAACCTGGTCACATGGGGTCACAAAGTTGGACATGACTTGTCAAGCGAACAGCAACAACAACCTTACCTGTTTGTGTATGTGTATATATGTACCTATTATTATGTATAAGTGAAATGAATGACAGTGAAACAAAGGACAGAAGGAAAAGCTAGGATATTTTTTGAAAGCTATTTGGCTTAGCTGGGTCTTAGATGCAGCACATAGGATGTTTAGTTGGTGCATTTATAATACAGTTTCCTGACCAGGGTTGAAATGTGGGTGTGCTGCTTTGAGAATGTGAAGTCTTAGTCACTGGATCACAAGGGAATCCCCTAGGATAATTTTGATAACACAGTATTTACTATAAAGTGGTATAGTATTCCAAGGTAGACTTGGATTAGTTGTGAATGCATATTGTGACTTCTAGGTCAATCATTAAAAAATAAAGTATACTGATAATAGATGGGAAAAAATGAAATCATACAAAATGCACAATTAAAATTACAAAGGCTGGGAAACAGTGGAAGACAAAACAGTGATAAAGAGCAAGGGCAGCATATAGTAACAAATACGTCTGATACTAATCCAGCAATGTCAGTCATGGCTTTGAACATCATCATTAAAAGGCAAATGGATAGATACGTTGTTTACAAGAAACCTCCTTTAAAGTCAGATGGCTTAAAGTAATTGGAAGGAGACAAACGTATTATGCTAAGACCAATTGAAATGATCAAGGAATAAAAGGGCATTACATAAAGATACCAGGAATATACAAATGTGCTAGACTTCTCTTATTACCTGTGACCAGCAGGGAGTGGTATTTATAATTAAGTATTCCTTTCTTCTAGTCCTTACTGAACAACCCTAAGATGTATACTGTTCCTCAGAGGTTCCTAGAGGGGTAGTCCCTCAATTGCCCTGTTATTGAGGTACAAATGTACTCCTTCATCTTTGGATTGGCTTGTCCTCTGTCCCTGTATAAGTATTACTTGTCCTTTCCTCTCATTCCCTCTCCACCTGATGCTGATCCTTTTATCAGCACTCTTTCCTTTATTGTAACATTAAAACCATTAGGGGACTTCCCAGATGACTCAGCGGTAAAGAATGCCCCTACCATGTAAAAGTTGCAGGAGTAAACTCTGGATCAGAAAAATGTCCTGAGGGAGGAAGTGGAAACACAGTCTAATCATTCTTGCCTGAAAATTCCCATGGAGAGAGGAGCTGGGTAGGCTACAGTCCATAGGGTCATGAAAAGTCTGACATGACTTAGTGACTAAATAACAACAGCAACAAAACAGTAACAGTAGTAACTTTTTTGTTTAGGTGAGAAATGCCATTCTAGAATTCTGCAACTAGATTCTAAGTATAGAATTAAAATGACTAAGATTTCTATAAGAGGTAGATTGGAATTCAGTATAAATAGAAGAAGATGCATTGGTTTGTACAATAAAGCACACTGTATTGATAGGTGAGCGATAATAATATGAAGAGCTATGCCATTAGCCAACCTTCATTAACATCTATTTTAGAAGCCCAGGGGAAAGTATGACAGGTTTAAATTAGCCAACTATCAATCCTCTGATAGAACAGAGAAACATTGATGAAAATCAGCCTCAGGACTTAAACATACTAGAATTATAAAGTATATTGAGTGAATATAGGGACTGAAAATCAATCCCTTAGAGTGCTTAAATAAAACGTTCTGATACTAATCCAGCAATGTCAGTCATGGCTTTGAACATCATCATTAAAAGGCAAATGGATAGATACGTTGTTTACAAGAAACCTCCTTTAAAGTCAGATGGCTTAAAGTAATTGGAAGGAGACAAACGTATTATGCTAAGACCAATTGAAATGATCAAGGAATAAAAGGGCATTACATAAAGATACCAGGAATATACAAATGTGCTAGACTTCTCTTATTACCTGTGACCAGCAGGGAGTGGTATTTATAATTAAGTATTCCTTTCTTCTAGTCCTTACTGAACAACCCTAAGATGTATACTGTTCCTCAGAGGTTCCTAGAGGGTAGTCCTCAATTGCCCTGTTATTGAGGTACAAATGTACTCCTTCATCTTTGGATTGGCTTGTCCTCTGTCCCTGTATAAGTATTACTTGTCCTTTCCTCTCATTCCCTCTCCACCTGATGCTGATCCTTTTATCAGCACTCTTTCCTTTATTGTAACATTAAAACCATTAGGGGACTTCCCAGATGACTCAGCGGTAAAGAATGCCCCTACCATGTAAAAGTTGCAGGAGTAAACTCTGGATCAGAAAAATGTCCTGAGGGAGGAAGTGGAAACACAGTCTAATCATTCTTGCCTGAAAATTCCCATGGAGAGAGGAGCTGGGTAGGCTACAGTCCATAGGGTCATGAAAAGTCTGACATGACTTAGTGACTAAATAACAACAGCAACAAAACAGTAACAGTAGTAACTTTTTTGTTTAGGTGAGAAATGCCATTCTAGAATTCTGCAACTAGATTCTAAGTATAGAATTAAAATGACTAAGATTTCTATAAGAGGTAGATTGGAATTCAGTATAAATAGAAGAAGATGCATTGGTTTGTACAATAAAGCACACTGTATTGATAGGTGAGCGATAATAATATGAAGAGCTATGCCATTAGCCAACCTTCATTAACATCTATTTTAGAAGCCCAGGGGAAAGTATGACAGGTTTAAATTAGCCAACTATCAATCCTCTGATAGAACAGAGAAACATTGATGAAAATCAGCCTCAGGACTTAAACATACTAGAATTATAAAGTATATTGAGTGAATATAGGGACTGAAAAATCAATCCCTTAGAGTGCTTAATTTTGTAGAAAAATGTTACAGTATCCTCATCTGTCAAAAGCATTATTATTTGATGAAACTAACTCAATTGGAAATTAGAAAAAAATGGTTATGGGGTATTAGAAATCACCCACTAGGAAGTTAGGTCTCATATTTTTGGAGAAAAATGATGTTGTGACTCACTTAGAATAAAACAGATGTGGAAGCAGAGAGAACTACAGCAGAGATTGGCCAGATGTTAAGCAAACCCACTTCCTTTTCTCATGGATTCCAAGTTTATTGTGTGGTTAGGTATGGTAATGGGGCTTTTTTTTAAAAAAAAACAAGCAAACTTTTTTTTTTTGGCCACTTCTATTGGCCTTTCATCTATTTATTTCCATCCATCTTTGTTCTTTGGTCTGTGTGGGCCTCCAAATACAGTGGCCTCTCTCATTACAGAGCACCAGCTCTGGGCACAGAGCTCCGGCTCGGTAGTTGGACACATCAGTCCAGCCACTCTGCGGTACGTGGGATCCTCCCACGTACCAGGGATTGAACCAGCACCACTTGCACTGTAAGGCAGTGTCCTTACCCACTGGACCACCAAGGAAGCCCAGTGGTGCTTATTTTTGGTGGATGTGTACCAGAGATCTTTTGTACTATTTCCATGCCTAGGCTGAATATTTCTCTGAACAATTCTTTGTCTTCCTGTAAGACATTGCAGTGTGGATGTTCATGAAAATCTTGGGATCTTGGTATTGAAGATGACAGGCTCTTTCACCTCATTGGGTGCCTAAATACTTAGTGGTATTGAGGCATTCCCCACATTCCTATCTCTTTGGAATCTATATGAAAAATGTCTGATTAATTGACTGCAGATTTTTCATAATTTCTGTGTTCAAATGTCTATGAGTCCTTTAATAGGGAGTGGTGCATTGAATTTGAGTGTTGATGGAGGTTAGAATAGTGGTTGGTGTGAAAGATGATAAGAGATAGTGGAAAGATAAGAGACAGTTTTACTGTAATTCTCAAAATTTCTTCATTGTCAGAGTCTTCTGAGCAAAGGAAATAGATCAACCATCATAAATATAGAGTATGTATACCTTCTCTACCCTGCTCTCAACCTTTGCCCCTGGAGACATGCCCACATTCTAGAATATTAAATCCCATGATGCCATTTTTTCTCCATTCTAGAGATGTTTTGCTTACTTCCCAGAGGAAAATACATAGTCTCCATTTCCAGAAGGGAAGATATGGACAATTGTGCTAGCAGCTCTATACAGAGACTAAGTCACATAAATGGCAAGGTCCTCTCTTGTTGTACAACTACTAATACACTCCAAAGGACAGAGAAGTCAGGTGTAATGCAATCCAAGGGATGGCAAAGGGTCAGACCTGACTTGGTGATTGAACAATAGCAATGACAATTTCGTAGGTACATATTATAGGTACATATCAGTTTGTGAAGGAATGTGCATGGGACACCAGATAATGATGCTTTGTAAATAGCCTATTTTCTCATTCAGAGATGTGTTTCTTGTAAGAATATGAGTATGTAAAACTTAGTAGCTCCATTCTATGCAATAGCAAACTACATGGTATAATTATCCACTTTGGTATTCAGCTACCAGGGATTGAACCAGCACCACTTGCACTGTAAGGCAGTGTCCTTACCCACTGGACCACCAAGGAAGCCCAGTGGTGCTTATTTTTGGTGGATGTGTACCAGAGATCTTTTGTACTATTTCCATGCCTAGGCTGAATATTTCTCTGAACAATTCTTTGTCTTCCTGTAAGACATTGCAGTGTGGATGTTCATGAAAATCTTGGGATCTTGGTATTGAAGATGACAGGCTCTTTCACCTCATTGGGTGCCTAAATACTTAGTGGTATTGAGGCATTCCCCACATTCCTATCTCTTTGGAATCTATATGAAAAATGTCTGATTAATTGACTGCAGATTTTTCATAATTTCTGTGTTCAAATGTCTATGAGTCCTTTAATAGGGAGTGGTGCATTGAATTTGAGTGTTGATGGAGGTTAGAATAGTGGTTGGTGTGAAAGATGATAAGAGATAGTGGAAAGATAAGAGACAGTTTTACTGTAATTCTCAAAATTTCTTCATTGTCAGAGTCTTCTGAGCAAAGGAAATAGATCAACCATCATAAATATAGAGTATGTATACCTTCTCTACCCTGCTCTCAACCTTTGCCCCTGGAGACATGCCCACATTCTAGAATATTAAATCCCATGATGCCATTTTTTCTCCATTCTAGAGATGTTTTGCTTACTTCCCAGAGGAAAATACATAGTCTCCATTTCCAGAAGGGAAGATATGGACAATTGTGCTAGCAGCTCTATACAGAGACTAAGTCACATAAATGGCAAGGTCCTCTCTTGTTGTACAACTACTAATACACTCCAAAGGACAGAGAAGTCAGGTGTAATGCAATCCAAGGGATGGCAAAGGGTCAGACCTGACTTGGTGATTGAACAATAGCAATGACAATTTCGTAGGTACATATTATAGGTACATATCAGTTTGTGAAGGAATGTGCATGGGACACCAGATAATGATGCTTTGTAAATAGCCTATTTTCTCATTCAGAGATGTGTTTCTTGTAAGAATATGAGTATGTAAAACTTAGTAGCTCCATTCTATGCAATAGCAAACTACATGGTATAATTATCCACTTTGGTATTCAGCTAAGGTTTTATCAAATTTGCAAATTTGAGAACAGGATCGGAAAACAGAATATTAGAAATGTGAATTGGTTATTACTGACCACCTTTAAATAAAGTAGAAAAAGAGAAGCTCAGGCAACAGGGATTGGCTTATTTGAAAACCGAAAGGACAGACAATAGAGCATGACAAGATACTTGAAGCCTGAAAAATATGGAGAGTATCTATTGTTTTCAGGATGCAAACAATAGGAAAGAATCTTAATTCTTAATTAAATATGACAGTGTCAAGAAATTGATTGAAAAGGATTTGGTAAAACTTGCTTCATCCAGACTTCTAGTAGAAATGCCATTTTAAAAGCTTCTGAATGGCAGAGCCCCATTTATATTCAGCCTCATGTCAAAGGTATGTTTAAGATTGTCTGGTTCCACACTAACGCTTCAGGATTTTCATCACTAGACTAGGGAGGGAGGGGAGATTTTGGTCCACTCAGCTGCTGCTATGGCAAAATACGACAGACTTGGTGGCTATTATACACTAGAAAGTTTTGTTGTTTTTCTTATCATTCTGGAAACTGTAGGGACCAAGATCAAGGCACTTACTTGCACATTCAGTGTCTCAGAAGAACCTGCTGCCTAGTTCATAGACCAATGCCCTTTCTCTGTGTTCTTATGTGACGAATGAGCTCTTTCTGGGGTCTGTTTCACTAGGACACTGATTTGATTCATGGGTACTTGACCATCATGACCTAATCATTTCCCAAAGGTTGTGTCTCCAACGAACATTACATTGGAGATTAACTTTTTAGGTCTCAGCATAGGAGTTGAGTGAGGAGAGAGCACAAACATTCTATCTATAGCAGGGGGAATAAAGGAACAAAGATGAATTGAGACATGGTTAGGGGATAACTTTGTGTGTAGCTTTAAGTACATGGAACTAAGTAAAAATGGGCAGAAGTCAAATACAGTTTACAGGAACAATGCTGCCAAAATTAGTCAGGGTTTTCAAAAAGCTTTAACTATTTGAAATTTGGAACATTCTTTTAATCTTCAAATTTGTGGAAGAGTAATATATAAATTGTATCAGAAGAATTATATTTTATAGACTTCTAAATTTAAACATTTATTATTGGGTTTTGCTATGTTATACAAAATATAGTTGTTTTTTAAGACATTAATCTTATCTGTCAATTTGATACCAAGCTCCTGTCTATTTTAATTAATTCTATAACTGACAACTTCTTTATGTTTCTCTTAGCTTTCAAAATATTCAATGCATTTAACTCCATGATTTTTCATTCTGACCAGAGAGGAAGCTTAGAACTTGCAAAGGTTTTGAAGAATTCTTTTTCTCTTTAACATAATTGTGGATTGATACTGTTTTGCATTATTTCACATTTTTGATAAAACTTTATCAACTTTTTTCCCTTTTGTAATATTGTAACTAATTAATAAATACTTATGACTTGATTTTCTTGATTTTTAAGGTTATAATGAGTCTTTCACATGACAATTTAGTTGATGTTTTTATTTGTTGAAAGTTCCATGGTCTCAGCAGATTTCAACTGATAGCACAGACTTATAGATAATATAATACTGTTTCTGTATCAATTACTTAATTTAGATTATATTACAAAGGCTAAATGACACTATATTGATCAATTCTTTCTTGTTTATCTTAGGGTGTGCTTCTTTAGCGACCCTATGAACTGCTATGGAGAGTAGCCTGACAGACTCCTCTGCCCATGGGGATTCTCCAGGCATGAATACTGGAGTAGGTTGCCATGCCCTCTTCCAAGGAATCTTTTCAACCTAGGGATCAAATCCAGATATCCCAGGTTGCAGGTGGATTCTTTACCATGTGAGCCACCAGAGAAGCCCAAGAATACTGGAGTGGGTAGCCTATCCCCTCTCCAGGGGATCTTCTGGACCCAGGGGATCAAACTGGAGTCTCCTCTATTGCAGGTGGATTCTTTACCTGCTAAGCCACAAGGGATTGCCTATTTAGCTTATATAATATTTACCAAATAAATGCTATAAATAGTCTGGCTTTAAACCATCTGTATTTGACATCTGGTCAAAATACTCTATTAGATGTTGTTAGTATTGTTACTTTTATGTTCATTTTAATTAAAATTGTTACCTAAGTATTTGTAGGGTCCAAAAATTTGTAAACCTTTTGTTTTCAAATTAGCATTTTCTTTATTTTCAGTGGCTTATGAATAAAAAATAAAAAATAGTCATACTTGGTCTAGCACTATGTCAACTGAAAGCTGGGGACATCCGGGAGATACAGTATTCATGTGTTCAAGTTCTAGGTGACATGGTTCTGTGCTGTATAGTAAGTGCTTGCAGTTGAATATTGCATATTCTATCAAGTATCAAACACAACCCTCCATGATGAAAATGACATAGTTTTTGCTCTTAGCTTTCAAAATATTCAATGCATTTAACTCCATGATTTTTCATTCTGACCAGAGAGGAAGCTTAGAACTTGCAAAGGTTTTGAAGAATTCTTTTTCTCTTTAACATAATTGTGGATTGATACTGTTTTGCATTATTTCACATTTTTGATAAAACTTTATCAACTTTTTTCCCTTTTGTAATATTGTAACTAATTAATAAATACTTATGACTTGATTTTCTTGATTTTTAAGGTTATAATGAGTCTTTCACATGACAATTTAGTTGATGTTTTTATTTGTTGAAAGTTCCATGGTCTCAGCAGATTTCAACTGATAGCACAGACTTATAGATAATATAATACTGTTTCTGTATCAATTACTTAATTTAGATTATATTACAAAGGCTAAATGACACTATATTGATCAATTCTTTCTTGTTTATCTTAGGGTGTGCTTCTTTAGCGACCCTATGAACTGCTATGGAGAGTAGCCTGACAGACTCCTCTGCCCATGGGGATTCTCCAGGCATGAATACTGGAGTAGGTTGCCATGCCCTCTTCCAAGGAATCTTTTCAACCTAGGGATCAAATCCAGATATCCCAGGTTGCAGGTGGATTCTTTACCATGTGAGCCACCAGAGAAGCCCAAGAATACTGGAGTGGGTAGCCTATCCCCTCTCCAGGGGATCTTCTGGACCCAGGGGATCAAACTGGAGTCTCCTCTATTGCAGGTGGATTCTTTACCTGCTAAGCCACAAGGGATTGCCTATTTAGCTTATATAATATTTACCAAATAAATGCTATAAATAGTCTGGCTTTAAACCATCTGTATTTGACATCTGGTCAAAATACTCTATTAGATGTTGTTAGTATTGTTACTTTTATGTTCATTTTAATTAAAATTGTTACCTAAGTATTTGTAGGGTCCAAAAATTTGTAAACCTTTTGTTTTCAAATTAGCATTTTCTTTTTATTTTCAGTGGCTTATGAATAAAAAATAAAAAATAGTCATACTTGGTCTAGCACTATGTCAACTGAAAGCTGGGGACATCCGGGAGATACAGTATTCATGTGTTCAAGTTCTAGGTGACATGGTTCTGTGCTGTATAGTAAGTGCTTGCAGTTGAATATTGCATATTCTATCAAGTATCAAACACAACCCTCCATGATGAAAATGACATAGTTTTTGGTGTAAGTTCTAGAAGGTGTTGTACATCTTCATCAAATTGATCCCATAACTTCATGGCAAACAGACTGGGAAAAAGTAGAAGCAATGACAGGTTTTTCTCTTCTTGGGCGCCAGAATCACTGCAGATGGTGACTGCAGCCTTCAAAGTGAAAGATGCTTGCTCCTTGGAAGAAAAGGTATGACAAACCTAGATAGCATATTAAAAAGCAAAGACATCATTTTACTGATAAAGGTCCATATAAAAGTTGTGGTTTTTCCAGTAGTTATGTACAGTTGTGAGAGCTGGATCATAAAGAAGGTTGAGCACGGAAGAATTGATGCTTTTGAACTATGGTGTTGGAGGAGTATTTTGAGAGTCTCTTGGACTGCAAGGAGATGAAACCAGTCAATGCTAAAGGAAATGAATCCTGAATGGTCATTGGAAAGGTTGATACTGAAGCTCCAATCCTTTGGCCACCTGATGCAAAGAGCCAACTCATTGGAAACGACCCTGATGTGGTGAAAGATTGAAGGCAACAGAAGAATGGGGCAACAGAGGATAAGATGGTTAGAATAGCATCATTGATTTAGTGAACATCAATCTGAGCAAACTCTAGGAGATACTGTTGGACAAAGGAGCTTGTGTGCTATAGTCCATGGAATTGCAAAGAGTCGGACACAACTTAGCAAATAAACAACAACAACAAATGGAACACAAATTTTTTATTGGGTTGGGAGAAATAAATATATTTTTATATTTATATAGTGAATTATTCTCAATTTTGTATATATTTTTGGGTTATACTATATTTTCCCTATTAACTGTTTAATTTATGATTAAATGAAATCTGTATATTATCAAATTATTAGGATTGCCATAGGCTTGAAAGTTGTTTGCAATATTTCTATTTTTGTTAGGGGTTATAGTTACCTTAATAGTCAATTTTATAATTGTAAATATATATTCATAATATAAAATGATTTAGACAACTTTCACTTCAAATTCCATGAAAGATTTTATTATATTTTTGCCTCATACTTTTATTTATCCCTCCTTCTTAAATTCTGATGATAGCCATTCTGATCTGGAATGCTAAATTTAAATCAGCTTTTCCAGTACTCCTTGGACTAAACGTTGGAAAAGCCCTTATTTATAGATGGGAAGTAGAAGCAATGACAGGTTTTTCGCGTCGTGGGCGCCAGAATCACTGCAGATGGTGACTGCAGCCTTCAAAGTGAAAGATGCTTGCTCCTTGGAAGAAAAGGTATGACAAACCTAGATAGCATATTAAAAAGCAAAGACATCATTTTACTGATAAAGGTCCATATAAAAGTTGTGGTTTTTCCAGTAGTTATGTACAGTTGTGAGAGCTGGATCATAAAGAAGGTTGAGCACGGAAGAATTGATGCTTTTGAACTATGGTGTTGGAGGAGTATTTTGAGAGTCTCTTGGACTGCAAGGAGATGAAACCAGTCAATGCTAAAGGAAATGAATCCTGAATGGTCATTGGAAAGGTTGATACTGAAGCTCCAATCCTTTGGCCACCTGATGCAAAGAGCCAACTCATTGGAAACGACCCTGATGTGGTGAAAGATTGAAGGCAACAGAAGAATGGGGCAACAGAGGATAAGATGGTTAGAATAGCATCATTGATTTAGTGAACATCAATCTGAGCAAACTCTAGGAGATACTGTTGGACAAAGGAGCTTGTGTGCTATAGTCCATGGAATTGCAAAGAGTCGGACACAACTTAGCAAATAAACAACAACAACAAATGGAACACAAATTTTTTATTGGGTTGGGAGAAATAAATATATTTTTATATTTATATAGTGAATTATTCTCAATTTTGTATATATTTTTGGGTTATACTATATTTTCCCTATTAACTGTTTAATTTATGATTAAATGAAATCTGTATATTATCAAATTATTAGGATTGCCATAGGCTTGAAAGTTGTTTGCAATATTTCTATTTTTGTTAGGGGTTATAGTTACCTTAATAGTCAATTTTATAATTGTAAATATATATTCATAATATAAAATGATTTAGACAACTTTCACTTCAAATTCCATGAAAGATTTTATTATATTTTTGCCTCATACTTTTATTTATCCCTCCTTCTTAAATTCTGATGATAGCCATTCTGATCTGGAATGCTAAATTTAAATCAGCTTTTCCAGTACTCCTTGGACTAAACGTGACTTATTTATTTAGATACTGAGCAATTATGCCCTTATTTATAGATGGGAAGTAGATAATTGTTTGTGACACATTGACCTAAAAGCAAACAAACTGCGTAAACAATAGACACTCACAGATTTAATAGCTACCAAAACATGCTGAAACAAAGATCTGAGAAAAATGTGTTTGTCTCTGCTTATTTAAGAAAAATTACGAAGTTTTTATATATTTAGAATGTAAGCATCTGCCCTATACACTCTGGAAGTTTACAAACTGTATTATAAAGAACTGCATGAATAATACATGATTATTATCAGAAAGAATGTTACCTTCTACAGGCTTGTCCATCATATTCATCATTTTTTACAACTTTATGCCCTTTTTAAAAAGTAGATACTTAGACTATTTTAAGCGTAATTGTTGATAATATGTATATTTTCCAAAATTTACCTCCAACTGTCACACTGTTTAATCCCTATTACCTCCCCTACTGGTGATAAAGTGAAGGTGCAAGGCAGGCAGTTTTTTTCCACAACTTGGTACCTTGGCACCTATTTCTGAGCAAAAGGATTATTCCTGGGGTGTTAACAATGGATTTCAAAAACATAAGAAAGCATTTTAAGTGTGATTTTTGCTTACCTGAATTCATTTTAAATTTACTTTTCCCACTACGACATATAGAGTGCTGCAATATATGTTGCTGTTCAGTCACTATATGCTGTCCAACTTTTGCTATCCCATGGACCATAGCCTAGTAGACTCCCTGACCATGAGATTTCTTTCCCAAGCAAGGATACTAGAATGAGTAGCCATTTCCTTCTCCGGTGGATCTTCCTGACTCAGGAATTGAAGCCACATCTCCTGTATTTTCAGGCAGATTCTTTGTCACAGGGACATATGGGGAAGCTCTTCTAAAATATACAGGAAAAGTTAAAAGGACCAAACCATCAGTTACTTCAAATTCCATGAAAGATTTTATTATATTTTTGCCTCATACTTTTATTTATCCCTCCTTCTTAAATTCTGATGATAGCCATTCTGATCTGGAATGCTAAATTTAAATCAGCTTTTCCAGTACTCCTTGGACTAAACGTGACTTATTTATTTAGATACTGAGCAATTATGCCCTTATTTATAGATGGGAAGTAGATAATTGTTTGTGACACATTGACCTAAAAGCAAACAAACTGCGTAAACAATAGACACTCACAGATTTAATAGCTACCAAAACATGCTGAAACAAAGATCTGAGAAAAATGTGTTTGTCTCTGCTTATTTAAGAAAAATTACGAAGTTTTTATATATTTAGAATGTAAGCATCTGCCCTATACACTCTGGAAGTTTACAAACTGTATTATAAAGAACTGCATGAATAATACATGATTATTATCAGAAAGAATGTTACCTTCTACAGGCTTGTCCATCATATTCATCATTTTTTACAACTTTATGCCCTTTTTAAAAAGTAGATACTTAGACTATTTTAAGCGTAATTGTTGATAATATGTATATTTTCCAAAATTTACCTCCAACTGTCACACTGTTTAATCCCTATTACCTCCCCTACTGGTGATAAAGTGAAGGTGCAAGGCAGGCAGTTTTTTTCCACAACTTGGTACCTTGGCACCTATTTCTGAGCAAAAGGATTATTCCTGGGGTGTTAACAATGGATTTCAAAAACATAAGAAAGCATTTTAAGTGTGATTTTTGCTTACCTGAATTCATTTTAAATTTACTTTTCCCACTACGACATATAGAGTGCTGCAATATATGTTGCTGTTCAGTCACTATATGCTGTCCAACTTTTGCTATCCCATGGACCATAGCCTAGTAGACTCCCTGACCATGAGATTTCTTTCCCAAGCAAGGATACTAGAATGAGTAGCCATTTCCTTCTCCGGTGGATCTTCCTGACTCAGGAATTGAAGCCACATCTCCTGTATTTTCAGGCAGATTCTTTGTCACAGGGACATATGGGGAAGCTCTTCTAAAATATACAGGAAAAGTTAAAAGGACCAAACCATCAGTTACTGCTTTCTTCATAATCAATTGAAGCTAATCAGCAAGTTAGGAGGAAAATCATTCTCATTTCAGATAGTGAGTAAGTACTTTACCTTGATGACTTAAGGAAATAAAAAAAAAAAAAAATGACATGGGCGGTTTTGGAGTTCTTGAGATTTCAGAATAATTCTGTTTGAGTGTGTTAGGGGTGAGAATTGAGTTACAATGCCTCCTTGGGGAACTTATAAACTTGTTTTGTGAACTGCAGTAGTCTCCTAAGTCTCCTAATAGGATCCCAGGGGCTAGCCATGCCACCTCTCCTCAAAGGAAATTCTGTATCTTGAAAATAAAATTGTAGAGAGACTTAATGTTTCACGGGACCTAGGATTCATGATTGTTCCTCTAAGTTTATTTTCTTCCTAAACCCTGAGTGAAGACCACCATGCAGAAAGGGAATAGTTAAATTCACAATTAACCTGAGCAGTGTCATTATAGCTTGGCCTCTGCCAGTTCAAACTTGAGTTGGGCTTTATTGAAATAATCTAATTTCTTCTCCACTGTCCATTTATTTTGAATTTAGAAGAAACGTCTGACGGGAAGAATTTCTATGTGTTCTGATATTAAAACTGTCAGTTAAACCCTACCAAATCAGACACTTTATCGTCAGATGAGCTTCCTTCATTACAGAGTCCAGCCTCAACACTCTCAACAGGCACCACCTGTATTGGTTCTGTTAAAAAAAACTTCTTGGGCAGGGGTAATATCATTCCTTGATCACATTTTTCCATGAAACTCAAATTACCTCAAAGGTGTAATAAAGATACACCTACAATCTGAAGTGAAACTGAAAATTGCAAGATAGAAAATATAGTCTACAGACAAATCACCCCTAATTTACGCAAGTATAAATTCCACAGTGTCAGAAAACTTGACAAGAAATCCTCTCTTAGAACTAATGTGCTGCATCCTAAAGATTTTACAATGTTTTCCATTTTCAATTGTTTCACGGTATTTTCTAATTTCTATATTGATTTCATCATTGACCTGTTGATTTTTTATTTAGTAGCATATTAGTCTCCATGTTTTTTTTTTCTTTTCTAGTATTTGCTTTCTGTAGTTGATGTCTAATTTCATACTGTTTTATCTAGAAAGGATGCTTGATAAAATTTTTATTCTCTTAAATTTGTTGAGGCTTGTTTTATGACTTGGTATGTGGTATATCCTAGAGATATATTCATGTGAACTTGTAAAGACTGTGCCTTCTGATTTTTTTGAATGCAAGCACTTGTAGGTATCAGTTCAAGTCCAGTTGGTCAGTTGTGGCCAGTAGAACCGCCATTGTCTTTTCTGTCTTAATGATCTCTTCATCGATGGCAATGTGGTGTTAAAATCTTCTATTATTGTGTCATATCATTGTCTATTTCTCCTTTTGTTTTAGCAATTTGCATTTAGGTGATCTTATATTGGATGCATGTATTAAGAAGTATAATATCTTCTTCTTGTATTGTTATATAATACACTTATTTGTCTTTATGGCTTTTGGTTTACAGTCTTTTTGTCTGATAAGGGTAGTGCTATGTTTGTTTTTTTGTCATTTCTATTCACATGAGAAAACTTAATCTACTCATTTCAAATATGTAGCTTTTGTTCTGTATTGAGAACTTTTTATGCAACATATTCTAAGTTCTTGTTTTCTTATAAAAAATCAACCATTCTGTCTTTTGATGTGAGGATTTAGTCTATTGATATTTAAAGTAATTATTGATAGGTATGTAGTTATTGTCATATTAATCCTCATCTCCCAGTTTGAATAGTTCTTCTTATTCCTTTCCTCCCTTTGTCTTTTCCTTGGTGGTTATATTCTATTCTGTAGCATGTTTGATTTTCCGTTCTGATTTTTGTGAATGTACTGTGTGTTTTTGATTTGTGATTACCAAGGAGTTTATGAATATTGACTCATAACTATTTTACTTAATTTAAACTGGCAGTCATTCAAGTTCAAACACATTCTAAAATATTAACATTTTACACTCTCCTACATTTTGTGATTTTTGTTGTTCCATTTTACATATTTTTATAGTAATCATTTTCATATATTTAAACTATTAATAATTTATTAATGTTTTATAACACTGGCTTATTTAAATGTTTTTTAACCCTTTTATATGTTTGTCCTTCCTATTACGATTTCCTCTTCCCTAGAGGTTCTTAGTTCTTTTGTATGTAGAGGAGACATTTCAATATTTCTTCTAGGATAGGTTTAATATTACTGAATCCTTTTTGTTTTTGTTTGAGAAATTCTTTCTCTAATTCTATTCTAAATGATTATCTTATTGGATAGACTTCGTAGGCTGCAATTTCTTTTTTCCTCTAGGACTTCAAATATAGAATTCTATTACCTTCTGTCAGCAGGGTTTCTGTAGAGAAATCAGCTGAAAATATTATGGGACTTCCCTTTTAACTCTTGTTCTTCTTGCATTTAGAATTCTCTCTGTATATTTTACATCTGCCATTTTAATTATGATATGTCTTGATGGTGGGCCATTTGGTCTTGTTTGGACTCTCTTCTTCCTGTTCCTCCATATCCATTTCCTTCTTTAGGTTTGGAAAGTTTTCAGCCATAATTTCTTCAAATCCATTTTTATCTCCTTCCTTTTTCTCATTCCAGAACCTCTATTATGCATGGGTTGGCACATTTTGTATTACTGCATAGATTTTATAACTATATTTTTTTCATTTTTATTTCTGTCTGCTGTTCTGATTGGGAGATGTCCATTATTCTATTGAACACACAACTTTTTATTCTTCTGTGTCTGTTAGTCAGCTATTCATTGTTTCTAGGTTGTTTTTTGTCTAGGCAATTGAATTATCTGTTTTTATTGGTTTATCTTTATATGTATTAAGTCTTTTTGATGTTTAGGGATTTGGTTTGCACAATATCCTATGGCCATCTTGATCTTTTTGCTTAATCCAGTTCTATTGAAACATTTCATATCTTATCCAATTTGAGATCATTTACTACTGTTAAATGGATGACAGATATCTCCAACTTAATCAACCTCCAAATGAAGTCCAGAAATTCACTCTCCTGAATCACATACATGCATTCACATGTAATCCACCCATACACCTATCCCTCTTTATTGATAATTTTATCTTTCCAGGTAATGAGGTTCAAACTCTGCTATAAAGTGATCGATGACCCTCCCTTTTTCTTTCCCTCTCTCCCTCCTACACCATACACAGTTTTCTCCCTCTGATTTCATATGTAATCTATCACAAAATCATCCAATCCTGTCTTCAAATAGCCAGAAATGCACTGCTTTTCATCACTTACTCTGTTAGTACAATCAACCATCACACTTTCAAGGATGTTTTAAATTACATCCAGTAGTTTCTATGTCACTTTTTGCCCACACTTTTTTTTTTTTTCTTTTTGGCCACTTCTATTGGTCTTTCATTTATTTATTTGCATCCATCTTTGTTCTTTGGCCTGTGTGGGCCTCTCTCGTTGCACAGCACCAGCTGTGGGTGCATGTACTCCAGAGCTCCGGCTTAATAGTTGGACACATCAGTCCAGCCATTCTGCAGCACATGGGATCTTCCCAGGCCAGGGATCAAACCGGTGCCCTTGCACTTACCCACTGGACCACCAGGGAAGCCCTTGCCCACACTTCTTGAAATCTGTTCCCATCATAGTAAGTAGAAGTATCCACTTAAAGCAAGAATAAAGAGTATGCTGCCATACCTTCCCACATAACATCCCTCAGGAGATTTGCAAAGCAGTAGCTAAGTCTTTGTGGCTCTGTGATACCTTGTCTCTGTTACATCTGGTATTCTCTCCTTCTTAACTTTTGCTCCCCTAGTCTCTGCTTTCCTTCATGTGGACCAGTCACTCCTGCTTTAGGAATTTTACTCTAACTGGTTATCTTGCCAAGGAAGCTCTTGCCTTGAATTTCTGTTTATCCAATTGTATAAATTTCTTTCCCCACATCTTATCTTCAGTCAAGCCTACCCTACTTACCTTACTGAAAATTCTCACCTGCTCCTGCCCTATTTAGAAGTTCTAAGTCCCCTTTTACCTTGCTCTAATTCTTTTACTGATTTCATGGTTGAGTAAATTGCACACTATTGGTCATGAATGTATAGTCTAGCACTATCTGCCTTTCAAATTAAGTTTAACCGTGAGTCTACTGTTCCAAACCAACAACATTCCAAGTAGTCTCCCTTGCTTTCTTAGTAAATAGCCTTTAGAAATATATCTTTTCCCTTTAAGTCATATAGCAGTTTCTATTATTAACATGATGTAAATCAAATAGCCAAAATGGATGAGTATATTAAATATGAATTATTATAAAATTAACTTTATGTTGAAAAACAATCAACTTCTGAGTAACCGAAGAGCAAATTTTCCCCCTTTAATTTTGTCAAGTAAATTGAAGACCTATGAAATAGATATCTCGTTTGTCATCAGGAAATGAACTATAAAATGGTAAATTTGATAGGGCTGTTTTTCCCATTGCCCTGTCACTTTCGATTTAGTAGGCATGTGGGGTGAGGTGCTGAAACTTCTCTTGATATACAAAACAAAAAGTAATGGTTTTGCAGTCACTGTAGCATTTTTGTTTAGAATGTAGCTCTTTTCATCATCTATCAAAGACAAAAGGAAACATGAATGCAGAGATTACAAAACCTGCTTTTTCCTAAGGCATTAGTTTTCCCAATCAGAGTCTGTTTTTCAGTTCAATGGAGTGATTTACTTTTTAATGGTTCACTTCACTGTTGCTTCAAAGGACACACTATGCAAAAGCAAAAAGAATGTTTTTGTTATCTTACCCATCAACAACTGATAGAGTCAAGAGTTTAGTTTCTATATTATTTGATATGTTTTATACACTTTGAAGCTTAATAAACTAATTACATGGATATCATGTTTTTCAGATTTTTTTTATTGTAATTGCATTATGTACTTAAAAATGAGTGAAACAAAATTTTCTATGTGATAATGCAATGGTAAGTACAGCATTTCTATAATTGGAGCTTTATCTGATTTTTAAATCAGAGGTCAGAGAATATTTAAATTGAGGAAAAGAGAGTTACTCTATTAACTGGGATAGTAGTACATTTCTTGAAATAGAAAGTGTTGCAGGTTGAACTGGGGCTTCCCTCTTGTCTCAGTGGTAGAACATCTATTGTGGGTTAGATCCCTGGGTTGTGAAGATACCCTGGAGTAGGAGATGGCAACTTGGTCTAGTATTTTTTGTCCGGAAAATCCAATGGAAGAGGAGCCTGGCAGGTTTAGCCTTTTGGGTTGCAAAGGGTCAGACAGGATTGATTGTCTGAGCACACTCACACATTGAGTTATGCCCCCAAACAGACCTTGTCCTAGTCCCTGGCATCTGTGAATGTGATCTTATTTAATAATATGGTGTGGAGATAAAACCAAATTAAGATGACATCATTAGAAGGAGCCTGAATTCATTATGATTGAGACCCCATATAGGGAAAGACACGTGTAAACAGAAACAGAGAGGGAAAATGGTCATGTGAAGACCCAAACAAAGATTGGGGTTGCCTAGCTGTAAACTAAAAGCCAAGAATTGTCCAGAGAAAGGCATAAAACAGATTCTCCTGTAGAGGCACCGGAGGGGGCATTACCCTGTCAATACCTTGATTTCAGACTTCTGGTCTCTAGAACTTTGAGGGAATAAATTTAAGGGGTTTTTAAGCTATCTGGTTTATAGTACTTTGTTACAGAAGCCCTGGAAAATAAGTAAAGAAAGGAAAAATGTATTTTAACTTCTGTGAGACAAAGGGAGGGAAAGGTTTGTCCATGTATATCTAGGAAATACAACATTTCATTGACATTGAAAGCTTACTAAATAATGAGCTTTTAATACACATCACATTAAATTGTCATAATGTAGTGAGCAAGATTCAATTTCACTTTACGTCAATAGCTTTACCAGAGCTAATAAATGATAGGGAAATGGTTTGAATACACATCCATCATACTGAAAAGCCTGTGTGCCTTCTTATTCTAAATCGATTACAAGATTTTAATGTAAGAATATGTAAATAATGATGGCATTCTATGACAAGACATAACATGGCAGTGACGCATTGCTATCCTATCTGAGAGTCTTTTCTTAAGAATCAGTGACTTTTACTCAAATAGTACATATTTGGCTCCATAAAACTTTTAAATACCAATCTAGAATATTTAAAATATAACAGGAAACCCTGCTTAAGGAATCTAAAATGAACATTAAAAAATCACTAATAATGGGACTTTTAGCAATTATATAAAGTGAAGTACTTTCTTTTACATAAGTTACAAATGGATTTTACTAATAAAGAATAACATTTAGCCAGACTCAGAAGAATAGCACATTTTATTTGAATTCTAAAGATAGCTTAAAAACCTGGATCAACTTGGCAAGTAAAAATGTACTACAGCTATGTCTGGACCTCATTAGTGATCAAAAGAACTTGAAAAAAACTGAGAAAAATTCTTGAAAGATAGGAAGAAACAGTACAAGGAGAAACTGATCCACATTACTCTGTTTCTTTTTCAGTGTTTTAAAGGAGATGCTAATGACATTTTTCTTAAAAAAAAAAAAAAAAAAAAACCTATATATTTACTTTATTTGTCATCTTATTTGATACAGTAGTCTTTGTGTGCCTGTGAGATGTATGTTTTGTTGATGTCTCTTTTTTTTCCATCTTTGATCCCTCAGTAACTGTATGTTGCAGATCATTTTAGTCACGCCCGACTCTTTGCAGTCCTATGGACTGTAGCCCACCAGGCTCCTCTCTCCATGGCTTTCTCCAGGCAAGACTACTGGAGTGGACTGCCATCTTTTTCTCCAGGGCATCTTCTGACCCAGGGTTCAAACCTGTGTCTCCTGCATTGCTTTCCCACTGAGCCACCTGGAAAGCTCTCAGCTATTCTGTTTTCTAGAAGGGGCCCTGGAAAATAAGTAAAGAAAGGAAAATGTATTTTAACTTCTGTGAGACAAAGGGAGGGAAAGGTTTGTCCATGTATATCTAGGAAATACAACATTTCATTGACATTGAAAGCTTACTAAATAATGAGCTTTTAATACACATCACATTAAATTGTCATAATGTAGTGAGCAAGATTCAATTTCACTTTACGTCAATAGCTTTACCAGAGCTAATAAATGATAGGGAAATGGTTTGAATACACATCCATCATACTGAAAAGCCTGTGTGCCTTCTTATTCTAAATCGATTACAAGATTTTAATGTAAGAATATGTAAATAATGATGGCATTCTATGACAAGACATAACATGGCAGTGACGCATTGCTATCCTATCTGAGAGTCTTTTCTTAAGAATCAGTGACTTTTACTCAAATAGTACATATTTGGCTCCATAAAACTTTTAAATACCAATCTAGAATATTTAAAATATAACAGGAAACCCTGCTTAAGGAATCTAAAATGAACATTAAAAAATCACTAATAATGGGACTTTTAGCAATTATATAAAGTGAAGTACTTTCTTTTACATAAGTTACAAATGGATTTTACTAATAAAGAATAACATTTAGCCAGACTCAGAAGAATAGCACATTTTATTTGAATTCTAAAGATAGCTTAAAAACCTGGATCAACTTGGCAAGTAAAAATGTACTACAGCTATGTCTGGACCTCATTAGTGATCAAAAGAACTTGAAAAAAACTGAGAAAAATTCTTGAAAGATAGGAAGAAACAGTACAAGGAGAAACTGATCCACATTACTCTGTTTCTTTTTCAGTGTTTTAAAGGAGATGCTAATGACATTTTTCTTAAAAAAAAAAAAAAAAAAAAAACCTATATATTTACTTTATTTGTCATCTTATTTGATACAGTAGTCTTTGTGTGCCTGTGAGATGTATGTTTTGTTGATGTCTCTTTTTTTTCCATCTTTGATCCCTCAGTAACTGTATGTTGCAGATCATTTTAGTCACGCCCGACTCTTTGCAGTCCTATGGACTGTAGCCCACCAGGCTCCTCTCTCCATGGCTTTCTCCAGGCAAGACTACTGGAGTGGACTGCCATCTTTTTCTCCAGGGCATCTTCTGACCCAGGGTTCAAACCTGTGTCTCCTGCATTGCTTTCCCACTGAGCCACCTGGAAAGCTCTCAGCTATATGTTGAAAATGTAATTTAGGCCTGAATTTGAAGCAGTGGTGATAGTGGAAATATGAGACCTGATTCCTTTTCACAAAAATCTGAACATCCAGCTAGTAATTAAATTTGAGTAGTTATTACACTTAGCAATTCTCTAGTTATTTTATACACTGAAAAACTCTAAAGTTCATCATGACAAAATGAAGTGGATAATGAGCTCAGAAATTTCAAAGAGGAATTATTGGATGTGTAAGTGGATAATGAGCTCAGAAATTTCAAAGAGGAATTATTGGATGTGTTTGAATTCTTTGATATGAGTTCATAAATGATAGTGTAATTCTAGAAAACTCGAACAAGAATGATCAAAAAATGTACTAGGTACAACAAAATATGTTAGGCTTAGTGCATTTGTGAAGTAAGGACAGTGCTTTCAATAGAATAAATTGTTTACTGTCAATAATGTTTGAGTAGAATATGCAGTATTCACAAGAGACATACTACTACAAAAATTCTCAACCACTGTTCATGCCATTTAATCTATAATGTGAAAGTATTGAAATCAGAAGAGAATGACATAAAAATCGTATCTTCAAAATAATAATTTCAAGTATTCAAAAAATAATTCAGTAAGAGATTATTTTACTTTTCAGTAATGTTTCCAAATTAAAATTAACTATAATTGTAGCCTATCAGGGGGCGTCCCATGTGGTGCTAGTGGTAAACTACCTGCCTGTCAGTGTAGAGGAAAGATTGGAGTTTGATCCCTGGAGTGGGAAGATCCCTGGAGGAGGGTAATGGCAACCTATTTCAGTATCCTTTCCTGGAGACACCCCATGGACAGAGGAGCCTGGTGGGCTACAGCCTATAGAGTGCAAAGAGTCAAGAGTGAAGTGACTCAGCAGGCATACATATCAGCATGTCAAGTACTTGCACAGGTACTTGTAGAATGCCTGTTTGTAGTATCTTAATTGAGGAATATTGCTTGACTAGCTAAAATAGAGGAAAATATTCCACGGAGTGAAGAATAAATTTTTACATTATAGTTCAATGTGATGCAAATTTTTTTTTTTTTTTTTAGTTTTTTTTTCTTTTTTATTTATTTATTTATTTATTTATTTATTTATTTATTTATTTTTGTACATGTATGTTCCCAGATCAATGTGATGCAAATTTAACTGTATGAGTATGTGTGTATGTGTGTGTGTGTATATAGTTAATTTTAATCATTTTAAAATTTATTTGCTTTAATAGAAAGATAATTGCTTTATAGTATTGTGTTAACTACTTACAAGTGATTACTTGATTACAAGACCTAGTAAAGATTGACTAAAATATGTGTGTAGTTACCACACACTATTGAAAAATGGTTACATTTGTAAAATTACATATGTGTATGTATACATATGTACAAATTTATCTTATACAGGATACTTAAAAATGATGAATGTGCAAAAGAGGATATGATCAAGTTAAAGTTGCACTTTATTGTAAATTAGTTGAAAGCACTTTACTATTACCAAGCAGAATGCAAGCTTCAAATATTGGTCTTAACCAAACTCTCAGGTATGCATTCATAGAATTTTTATCCATGTATTTGATAATAAGAGGAAAACAGTAAATGATGAAAGGATAAAATTCAAAATTAAATGTATAAGCATCTCAACAATTTGAGTGATAGACTCAAACAATTAAAAGAGTAGACGAGCAATTCTTCATTTCTGGAAATGTGAGTCCTATTCACCCTATAGACTTGGATTGCCATTATTTCTTTTAAGGAATTTAAAGGATATATTTTAACATTAAGATAATGTGTTAATTTAGCCCAACTTAAGGAATGGAAATTGATATGAGTACTAAGGTAATTGTAAATCCTTGCTGCAAAAAGAAATGGTGGCATTCCAGAAGTATTAGATTCACTCTTCCATTCTAATTCATATTTAATTTCCATAGTTAGAGGATTCCATTCAATTCTAATTTTCTCAATTTTAATGAATACAATATTATGGCAAAGTGCTTTCAAGTGGAAAATAAGCAGGACATTGGGATTTGACTACAATGAGGAAAAAATAAGATGCACAATGTAGAATACATCTTCACATGCTTGAAGAAGACACAATACTTGTGATAGACAATTGCTTAGCATAGCTCTAGATACAGAATGGAGACTAATTGGTAGGCTTAGCTTAAAACTAAATGCCTCTTTTAATAAAATTCATATCTGTTCAAAAATTGAATGAAATGGTTTAAACACTGTTTGTGCCTTTATAGAAGATACCCATATTGCCCTTTGACTAGAGCACTTGCCTTCTCAGAAATTCCTTCAGTTTGCTCCAAACAAGGGGCTAATTGGGATGGATGTACCACTTTCTAATTACACAAATTGACCTAATCTTTGCTAGCATTCACTTACAGAGCCTACCACAATCTACAGGTCTTGAGTAGGTTTAAATAAGAAAACAGGTTTTTTCCATTGGGATATTTTTAGTGTGAATAACAATATCACTAAATCCTTCTGACATGATATACTGTCTTTAAGCTGTGTGGGTTGTTTATCTCTGTTTTTCTTATGAAGGGCATTGTCTAAAATACTTACCCATCAGAGAAGAACTTAAATAATATTTCTATGCCATAATTTGGTAAATAAAAAGATGCTATAAGAAAGGGAATTGAACATCAAAATGTTGCATTACTTTGTAACAAAAATTTTGTTCCTGTGAAGTTGATGCATGACTAATTCCTTAATCATGAAGCTATAATTTAAAGCCATACTCATATTTTAAGTATTTCTGCAATTCTTAGCATATTTCTTTCAATTTAATAATGCTAATGTTTAATTACTCTTTGTGACCCCATTGACTGTAGCCTGCCAGGCTCCTCTGTCCATAAGATTTTACAGGCAAGGATACTAAGGTAATTGTAAATCCTTGCTGCAAAAAGAAATGGTGGCATTCCAGAAGTATTAGATTCACTCTTCCATTCTAATTCATATTTAATTTCCATAGTTAGAGGATTCCATTCAATTCTAATTTTCTCAATTTTAATGAATACAATATTATGGCAAAGTGCTTTCAAGTGGAAAATAAGCAGGACATTGGGATTTGACTACAATGAGGAAAAAATAAGATGCACAATGTAGAATACATCTTCACATGCTTGAAGAAGACACAATACTTGTGATAGACAATTGCTTAGCATAGCTCTAGATACAGAATGGAGACTAATTGGTAGGCTTAGCTTAAAACTAAATGCCTCTTTTAATAAAATTCATATCTGTTCAAAAATTGAATGAAATGGTTTAAACACTGTTTGTGCCTTTATAGAAGATACCCATATTGCCCTTTGACTAGAGCACTTGCCTTCTCAGAAATTCCTTCAGTTTGCTCCAAACAAGGGGCTAATTGGGATGGATGTACCACTTTCTAATTACACAAATTGACCTAATCTTTGCTAGCATTCACTTACAGAGCCTACCACAATCTACAGGTCTTGAGTAGGTTTAAATAAGAAAACAGGTTTTTTTTTCCATTGGGATATTTTTAGTGTGAATAACAATATCACTAAATCCTTCTGACATGATATACTGTCTTTAAGCTGTGTGGGTTGTTTATCTCTGTTTTTCTTATGAAGGGCATTGTCTAAAATACTTACCCATCAGAGAAGAACTTAAATAATATTTCTATGCCATAATTTGGTAAATAAAAAGATGCTATAAGAAAGGGAATTGAACATCAAAATGTTGCATTACTTTGTAACAAAAATTTTGTTCCTGTGAAGTTGATGCATGACTAATTCCTTAATCATGAAGCTATAATTTAAAGCCATACTCATATTTTAAGTATTTCTGCAATTCTTAGCATATTTCTTTCAATTTAATAATGCTAATGTTTAATTACTCTTTGTGACCCCATTGACTGTAGCCTGCCAGGCTCCTCTGTCCATAAGATTTTACAGGCAAGGATACTGAAGTGGGTTGCCATTTCCTTCTCTAAGGGATCTTCCCAACCCAAAAATTGAACCCACATTTACAATATTGGCAGGCAGCTTATCACTGTATCACCTTGGAAGCTGCCAGTGCAGGAGACAAAGAGATGCAGGTTCAGTCCCTGGGCTAGAAAGATCCCTTAGAATAGGAAATGGCACATTAGTCCACTATTCTTGCCTGGGAAGTTCCGTGGACAGAGAAACCTAGCTGGTTAGTCCATTGGTTGCAGAGAGTCATACATAACTCAGCACGCATAGAACATAACAAAACAAAATATATCATTCAGTGTATATTTATGTTTAGGTTACTTTTTTATTCAAATTACTTAGAAAATAGAAAAGCCTCAATTTGGAATTATTAGACAATTTATACACCTTTTGAAATGCTTTCTTTTACTTTTTTTTTTTTTTTTTTTTTTTTTTTCAATTTTATTTGAGTCTGTGCTGGGTCCTCATGGTTACAAAAGCTTGTCTCTAATTGCAATGAGCATGGGCTACTCTGTAGTAGTAATATGTGGATTTCTCATTTCTGTGGTGTCTTTTGTTGTGGAGCATTGGCTCTAGGGTGTGAGGGCTTTAGCAGCAGCAGCACCTGAGCTCAGTAGTTGCAGCTCCCAGATTGTAGAGCACAGACTTGATAATTGTGGCACAGGGCTTAGTTGCTCCAAGGCACATGGGATCCTCCCAAATGGGAGAATCGAACTCATGTCTCCTGCATTAACAAGTGAATTCTTTATCACTGAGCCACCAGGGAAGCCCTAGAATACTTCCTTTTAACATCTGACAGAGATTCTTTGCCTGACTGAACTTTACTCAGGCTTCTGAATCTTTTCCTGCATTTATTTCTGCACTTTTGTGAAACTCACTTTTGTAAGACCCTGCTAACTCAGTTTAACTAGAATCTCCATCCTTGATATCTGATCACCTTGAATATCTGTGTTCTTCATTCTCCACCTGTTCACTCTGCCAAAAAAAGGCTCCTTTTTCTTAAGTTTTAACTCTTTGTGACCCCATTGACTGTAGCCTGCCAGGCTCCTCTGTCCATAAGATTTTACAGGCAAGGATACTGAAGTGGGTTGCCATTTCCTTCTCTAAGGGATCTTCCCAACCCAAAAATTGAACCCACATTTACAATATTGGCAGGCAGCTTATCACTGTATCACCTTGGAAGCTGCCAGTGCAGGAGACAAAGAGATGCAGGTTCAGTCCCTGGGCTAGAAAGATCCCTTAGAATAGGAAATGGCACATTAGTCCACTATTCTTGCCTGGGAAGTTCCGTGGACAGAGAAACCTAGCTGGTTAGTCCATTGGTTGCAGAGAGTCATACATAACTCAGCACGCATAGAACATAACAAAACAAAATATATCATTCAGTGTATATTTATGTTTAGGTTACTTTTTTATTCAAATTACTTAGAAAATAGAAAAGCCTCAATTTGGAATTATTAGACAATTTATACACCTTTTGAAATGCTTTCTTTTACTTTTTTTTTTTTTTTTTTTTTTTTTTTACAATTTTATTTGAGTCTGTGCTGGGTCCTCATGGTTACAAAAGCTTGTCTCTAATTGCAATGAGCATGGGCTACTCTGTAGTAGTAATATGTGGATTTCTCATTTCTGTGGTGTCTTTTGTTGTGGAGCATTGGCTCTAGGGTGTGAGGGCTTTAGCAGCAGCAGCACCTGAGCTCAGTAGTTGCAGCTCCCAGATTGTAGAGCACAGACTTGATAATTGTGGCACAGGGCTTAGTTGCTCCAAGGCACATGGGATCCTCCCAAATGGGAGAATCGAACTCATGTCTCCTGCATTAACAAGTGAATTCTTTATCACTGAGCCACCAGGGAAGCCCTAGAATACTTCCTTTTAACATCTGACAGAGATTCTTTGCCTGACTGAACTTTACTCAGGCTTCTGAATCTTTTCCTGCATTTATTTCTGCACTTTTGTGAAACTCACTTTTGTAAGACCCCTGCTAACTCAGTTTAACTAGAATCTCCATCCTTGATATCTGATCACCTTGAATATCTGTGTTCTTCATTCTCCACCTGTTCACTCTGACTTGTCTTTAGCAAATAGTCCTGTCAGGCTGGTATAGCCTAAATTTCACATAACCTGTGTTTCCTCTTAATAATCTTCATCCACTAAACCCTGCCCTGATGTATAGATACAGGTTACTACTTACTAATGTTTATTCCCTTGTAGCTCAGTTAGTACAGAATCTGCCTGCAATGTGGCATATCTGGGTTTGATCCCTGGGTTGGGAAGATCCCCTGGAGAAAGAAAAGGCTACCTACTCCAATATTCTTGCCTGGAGAATTCCATGGCTCGGCCAAAGGTTGCAAAGAGTCAAATACAACAGAACAACTTTCACTTTCACTGCTAATTTTTTTTTTTTATTGTCCAGTTTTTTTTTTTTTTTTTTGACACTTGCTTACACTTTGGAAACTCTATTCAACTTCAAATATGTAAATACATCATCTTCATAAAAGCACACGTATGTGCATGTGTATACTGTCAAGAGTCTACTTCTAGCGTCGCTATACCATGATCTGCAATGACGGCTATAATTGAACTCAGCTCTTACCAGAATCTCCAGGTATTTGCATCAGTTTCAACAGAAAATTTTCAAGGACACACAGTTGGGCACAAAGCTCACAAAGTTGACGCCCTGTGACAAGGCCATGCATATCTTTGTATTTTAAAAAGGTAGAGCCACAGTGGGGAAGAGCCTTCTGAAGCTTAGATGGCGACCATAGCCAGCAGTGTACAGGGCCTAGTTCTTCTGTCTGGGGGTGGAGGTTAAGTGAACAGGAGGTCTCCATCTACTTGCCATTCTGCCCTTGAGTTCTGAAAATGTGTGACCTTTACAGAAGAGATTTTAATGACTCTTTAAGGAAGAATCTCTTTCAAATCATCTAATCATTCCCAGGGATGATCTTCTTCTTTAGCCAAACTTATTGTTTCTATAATTATTTTGTCCCTTTCTTTGGTAAATCTTCACTCTGAAACACATTCTCCCAAGATTTCATAAGAAATTTAAAACAAATTGTTAAAGAGGTTGGTCCAGAAATGTATTTCATATTTTTCATCATCCATTTAATTGTTTCCTCTCTTCGGACATTTTATCTCTTCAGTTCTAGTTTAAATTCATTTCTCTTGAAGATAAGAATGTAACCATTACCCTTAAGATATTTATCTTCTATCCTAGGCATCTAAAAGCCTGAGACACATAATCCAGATTCTTTATTCCAAGTCATATTGGCAGAGTGGGTAGAAACTGATGAATCTTATAACTCTTGGCTTAATCTTTCTCACAGTTTGAAAAAGCATTCCAAGACTAAGTATCCTAACTGGTCATGTCATTATCTCCATTGACACAGACATATGGCATCAGCCCTTGAATTGTATAGGAAATGCTTTTTCAGCTGAAATGCTACTGCCCTAAGCCCTGCGTTGTTCAGGGGTCAATTATGTAGAGAAAAATTTTCTGCTTATAAAAGTTTGGGAGAATTATGGGATATCAATAGGTCACATATCAGTGTATTTGACAGTTAAATTCAACTTAGCTAAAACACTCTATATTCTAGTTTTTTCACCAAATTTCCATTTGTTAATTTCTGCTTTTTCTAGAAACCGAACTGCATTAATCTCAATCTTAAATCTATTTAAATTTTTAAAAGAATTCACCATCTATTTAATTAACACATCCATCTCCTCACATGTCTATTTTGTTGTAGTGAGCATTGAAGTTTTACTCAATAAACTACAACTATACAGTATCAGCCATAGTGATTATGTTTTACGTAAGATCTTCAGACCTTATTCTGAGGGTATATAGAGCTTAGATGGCGACCATAGCCAGCAGTGTACAGGGCCTAGTTCTTCTGTCTGGGGGTGGAGGTTAAGTGAACAGGAGGTCTCCATCTACTTGCCATTCTGCCCTTGAGTTCTGAAAATGTGTGACCTTTACAGAAGAGATTTTAATGACTCTTTAAGGAAGAATCTCTTTCAAATCATCTAATCATTCCCAGGGATGATCTTCTTCTTTAGCCAAACTTATTGTTTCTATAATTATTTTGTCCCTTTCTTTGGTAAATCTTCACTCTGAAACACATTCTCCCAAGATTTCATAAGAAATTTAAAACAAATTGTTAAAGAGGTTGGTCCAGAAATGTATTTCATATTTTTCATCATCCATTTAATTGTTTCCTCTCTTCGGACATTTTATCTCTTCAGTTCTAGTTTAAATTCATTTCTCTTGAAGATAAGAATGTAACCATTACCCTTAAGATATTTATCTTCTATCCTAGGCATCTAAAAGCCTGAGACACATAATCCAGATTCTTTATTCCAAGTCATATTGGCAGAGTGGGTAGAAACTGATGAATCTTATAACTCTTGGCTTAATCTTTCTCACAGTTTGAAAAAGCATTCCAAGACTAAGTATCCTAACTGGTCATGTCATTATCTCCATTGACACAGACATATGGCATCAGCCCTTGAATTGTATAGGAAATGCTTTTTCAGCTGAAATGCTACTGCCCTAAGCCCTGCGTTGTTCAGGGGTCAATTATGTAGAGAAAAATTTTCTGCTTATAAAAGTTTGGGAGAATTATGGGATATCAATAGGTCACATATCAGTGTATTTGACAGTTAAATTCAACTTAGCTAAAACACTCTATATTCTAGTTTTTTCACCAAATTTCCATTTGTTAATTTCTGCTTTTTCTAGAAACCGAACTGCATTAATCTCAATCTTAAATCTATTTAAATTTTTAAAAGAATTCACCATCTATTTAATTAACACATCCATCTCCTCACATGTCTATTTTGTTGTAGTGAGCATTGAAGTTTTACTCAATAAACTACAACTATACAGTATCAGCCATAGTGATTATGTTTTACGTAAGATCTTCAGACCTTATTCTGAGGGTATATAGAGCTGAAAGTATATACCCTCTAGCCAACCTTTCCTTATTTCCCCCAGCTCTTAGCAACCACTTTTTACTGTTTTAATGAGTCTGACTTTTTTTTGTTGTTCAGATTACCATTCATTGTTTATCTTTTTCTGGCTTATTTAACTTAACATAATAACCTGAGGGTCAATCCATATTGCCAGAAATGGCAAGGTTTCCTTTCTTTTTTGTGACTGAATAATGTTCCATTATATGTTTATCTTTTTTAAATCCATTTACCTACTGATAAAAATCTGTTTTCATATCTTGGCTGATGTGAGTAATGGTGCAGTGAGCATGCTGATATATTTTCATAGTCAGTTTTTCATGTTGCCTGTGTGTATATATATATATATACACACACAGATATATATATATATATATATATATATATATATATATATACACACAGAGATATATATATATATATCTCCAGAGTAGAATTCTTGGACCATATTGTAGCTCTGTTTTTAAATTTTGGGGGGACCTCCATGCTGTATTCCATAGTGGTTGTACCAATTTACATTCCCACCAACAGTGCACAAGGACATCATTTATCTTCATCATCGACAACACTGTTTTTGATAATGACCATTCTTCAAGTTGTAAAATCATACCTAATTGTGATTTTAGCTTGCATTTCCCTGATAATTAGTGATGTTGAGTACTTTTTCATATAACTGTTGGCTATCTGTATATCTTAAAAGAATCTGTGTTCAGTTCCTCTCCCAATTTAGTAATTGGGATATTTGGGGATTTGGGAGCTATTGCATTATTCTTCCTTCTAACAGTATCTCAGCTCATCCTCTTGACCCCCTTTCCTTCCATAAATCACTGGAAACACATGTACATAAGTTAATAAATGTGTTCCTCTCATGTCTGTCTATGCCGGACAGAAGAAGGCAGATTCCATTTCAAAAGGAATTAAACAATGTAATTTACATAGCAATATTTTTAACTACGGTGGTTCTTCCTGGTGCTATTTGTTATAACTGTTGACTGTTTTTCTTAATTCGCATGTCTTCTCTGAATTTTGAAACAATAAACTAAGAAATTTATATTTTTTTCTTAATTCTTGGTAGAAGTAAAAGAACTTCTCATTCATGGTTGAAGGCCTTGAAAGGAAAAAGTAACTGAAGGAAATTCATTTTACTGATATGATATTTATTTCCAGATCTACATACAGCTTTATGATAATGACTTCATTATCTGGTAGACATATTTATGTTATTGTGCTGACAACTGAAAATTAATGAGTCTTTTTTAATTAAGAAGAATGCTTAAGCTTTAGTTTTCTTCTAGGATTTTCTACATACATTGAACTCTGTTGCAATTAACTTACCCTGTCTAGAACCAATTTAATAGAAGTTTTTCTTTTATGATTGGTCTAAATCCCTAGATTTAAGAAGCAGTTTTTTTCCTGATAAAAAAGACACTTTTAGCAGAAGGCATTAAGTGAAATGGAGTATGTGGGCTTCCCAAGCTATTTAAAGAAGTTTAGGAGAAATTATGTGCTTCCCTTATGGCTTATTGATAAAGAATATGCCTGCAATGTGGGAGACCTGGTTCAGTCCCTGATTGGGAAGATCTCCTGGAGAAAAGTATGACAACCCATTCTAGTATAGTAGCGTGGAGAATTCCACGTGGTACAGAATCCAGGTGGACAGGGTTCTGAACAAAAGCATTTTAGTGTAACAGTCAGGCAGAGAGACAGAATTCTCTGAGGCAAATCTTTATGTATGACTACAATAACAAAAGCAAGAAAAGCAAGTCAAAGAAACAGTTTCTTCTAGGGTCAGAATTGGTTTCCTCCCTGCAATTCATGGATGGAGTCTGACAGGCTACAGTTCATGGGGTCACAAAGAGTAGGATACAACTGAGAGATTTTTGCTTCACTTAATTTCGTGTTATAAATACAGATTTGCAAAAACATGTTTTGCTTTTTTAAAGAAAAGTTACAAATTCATTACTAAAAGTTAATAGTTTTACTTTATTTAACTTGACTGAACATATTGCTGATACATTTTTATAAAATATTAACACCAAATTACTGAATACAAAGTTTACCAAAATGAAATTTACACAATTAATCTATGTGATTGTTTAAACTTGAGATTTATTGGATGTATTTTTAATAGGAGAATAGTTTTACAATGTTGTGTTGGTTTGTGTCCTACAACAATGTGAAACTCATGTAAGTATGCTTAGATCCCATCCCTCTTAAAGTGCCCATGCAGCCCAGACCAGCCCTCTTGGTGGTCACAGAGCACTAGGGTGACCTCCCTAAATCACATACATTTTTAAAGTGTCTTTTTTTTTAATTTTGCTTTTTATTTTTACAGAGTTTTGTTGTTTACAGCTATGTATAATCCCAGATTAGTCATATGTATCTGGGGAAATATAGGTATATTTCTGAAAAGCCAGGTAAAGGAGAAATACACAAATCATAAATCTTCTCACTATTCTACTTGCCTGCTTTCAGATAAAACAGTAAAAATACAAAAGTGAAAATAAGTTCTCTATTTAGGAAATAGAAAACAACTAATGCTTTCATTGCCATAATGGTTGATTTGATCACAAATCTGTGCTCATACCTTCTGTGAGAGATGTGTGTGGTTATTATTACCTTTTTTTTCCTCACCTCAAGAGTGTGTTATCTGCCTTCATATCTGAGATAAATTCTCTGAAATCATTAACAAAAGAGAGGGATAGTAAACCTTGGGTTCTGTGAACATTTAGCCTAAATATTCAAACAAATAGCATGTGCTAATTACCCATCAAAGGTAACAATGGATTATTAATGCTAATGCAATGAATTCAATTAAAATTATTGACAAGTTTTTTTTTGAAAAATCTCAATTCTTCCAGTTTGTTGATTTCTTTAATAAATTGCTGCACGGATCAAAGATGGCTGCAAATCCTGCTTACAATTTTTAAGCCAAGATTATCTGGTGATTTTTTGTAATTATAATTAATCATGGAGTTGAGGTTTTACCTCCTTGCCACTGTGAATCTGTAGCCCTGAAATATAATTTTTGTTGTACATGAAATCAAGATATAAGAACTTTAGAGATGTCAAGTTCATGCAAGTTATATATAGAGAGGAAAGACAAAGAAATTTTTAGCATGCTTGTGCTTTGGGCTTTTTATAAAATATTAACACCAAATTACTGAATACAAAGTTTACCAAAATGAAATTTACACAATTAATCTATGTGATTGTTTAAACTTGAGATTTATTGGATGTATTTTTAATAGGAGAATAGTTTTACAATGTTGTGTTGGTTTGTGTCCTACAACAATGTGAAACTCATGTAAGTATGCTTAGATCCCATCCCTCTTAAAGTGCCCATGCAGCCCAGACCAGCCCTCTTGGTGGTCACAGAGCACTAGGGTGACCTCCCTAAATCACATACATTTTTAAAGTGTCTTTTTTTTTAATTTTGCTTTTTATTTTTACAGAGTTTTGTTGTTTACAGCTATGTATAATCCCAGATTAGTCATATGTATCTGGGGAAATATAGGTATATTTCTGAAAAGCCAGGTAAAGGAGAAATACACAAATCATAAATCTTCTCACTATTCTACTTGCCTGCTTTCAGATAAAACAGTAAAAATACAAAAGTGAAAATAAGTTCTCTATTTAGGAAATAGAAAACAACTAATGCTTTCATTGCCATAATGGTTGATTTGATCACAAATCTGTGCTCATACCTTCTGTGAGAGATGTGTGTGGTTATTATTACCTTTTTTTTCCTCACCTCAAGAGTGTGTTATCTGCCTTCATATCTGAGATAAATTCTCTGAAATCATTAACAAAAGAGAGGGATAGTAAACCTTGGGTTCTGTGAACATTTAGCCTAAATATTCAAACAAATAGCATGTGCTAATTACCCATCAAAGGTAACAATGGATTATTAATGCTAATGCAATGAATTCAATTAAAATTATTGACAAGTTTTTTTTTGAAAAATCTCAATTCTTCCAGTTTGTTGATTTCTTTAATAAATTGCTGCACGGATCAAAGATGGCTGCAAATCCTGCTTACAATTTTTAAGCCAAGATTATCTGGTGATTTTTTGTAATTATAATTAATCATGGAGTTGAGGTTTTACCTCCTTGCCACTGTGAATCTGTAGCCCTGAAATATAATTTTTGTTGTACATGAAATCAAGATATAAGAACTTTAGAGATGTCAAGTTCATGCAAGTTATATATAGAGAGGAAAGACAAAGTATATTTACCTCATATTCTCTTACTAATAGCATGCTTGTGCTTTGGGCTACAACAACAATTGGTATGGGCCTTAAGGTAATGGGTTCAATAACACTGATTTCACGATGAAAACATTAATTTTTTCACTTCTACTTCCACAAAGAAACTATCGGGAATACATGAATTTACTGTCTGTCTCACTTTTCAAATGAAACAAATGATATAGTCTCTCACTTATGGGAAATATATGATAAACATAGGTGAAAAAATAAAATTACTTATGCTATTTATTCCTTCAAAATTGGAATTGCCTTGTTTTCTGAGTTGCATCTGCCTTTCACAGCACCTCGTAATTTATCATTATTTCCTGTAGGGGCGTAATGATTAAAACCACACCCTTTGGAGCCAGAATTCTTGGTTCACACCTCAGCTATTAAATATACCAGTTTTGCATAGTCTTGTGCATGTTGTTGTTCTATGTGTACTTCAGAGTCTTACATATAAAATGAGAATAATATATATTTTAGGGTTGTTTTGATATTACATAAGCTAATTCATCAAAGGAAAAGAAAAAAAATGCCTGAGGCATAGTAGGCCTGGAAGAATGGGCAGTATTCTTTTTGTTTTTATTAGTCTCCATACTCTTTTGGAGACAGTGGAGAATAAAATATTCTTATACCTAATGCCTTATGAACATTTTTGTCTATATGGCTATAGTTTTCAACTTCAAATCCTCTGGCCTGTAATATTACATCAACTACAACAGCGTGAATCTTACATGATCAACATTTTCTGGTATAACCTGTAACTAATTATATTCAATATGAGTATTAATATTCAAGCTCAAGGAAAATGATTCTAGTGAAGTTTGATGTTTGTGATACTTTGTATTTACTTTGTTTTAATACTAACCAGAGACTCATGTAACCAATTAATAAAAGCATTTCTTGGAGAGATTAATTTTTTAAGCTATCAGCCAATATAAAGGAATATACAGAAGTTCATATGGGACTTCCTTGGTGGTCCAATGGCCAAGACTCCAAGCTCCTAAGTTTGATCCCTGGTCCAAGAACTGGATCTTGTATGCAACTAAGATTGAAGATCCTGAATACGTAGCTAAGATCTCATGCAACCAAACAAATAAATAAATACTTTAAAAATAGTCTAAGAAAAAATTGGCCAATTAAAAATAAAAAGTTAGTTTCTAGTGGATTTTGATGTTCGTAACACTTCATGTTTGCTTTGTTTTTGCTACACAGAATATCAGGTAAACAACTAATACAAAGGATTGCAGAGCCTGGGCTCTGGGGCATATGCAGGCTTCAGTAGTTGCAGCACCTGGGCTCAGTAACTGTGATGTAGGGGCTGAATTTCTCCACAGCATGTGGGATCCTACCAGACCAAGAGTGCAACCTGTGTCTCCTGAATTGGCCAGGCAGATTTCTCATGACTAGTTCACCAGGGAAGCCTCCAGGTTGTCTTGAGACAATTCTGTTGCAACAGTATGGGGAAAAAATTGTATTCTTCTGTATGAGAAAAACCTTTATTGAAAAGACTGTTCCTTCTTCATTGAATTGTCATGATAACCCTGATGAAATTAATTGGCCACATTTCAGAATTTATTTCCAAACTTCCAGTTTTTTGGATTGTTATGTAAGTCCAGCATTAATCCAGTTCTAGAAGTTATTCTAGATCCCAATAGAAAAGATGTCATCTGAAATTACATATAGTTTTGTTTTTATTCTTTGCAATCTAGATCCATTTGGGTTGTTTTCCTTATTGCTCTGGCTAAAACCTGCAGCTTGGAATAGAATCAAAGTTGTCAAAGAAACACTATCTTTTACTGATCTTAGCAGGAAGATTTTCAATTTGACACCATTAAGCATAATGTTAGCTGTGGCTATTTTATAAATGCCCTTGAGACGCAGGAAGTACCCTCTTTTCCTTGTTTCCTGAAGGTTGTTATTATAGAAGGGCATCGGATTTTTTATAGATTTTTTCTCTGCATTGGACTGCTTTTTGTCCTTTACACTCTTTATATGATATATTAGATTCGTTGATCTTTTTATTAGGTCAACATTGGTGGATGTTTAATCAATGTTGCTTTCTTGTGACTTAAGTCCACTTGGTCATGGTATAGAGCACATATGTGCATTTGCTGCTAAACTCAGCTAACTAGTATTTTCCTTTCTATTTTATTTTATTTTTTTAAATTCCTTTTGCCTTAGAGTATAAGGTTGCTTCATAGAATTGGGATCTCTTTTCCTGCCTCCTTCCTCCATCTCGTTAAGTAGCCATTTATAGCTATCCATTTTTCTTTAAGCAGTGTTTTATTTTTACCTCAGGATATTTGCTTTGTTAAGTTTTTGTTTTCAAAGCATTGTCTTACTTCTTTGTGACTTCTCTTTGGTACATTGGGTACTGAGAATAACATTGTCTAGTTTCAGCATACTTGTGACTGTTTCTTATTGATTTTCCACATTAACTCCTTTGCATTAAAGACCATACATTGTATAACTCAAGTATTTTTAAACTTTTTGGACTTATTGGAAGGAGAAAGAGAAAGAGGGAAGGAACTAGTGATGACAATGTTTAAATCCAAGACCACCATACTCCAGGGCATCTAGTGCTAACCAGTACTGTTTATTTTCTTTTATTGTGATCAAAGTCACATAATATAAAATATACTATTTTAACATTATTGAACTGTACAGTTCAGTGGAATAAAGTATATTCATATTGTTTTGCAGCCCTTACCATCATCCATGTCCTGAACTTTTCACTTCGCAAAACTGAAAGTCTATTCCCATTAAAAACTAAGTCCCTACTCTCCTTACCCACCCCACACCCAATGTCTCCCAGTGTACTTTCTGAATCTATGAATTTGACTATTCTAGATGCCTCGTGTAAGTGGAATCAAACAGAATTTGTCTGTAGCTAGACTTCGCTGTAGCTCAAATGGTAAAGAATCTGCTTATAATGCAGAAGACCTGGGTTTGATACCTGTGTCAGGAAGATCACCCGGAGGAGGAAATGACAACCTAGTCCAGTATTCTTGTCTGGGGAATTCCAGGCACAGAGTTAACCTGGCAGGCTATAGTCCATGGGGTCAAAAAAGTCAGACATGACTGAGCTTGCACACATTGTATTTTGGAATAAATTTTTAAGGTTAGGTCAATATATGTACCTTCTTTGTATCCTGTGTTATATAGTAGGTGTTCATTGTACTATTTTTTAGATAGCTATTGAATATCATCATGTTTTTTGTTTTTTTTTTTTTTTACCCCTCTTACACTTCTATATTTTGACAGAATAATGTTTTTTCTCTATATCTTCAATTACATCATAATTGATTCTGTTCCTACACATACATTTAAATAAATTATTAAATACTTTTGTGCTTAAATCACATATAATCAAGGCAGATCATTACCTAATTACTATTTGTTTTTTTTTTTTTTTTTGCCCATATCTCCACTTTTTTCAGCCTTAATTCTCAACTGCCCTTAGTTACCTGATCATATTGAGGGCTTCTTTGACTGCTTTTCAGTGCATCTAGCTTTCTACTTTTCCATAATCACCTGGATCACATCATCTCATCCTTCAGATAGCATCTTTATTTTTTTTTTAATTTTGGCTTCTTTTAGTGTTTTTTAATTTATTTTTCATCCATCTTTCTTCTTTGGCCTGTGTGGGCCTCCCATTGCAGTCGCCTCCTTCCTTGCAGAGTACCAGTTCTGGGCACATGTGCTCCAAAACACTGGCTCATAATTGGACACACCAGTCCAGCTGCTGCATGGCACGTGGGATCTTCCCAGGCCAGTGATTGAACCACACCCTTTGCACTGCAAGGTGAACTCTCCACCCACTGGACCACCAGGGAATCCCCAGGTAGCAGCTTTAACATAACTTATTTTTAAAAGTTTTCTTAGCTAAGAAAGCTTTGTCAGGTGTTTGTTTCTGTATTAAGTTAGTGTCATGCAACCTTATGCAGAACACAGAGGTTTAGTCAAAATAATGTCATACAAGATGTCTTATGGGAAATAGCTGCTAAGCCTAGGGAATGCTTCATACTGTTTTCTCAATTCAGGAACCCATTAAGAATTAAAGCTGAAATGTTTAAGTTCACTAAGCCTCCTCAGTAGCAATTTCCTTTCATTTAAGCTCAGTGTTTGGCCCTACCTATAAAATCAAATAAAGGATTACATTTAAGCTAAAGCATGAAAGAGTCATGACTACTCCATCATTATGGATAGTTTATTCTAGACTTCCTTATTTCAATATAGGGTTTATTTTGATTAATGATTCTTGAGACCTGGGCTTTTAAAATAAAATTCTATTCAGAGAGGTAGAGATAATGAAAAGAATGATTTAGCTTTCTCCTCTTTTTCCACTCATCACTCCACATTTCACAAATGTGTGCAAGGCTTATTTCTGAAGCTTTAAAGGCATGTGAGGACTTAATTCAGTCCTGTGATGAAGATCTAGTACCTAAGTATTAATTTCAATCAGGTTCTGTGTAACTTTCCTTGGTAACTTTTTCTCTGAACAAGACATATTATTTTCAATATTCTTTGCCTTTAAACTTGACATAGGAAATTTGTTCTTACATTTGATTTCTTGATGTCAGAAATAGGAATAATCATATAGTTAACCAGCAGACTGCTAAAGTTATTTCAAGTTAATGGCTGTGATAAGAAATTTCAAAGAATTGTCTGGTTAAATATCATGATAGAGAATCAGATATTATTGAATCATATTTCTGTTTGGCCCCAGAAATAATGCAATTACTTATTAATAGTACCTTTTCTCTTGGTGGGTGATTCCAAAAACAGTACTATGAAAACCAGATTCATGCTAAAATTTCAAGAGCAATACTACTGAAAAACAGGCTTGAATACTGGCTTGCGTTGAAGACCCAAGAAAATTTTTAACCTCTAGTCCTGTAAACCAGTGATTCTATGTAAAGAGGGAAAGTTATAGCAGATCAGCTTTTGGAAATCTTGTATTATCTAAATATTGGAACCATCAGTTCTTCTGTGCTCAGTCTTTCTTATGATCTAAATCTCACATCTGTACACAACTACTAGAAAAACCATGGCTTTGGCTATATAAACCTTTTTCCTCAAAGTGATGTGTCTGCTTTTTAACATGCTATCTAGGTTTGTCATAGCATTTCTTCCAAGGAGCAGTCACATTTTAATTTCATAATAGCAGTCACCATCCACAGTGATTTTGGAACCCAAGAAAATTAAGTCTGTCACTGTTTGCATTGTTTCCCCATCTATGAAGTGATGGGACGGGATACCAAAGTCTTTGTATTTTGAATGCAGAGTTTTAGTTCAACTTTTTCACTCTCCTCTTTCACCTTCAACAAGAGGCTCTTTAATTCCTCTTTACTTTCTGCCATAAGGGTGATGTCATCTGAATATCTGAAGTTATTGGTATTTCTCCTGGAAATCTAGACTCCAGCTTGTGCTTCATCCAGCCTGGCATTTCTGAAGCTTTAAAGGCATGTGAGGACTTAATTCAGTCCTGTGATGAAGATCTAGTACCTAAGTATTAATTTCAATCAGGTTCTGTGTAACTTTCCTTGGTAACTTTTTCTCTGAACAAGACATATTATTTTCAATATTCTTTGCCTTTAAACTTGACATAGGAAATTTGTTCTTACATTTGATTTCTTGATGTCAGAAATAGGAATAATCATATAGTTAACCAGCAGACTGCTAAAGTTATTTCAAGTTAATGGCTGTGATAAGAAATTTCAAAGAATTGTCTGGTTAAATATCATGATAGAGAATCAGATATTATTGAATCATATTTCTGTTTGGCCCCAGAAATAATGCAATTACTTATTAATAGTACCTTTTCTCTTGGTGGGTGATTCCAAAAACAGTACTATGAAAACCAGATTCATGCTAAAATTTCAAGAGCAATACTACTGAAAAACAGGCTTGAATACTGGCTTGCGTTGAAGACCCAAGAAAATTTTTAACCTCTAGTCCTGTAAACCAGTGATTCTATGTAAAGAGGGAAAGTTATAGCAGATCAGCTTTTGGAAATCTTGTATTATCTAAATATTGGAACCATCAGTTCTTCTGTGCTCAGTCTTTCTTATGATCTAAATCTCACATCTGTACACAACTACTAGAAAAACCATGGCTTTGGCTATATAAACCTTTTTCCTCAAAGTGATGTGTCTGCTTTTTAACATGCTATCTAGGTTTGTCATAGCATTTCTTCCAAGGAGCAGTCACATTTTAATTTCATAATAGCAGTCACCATCCACAGTGATTTTGGAACCCAAGAAAATTAAGTCTGTCACTGTTTGCATTGTTTCCCCATCTATGAAGTGATGGGACGGGATACCAAAGTCTTTGTATTTTGAATGCAGAGTTTTAGTTCAACTTTTTCACTCTCCTCTTTCACCTTCAACAAGAGGCTCTTTAATTCCTCTTTACTTTCTGCCATAAGGGTGATGTCATCTGAATATCTGAAGTTATTGGTATTTCTCCTGGAAATCTAGACTCCAGCTTGTGCTTCATCCAGCCTGGCATTTTGCATGATGTTCTCTGCCTATAAGTTAAATAAACAGGGTGTTAAACAGTCTTGAAGGACTCCTTATCCAATTTGGAACCAGTTGGTTGCTCTGTGTCTGGTTCTAACTGTTGCTTCTTGAGCTTTTCAGGAGGCAGGTAAGGGGGTCTGGTATTCCCAACTCTTTCAGGATTTTCCACAGAATGTTGTGATCCATACAGTCAAAGATGTTAGCACAGTTAATGAAGCAAAAGTAGATGTTTTTTTGTGGAATCCCCTTGTTCTTTCTATGATCCAAAAGATGTTAGCAATTTGATTTCTGGTTCCTCTGCCTTTTCTAAATCCAGTTTGTACATCTGGAAGTTCTCCACTCCCATACTGTTCAAGCCTAGCCTGAAGAATTTTGAGCATTATCTGGTTTGCACATGAAATGAGTGCGAATGTGCAGTAGTTTGCACATTCTTAAATGTTTCCCTTCTTCAGGATTGGATTGAAAATTGATCTTTCCAAGTCCTTTGGCCACTGTTGAGGTTCCCAAATTTGCTGGCATATCGACTGTAGCACTTTAACATCCTCATCTTTTAGGATTTGAAATAACTCAGCTGAAATTCCATCACCTCCACTAGCTTTGTTTGTAATAATTCTTCCTACAGTTCACTTGACTTCAAACTCAAGGATGTTTGGCTCTACATGACTGACCACATCATCAAGATTATCTGGCTCATTAACACCTTTTTTGTACAGTTCTTCTATCCTTGCCACCTCTTCTTAGTATCTTTTGCTTCTGTTAGGACTGTACTGCTTCTGTCCTTTACTGTGCCCATCTTTGCATGAAATTGTCCCTTGGCAGCTATAATTTTCTTGAAGAGATCTGCAGTTTTCTCATTCTATTGTTTTCCTCTATTTCTCTGCATTGTTCACTTAAGGAGCCTTTCTTATCTCTCCTTGCAGTTCTTGAGAACTCTGTATTCAGCTGAGTATATTTTTCCTTTTCTCCATTTCCTTTCAATTCTCTTCTTTTCTCAGCTATTTTTAAGTCCTCCTCAAACAACCATTTTGCCTTGTCATATTACTTTTTCTTAGAGCTGGTTGTGGTTATTGCCTCCTGTACAATGTTATGAACTTCTGTCCATAGTTCTTCAGGCATCCTATTGGATCAAATTCTTTAAATGTATTTATTGCTCCTACTATATGGTCATAATGAATTTGATTTAGTACATGCCTGAATGTCCAGTGGTTTTCCCTACTCTTCTATTTAAGTGTGAATTTTGCTATAAGAAGCTCATGATCTGAGCCACAGTTAATTCCTGGTTTAGTTTTAGCTGACTGTATAGAACATCGTCACCTTTATAATAATCACCTTCATATAATACTCTTCACCATCATATAATCAGTCTGATTTCAGTATTGAGCATCTGGTGCTGTCCATGTGTAGAGTCATCTCCTGTATTGTTTGAGGAGGTATTTGCCATGACCATGTTTGTTCTTTTGATAAAATTCTGTTAGCTTTTCCATGCCTCATTTTGTACTCCAAAGCCAAACTTGCCTGTTAATTCAGGTATTCTTGACTTACTAATTTTGCATTCCAGTTCCCTCTGATGAAAAGGACATCATATTATTTGGTATTCTAAAAGTCTTATAGGTCTTCATTGAACCGTTCCACTTCATCTTCTTTGGCATTAGTGGTTGGGGCATAGAATTGGATTTCTGTGATGATGAATGGTTTGCACTGGAAATGAGCCAAGTTTATTCTGTCATTTTTGAGATTGCACCCAAGTATTAAATTTTGGATTCTCTTGTAGCTCAGCTGGTAAAGGATCCACATGCAGTGCAGGAGACCCTAGTTCCACTCCTGGGTTGGGAAGTTCCCCTGGAGAAGGGGTAGGCTAGTTTTCTTGGGCTTCTGTGGTGACTCAGAAGGTAAAGGTAAAGAATCTCCATGCAGTGTGGGAGACCTGGATTTGATTGCAGGTTGGGAACATCCCCTAGAGAAGAGAAATGCTACACACTACAGTATTTTTGTCTGGAGAATTCCATGGCTTGTTCATGGGTTGCAGAGTTGGATACTACTGAGCAATTTTCACTCATTGCATTTCGGACCCTTTTGTTGACTATGTGGGCTACTCCATTTCTTCTAATGCATTCGTGCCCACAGTCATAGATATAATGGTCATCTGAATTAAATTCTCCTGTTTTTGTGTATTTTAGGTAACTGATTACTAAAATGTCCATGTTCACTCTTGCCACCTCCTCTTTGGCCACTTGCAATTTACCTTGATTCATGGACCTAACATTCCAATATTTTTCCAATATTGGTCTTCATAATATCATACTTTTCTTTAACTACCAGACACATCCACAACTGGGCATCATTTCTGCCTTGGCTAAGCCTCTTCTTTCCGTCTGGAGCTATTTCTCCACTCTTCTCCAGTAACATATTGAACTCCTATCAAACTGAGTTGTTCATCTTTTACATTTTTTTGCCTTTTCATTATTGTTTATGGGGTTCTCAAGGCAAGAATGATGAAGTGGTTTGCCATTCCTTTCTCCAGTTGATCACATTTTGTCAGTTCTCTTCACTATGACCTGTCCATCTTGTGGGGCCCTACACAGCATGGCTCATAGTTTCACTGAGTTACAAAAGTGTCTGATTCATGTGATCATTTCCATGATCTGTTTTCTGTGATTGTAGTTTTCATTCTGTCTGCTCGCTGATGGATGAGAATAATAGGCTTTTCCAAGTATCCTGTTGGGAGGGACTGGCTGTTGGGAAGAGTGGATCTTGCTTGCTCTGGTGGGCAGGGTCATGATTAGTAAATCTTTAATAGAATTTTCTGCTGTTGGTGGAGACTGTACTCCCTCCTTGTAGTTTGATCATACATTGCCCAGTCTTATGGGTGGCTCTGTGGTAGGCGCTAGGCTCTCTGGTGGGGGCCAGTCTCTGGTGGATTCACTTATTTTTTCTCCATGCACAAGTTTGTGTGTGTGTATGTGTGTGTGCCCTTTAAGAACAAGAATCCAGGTGTAGGTAGCCATTCTAGGATCTTCCCAATCCAGGGATCAAACCACATTGCCAGGAGATTCTTTACAGTCTGAATCAGCAGGGAAGTACTGAAGTATTAGATGACAGATGTATACTGTTTCTATTGAATTTATGACAAATCAGAAAGTCAGTATGCCTTGATGAGCTGAGCCTCTACTACATTGAATCATTTTTATTTCACAAAATTTAGTAGTTGAGATCTACTTTAGAACACAATACTTTTATATCTTAAAACTTTGAGCCATTTCAAAATAGAGATGATAAACAAAAAACAAATAAAAATAGGAAATGTTCTATTATTTTCTTTTGGCTTAAAAGAATCAAAACAGAGTGAAACATGAAAAAAATGATATGAAAACTTGTTGCCCTGAGGTTAAAAAATGTTTGCCTAATACGTCATGTTGGATTGTTCAAAAATAAAATTGCTTTATCAAAGTAATGCTACCAATTTGCCATGAAAAGCCATTTATACTCAATGATTTATAATGTATTGAGTAATTAAGTTTTATAAAAATATAATTATTTCATGTTGAAGTCCTTTAAAACATTAATATACTCCTGACTGACATAAATAATAATATATTTTGAAAGCACAGGTTTTTGTGGACAAAAGTGCAAATGTTATTTTACTGAGTATAGGTTTTAAAAAAACCCTCAGATATGCATGGAGAGGAAAGCTATATGTGTGTGTGTGTATATATATATATATATATATATACATATATATATACACACACATATATATTTTTTTACTTTAAGGAACAGTAATTACACTAGGAGGAAGAAACAGTATTCTGTTTCAGTATTTTTTTTTTTTTTAAAGATTTATTTATTTATTTATTTAGGGCGGGGGTCGGGTTGGGGAGGGAGGGGAGTGGGCGGGCCACTTCTATTGGTCTTCCATTTCTCTATTTTTCATCCGTATTTGTTCTTTGGCTCCTGTGGGCCTCCCATCGCGGTGGCGTCTGTTGTCGCAGAGCGCCGGCTCTGGGCACATGCGCTCCAGAGCTCCGGCTCGGTAATTGGACACATCAGTCCAGCCGCTCCGCGGCACGTGGGATCTTCCCAGGCCAGGGATCAAACCGGCGCCCCTTGCACTGCAAGGCGGTGTCCTTATCCACTGGACCACCAGGGGAAGCCCTTCAGTATTTTATTCAGTATAAAATCAGTCAGGGATGAACCCAACCTGATCATGATGTATGAGCTTTTTGATGGTTTGTTGAATTCTGTTTGCTACATGCAGTGAAGCAACAGAAAGACAGACATGGACAGTGGACATATGGACATTGTGGGGAAAGAACAGAGGGTGGGAGGCATAAAGGAAGTAGCATGAAGGCCTGTACTATCATAAGTGAAGAAAATAGCTATAGTCATTGCTCTGTGAGAAAAGGGGATCCTTCGGGGGTGCTGTGTGTTGGTTGTGAGTAGGAAGGGGGGGGATATACATATGACTAATCTTGGAACATACATATCTGTAAACAACAAAACTCTGTAAAAGTTAGAAGCAAAATAAAGATTTAAAAAAAAGTTAATAAAAATAAAATAAAATCAGTCAGTATTTTATTCAGTATAAAATCTCAAAAACCTCAGGCATTTTAAGCCACCTTCTTCCCATCTTTTTTCTCACCTTTTCTCCCCCCACATTTTCCCCACCTCCTTCCTAGAGTTAGTTCTAAACACTAATGGCTTATCAAGTCAGTAGCATCATTGGAGAGGAAGTACATACTCCTGTGTCTTAGTATGTCCTGAAGAAGCTGCTACTAGGATACTAAAGACCCTCTGTCTGTCTCAGGTATCGCCATGACTCCAGATTGGTAACTGTGAAAAGGCCTACCCTGAGAATGGATGTCTGAATAAGTGCTTAAAACAATTTCAGTGAAAGAGTCCCATCTTCAAAATGTGACCTCTTCAGGCAACATGCTTACCTCGCTAGTTCTCAGGCTACGTAATGGGTATAGGAAGTTCCACTCTTAATTTTTTTCATTAGGCTTATGGAATAATTTAGGAATCATTCCAGTTCTTTCATTCCTTAAAGGGGACTCTACAACTTTGTCTGTCTTACTCTAGAGATCTCAAACCACACTTTAGCTCCTTAGAGGGGAACTGTGGTATTGGTCTTTTTTATGCTTATGCTATGTGATAAAATGCTTCAGTTGTGTTTGATTCTCTGCAGCCATATGGACTGTAGCCTGCCAGGCACCTCTGTCCATGGGATTCTCCAGGCAAGAATACTGGAGTGGGTTGTCATGCCTTCCTCCAGGGAATCTTCCCGATCCAGGGATCAAATCCACAATGTTTCTTGCATTAGCAGACAGGGTTTTTAGCAGTAGGGCTCACTTTCCTAAAATATGTCTGTCTATATGTTATTACCCTTGAAGCTAACTTCAGGTAGTCAGGGAGAAGAGTTTGTGCTCAGAGATTCTCACCAGTGGCAACCTTTATGCTTCCTCTCCCCTTCAGTTTTCTTTCACTCTTTCCCACTGGAGTGTTTTTGCTTTTTGTTTTTGTTTTAATCTGACTGTGGACAACTAAAGGAATTGATAGGTTAAAGGATGGCAGATGTTTAGTAGTCAAATGTCCAGATTTTTCCCTTTTCTTTTGTTTCTGTCATTCTGCCATGAAAACTTTTTCCTAGTCAGAAGTGACTAATGTCAGATGCATGGGCTAGGAACATAAGCATTAGTATTTTGAAACAAATAAACAACTCACTGAAACATCAAAATAACAAACCTCAGTGAAGATTGTCTTAAATATTTATCTTGGAACCAGGCTGATTTCATAGGCAATCACTTATGTTATTGTCTAGAGCCTGTGATCAGAAGGATGCCACACTTGGTTTAACGCTCTAGATCACTGCCTCAAACTTCTTATTTTAGAAAATGTGGTCTCATCTTTTCACTTGGACTAAACTCCACAAGTTATGTAGTGTTTGGCATAGTAATGGTTGCAAACTAACAGCAGTGTTCAGGCTAAGTGAGGATAAGTTAAGAATAATTATTACTATAAGTCAAAATAACTTTTCAATCAATCTGAAACTATAAATTGAACCCATCCGATGAATCTCCTTGTTGGCTCAGTGGTAAAGAAACCACCTGCTGGTGCAGGAAATATAGATTTGACTCCGGGGTCAGGAAGATCCCCTGGAGAAGGGAAAGACTACCCACCCCAGTATTCTTGCCTGGAAAACTCTATGAACAGAGGACCCTGGCAGAATTTAGTCCGTGGAGTCTCAAAGAGTTGGACATTACTGAGTGACTAACATTTTCACTTTTGTAATACAAAACAACCTGCTTAAATGTACTGAAAAATAACTCAATGGCAGAAGTAACTAACAATATTTCAAATTGCTATCGGTTCAAAAATGGGTGAATATATCAAAATAAAAATACTCAGAATAAAGTTAGAGTTAACTTAGGAGAAATTTGAAGATACCACTTTATTGTTTAAGAATCGAACATTCCAATTTTATTTAAAGAATCTCAACCTGGGCTTCCCTGGTGGTCCAGTGGGTAGGGACACCGCCTTGCACTGCAAGGGGCTCCGGCTTGATCCCTGGCCTGGGAGGATCCCACGTGCTGCAGAGCGGCTGGACCGATGTGTCCAATTACCGAGCCGGAGCTCTGGAGCGCATGCGCCCAGAGCCGGTGCTCTGCGACGACAGGGGCCACCGCGATGGGAGGCCCACAGGAGCGAAAGAACAAAGACGAATGAAAATAGAGAAATGAAAGACCAATAGTAGTGGCCCGCCTGCTCCCCTCCCTCTCCCAACCCACCCCCCCTTAAAGAACAAAAAAAAAGAATTTCAACCTATTGCTTTAGAAATGCTGATATTTCTCAGGCAAACTGTTAAGATAGGAATAAAATGAATGACTAAATACTAGGAAGATATTTAAACATTGTTTGAATAACTATTAACCTAAACTGTAAAATATTAAAAAAAAAAAAAAGAAAAAAGAAAAACTTGTCTGTGAAAATCAGGAATTGGAAGACATGTGCTATCGTAGTCATTTATGGATAAATATTATCAAGATAAAAATCAATGGAATATACCTAACAAAATTAAAATGGCCATGAGAAAATAAATGAAATGCCTTTTAACTCTAGAAAAATATTTTTTAAAGATAACAGTATAAAAATACTGAAATACTAAAACTAGTAAAGGATTTTGGTGATATGGTTAAACATAAGATTTAACCAATTGGTCAAAAGTAACATTTTCCTCTCTTCTGAAAACATGCACCCACATATTAGAAACATTTTACATTTTCAGTAATCAAAAATAACTGTGCAGTCTTGGATATAAATAAGAGAAAAATCTCCATTAATAAAAAAAACTTGTTGAAGAGTATTACAAAGATGAATCAGTGAAAGACGGAAACATACTGATGGTTAGGAAAGTTTAATACCATAAAATGTTGCTTCTTTTCAAATTTACCTTTTAATATTTATTTCCAAACAATATTTTATTAATAAAGTACAATTGGCCTAATTGTTATGGTATAAAGATGTGCATGAAAAGTCATTTCCCCAGTAAATATACTTTACTCTTCAAAATTTGAAAATAGGCTGATCTGATGCACCAGCCATAGAAACCAGCAACAACCAGACAGTTCAGTGAAGAGGTTATAACTCATTTGGTAGTAAAAGGTCAAAAATTCTCAAATGTTTAGACTCTGCGTGTTTTAATCTCTCAAAAATTATGAAAGACTCCAAAGTGCCCTTAAAATGTGAGGTGTGTTGTTAATACGTCCTATATTAAAAAATGAAAACTAAGAATAATATTTAAAATTAACCTCTTTTTTAATATATTTTAGGAAAATAATATCTTCTCCATTGAAAATTTGCTTTGCAGAGTAGCACTAGTAAATATTTATAACACTAGAAAATGACTGACAAAAATGGAATCAGCTGGATTTTCATAATCTGCATTCAAAATGGTTCAGTATGGTATTTATTTAACTATATGGAGAATATGCTCACACAGGAAATTGACATTTGAAATTAAAGTTAAGATGGTATAAATATTCCATTGTAATATAATAATAACACTTGAATATTTGCAGTTTGCATCAATTAACAATGTGGAGCCTAAAACCGTATCAGATTATTTTATATTGATCTGTCTTTCTCTGAGATTCTTATTTTTTTTCTTTTTTTTTTTGGCCACTTTTATTGATCTTTCATTTATTTATTTATTTATTTTTTTAATCTATCTTTGTTCTTTGGCCTGTGTGGGCCTCCCATCGCAGTGGCCTCTCTCTTTGCAGAATACCGGCTCTGGGCTCGTGCGCTCCAGAGCACTGGCTCATAATTTGACACACTGGTCCAGCTGCTCCGTGGCATGTGGGATCTTCCCAGATCAGGGATCAAGCCGGCGCCCCTTGCACTGCACGGTGGACTCTTTACCCACTGGACCACCAGGGAAGCCCCTGAGGTTCTTATTTTGTTCATGAAGGTTAGGTAATATTATGCAATTGTAATTTAAAAATTTTGTTTAATGATTCTACAGGTCTTCCAATTCTCTATATCTGTCATTAAATAGCATCAAGATAACAGTCATTAATCACAACCAATTTCATCCAAAATATCTTTGTGTTGATAGCATGTCAAGCTGAAGATGGTCATGCAAGTTTTCCAAAATGCTAACCTGAACTTGAAAACTCACACTTTATTATTGGCAACAAATGTGTTGTTTTTCTTGAAACAGCAGACTCACTGTATTCATTGTGAAAAATAACTACCGTATACCCAATCTGAGTAATCATTGTTAGTTGTCCTTTTAATCTAAAAATGAAAGACTTTTAGGTGTGTTGTTAATACGTCCTATATTAAAAAATGAAAACTAAGAATAATATTTAAAATTAACCTCTTTTTTAATATATTTTAGGAAAATAATATCTTCTCCATTGAAAATTTGCTTTGCAGAGTAGCACTAGTAAATATTTATAACACTAGAAAATGACTGACAAAAATGGAATCAGCTGGATTTTCATAATCTGCATTCAAAATGGTTCAGTATGGTATTTATTTAACTATATGGAGAATATGCTCACACAGGAAATTGACATTTGAAATTAAAGTTAAGATGGTATAAATATTCCATTGTAATATAATAATAACACTTGAATATTTGCAGTTTGCATCAATTAACAATGTGGAGCCTAAAACCGTATCAGATTATTTTATATTGATCTGTCTTTCTCTGAGATTCTTATTTTTTCTTTTTTTTGCCACTTTTATTGATCTTTCATTTATTTATTTATTTATTTTTTTAATCTATCTTTGTTCTTTGGCCTGTGTGGGCCTCCCATCGCAGTGGCCTCTCTCTTTGCAGAATACCGGCTCTGGGCTCGTGCGCTCCAGAGCACTGGCTCATAATTTGACACACTGGTCCAGCTGCTCCGTGGCATGTGGGATCTTCCCAGATCAGGGATCAAGCCGGCGCCCCTTGCACTGCACGGTGGACTCTTTACCCACTGGACCACCAGGGAAGCCCCTGAGGTTCTTATTTTGTTCATGAAGGTTAGGTAATATTATGCAATTGTAATTTAAAAATTTTGTTTAATGATTCTACAGGTCTTCCAATTCTCTATATCTGTCATTAAATAGCATCAAGATAACAGTCATTAATCACAACCAATTTCATCCAAAATATCTTTGTGTTGATAGCATGTCAAGCTGAAGATGGTCATGCAAGTTTTCCAAAATGCTAACCTGAACTTGAAAACTCACACTTTATTATTGGCAACAAATGTGTTGTTTTTCTTGAAACAGCAGACTCACTGTATTCATTGTGAAAAATAACTACCGTATACCCAATCTGAGTAATCATTGTTAGTTGTCCTTTCAAAAGTACTTTTTTTTGAGGCAGCTATTGTACATTTGTAGGAAGCAAAAGTATGTCACATGCATTTCTCATTTCATCACATGAGATGTTTAAAAGCATTGACTTAAGAAAATTAATATTCTGCTGTATCAAGGACATTTGTTACTGAAACTGATTTTAACTTTTTTTCCTGTACCTTGTATCGAAGATTATGACTACTAGGTCAACTTGTTCTGATTGCCTTACTTCAGGAACCAGAATTTTGCTCTTCTTCCCTCATTGCTTTTGACATCAAATCAATGTCAACAGGGAGATAAAGAGAAATAATACAAATGACATCGTAGCTATATTATGAGATAATTTTGGTCTCATAGAACCAGCCTGATTGATATATCAAGGGATAGTTACTACTTTTTCCCTCTTCTCTCGGTTACCAATTTGCTTAACCCTCATTACATCAACAGTTTTTCATCAAACCTTGAACCCGTTTTTTTTTTTTTTTTTTTCGGAAGGCCTGCCTTTTGCAGCAATATCCCAAAGCAGCTATAAAATGCTCAACAAGTAGATCAATGGGAAAACCTATAAAGATAAATTATAATTCCTCAAGTTAGATATGTCAGTAAAGACCTAATCTGTCCCTTCATTCTTTGGAGGCTGTGATCAAAAACAGCATCTTGAACACAGCGGAAGACCAAGTTGAGTGAGCACCTGTTGTAACAGGTATCAATCATTGCAGGTGTCAAGGCATTCTTGGATTTCCTGCTATGAGGGAGTAACAACTACAAAATGCTTAAATAGATGTTAATTGAGGGTGATATATTTTCTGGCCTAACAAGAGCAAGGAAACATGATAGACATTCTGTATTTTTCCCAGGAAAATTTGCTTTTATCATTATATTTTGATTTCTTAGTGCTGGAGAATACTTCTGAGAGTCCCTTGGAAAGTGAGGAGATTGAACCAATCAATGGTAAAAGATATCAACCCTGAATATTCGTTGGATGGATTGATGCTGAAGCTGAAGCTCTAATACTTTGTCCACATGATGGAAAGAACTCAATCATTTGAAAAGACCATGATGCTGGGAAAGATTGAAGATAGAAAGAGAGGGGGGCAACAGAGGATGAAATGGTTAGATGGCATTGTTGACGCAATGGACATGAATGTTAGTAAACTCTGGGAGATAGTAAAGGATGGGCAAATCTGGCATGCTATAGTTCACAGTGATTGCAGAGAATCAGACACGACTGAGTGAACAACAAAAATACTTTATAGCTATTGTTTTGAATTTCTTGAGGATGATTGTCTTAATTACTTTAATCATCAATCTCCTTTCTAAAAATTGAGATTATAATGCCAAACAATTCTAATGCCAGGAAATGCTACAGTATTATCACCATTGGAAACTAATAATTTGCTATCAAAATTACTTTATATCAAATAATCTTTGGAATAGTTTTGAAATAGCATTTGATTGCCAAAATTTAATGTATTTCAGAGAATAAATCATTGCCTTAGCATAATTTCCACAGAGTACATACCTGCAAAATCCATCTCAGGAGAAGAAACTACTTCATATATTCACTGATAAGCCTATTAAGTTTAAAGTACCAAACTGACTATTCTAATCTCTGAAAACACATCCATTAATTATATTGAAATTTATGTATTAGATAGTATATCTCTCTTGAATCTTTATTGTCTTGAAAGCAATTCCTTTTAACTTGATTTTTACAATTGTCTATATTCTGCAAGTGGCTAACTTAGAGTGGTTTAAGCTGATTAAAAACACCTTCTCTTTTTTGCTGTATAATTTTCATATATTCCCCGTGTATCTACCTCTGCATGAAAAGCAACTAGGATAGTATACTATACTGTACAATCTCTTTTACAATTTAACTTATGCATTATTGCTATGTTATAAGAGAAAACAGCAGGCTTCACAACAGCAATCACTTTTCATAGCTGCTAAAATGTTCAAATATCTCTAACTTCTTTGCTTTCATCTGCAGGGATTCAAATACTCATTTTCTTCATGTTCCTTTAAGATTTGAAATTCACATGCACTTCACATGAGGCATCTGTAATAAGATGCCATATTCAGGCACTGCAAGAAATTTTCTGGATTCTCCACTTGGAAGTATTCCACTCTTCTCCCCTAGAAGAAATTTTCCAAAAGATCAAGATGAAACTCAGTTTCCAATGAGAAAAGATTTTTAATATGATTGTATTTGAACATTCCAGATAAAAAATAGTTTTTAGCATTGTAATCAATAGTTATCAATATGCATATATATATATATGTATATATATATATAATAGGATCCACATTCATAAAGGTATTTCATAATTTTATATAATTTGCAACAAACATATTTGTTTAATGATAGCACTATACATAATGCAGTTATTTTTTTATGTGTATAGACTAGATTGATATGCAGATGAATTGTGCTGAACTATTTAGCTTCTCATTTATCTCACTCAGCATTTCTTTGTGTTAAGTTGCTTCAGTCGTTTCTGACTCTTTGTAACCCCATGAACTAGAATCTACCAGGCTCCTCTGTCCATGGAATTCTCCAGGCCAAGACTACTTGAGTGGGTTGTCATTCCCTTCTCCAGAGGATCTTCCTAACCCAGAGATTGAACCTGGGTCTCCCTCATTGCAGGTGGATTCTTTACCGTGTCAGTCATCATGGCAGCCCAGCATTTCCTTAGATCATTCAAAATTGCTCTGACAGAAACCTAGTCAATTTAATTTTGAAAGCTATGCTACTACATGGTGTCCATAGGCTATGTTTTATCTATTTTTTGAGAGTTAATCGACATATGTTTTTGCAAGCCTTCAATATTACACATAATCCTACAAAGAATATTCTGACACATGTCCTTTCTCATGGCAGAGTTTTATGCAGTATGTATCTAGGACTAGATAGCAGAGTTAAGGTTCACTAAATAATAACAAACTGCTCTATGAAATGGCTATGTTTTTTCATCTATTAGCATCAGTGCCTGAACTTTTCCATTTCAGCATTTTCTGCAAATATTCATTTTAACTATATTTTTATTTGTTTTATTCAACTTATTAAACTAAAGTAGTTTCCCCTTTTCACCCACCACCCTGTGTCTCTGGTAACTAATAATCTGTTCTCTACATCTATGAGCCTATATGTATTTCTTATGTATGTGTGTATTTATCTAGTTTCCACATAAGACAGATAATAGGACATTTCACTTTCTTTGCCTGACTTAGCATATTACCCTCCAAGTTTTAATACAGCATGCTATCTCACACTGTTTCTGTCAGCTCTTTGCTGCACAATAAAAATATGCTTTTAAAAAATTATATCCTATAAGGACACTGCCTTGCAGTGCAAGGGGCGCCGGTTCGATCCCTGGCCTGGGAAGATCCCATGTGCCGCTTAGCGGCTGGACTGATGTGTCCAGTCACCGAGCCGGAGCTCTGGAGCACATGCGCCCAGAGCCGGTATTCTGCAACGACAGAGGCCACTGCGATGGGAGGCCCACAGGAGTCAAAGAACAAAGACAGATGAAAACAGAGAAATGAAAGACCAATAGAAGTGACCTGCCCGCTCCCCTCCCTCCCCAACCCGACCCCCGCCCAAAATAAATAGATAAATAAATCTTTAAAAAAAAAAAATTATATCCTAGTTTATGTTCTTAAAATTCCACGTTATATGATTTTCAGTTTTTTTCCTACTTGAAAATAAGTTCAGAAATTTACAAATTCCAAAACTCATATATAGAATAAATAATATAAACTTATGCTTATCTGTCCACAGTCCAGATTCTTTCTACTACCTCATGTTAACCACATCCTAAACAATTGTTTACAAAATTTTGTTGCATTAAGAACTATTTAGAAAATTCAGTCACATTTTATAATTATTACCTGTTATCTTTTTAAAAAAATATTTTTCAAGACTTTCTCCTGATAAAGTTCATGCTTTGGACACATGCCTTCAAGTCATTCATTTGGAAGGCTCACCTAGTTTTGTAAGATATCTTGCTATATATGGAACCTTTTTAAAGCACTTTTCACAGTTCTATAAATGCTGCTACATTTCTTTCTCTCTAGGGATGAATCTTATCCAATGTGTTTTTTGAATATAGTCTTGATTTTGTGTAGTCAGTGCTTTTGGAACTTCATCAGGTTTGATTTCCATTAGGATTGACTGGTTTGATCTCTTTGCACTCCAAGGGACTCTCAAGCGTCTTTTCCAACACCACAGTTTGAAGGCATCAATTCTTCAGCGCCCAGTCTCCTTTGGATACAACTCTCACATCGTGGACATTTCACTTTCTTTGCCTGACTTAGCATATTACCCTCCAAGTTTTAATACAGCATGCTATCTCACACTGTTTCTGTCAGCTCTTTGCTGCACAATAAAAATATGCTTTTAAAAAATTATATCCTATAAGGACACTGCCTTGCAGTGCAAGGGGCGCCGGTTCGATCCCTGGCCTGGGAAGATCCCATGTGCCGCTTAGCGGCTGGACTGATGTGTCCAGTCACCGAGCCGGAGCTCTGGAGCACATGCGCCCAGAGCCGGTATTCTGCAACGACAGAGGCCACTGCGATGGGAGGCCCACAGGAGTCAAAGAACAAAGACAGATGAAAACAGAGAAATGAAAGACCAATAGAAGTGACCTGCCCGCTCCCCTCCCTCCCCAACCCGACCCCCGCCCAAAATAAATAGATAAATAAATCTTTAAAAAAAAAAAAATTATATCCTAGTTTATGTTCTTAAAATTCCACGTTATATGATTTTCAGTTTTTTTCCTACTTGAAAATAAGTTCAGAAATTTACAAATTCCAAAACTCATATATAGAATAAATAATATAAACTTATGCTTATCTGTCCACAGTCCAGATTCTTTCTACTACCTCATGTTAACCACATCCTAAACAATTGTTTACAAAATTTTGTTGCATTAAGAACTATTTAGAAAATTCAGTCACATTTTATAATTATTACCTGTTATCTTTTTAAAAAAATATTTTTCAAGACTTTCTCCTGATAAAGTTCATGCTTTGGACACATGCCTTCAAGTCATTCATTTGGAAGGCTCACCTAGTTTTGTAAGATATCTTGCTATATATGGAACCTTTTTAAAGCACTTTTCACAGTTCTATAAATGCTGCTACATTTCTTTCTCTCTAGGGATGAATCTTATCCAATGTGTTTTTTGAATATAGTCTTGATTTTGTGTAGTCAGTGCTTTTGGAACTTCATCAGGTTTGATTTCCATTAGGATTGACTGGTTTGATCTCTTTGCACTCCAAGGGACTCTCAAGCGTCTTTTCCAACACCACAGTTTGAAGGCATCAATTCTTCAGCGCCCAGTCTCCTTTGGATACAACTCTCACATCGTGGACGAATTTATATTCCCCCCGATAGTGTATGAGGGTTCCCTTTTCTCCAGATTCTCTACATCACATTTATTTACCATCACTCCTTTTTCCTAACCTGTAATGTATATACTTTTTTTTTTTTTTTTCCTGCTTGGTTTGATAACTACTATGTACTTACATTTCACATCATAGTCTAACTAGTAAAGCTAAACTTAGACATGTGAATTACATTAATTCTCCCAGATCCTCATAATCAAAAATTTGTTGTAAAAATTTAACTCATATTTCTTCAAGATCTTCTTTTACTTTTTTGATGAGTGAGCATGCATATTGTATATAATATATATATGTATATATATATATATATACATACAATTTCACCCCCATTTTTAATAGTAAAGTTTCCTCATGCTTGCAAACCTTTCAAATATTTATTTTCAGTTTTTCACTTAGGAAATATTACGTGATGGGGAGGGTGCACTGGATATTTGTTAACTTATCCAACTAGATTCTGTTTACTATGCTTACCAAAGTGATTTTGAGAGAAAGCACAATGACTGAAGGGTAGAGTTAATTTTAATCAAACTATACTATTATATTGCACATACATACTGCCTATGACATTGTGAGCATAAATAATTTCCATTTAAAATACCAGAAATAACTGACTGTACTATTATTATACAAATATAATCACAAGTAGCTCTCTTAAATATTTCAACTGTACGATTTAATTTTTTCTTACTGCGTTATTTTACTAATACTAGATTATTACTGGCCATGCTTTATATTCAGTTTCACTAAGTATTTGTAGAGACTTCCACTTCATACTGCTACTATGATAAATATCTAGCCTATGGTGGTGATTACTACTACTTTGCTTTTCTTGAGCTATTCATGGTTGCTAGTGTGGTTAGAAAATAATTGTTTTATTTATTTGCATATCTGTGCAACTTTTGCCATAACATTTTTCAAAATTTATCCATGTGAAAATGTAGACTGTAGCATAATTTAGCAATTTCTCCATGGATAAAACCAGTAACTATAATAATTATATGATGTTTGTCAGCCACAATGTAAAATAAATCTGCAGGTTAGAGAATTAGAGTTTATCATTACATTATTAATGACTGTATCTCAATTGCTTTATTTTCTATAGATTAATATAGGTCCTGTGTAACCATGTGAAAAAGTGTCTTAATTATGATTTTTCATAGCAATCCATGAAATGCATGTTAAAGCAAATATTTCTATGTATTGAGCAAATTAGTGTGGAAAATATATGATGGATAGAATACCGTGAACTGCTAAACAGTTTACTAACAAAATATATGAACTAACTGATTATAGTTTGTCACTATGTTACTTACAAATTAGAGTCATAAATGTTTTTAACTATTAAAACCATCTATTTTTCTTCCTTAGATCTTTCTAGCAACTGGATTATAAACAAATATTGCCATTTTAGAGAACACAGCTTGATTTATAAGGATTTTTGCTCTTTATTCATGTTCAGTTCAGTTTTTCAGTTGTGTCTGATTTTTTGTGATGCCATGTAATGTAGCATTCCAAGTTTCCCTGTCCTTCCTTATCTCCTAGAGCTTATTCAAACTCCAGTCCATTGACTCATTGATGCCATCAAACCATCTCGTCGTCTATTGTCCAATTCTTGTTTTGCCTTCTATTTTTTTTCCAGCACTGGCATCTTTTCCAATGAGTTGTCTCTTCACATCAGGTGGCCAAAGTTTTGGAGCTTCAGCTTCAGCTTCAGCATCAGTCCTTCCAAGAAATACTGAGGGTTGATTTCCTTTAGGATTGACTGGTTTGATCTCCTTGCAGTCCAAGGGGCTCTCAAGAGTCTTCTCCCCCACCACAGTTCAAAGGCTTCAATTCTCTGGCACTCGGCCTTCTTTATGGTCCAACTCACACCTGTACATGGCTATTGGAAAAAAATATAGCTTTGACTACATGGACTTTTGTCGATCAAATGATTTCTCTGCTTTTGAAAAGCTGTCTAGGTTTGTCATAGCTTTTATTCCAAGGAACAGGAGTCTTTTTATTTTATGGCTGCAGTCACCTTCTGCAGTGATTTTGCAGTCCAAGAAGATAAAGTCTTTCACTGTTTGAGCAGTTTGCCCATTTATTTAGCATGAAGTGACGGAACTGGATGCCATGTTCTTAGTTTTTTGAATGTTGACTTTTAAGCAAGCTTTTTCACTTTCTTCATTCACCTTCATCAAGAGACTGTTTAGTTCCTCTTTGCTTCCTGCCGGAAGTCTGCTGTCGTCTGCATAACTTAGGTTATTAATACTTTTGCCTGCAGTCTTGGCTCTAGCTTGTGAGCTTGATTCTAGCTTGTGAGACATCCAGACGAACGTTTTACATAATGTACTCTGCATATAAATTAAATAGGCAGGGTGATAATATACAGCCTTGACATACGCCTTTCCCAATTTGCAACCAGTCCATTGTTCCATGTCCAGTTCTAACTGTTGTTTCTTGACCTGTACACAGGTTTCCCAGGCGGCAGGTATGGTGGTCTAGTATTCCCATCACTTAAAGGATTTTCTGCAGTTTGTTGAGATCCACCTGGTCAAAGGCTTTAGTCTAATCAGCAAAGCAGAAGTCTCTTGTTTCCTCTGTGATCCAACGGATGTTGACAATTTGATCTTGGATGTCATAATGGTGTGTTTTTCATGGTTAAAATTTACTGTTTAAATGTCAGAATATTGTACCATTGTTGGGCGTTCTAAACTGAGCTGAAAATCATGAATACTTGCCTGTTTGTTTTATAATAATATGAAAATACTGTTCACCTTCAAAAATAAAGTCACTTCCATAAATATTCAGAGCAACTGTACCTTCCAGGGCATTTGAACAGTGCCTAAGTGGTCCTACAAGTAAAAGTGGTGCACGTATTATCTGGTTTTCTCATGATGTTATGCACATACATTTGTTTTTCTTTTGTATCAGTGAAGATTTTAATATTAACCTTTCCTATAGTAGTTTGATGAAGTGTTTCTCAATTATTCTAAGTAGATTAGCAAAGTAAAGGTAAGTATGTGTGCCTATCCAACTTCTAACATATTTTAGTTAGAAACAAAACAGTGTAAAGTGATCTTGACAAAATCAAGAGTTTTAAAGTAACCTAATTCACTCTTAGTATTCCCCCCAGGGATCTACCCTCTTCACCATATAACTTCTAATCTGTTTCAAAATCACCCAACCTTTAGTTCCTAGCTGCTATATTTCATTGCTGGAGACAGCTGTAGAGTAAATCAAGCATCAGATATACTGTAATTCACCCACCTTTACACTGGTGTGCTTTTACTGCAAGGTTATAGAGATGTCATGGAATTACTTGATTAGCATTCTTTGAGGGTGAGCAATACTTCAGTGCAAACCCATGAAGCTGAACTGAGTCAATAAAGTTTGGTTGACATAAAAATGAACTTTATTGAACCCTACATAGTATTGCTTATGACAAAATTGAGAAAAGGAAAGAAATGGAAAATAGATTATTTTGTATTTTACTGTGAATAATGGTTATTTTGACGTTGAATTTTTCATACCTTTTTTTACTGAAAATAAAAGTACTCATCCTGTTATAGACTTCAGGAGGTGTAGAGATTATTATATGCCTGCAGTGTTTGTGAAATATTTGATGATTAAAGCTCTTGGAAATTAAGAAACTGAAAGAATGGCAGAATAATTTATAATAAGAATCACTAATTCATATTTATATAAAACCTCATATGCTTGCTTTTCTTTGTATAGTGGCTCTATTCTCTCATTTCCATTCAAATTTGTCAACTGATAAAACTTGATGCTCCAAATTTTGTATATTAGAAATTGACAATCTTTGTTTCAGTTTACAAGTTCCAAGGAAAAGGCTCCCATGCCCAATCAATAATATGATATCTTAACATTTGTGCCCAATAGAATTAAATCAGAAATTAGTATATCATATAGGAAATATAGATATATTTGGAACAGGAAAAAAGCACAATCACCACACTTAAACGAATACTGCTCCTTCAGAATAGAAAGAATACAAGGTAGAAAAAGCAAAAAACATTTATTCTAAAAGGCGTAAATAAACTTAAACAAGTACATACAGTTCTGCTACTACAAAATGAATCTAAAGCTCAAATGTGCAAGACTTGCAATTCTTCCTAATAACAATTATTCTCTGTCAAAATTTTCTTTTCCATTCTCCTCAATTGAAAAAGTGTAAATTTTTCCTTATAGTCAGTCCATTTTTACCGTTTTGGGGGAGTTTATTTGCATCCCAGTTTATAAAAAATGGTGAATCCAGCTAGATAGAATAGTGTTAATCAAAATGTAGTTTTCATTTGTCCCATGCACTGTTCCTCTCCTTCCAATATGCCTCTCAACATTAACCTAGAGATTTTCAGTCTTTGAAATTGACTTAATTTTTTTGAACCAGGCCATAGACTGCACATCCCCCAAAATAAAATTTAAGTGCAATTGTACGGTAGTTTCAGCATTCTTTGACATTTGACTTTCTTTGGTATTGGAATGAAAATTGACCTTTTCCTGTCTGCTGGCATATTGAGTATAGCACTTTAACAGCATCATCTTTTAGGATTTGAAATAGCTCATCTGAACTCCATCACCTCGACTACCTTTGTTTGTTGTAATGTTTCCTAACGCCCACTTGACTTCACACTTCAGGACTCCTGGCTCTAGGTGAGTGACCACACCATTGTGCTTATTGAGGTTGTGAAGACCTTTTCTGTATAGTTCTTTTTCTGCACTGTTGCCACTTCTTAATTTCTACTGCTCTGTTAGGTTCTTCCCATTTCTGACTTTTGTACCTATATTTGCATGAAATGGATCTCCCTAGCTAGCTCTCATGTACTGTTTTCCCATCTTTGCATTGTTTAACCATTCACAATTTGTCAACTGATAAAACTTGATGCTCCAAATTTTGTATATTAGAAATTGACAATCTTTGTTTCAGTTTACAAGTTCCAAGGAAAAGGCTCCCATGCCCAATCAATAATATGATATCTTAACATTTGTGCCCAATAGAATTAAATCAGAAATTAGTATATCATATAGGAAATATAGATATATTTGGAACAGGAAAAAAGCACAATCACCACACTTAAACGAATACTGCTCCTTCAGAATAGAAAGAATACAAGGTAGAAAAAGCAAAAAACATTTATTCTAAAAGGCGTAAATAAACTTAAACAAGTACATACAGTTCTGCTACTACAAAATGAATCTAAAGCTCAAATGTGCAAGACTTGCAATTCTTCCTAATAACAATTATTCTCTGTCAAAATTTTCTTTTCCATTCTCCTCAATTGAAAAAGTGTAAATTTTTCCTTATAGTCAGTCCATTTTTACCGTTTTGGGGGAGTTTATTTGCATCCCAGTTTATAAAAAATGGTGAATCCAGCTAGATAGAATAGTGTTAATCAAAATGTAGTTTTCATTTGTCCCATGCACTGTTCCTCTCCTTCCAATATGCCTCTCAACATTAACCTAGAGATTTTCAGTCTTTGAAATTGACTTAATTTTTTTGAACCAGGCCATAGACTGCACATCCCCCAAAATAAAATTTAAGTGCAATTGTACGGTAGTTTCAGCATTCTTTGACATTTGACTTTCTTTGGTATTGGAATGAAAATTGACCTTTTCCTGTCTGCTGGCATATTGAGTATAGCACTTTAACAGCATCATCTTTTAGGATTTGAAATAGCTCATCTGAACTCCATCACCTCGACTACCTTTGTTTGTTGTAATGTTTCCTAACGCCCACTTGACTTCACACTTCAGGACTCCTGGCTCTAGGTGAGTGACCACACCATTGTGCTTATTGAGGTTGTGAAGACCTTTTCTGTATAGTTCTTTTTCTGCACTGTTGCCACTTCTTAATTTCTACTGCTCTGTTAGGTTCTTCCCATTTCTGACTTTTGTACCTATATTTGCATGAAATGTTCCCTAGCTATCTCCACTTTTCTTGAGGAGATCTCTAGTCTTCCTCATTGTACTGTTTTCCTCTATTTCTTTGCATTGTTCACTTAACAAGGCTTTCTTATCTCTCCTTGCTTTTCCCTGAAACGCTGCATTCAGCGTTTATTGCATTCAGCTGGATATATCTTTCCATTTCTCCTTTGCCTTTCACTTCTCTTCTTTTCTCAGCTATTTGTAAAGCCTTCTCTGACAACTATTTTGCCATCTTGCATTTCTTTCCCTTTGAGATGATTTCTGTCCCCATGTCCTGCTGAACAATATTATGAAGCTCCATCCATGGTTCTTCAGGGACTCTATCTACCAGGTCTAGACATTTGAATCTCTTTGTCCCTTCCACTGTATAATCATAAGGAATTTGACTTACATCATACTTGAATGGTGTTTTGGTTTTACCTAGTTTCTTCAATTTCAGCCTGAAATTTGCAATAAGGATCTCATGGTCTGAGTCACAGTTTTGATTTTATTGAGTATATAGAGCTTCTCCATCTCCTGCTGCAAATATAATCAATCTGATTTCAGTATGGACCATCTGGTGATGTCTATCTCTAGAGCTGCATCTTGCGTTGTTGGAGGAGGGTGTTTGCTGTGAGTAGTGCATTCTCTTGGGAAAGTTCTGTCAGCCTTTGCCCTGCTTCATTTTGCCCTCCAAGACCAAACTTGCCTGTTACTCCAGGTGTCTCTTGACTTCTTCCTTTTGCATTCTAATCATCTAATATGAAGAGGATATTTTTGTGGGGTGTTAGTTCTAGAAGATCTTGTAGGTCTTCATAGAACCATGCAACTTCAGCCTCTTAATCATTAGTGGTTAGGACATACATTTGGCTTACTCTGATGTTTAATGGTTTTCCTTGGAAACAAACCAAGGTCATTCTGTCGTTTTTTTGAGATTGCAACCATGTACTGCATTTCAAGCTCTTCTGTTGACTATGAGGGCCGTGACCACCCATGTGCTTATTGAGGTTGTGAAGACCTTTTCTGTATAGTTCTTTTTCTGCACTGTTGCCACTTCTTAATTTCTACTGCTCTGTTAGGTTCTTCCCATTTCTGACTTTTGTACCTATATTTGCATGAAATGTTCCCTAGCTATCTCCACTTTTCTTGAGGAGATCTCTAGTCTTCCTCATTGTACTGTTTTCCTCTATTTCTTTGCATTGTTCACTTAACAAGGCTTTCTTATCTCTCCTTGCTTTTCCCTGAAACGCTGCATTCAGCGTTTATTGCATTCAGCTGGATATATCTTTCCATTTCTCCTTTGCCTTTCACTTCTCTTCTTTTCTCAGCTATTTGTAAAGCCTTCTCTGACAACTATTTTGCCATCTTGCATTTCTTTCCCTTTGAGATGATTTCTGTCCCCATGTCCTGCTGAACAATATTATGAAGCTCCATCCATGGTTCTTCAGGGACTCTATCTACCAGGTCTAGACATTTGAATCTCTTTGTCCCTTCCACTGTATAATCATAAGGAATTTGACTTACATCATACTTGAATGGTGTTTTGGTTTTACCTAGTTTCTTCAATTTCAGCCTGAAATTTGCAATAAGGATCTCATGGTCTGAGTCACAGTTTTGATTTTATTGAGTATATAGAGCTTCTCCATCTCCTGCTGCAAATATAATCAATCTGATTTCAGTATGGACCATCTGGTGATGTCTATCTCTAGAGCTGCATCTTGCGTTGTTGGAGGAGGGTGTTTGCTGTGAGTAGTGCATTCTCTTGGGAAAGTTCTGTCAGCCTTTGCCCTGCTTCATTTTGCCCTCCAAGACCAAACTTGCCTGTTACTCCAGGTGTCTCTTGACTTCTTCCTTTTGCATTCTAATCATCTAATATGAAGAGGATATTTTTGTGGGGTGTTAGTTCTAGAAGATCTTGTAGGTCTTCATAGAACCATGCAACTTCAGCCTCTTAATCATTAGTGGTTAGGACATACATTTGGCTTACTCTGATGTTTAATGGTTTTCCTTGGAAACAAACCAAGGTCATTCTGTCGTTTTTTTGAGATTGCAACCATGTACTGCATTTCAAGCTCTTCTGTTGACTATGAGGGCCGCTCCATTTCTTCTAAGAAATTCTTGCCCACAGTACTAGATATAATGATCACCTGAATTAAATCTTCCCATTCTTGCCAATTCTAGTTCATGGATTTTCTGAAATGTCAGTGTTCACTTTTTCAGTCTCCTGCCTGGGAGCTTATTAGAAATGAAGACCTTCAGGTCCTATTTCAAATGTATAAATTCAAATTTTAATAAAGGAAAATTTTACTACAATGGAATTTGACTTTGGGGTTAAGAGAAGCGAAATGCCTATACTCTTTTTTTTTCTTTTTAAAAGTTTTTTTTTTTTTTTTTAAGATTTATTTATTTATTTATTTTGGGCGGGGGTCGGGTTGGGGAGGGGGGGGAGCGGGCGGGCCACTTCTATTGGTCTTTCATTTCTCCGTTTTCATCCGTCTTTGTTCTTTGGCTCCCGTGGGCCTCCCATCGGGGTGGCGTCTGTCACTGCAGAGCGCCTTCTCTGGGCGCATGCGCTCCAGAGCTCGGTAATTGGGCACATCGGTCCAGCCGCTCCGCAGCACATGGGATCTTCCCAGGCCAGGGATTGAACCGGCGCCCCTTGCACTGCAAGGCGGTATCCTTACCCACTGGACCACCAGGGGAAGCCCTGCCTATACTCTTATATCATGCTCTCAAATAGTTATCATCAATTTACAGAGAATACTTTGGAAATATCCCTTATGTGATCTTTTATTCTATTTTCTAATCATGTATCTTTCCTTATATGTTCATGACTTCTCACCTGGATAATTATAGTAGGCCTCTTAATTTTCTGCGGATAATAATCTAAATCCCCCAAATCATTTCATACCATTAATTCCAGCATGATATCCCTAAATATCATTATTAGTTGATGGATTACATTGTGAAAGTAGAACTTATCATAATTATAAATTATATTTTTCAATAATTTGCAGGTTAAAGAATTTAAATGACTTTTATTAGCAGACACATCCTCCATGTTCTGACCCCTTCTTAACTTTTAAAACCTATCCGTTGATATAGCCCAGTGATTTACGTTCAGACAGTTTCAGCTTATTTCATCCTATGAATCTACTTCTGCTAGTCCTATTACTTGACAGCTTTTTATCTCGTTAATATTCCTGGTCCTTCAAGATCTAATTCTAGTGTCAACTTTGCAATGGCTTTAAGTAAACTATATAGACTGTTCCCAAATGTACAAAGAGCAAGTTATTAGAATTGCTAGAGTATTTACTTATTATCTTTCATCTAGAAAATGCAAATTTATACAGAACAGGAAATAATTTCATGGCCTTCTTTTCATCCTAAATGATATCATAAATTGAACTTATCACAAAATTAATCAGAAGATGCATGTATGAGTGAAAATATTTTTTATAGTAACCAGATATTGCTTTCTCTGTGCTTGGGAATATAGTCAGATAATATTAGACTTCTCTGCTGGATCAGACAGTAAAGAATATGCCTATAATGCAGGAAACCTGAGTTCAATCCCTGGGTTGGGAAGATCCCCTGGAGAAGCTAACAGTATTGTAATACTGGGTTTATTTAAAGTTAGGTAATACTAGGTTTACTTTAACTTTAGTGACCCTGTCTCTTGATATTTGAACTTGAAATCTCTTGTGCATTGAGTTGTGTTGCTTGTCTTGCTGACTAAGTAATAAAATCTGACTCACAGGATAAGATATCATATCTTTAACTGGGTTACATAAGACAGCACCTTGTAAAGTGATCAAAATTGCTTAGTTGGGAGAGTGTTAGACTGAAGATTGTGACTTGTGTCTAAGACTCTCTGTTGCTTTCTTGGCTATCCCAGTTCGGTGAAGCATAATTCGATAGGTACCCATGACAAGGAACTGAGGACAGTCTTCATCCAGGAATCAGATAGAAACTGAGACCAACAGTTCCTCAATATTTAGGAACTGAATTCTATCAGCAACAGTATAAATCTAAACGTGAATCTTTTCCCAGACCAAGCTTTCAGTTTAGTGTCCAGCTATGGATGACAGCTCACTGCAGCTGGTGAGAGACTAAAGCAGAGAGTGCAGCTCATCTGTGCCCAGATTCTTGCCCACAGAAGCTGTGACATGGTAAATGTGCATTTTTGCAGGATGATATTTTTGAGGTAATTTGTTCATACAGACTAATATAGAGTTAATGCAGAGTACGTAAAAGCATTACCTTAACTAAAAAGTGTGAGGCCCAAAATAATTCAGAAATTATATACTAATGATATATAGCTTTTTGGATATATTTGGAGTTCAGAAAATCTATTCTTTATTTTAATTCCAGTAATGTCTGTGCTCATTTGCTCAGTCCTGTCCAACACTTTGTGGTTCTATGAACTGTAGCCCACCAGGCTCCTTTGTCTATGGGATTTTCCAGGTGAGAATACTGGAGTGGGTTGCTATTTCCTACTCCTGGGGATCTTCCCAACCCAGGAACAACTGGCAGCTAGGTTCTTTAATTATAGTGTCATCTGGGAAGCCCAGTAATGGATGCCTTGAATCCTGATAAGCATGTGTTTAAACATTTATTTTTATAATTATGCCTGGGCTTCCCTGATAGCTCAGATGGTAAAGAATCTTTCTGCAATGCAGGAGACCCAAGTTCAAACCCTGGAGAAGTGAATGGCAACCCAAACTTTTTTTTAAGTTTTATAAATTTGTATTACGAGTATATTGGAAAATAGCATAACTCGCTTAGTGTTCTTACATGGAGAATTCTAAGGACAGAGTAACCTGGTAGGTTTTGGTCCACCAGTAGAGAGTCAGACACGAATAACTAATACTTTCATTTTCACTATAATTGTACCTAATGTGGCCATGGATACTATTTCTGTGGTCTTCTACATGTATGTGACTTTCTAATTGCTCTTCAGACATGTGATATCTTTCTATTAGTTTTATTTTGATATTCATTTATAAATTATTAATCTAATATTTATTTGTCCTCAAACATTTTCTTTGCATAAACTGTTTCTCAAGAACCAGAATAATTATTACTGAGGATGCTAACAGTAGTTACTAAATTAGAAAGTAAAACTAATAATTAAATGTATTAATTTTGAATTGATTTAAATTTAACAATCAGCCTGTTTCCTGTAAACACAGATGACATTTTCCCCTGTATTTTTAAAAGTAAAGGAATTGAGAATAGTAGTATTCTTCGTAGTTGTCATTTAGTCTCTCAGTTGTGTCTGAATCTTTTGCAGTCCCATGAACTGTAGCCTGCCAGGCTCCTCCATCCATGGAATTTTCCAGACAAGAATGCTGGAACAAGTTGCCATTTCCTACTCCAGGGGATCGTCCCAACCCAGGGATCAAACCTGGGTGCTCTGCTAGAACTATGATTAATATGTATATAGTTTTGAAATTTTGGGTTCACTGAAGAGTGTTAGGAACATGAAAGACTGACAAGATCACACTTTGTTAGCTACTGATTAACAATCGTCTTTTTTCTCTTTTGTTCTGAATTTGATAAGGATAATGATAACAATGATATTAACAATGATAGTTTAGAAAGTTGTACCACCAGATATAAAAACCTGTACCATGTAATGAAGGTCTCCTTTCAATTCAATTGGCATGCCTTATTTAACTAAATTACCATACTTGTCTACAGCACTATCAACCAGGTTAAGTTTTGTCATCTTGTACTCTAGGATAGAAGAGAAAACTTCAGATGTGCTGAAAGACAAGCACAGAAGTATTCTGATCTTGTTGCTTTTTAATTTAGAAACTAAATACTTAGGTAACTGATGTAGTTGGATGTGTTATGGTATTTTAGAGAAACAGAAGCAATAAGGTACTTATTTGGGAAAATGAGAAGAGATTTATTAAGGTGACTGGTTTAGGAAGACCGAGATGTATTGATACCACAATTTGCTGTCTGTAAAATGGAGACCCAGGAAAGTTGGTGGTGTACTTGAGCTTGAGTCTGATGGCCTGAGAAAAAGGGGGAGTCCATGCTGGAACTCCTTGCTCCAGGAACTGAGAATGTTGAGTAGGACTGAAGTTGAAAAAAATGGTGTCCTCACTTAACAGCAGGTGAGAATTTGCCCTTTCTTTGCCTTTTTTCTTGTTTGGACCCTCAACCAATATGATGATGCCTATCCACCTTGTTGAGGATAGATCTTCTTTCCTTAGTCTATCAAATGCTAATTTCTTCCTGAAATGTCCTAAGGTACATACCCAGTCAAGGTGACAGGTAAAATTAACCAACCGATTGCATCAGGACACACTTGTTGTAGTTGCTGGTGATTTCTGCTTCCATTTCTAAGTTTTTTAGAACTTGATTCTGATAACTTGAATATATGCTCTCATAATTTGCATATATTTTTTAAATGTCTAAGCATGAGATAATATTTGAGTACTTTGATAATTATCTAAGCCTTTGTAGTTTTTAAAAGCTATAAAATTTTATGTCTCCAGGATAAAACCCTGAACTATGATTAATATGTATATAGTTTTGAAATTTTGGGTTCACTGAAGAGTGTTAGGAACATGAAAGACTGACAAGATCACACTTTGTTAGCTACTGATTAACAATCGTCTTTTTTCTCTTTTGTTCTGAATTTGATAAGGATAATGATAACAATGATATTAACAATGATAGTTTAGAAAGTTGTACCACCAGATATAAAAACCTGTACCATGTAATGAAGGTCTCCTTTCAATTCAATTGGCATGCCTTATTTAACTAAATTACCATACTTGTCTACAGCACTATCAACCAGGTTAAGTTTTGTCATCTTGTACTCTAGGATAGAAGAGAAAACTTCAGATGTGCTGAAAGACAAGCACAGAAGTATTCTGATCTTGTTGCTTTTTAATTTAGAAACTAAATACTTAGGTAACTGATGTAGTTGGATGTGTTATGGTATTTTAGAGAAACAGAAGCAATAAGGTACTTATTTGGGAAAATGAGAAGAGATTTATTAAGGTGACTGGTTTAGGAAGACCGAGATGTATTGATACCACAATTTGCTGTCTGTAAAATGGAGACCCAGGAAAGTTGGTGGTGTACTTGAGCTTGAGTCTGATGGCCTGAGAAAAAGGGGGAGTCCATGCTGGAACTCCTTGCTCCAGGAACTGAGAATGTTGAGTAGGACTGAAGTTGAAAAAAATGGTGTCCTCACTTAACAGCAGGTGAGAATTTGCCCTTTCTTTGCCTTTTTTCTTGTTTGGACCCTCAACCAATATGATGATGCCTATCCACCTTGTTGAGGATAGATCTTCTTTCCTTAGTCTATCAAATGCTAATTTCTTCCTGAAATGTCCTAAGGTACATACCCAGTCAAGGTGACAGGTAAAATTAACCAACCGATTGCATCAGGACACACTTGTTGTAGTTGCTGGTGATTTCTGCTTCCATTTCTAAGTTTTTTAGAACTTGATTCTGATAACTTGAATATATGCTCTCATAATTTGCATATATTTTTTAAATGTCTAAGCATGAGATAATATTTGAGTACTTTGATAATTATCTAAGCCTTTGTAGTTTTTAAAAGCTATTACCAACAATGGTTTTATTTTGAATTTGTGGTTAAATTCTCAATAATTTTCTATTCACATATCTTGACCCATTACTATTGTTATTGCTACTATACATAGTTAAAGGAGAATGAATTACATTTCCTTGAAGATTGTTGAAATTGGTACTAAATTGTGATAAAGTCAAAATACAAACTAGTTTATAGTGCATATTACAATTCAGTTTAGTCTCTCAGTCATGTCTGTCTCTTTGTGAGCTCATGGACCACAACACGCCAGACTTCCCTGTCCTTCACCATCTCCAAGAGACTGCTAAAACTCGTATCCATTGAGTTGGGGATGACATCCAACCATCTCAATTCTCTGTTGTCCCCTTCTCCTGCCTTCTCTTTTTCAGAGCTTCAGGGTCTTTTCCAGTGAGTTATCTCTTCCCAACAGGTGGCCAAAGTATTTGGGCTTCTGTTTCAGAGTCATTCCTTCCAATGAATATTCAGGGTTGATTTCCTTTAGGATTGACTGGTTTGATCTCCTTGCAGTCCAAGGGAGTCTGAAGCCCACTATTATTAGGACTAGTGATCTCATTTGCTCTGGAGTATGTTCCTTTAACTCACATTCAAACAAGTTGGAATACATTCTTTCACATACTTTTTAGCCCAGGAGTTTAATATATTCTCTGCTAATTATATCACTCAATTGTTTGGATACAAGGTTGAAATGTTTGCTTTTAAGAAAAATATGAAATCCGTGCTTGTTATTATTATTGGAATTTAAGTCCAGTTCTTTATCTATGCACCAAAAGTTTATCAGGCTAGATAAAATTCCTCTTTTTTATCTAATGAGATAATCTTTCAGTACTGTAATTCCAAGTCTAAGGCCCCGAACAGGTAAAATTAACCAACCGATTGCATCAGGACACACTTGTTGTAGTTGCTGGTGATTTCTGCTTCCATTTCTAAGTTTTTTAGAACTTGATTCTGATAACTTGAATATATGCTCTCATAATTTGCATATATTTTTTAAATGTCTAAGCATGAGATAATATTTGAGTACTTTGATAATTATCTAAGCCTTTGTAGTTTTTAAAAGCTATTACCAACAATGGTTTTATTTTGAATTTGTGGTTAAATTCTCAATAATTTTCTATTCACATATCTTGACCCATTACTATTGTTATTGCTACTATACATAGTTAAAGGAGAATGAATTACATTTCCTTGAAGATTGTTGAAATTGGTACTAAATTGTGATAAAGTCAAAATACAAACTAGTTTATAGTGCATATTACAATTCAGTTTAGTCTCTCAGTCATGTCTGTCTCTTTGTGAGCTCATGGACCACAACACGCCAGACTTCCCTGTCCTTCACCATCTCCAAGAGACTGCTAAAACTCGTATCCATTGAGTTGGGGATGACATCCAACCATCTCAATTCTCTGTTGTCCCCTTCTCCTGCCTTCTCTTTTTCAGAGCTTCAGGGTCTTTTCCAGTGAGTTATCTCTTCCCAACAGGTGGCCAAAGTATTTGGGCTTCTGTTTCAGAGTCATTCCTTCCAATGAATATTCAGGGTTGATTTCCTTTAGGATTGACTGGTTTGATCTCCTTGCAGTCCAAGGGAGTCTGAAGCCCACTATTATTAGGACTAGTGATCTCATTTGCTCTGGAGTATGTTCCTTTAACTCACATTCAAACAAGTTGGAATACATTCTTTCACATACTTTTTAGCCCAGGAGTTTAATATATTCTCTGCTAATTATATCACTCAATTGTTTGGATACAAGGTTGAAATGTTTGCTTTTAAGAAAAATATGAAATCCGTGCTTGTTATTATTATTGGAATTTAAGTCCAGTTCTTTATCTATGCACTAAAAGTTTATCAGGTAGCATGACTGATAAAATTCCTTAGACCCTCATTATATGATGGAATGAATTACCTTGATCTGGCAGCAAGATTTCAAGGACAATACTTAAAATAAAAGATTTTAAATATTGTCCCTGAAACTACCATACTTTTTATTAGGTTGCATTTCAGAAATCTGTTATGTTCTCTCTACATAAAGTAGTTAATGAAGTTAACATATACTGAAGAACTTCTGGGCAGCTAACTGAAGACAGTTATGACAATAACAAAAGGATAATTACATAAAACTTCACGAAAAGAACAGAAATAATTATTCAGTGAACCCAGGCATTTGTCAATTATTTATCTTTATTCACTGTGAATTAAATGCATAAAATTAAACGTAGACATGTTTATGGATATTTCTTGATGTAGTTCATAAACTTAATCTAGTTTTAACATTTATTTTTTAAATGACTATAGGAAAATAAGAGAAACACAATGAAAAAAAAAACTGTCAGAAATGTTTAATAGGGCTTCCCCTGGTGGTCCAGTGGGTAAGGACACCACCTTGCAGTGCAGATGGATGAAAATAAGATAAACGAAAGACCAATAGAAGTGGCCCGCCTGCTCCCCTCCCTCCCCAACCCGACCCTTGTCCAAAATAAATAAATAAATAAATAAATCTTTAAAAAAATGTTTAATAAAACATATTGTGAATACTAAAGTTGAAATAGCAGTAAATGGCATTTGCATTTTAATAATTTTAAATTTTAAAAATAGCGTTAATTTATGATTAGAGCAGCACTGGATTGCCTCCATGTTTAAAAGTAGGCAAATTTATGCTCAATTTATAATATCAAGTGTGACTATTTCATTGCCTATGATTCTGATTACTTCTAACATTGTTATGAAACATACTCTGAAAATGTTTGATTTTGCACATATGTTATGTTTCCAAATTATAATTTAAAAACATGGAGAAAATGAATGACTACTGAATGATTCATAATTAATAAACCACATTTGGAAACAGCCATATGGCAAATTGTGTATTTTATATAAAAACTTGAAGTCATTAAATGCATTTTTGGGGGGGTTGGGGGGCCGGGTTGGGAGGGGGGAGGGCGGGCCACTTCCATTGATCTTTCATTTGTTTATCTTATTTTCATCCATCTTTGTTCTTTGGCCTGTGTCGGCCTCCCATCACAGTGGCCTCTGTTGTCTCAGAGTACCGGCTCTGGGCGCATGTGCTCCAGAGCTCCGGCTCGGTAGTTGGACACATCGGTCCAGCTGCTCTGCGGCACATGGGATCTTCCCAGGCCAGGGATCAAAACAGCACCCTCTGCACTGCAAGGCAGTGTCCTTACCCACTGGACCACCAGGGAAGCCCCATTAAATGCATTTTTAACATTTATGATTTGAAAATTAAAATCTGATTCCATTTCTAGCAAACATTTAAATCATGGTATAGGCTTGTAATCCATATATTGGGTTGGCTAAAAAGTTGGTTGGTACAGAAAAACCCTAACAAACATTTAGGCTGACTAAATAATATGATGAAAAAATGTAATATTTTTCTGTTTCCTTTGCTACTTTCTCTAGGCTCCACTCAGAAGTTGCATGAAAAATTATATTTTCATAGTAGAGTGAACTCAATAAATTCCCTATATTAGTTATTGTTCTTCTTGGGTGAATCTAAACATGTTAGCCTTGCTATGGCTAAGATTTTTTGGAAATTGAAAATTTGACATACAAATGTACATGTAGAGAAAAATGTTTAATGAAATTACATAGATGCCGAGAACCTGGAAATATCAGAGTATCTGGAAATCAAATTAATATTTCAGTTGTACCAGTCTAATTGAAAGGATACAGAGTAGGAACCTTAGCTTTCCAGGAGGACCTCTGAAGGTCTTCCTGTCAGTGGGGGCCTTGAAACAGTTCTTATAAACCCATAGAGTCATAGGGATCTCTCTTGTACCCAAGTACCTGCTCACATGTAAAGCTGTGGCTCTCCAGGTGTGGAACCACCCTTAGTTAAAAGCTTCCCATTCCAACGGAGCCATAATTTTTTGTACCTACTCCATAGAAAGATCGTTCATGAACCTGACAAGCTACATGCCTAATTATGAGCATCCATACTCAGAGGAATCTCACAACAGGGCTTCCTCTCCAATATTTATTGTCCTCTGGTTTAAGTCAGCGTTCAATTAAGCAGTTATTTTACCATGAGTAGTGCTGCTTAGTAACTTAGTTGACAAATAGCATTGTTACTTCTTTCTAGGGAAACAGAGCTAGGACATTTGACTCAAGACCAAATTCTCATGCAAAAGAGGAACAATTTTATTAACCCTCTGTGAATGCCATTAAAATGTAGACACAAAAATATTGCTGATTCTTATGTGTTCATTATCTTGATGCACAGAAAGAGTGAAGTTGGAAATTCATTAACAAATACAGAGCAATCAGGGCTGATGCCTATGTAAAAAACATTCATGTAAGATTTCTTCTTAACATCCAGAAGTAGGTATGGTCCACCCTTCTTCTGTGGTGAGAAAAAACATTAGGTAGTCAATTAAATATATATTTTGTCAGACTGGGTTCATATATATTACCTGTAGCTCTAAAAATATCTATCAACAAAGTTGTTTTCATTAACAGGAAAATGAAATAAAGAAAAAATTTGAATTTGAAATGTATGATCACTGTGGAGTATCTGCTTAAAATTCAAATGAAGATTGGAAATGCTTGGGTTTATTAGTGAGGACTACTTCAATGGGAAGTAGAATGAGATTGTAGTGGGTTGAGATGTGAGTGGGAACTAAGGTAGTGAATATTATGACGACAGATACATTGAGGTGATAAACAATAAAGCATGGTAGGTTTAAATTCAATATTTTGTGAGGTATGAAATCTTAATCTTTTAAAAAATAATGAGAAGAATATCAGTTAAGAGTGTTCAAAATAAAGATTGGCTACTAATGATGGAATAAATTATACTTTAAAATTTCAGATTATTATGAATCCTTAATTTCAAAATTAAAGACAGCATTTTTAAGAGTCCAGCAAAGAGTGCAGATTTGATAGAAAATGTTTTTGGATAGATTTTAAAAAGTGCTGAAGTATAGTTGATTAAGAGTGACGTGTCAGTCTGTGTTGCACAGCAAAGGGACTCAGTTTTACACACATATATATATATTTCTTTTTACTGTTTGTTTCCATGATGGTTTATCCCAGGAGATTGGATATAGCTCACTCTGCTAAGTAGCAAGTCGTTGTGTATCCATTCTAAATGTAATACTTTGCATTTTCCATCCCCAAACTCCTGGTCCATCTCTCTCCTTTCCTTGCTCCCCCTTGTCAGCCACAGGTCTGAACTCTGTCTGTGGATCAGTTTCCATTTTATAGACAAGTTCTTAACTAAATTTTAATGAACATTATTTGGTTTTAGAATTCTAATTACATATAACTGCTAGTTACATACATACATTAACAACATTATTTACCATCTTGCTCACTTTTAAATAAAAGCCTCTAGAACATGAATTTTACATTTGACTCTCAGCAATATAAAAATGCCAAAAAATTAAACCTGCCTGAATTTCTCATGAAACATGCAAGGAAGTATGACAAGATACATGTGTGTATATATTTATATTAAAAAGAATGGCCAAGTCATCAAATTATGAATGCACGTGTTAATTATATTTAATGAAATATTATTAATGGTTCATGCATTTTGATATTTTATCCCAGTGAAATTATTGAAATCAATAGTAAGTATATTCACCTTGGCTATAATAGTATATAGGCATGTTAGTTTTAGAATTTTAATTACATATATATTTTTCTAAAGTCGTTGAGGAAAGTTTTTAAAAATTAATATGTAAGTCATTGAATATTTTATAAAGTGATAAAATTGATAGTAGAAGACAGAAGTAGTATGCATAAGTGAAAGTAGTATGTATAAGGGAAAGTGCTTTATAAAAACTCTGAACTTTCTGTTCAGTTATATTATGAAGTTCAAGCAACTCTAAAAAATGAAATAGTTAAAACATCAATTGAATATGATCACATCAACCAGCTCTCATTGTCAGTGTAAAATGGAAATGCTGCTAAAGAACTTACACAACTAAGGTGAGTAATTTTCTATGTTATACATACTGCTGAATATCATGTAAACCAATATTTCAGAAGAAAAAATTTAGACAAACATCACTATGTGTAAAGTTAGAAAACTAGCCCATATATATTGTCAAGAATGCTTATATATGTATCATATATTCAGTATTAATACCTAATTTAATACTCAAATTTCACACAGAATTCATTGTAAATACATCAAGTGTACACTAGGAAGCACATTAAAACAATTGTACACGTGAATTTTTCTATTGTCTCATTAAGCTTTTGGTCTTCACTGGTGGCTCAGATGGTAAAGAATGTACCTAATATTCAGGAGACCTGATTTCAACCCCTGGGTCCGGAACATGCCCTGGAGAAGGGCATGGCCACCCACTCCACTATTCTTACCTGGAGAATTCCACGGACAGAGGAGCCTCAGAGTCAGACACAACTGAGTCACTGGGCAGATGCTCACTTTTAAATAAAAGCCTCTAGAACATGAATTTTACATTTGACTCTCAGCAATATAAAAATGCCAAAAAATTAAACCTGCCTGAATTTCTCATGAAACATGCAAGGAAGTATGACAAGATACATGTGTGTATATATTTATATTAAAAAGAATGGCCAAGTCATCAAATTATGAATGCACGTGTTAATTATATTTAATGAAATATTATTAATGGTTCATGCATTTTGATATTTTATCCCAGTGAAATTATTGAAATCAATAGTAAGTATATTCACCTTGGCTATAATAGTATATAGGCATGTTAGTTTTAGAATTTTAATTACATATATATTTTTCTAAAGTCGTTGAGGAAAGTTTTAAAAATTAATATGTAAGTCATTGAATATTTTATAAAGTGATAAAATTGATAGTAGAAGACAGAAGTAGTATGCATAAGTGAAAGTAGTATGTATAAGGGAAAGTGCTTTATAAAAACTCTGAACTTTCTGTTCAGTTATATTATGAAGTTCAAGCAACTCTAAAAAATGAAATAGTTAAAACATCAATTGAATATGATCACATCAACCAGCTCTCATTGTCAGTGTAAAATGGAAATGCTGCTAAAGAACTTACACAACTAAGGTGAGTAATTTTCTATGTTATACATACTGCTGAATATCATGTAAACCAATATTTCAGAAGAAAAAATTTAGACAAACATCACTATGTGTAAAGTTAGAAAACTAGCCCATATATATTGTCAAGAATGCTTATATATGTATCATATATTCAGTATTAATACCTAATTTAATACTCAAATTTCACACAGAATTCATTGTAAATACATCAAGTGTACACTAGGAAGCACATTAAAACAATTGTACACGTGAATTTTTTCTATTGTCTCATTAAGCTTTTGGTCTTCACTGGTGGCTCAGATGGTAAAGAATGTACCTAATATTCAGGAGACCTGATTTCAACCCCTGGGTCCGGAACATGCCCTGGAGAAGGGCATGGCCACCCACTCCACTATTCTTACCTGGAGAATTCCACGGACAGAGGAGCCTCAGAGTCAGACACAACTGAGTCACTAACACTTTCAATTTCACTACGAAATCTTTGCATAAAAGCCATCACTTGCAAATTACACTGTATGATTTTGAAGAGATCAAACAAACTAATAAAGAAAATCAAACCACTGATAAATGAAAAGGCAAATATCAGCTGAAATAACACCTCAATTTTGGTGTCTGGTCTGAATTCTTTGGGCAAATTGAATTAAATATATTTCCATTAATTTTTTGTTCCTGTAGATCTTCTCTTTAATATTTCTGTTAGACAATTTTCAAAATCTTAATTATTTGTAGGACAGAGGATAATAAATCTGATTAGAAAAAAAAATTAGTGGTGATGGTGGTTCCAGGTTAATATAATCCTACTTGTTTTTTTGTTTTTTTTTTTAGTTTTCAAAGGAATGATAATACTGAAAATATAGCCATTATTTTGATTTTAAATGGTTTCATTCAATAGAAAATAATGGAAAAAATCCTTGTTCCAATGACTGTTCCTTCTAGAAAAATTTAATCTAAAATTTCTATTCTATAGATACAGAAGTGACTACTTGTACTAAATTCTATTTTTAAAAAAATATATTTTTTTTCATTTTTCCGATTTGCATTTAATGTTTACAGGCTCCATTTTATTAAACATTCTTCATTTTAGTCAAATCTTTCTCAGTTGTATTTCATATCTACAGGATGGCATTTATCCTCAATAATCACTTGTATTTGAACTAACTCAATTCTTGGAATAGTTGAGATACCAGTGTCTTTTTGAAAGAGAAATATTTTGTAAAAAGTGCATTTTATTACACAAAGGTGTAATACTGTCATGATAACCTTCCTATTATATTCCCTACATTCAGTTTTTTTAGGTGACTTCTTATTGTAATATATGTGGGATCATAGATCTTTCAATGTGGTTATTTTTAAAGTATTCATTTTCTTTTGATAGAAAAATATTCATCTAATCTATAATTCATGTTATAAAATACCAGTAGAGCAAATTACCTTGCTCAGCTTTGGCTTAAGAACAAAAGAGAGCAGGAATAGCATGCAAGTTTCTACTAATGTATTTTGGGTTTATTAGGAATAGCATTAGCAAAAAATTTTGTCCCTCTGTTTAAAGGATGGGAAAATAATTGATGTGATTTACTTCTAAATAATTAAATGTTATGCTCCATATATTAGTTGTATCATTAGGCTGGTTTCTGCTTCAGAGTCCATGGTATTTGAGCAGAAATGATTAAAGAGGTTATTAGTGAATCTACAAAGAACAGGCCACACTGTATTTAAACATTACCCTATCATCTGGGCTACAAATGTTCAGCGTCATTATGTTTCTACAATAGCAATTTACTGTAACACTGAAGAGTAAGTAATCAATATAGGCAGGTAGGGCTTGTTACAGTTACAGAAAAGAGTGCAGCCTCTTCTGTTCCAACCTTGGGAAAATCAATAAAGGGGTCCTATTTGTAAGGCAGCCTGTTAGTCTCATTCTCAGATGTCAGTGAAAGGTACGAGCTACAATTACCAAGCTAAAAACTGTCCCAGTGTTCACCTCACTGTTTGCAAAATGTCATTTGATTTGCAACCCAATGAGAAGTAAACTTAAGATCCATCATGGTGAAAGAAACATCACTTGAAATGTGTGTGTGTGTGTGTGTGTGTGTGTGTGTGTGTGTGCATCTCATAGGCATTAAAACAAGAAATATATTATCAAGTCTAGAATACTATCTAATGAAAAATATTCTAGTTTATTCTCTACCATATATTCCAATCAATAGACTTGGTTAAACTTTCCACTGGATAGCTATATCACTTAAACTGATAAATGTCGCTGTGTAGCATGATAAATGGTCTAAAAATCACTGTGCTAAAGCATGCCTGAGTGCTTACTTGTTCAATCAGGTCAGATTTCTTGTGACCCCACGGACTATAACCTGCCAGACTCCTCTGTCCATGGAATTCTCCAGGCAAGACTACTGGAGTGGGTTGCCTTTCTTTTCTCCAGAGGATCTTCCTGCCCCAAAGACTGAATCGAGGTCTCCATTGGAGGTGGATTCTTTCCCATCTGAGCCATCAGGGAAGTCTTAAAGGATAGGATATGTGATTTTTATTTGAAAGGGTCTAGGAGATTATTTTGATCATCTCCTAGAACAGATGAAATGTCTAAGGCCCTGAAAACCTAGGCAATAGGGGGAAGATTCATATTTTCTGTGTCTAGCCTGCACCCTGAACCTGTTGAGTTCCTGTGTTTTTCTCTATCTTCTCAGGTTTTGTGGTGATGCCTCTAAATTTGTGTTGCTGTCACTGAAGCTGTATTTGAGCAGAAATGATTAAAGAGGTTATTAGTGAATCTACAAAGAACAGGCCACACTGTATTTAAACATTACCCTATCATCTGGGCTACAAATGTTCAGCGTCATTATGTTTCTACAATAGCAATTTACTGTAACACTGAAGAGTAAGTAATCAATATAGGCAGGTAGGGCTTGTTACAGTTACAGAAAAGAGTGCAGCCTCTTCTGTTCCAACCTTGGGAAAATCAATAAAGGGGTCCTATTTGTAAGGCAGCCTGTTAGTCTCATTCTCAGATGTCAGTGAAAGGTACGAGCTACAATTACCAAGCTAAAAACTGTCCCAGTGTTCACCTCACTGTTTGCAAAATGTCATTTGATTTGCAACCCAATGAGAAGTAAACTTAAGATCCATCATGGTGAAAGAAACATCACTTGAAATGTGTGTGTGTGTGTGTGTGTGTGTGTGTGTGTGTGTGCATCTCATAGGCATTAAAACAAGAAATATATTATCAAGTCTAGAATACTATCTAATGAAAAATATTCTAGTTTATTCTCTACCATATATTCCAATCAATAGACTTGGTTAAACTTTCCACTGGATAGCTATATCACTTAAACTGATAAATGTCGCTGTGTAGCATGATAAATGGTCTAAAAATCACTGTGCTAAAGCATGCCTGAGTGCTTACTTGTTCAATCAGGTCAGATTTCTTGTGACCCCACGGACTATAACCTGCCAGACTCCTCTGTCCATGGAATTCTCCAGGCAAGACTACTGGAGTGGGTTGCCTTTCTTTTCTCCAGAGGATCTTCCTGCCCCAAAGACTGAATCGAGGTCTCCATTGGAGGTGGATTCTTTCCCATCTGAGCCATCAGGGAAGTCTTAAAGGATAGGATATGTGATTTTTATTTGAAAGGGTCTAGGAGATTATTTTGATCATCTCCTAGAACAGATGAAATGTCTAAGGCCCTGAAAACCTAGGCAATAGGGGGAAGATTCATATTTTCTGTGTCTAGCCTGCACCCTGAACCTGTTGAGTTCCTGTGTTTTTCTCTATCTTCTCAGGTTTTGTGGTGATGCCTCTAAATTTGTGTTGCTGTCACTGAAGCTGTAGTTATAATGGATATGACTTATTCCAGCCCCATATATACAAATAAACTTTGCTTAGACAGATGGAATTATACCATGGAAGTTCTGAAAGCCCCAATGTCCCTAGATTTTTTTTTTAATTTATTTATTTATTTTGGGTGGGGGTCGGGTTGGGGAGGGAGGGGAGCGGGCAGGCCACTTCTGTTGATCTTTTTCATTTCTCTAGTTTCATCTGTCTTTGTTCTTTGACTCCTGTGGGCCTCCCATCGCGGTGGCCTCTGTTGTTGCAGAGCACTGGCTCTGGGCGCACGCACTCCAGAGCTCTGGCTTGGTAATTGGACACATAGGTCCAGCCGCTCCGCGGCATGTGGGATCTTCCCAGGCCAGGGCTCGAACCAGCGCCCCTTGCACTGCAAGGCAGTGTCTGTCCCTAGATTTTATTCATGGTCTAACAGCAGAGAAGGTGTGGCTTGGTAGAGACAAACTGTACTTGAGGGTCATTACACTGAACTTTCTGCCCACAATTCTAGAACCACAATATAATGCCTATCATTATAGTGAATTAATCTTCCACTGAACTCTATTATTGCAAATAAGTGAGCTCTTAAAGAATAGAAAATGGATGTGTCCTTAACTTGTGAAACACTTTCTACGCTCTTGTAATAAATCTTTTCTCTGTTTCTACACATCTTATCATACACATCTCATTAGATAAACCTCTTATATAGGGATTTCCCCAACATCAGCATCAACAGCGAGTAGGAAAATTTGGGAGAAAAATTTTTATACATGCTAAATGAGCAGAGGAAGACCCAATTCAAAGAAACTGGGAGATGACCAAAAGCCTTGAATGAGGAAAGTATTAACTGCGGAAATAGGAGGATTAGACTTTAGGGTTGTTGTTCATATTTTTCATAAACCAAATTTTTACTGCAACCTATTGGGCATTTAGTGGTGGTGAGTGTTAAATGGGGTAAAACTGACTGATATCCAGATCTGTTCTTGTTTGCAGAGTAAGTTTTGAAAAGTGTTTTGAAAGTAAAATGGAGAGAGAACAGCAAACCAAATGATCTATGATAGTTAAGCTTATTATCTGAAAAGGAAATTTGAGTTTCAATGTGTTCATTTAAATTGTGTTAAAAACTAATTAATTTATAATGATTCTTGCAGAGCACTTTTGCCTTCAACTGAATGTAAATTTGACTGATGAAGTTCATTGATTATATGCACAAAACTGCCCGATATTTCCCATATAGGTTTTAATGTAATCAGTGTTAATTAATAATTGCCAAAGTTACAAGGTTTCTTTGTAAATTCCATTAAGCCTGTACTGTTAATGGTTTTCTTTGCATAGAAAATCAAATGTCTGATTCCTAGTACATTTCTATTTATAATAATATTTCTAATTGACATTTTCTGAATTAATAAAGTTACATATTTTATAACAGAGGGTTTTCTAACATGGACCAGCGCTTGGGGGGCTTCCCAGGCCAGGGCTCGAACCAGCGCCCCTTGCACTGCAAGGCAGTGTCTGTCCCTAGATTTTATTCATGGTCTAACAGCAGAGAAGGTGTGGCTTGGTAGAGACAAACTGTACTTGAGGGTCATTACACTGAACTTTCTGCCCACAATTCTAGAACCACAATATAATGCCTATCATTATAGTGAATTAATCTTCCACTGAACTCTATTATTGCAAATAAGTGAGCTCTTAAAGAATAGAAAATGGATGTGTCCTTAACTTGTGAAACACTTTCTACGCTCTTGTAATAAATCTTTTCTCTGTTTCTACACATCTTATCATACACATCTCATTAGATAAACCTCTTATATAGGGATTTCCCCAACATCAGCATCAACAGCGAGTAGGAAAATTTGGGAGAAAAATTTTTATACATGCTAAATGAGCAGAGGAAGACCCAATTCAAAGAAACTGGGAGATGACCAAAAGCCTTGAATGAGGAAAGTATTAACTGGGGAAATAGGAGGATTAGACTTTAGGGTTGTTGTTCATATTTTTCATAAACCAAATTTTTACTGCAACCTATTGGGCATTTAGTGGTGGTGAGTGTTAAATGGGGTAAAACTGACTGATATCCAGATCTGTTCTTGTTTGCAGAGTAAGTTTTGAAAAGTGTTTTGAAAGTAAAATGGAGAGAGAACAGCAAACCAAATGATCTATGATAGTTAAGCTTATTATCTGAAAAGGAAATTTGAGTTTCAATGTGTTCATTTAAATTGTGTTAAAAACTAATTAATTTATAATGATTCTTGCAGAGCACTTTTGCCTTCAACTGAATGTAAATTTGACTGATGAAGTTCATTGATTATATGCACAAAACTGCCCGATATTTCCCATATAGGTTTTAATGTAATCAGTGTTAATTAATAATTGCCAAAGTTACAAGGTTTCTTTGTAAATTCCATTAAGCCTGTACTGTTAATGGTTTTCTTTGCATAGAAAATCAAATGTCTGATTCCTAGTACATTTCTATTTATAATAATATTTCTAATTGACATTTTCTGAATTAATAAAGTTACATATTTTATAACAGAGGGGTTTTCTAAGACACTTCTCATGAATCCAACAATACATAAAGTACTAAAACTAGACTTGGAGATTTATGTAAATAAGCACAGTTCTGTTGTAATGCATTCTCCTAAGCAAAAAAATACAAATCAATGTTTAAGTGTTGTCATTTCTCAAATTCAGATTCCTTTGTTTAATATTAATGGCTAATTTTTTCCTAATGATAATCATCTAAGCGACAAAGTATATACTGAGTATGAAAAGGAAATAAAGCATGACAGAAATAATATGGATCTAATTACTCATGGATTTAAAAATATCTGCTAATAAGCTGAAGGCATACTGATCATAAGTTTTAACACCATTTCAACTTATGCAGTAAGGAGGAAGATACATGGAATCAGTGTTTCATTTTTACTCTTACAAGATTCATATTATTGTTACTGCCATATTCATCAGGAACAGCATGTGTTTTCAATACCTAAATGTGTTTTGTTATAACCTCCTACATGTATTGCTCATAAATCTAATTTTTATATGAAATAATGTTAAACATTTCCTTAGAAACTTTCCTGATTTTTCATGATTTACATATATAAATATTGAGTAATGATGAATTTAAATGTACACTTAGAATTTACTTGTTTCTTCAATGGAGATTTTACTTACATTTCTTAAGTTAAACATTTTGCAGAGATGTAATTGTTAATATATTTGGTTTATTTTATATAATGATTAGATATCATGTAATGGAAGAAGACTGGCCTTGGCACAGAACGCTTTACAACCTAGGGTAGTCACTGTTGTTTTCCCCATGTAATAAAAGGAAAGAAGATTTAAATTTATAATGATTCTTGCAGAGCACTTTTGCCTTCAACTGAATGTAAATTTGACTGATGAAGTTCATTGATTATATGCACAAAACTGCCCGATATTTCCCATATAGGTTTTAATGTAATCAGTGTTAATTAATAATTGCCAAAGTTACAAGGTTTCTTTGTAAATTCCATTAAGCCTGTACTGTTAATGGTTTTCTTTGCATAGAAAATCAAATGTCTGATTCCTAGTACATTTCTATTTATAATAATATTTCTAATTGACATTTTCTGAATTAATAAAGTTACATATTTTATAACAGAGGGGTTTTCTAAGACACTTCTCATGAATCCAACAATACATAAAGTACTAAAACTAGATTTGGGAGATTTATGTAAATAAGCACAGTTCTGTTGTAATGCATTCTCCTAAGCAAAAAAATACAAATCAATGTTTAAGTGTTGTCATTTCTCAAATTCAGATTCCTTTGTTTAATATTAATGGCTAATTTTTTCCTAATGATAATCATCTAAGCGACAAAGTATATACTGAGTATGAAAAGGAAATAAAGCATGACAGAAATAATATGGATCTAATTACTCATGGATTTAAAAATATCTGCTAATAAGCTGAAGGCATACTGATCATAAGTTTTAACACCATTTCAACTTATGCAGTAAGGAGGAAGATACATGGAATCAGTGTTTCATTTTTACTCTTACAAGATTCATATTATTGTTACTGCCATATTCATCAGGAACAGCATGTGTTTTCAATACCTAAATGTGTTTTGTTATAACCTCCTACATGTATTGCTCATAAATCTAATTTTTATATGAAATAATGTTAAACATTTCCTTAGAAACTTTCCTGATTTTTCATGATTTACATATATAAATATTGAGTAATGATGAATTTAAATGTACACTTAGAATTTACTTGTTTCTTCAATGGAGATTTTACTTACATTTCTTAAGTTAAACATTTTGCAGAGATGTAATTGTTAATATATTTGGTTTATTTTATATAATGATTAGATATCATGTAATGGAAGAAGACTGGCCTTGGCACAGAACGCTTTACAACCTAGGGTAGTCACAAGTTGATTGTTCCATTTCCAAATCTACATAGAAGAGAAGAGCAGACTGTACAACCTAAAGAAGCACTTACAGCCTTTATGTTCTCAACAATTTGATTTCATGAATAGTAGCCTTCTTATTCTTTTTTCTATCATAAGAGTAAAAGAAATTTGACTGTATGTCTTAATGTATATAGAAATATATGAAATCTTATCAATATATACATATATTAAAAAATAGTACCAATGCCATTCCATACCAAATGCTTTCCTATATCTGGTGAAAACACCTAAGTGAATGAGAAATAATGAAATATTATTTCTTTTGAATGCTGCTTTAGGCTTAATTTTGGTGTCAGGTTAACACTAGTCTCATAAAATAACCTGGAAAGCATCCCTTGCGCCCTCCCCAGTACCCAGCCTCCCTGAGGAAGTAACTATGCTTAGACAGAATTCTTTAGCAAAATCCTGTAGACCTTGAGTTTTCTTTTGGGAGAATATTTAAATTGCAAATTCAGTTTCTTAAATGATCGTAGCACTATTTCTTTTTTATCATCTTAGATTCTTTCTATGTGGTTTTGAAAACAATTGATTTGTTTCTTAAACTTTGTTGAATTACATGGGTAAAGTTTTCAGTAGTATACCCCTATTATCATACTGATGGCTGAATTATCTGTAGTGATATTTCCTGTTCCATTCTGAGTTTACTTGTATCATCTCCCTTTTTATACTTGCCATTATTTTAGAGCTTTATCAGTTTTACTGTTTTGAATGTGTCATTTAAAGAACTAAATTTTATTTCTTTGTCATCTGTTGCTTTACTGCTTGCCCTGTAAATGATTTGTACTTTTAGTTATTTCCAGTGGTTTTACATTTATTGATTTATTTGGTATAGAAACCTAGATTATAGACTTCAGATCTTTTTAATTTTAATATAGCCAATATTATCAGCAATATTTTAGCTATTTTCTGCATACATTACAATGTTGCATTTTCATTTAATTCTATTCACTTTTTTAAGAAATTTCCTTTGAGACATCTTCCTCAACATATAGGTTATTTAGAATAGTACTGTGTTGTTTAATTTCCAAAATATATAGAAATTACCTGTTGACTGCTTTGTAGTTTGATTTCATTATGGTCAGAGGATATTCACTTTTATGGATAATTTTAATCCTTGAATTTTTTTAGGATTATATATGCATATGAACTATTTTAATGAGATTTTATTTTTCTTTCTAAAATTTGAATTGACATTTCTTAATGTATATAGAAATATATGAAATCTTATCAATATATACATATATTAAAAAATAGTACCAATGCCATTCCATACCAAATGCTTTCCTATATCTGGTGAAAACACCTAAGTGAATGAGAAATAATGAAATATTATTTCTTTTGAATGCTGCTTTAGGCTTAATTTTGGTGTCAGGTTAACACTAGTCTCATAAAATAACCTGGAAAGCATCCCTTGCGCCCTCCCCAGTACCCAGCCTCCCTGAGGAAGTAACTATGCTTAGACAGAATTCTTTAGCAAAATCCTGTAGACCTTGAGTTTTCTTTTGGGAGAATATTTAAATTGCAAATTCAGTTTCTTAAATGATCGTAGCACTATTTCTTTTTTATCATCTTAGATTCTTTCTATGTGGTTTTGAAAACAATTGATTTGTTTCTTAAACTTTGTTGAATTACATGGGTAAAGTTTTCAGTAGTATACCCCTATTATCATACTGATGGCTGAATTATCTGTAGTGATATTTCCTGTTCCATTCTGAGTTTACTTGTATCATCTCCCTTTTTATACTTGCCATTATTTTAGAGCTTTATCAGTTTTACTGTTTTGAATGTGTCATTTAAAGAACTAAATTTTATTTCTTTGTCATCTGTTGCTTTACTGCTTGCCCTGTAAATGATTTGTACTTTTAGTTATTTCCAGTGGTTTTACATTTATTGATTTATTTGGTATAGAAACCTAGATTATAGACTTCAGATCTTTTTAATTTTAATATAGCCAATATTATCAGCAATATTTTAGCTATTTTCTGCATACATTACAATGTTGCATTTTCATTTAATTCTATTCACTTTTTTAAGAAATTTCCTTTGAGACATCTTCCTCAACATATAGGTTATTTAGAATAGTACTGTGTTGTTTAATTTCCAAAATATATAGAAATTACCTGTTGACTGCTTTGTAGTTTGATTTCATTATGGTCAGAGGATATTCACTTTTATGGATAATTTTAATCCTTGAATTTTTTTAGGATTATATATGCATATGAACTATTTTAATGAGATTTTATTTTTCTTTCTAAAATTTGAATTGACATTCTTCTATAACTTGTGCTTCTGATGACTTTTACCCCATTTGTTTCATGAAAATTTGTAACTCCTTGTTGAATTGGTTTTACATTGGTTGCTTTAAAAAATCCTTGTCACATAATTGTAGTATTTAATTTTTCTCAGTGCCAGTCCCTCTGATTATTTTCTTATTGAAGTTGTTGCTTTCTTGGTCTTTGGCATAACAGCTAATCCTTTCATTGTGTCCTTGATGTTTTGACTCTCATGTTAGGACACTCTGGGTCCTTTTTCTTTATCTGTTCTCTTTGATGGGAAGACCACCTATTTAGGTTCATCATGCAGGTTCTAGACTATTTTTTTGAGCTCAGGTTCTAATGACAATTTCATTTTGTATAAATTTGGGGTACTATTTTGGTATGCTTACTTTACCTGCTACTAATGGGCTTCCACTGTTCACTAGTCTCGCTGTTGCTTCCCCTGAAAGTTAGATGTGGCTTTCTAAGCCTAAATGCACATAACAGAAGGGAAAAAAACAAGAGCCTGCAGCCTGCTAGGGGGAAAGGCGCCTCCCAGGTTAGGCACTTGTTCTGAACGTACACCCAGTCATGTGAGGCTTCTAGATTGAGGAGGAAAGTTTTGAGTTTGTTTAGATAGGAAAGGTCTTCCCCTGGCCACTTATTTTGTAGACATCATTATAATTGGTCTCCTTTGAAATGCTGCTTTTAGTTTCCTGGTGCAGACTTGACTCTCCATCATTGTGGGAGAGGAATGAACTGGATCACTTTTTGTTGACAGGTTGACAGTTCAGGAAATGCTCAGCCTTTGGTTGTTAAGATGCCCTTCTTTAAGTTTTGAGGTTTCTAACTCATTTGTTATATGATATTTCAGTTTCTTTTCCTTCTTATCATCTTCAGTACTAAAAGGTATTGAATATAGTTCCCTGTGCTAAATAGTAGGTCCTTGTTGTTTTTATATATATTCACATACCATTATCATCTTTATCCATTCATCTGTAGATGGATATTTATGGTGGTTTACTCACTAAGTCATGTCCAATTCTTTAGACCCCATGGATTGTAGCTCTCCAAGCTCCTCTGCTCATGGAATTGTCCAGGCAAGAATACTGGAGTGGATTGTCATTTCCTTCTTCAGGGTATCTTCCCAACGCAGCAATCTAACCAAGGTGTCCTGTATTTCAGGCAGATTCTTTACTAATTGAGCTACAAGGAAGTCCTTGTGCTTCTGACTTTTACCCCATTTGTTTCATGAAAATTTGTAACTCCTTGTTGAATTGGTTTTACATTGGTTGCTTTAAAAAATCCTTGTCACATAATTGTAGTATTTAATTTTTCTCAGTGCCAGTCCCTCTGATTATTTTCTTATTGAAGTTGTTGCTTTCTTGGTCTTTGGCATAACAGCTAATCCTTTCATTGTGTCCTTGATGTTTTGACTCTCATGTTAGGACACTCTGGGTCCTTTTTCTTTATCTGTTCTCTTTGATGGGAAGACCACCTATTTAGGTTCATCATGCAGGTTCTAGACTATTTTTTTGAGCTCAGGTTCTAATGACAATTTCATTTTGTATAAATTTGGGGTACTATTTTGGTATGCTTACTTTACCTGCTACTAATGGGCTTCCACTGTTCACTAGTCTCGCTGTTGCTTCCCCTGAAAGTTAGATGTGGCTTTCTAAGCCTAAATGCACATAACAGAAGGGAAAAAAACAAGAGCCTGCAGCCTGCTAGGGGGAAAGGCGCCTCCCAGGTTAGGCACTTGTTCTGAACGTACACCCAGTCATGTGAGGCTTCTAGATTGAGGAGGAAAGTTTTGAGTTTGTTTAGATAGGAAAGGTCTTCCCCTGGCCACTTATTTTGTAGACATCATTATAATTGGTCTCCTTTGAAATGCTGCTTTTAGTTTCCTGGTGCAGACTTGACTCTCCATCATTGTGGGAGAGGAATGAACTGGATCACTTTTTGTTGACAGGTTGACAGTTCAGGAAATGCTCAGCCTTTGGTTGTTAAGATGCCCTTCTTTAAGTTTTGAGGTTTCTAACTCATTTGTTATATGATATTTCAGTTTCTTTTCCTTCTTATCATCTTCAGTACTAAAAGGTATTGAATATAGTTCCCTGTGCTAAATAGTAGGTCCTTGTTGTTTTTATATATATTCACATACCATTATCATCTTTATCCATTCATCTGTAGATGGATATTTATGGTGGTTTACTCACTAAGTCATGTCCAATTCTTTAGACCCCATGGATTGTAGCTCTCCAAGCTCCTCTGCTCATGGAATTGTCCAGGCAAGAATACTGGAGTGGATTGTCATTTCCTTCTTCAGGGTATCTTCCCAACGCAGCAATCTAACCAAGGTGTCCTGTATTTCAGGCAGATTCTTTACTAATTGAGCTACAAGGGAAGTCCTGGTATCTTTTGAATATGCATGATGGGCATTTAGCTTGCTTCCATGTCTTGGCTATTATTAATAGTGCTACAAGGAACATCGGTGTGCATGCATCTTATTGAATTCATTTTCTCTGGATATATACCTGGAAGTGGAATTGTTAGATCATATGGTAACTAAATTTTCAGTTTCTGAAGGAACTTTTATACTGTTTTCTATACTGGCTGCAAATATTTAAAATTTCAGCCATCAATGTAGGAAAGCTGACTTTTCTCCACACCCTCTCTAGCATTTATTGATTTTAGACTTTTTGATGATGGCCATTCTAAATCTTTTGCCTTTTTCTCTCAACTTTCAGAAGGGTTCTTTGCTTTTCTTTTTCTTCATTTCCAGGGTTTGTATTTTTACTTAATGGGGGCAAGCAGAGAGCAATGAGTCCCTGACACCTTTCCAAAGAGTAGGACCCCTGACTTATATTTTAAAGGCTCACTCTGGAGGATATGTTGAGAATACAAATAGGGCAAAGGAACAAGGAGAGAGACCAGTTCCAAGAATATTAGGATATTCCATTGGGAAATATTGGTAGATTATGATGAAGCAAAGATATTTTGTATAATATTTTCAATTTGAGCCAATAGTATTTTTAATGCAATGAATACATGAGCATGTGAAGTTAGAAAGTATAAGTTACTCCTTTATGTTCTCATAACACAAGCAGGAGGAAGAGCAGAGAGTACATAATCTACTGTGATATGATGAAGACATTTCAGGGAAGTATGGAACTTTTATTTGGTTATGTCGACTTTGAGAAGTCTGTTAGACCTTAAGGTATCTTCTAGACATCCAAGTGAAGATACCAGTTAAACAACCGATTTTATAAGACTTAGGAGAAAGATTTGGAGTAATGATACAAATGAGAGAATGTTGAAGGCAAATGTGATTACAACAATGCATGTACAAGTCTAGGTCTGAAAGACAAAAGACAATAGAGATGCAAGCATCTCTATAGAGGAATTGTGAACCATTTCTAATGTAATAAATTGCTTTCAATTTTATAAATAGATAGGACTGAGCAACTCAGATAGTGAAAAATATGCCTGCAGCATGGGAGACCTGGGTTAGATCCCTGGGTCAAGAAGATCCCCTGAAGAAGGGAATGGTTGCTAGCTCCAGGATTCTTTTTTTCTTTAATTAATTAATTAATTTTTTTTATTGAAGAATAATTACCTTACAGTACTGTGTTGTTTTCTTCCAAAGATCTACACTCTAGTATTCTTGTGTGAAGAATTCCATGAACATAGGAGCCTCGTGGGATTTCAAAGAGTCAGACTTCAATGAGCTTATAGCACTGAAGGGTCCAAATGCATGAGATATAGTCATTGGACAGATAACTAGCATGAATGCCTACCCATGGAAAACAGCAAATGCATGTATTTATTGCTGACAAACACACGCATGGAAGTATCCAGCTAAATATTTTGGTTCTCATGCCTTTTACATATCTATTACTGATGATAATTTGGAATCAATTTTCTTATTTTTAAACTTCCTACTCATTTTGAGGGCTGAAATTTTTAAATATCAGTTTTATTAGTCCCCTAGGGCCCCAGAAACAAAGTGGGTGGATTAAAAGTGTAAATATCTATTGCTTTGGAGGCTAGAAGTGCAGAATCAGACTCTAATAGGACCATGACCTCTCTGAACTCTCAAGAGAAACCATTCTTAGCTTTTCACTGGTTTCTGGAGATTTGCTGGAAATCTCTGGCATTTCTTGAATTGCAACTGCCTAACTCCAATCTCTGGCTTTGTCACATACTCTCCTCCCTGTTGCTGTGCCTCTTCACATGCTGTCTTCTTATAAGGGCACTGGTCATACTGCAGTAGGGCCCACCCTAGTGCAGTATGACCTCATCTGAACCTAGGTAGTGACACTTCCATGACTCCTGTAAGTTCACCTTCAGAGACAATAAGGGTTAGGGTGTCAATGTATCTTTTTGGGGGGCAACATAATTTAACCCATAGCAACAGTCATGCTTGAAATAAGATACAGGTTTTTGTTTTATTTTTTTAATTAAAAAATGTGTAAACAGGTACGGGAAGAAATAGTTTTGAATTTTCAGAATCGTCACCATGAAGAAAAAAAGACCTTTGGTTTAAAAGGCTGAGCAACTCAGATAGGAAATGAAAAATATGCCTGCAGCATGGGAGACCTGGGTTAGATCCCTGGGTCAAGAAGATCCCCTGAAGAAGGGAATGGTTGCTAGCTCCAGGATTCTTTTTTTCTTTAATTAATTAATTAATTTTTTTTATTGAAGAATAATTACCTTACAGTACTGTGTTGTTTTCTTCCAAAGATCTACACTCTAGTATTCTTGTGTGAAGAATTCCATGAACATAGGAGCCTCGTGGGATTTCAAAGAGTCAGACTTCAATGAGCTTATAGCACTGAAGGGTCCAAATGCATGAGATATAGTCATTGGACAGATAACTAGCATGAATGCCTACCCATGGAAAACAGCAAATGCATGTATTTATTGCTGACAAACACACGCATGGAAGTATCCAGCTAAATATTTTGGTTCTCATGCCTTTTACATATCTATTACTGATGATAATTTGGAATCAATTTTCTTATTTTTAAACTTCCTACTCATTTTGAGGGCTGAAATTTTTAAATATCAGTTTTATTAGTCCCCTAGGGCCCCAGAAACAAAGTGGGTGGATTAAAAGTGTAAATATCTATTGCTTTGGAGGCTAGAAGTGCAGAATCAGACTCTAATAGGACCATGACCTCTCTGAACTCTCAAGAGAAACCATTCTTAGCTTTTCACTGGTTTCTGGAGATTTGCTGGAAATCTCTGGCATTTCTTGAATTGCAACTGCCTAACTCCAATCTCTGGCTTTGTCACATACTCTCCTCCCTGTTGCTGTGCCTCTTCACATGCTGTCTTCTTATAAGGGCACTGGTCATACTGCAGTAGGGCCCACCCTAGTGCAGTATGACCTCATCTGAACCTAGGTAGTGACACTTCCATGACTCCTGTAAGTTCACCTTCAGAGACAATAAGGGTTAGGGTGTCAATGTATCTTTTTGGGGGGCAACATAATTTAACCCATAGCAACAGTCATGCTTGAAATAAGATACAGGTTTTTGTTTTATTTTTTTAATTAAAAAATGTGTAAACAGGTACGGGAAGAAATAGTTTTGTGTTAATTTTCAAAGACCACCAATCCAAAAAAGCCCTCAGGCTGTTTTAAAGATTTAAACTGTTTAGATATTCACACAGTACATCTGCTGTGGAGGTTTTTCTCTTTCATTTGAGATGTAAAATGAAATAACTTATGACTGACCACTTGTGAAAATTCATTTTAATTATGACACAAATTGAAGCAATGGCCCTGAGTATAAGAAAATTATAATACAGTGTTCAAGTTTCTCTTCAGTATACTTATGATTTAGTGTCTCAACTAAATTGAGGGTCTTTTGTTCTTAAAAACAATGAATACACCAAAGGCTTCATCAGTGATTTCAACAAACATGCTGATATTTTAAATTGCTACACTCATGGTCAGTGTTTTTTGAACTGACTTTTATTCTGTGATGAAGATAGTTATTTAAGTTATTTTGATTATTTTAGTTATTTTAAAACATCATCATAAAGGCCTTTGTCAAATTAATTTTCACTTATTCAAAGATTTAATTCCTTTTAATTCTTATACATTTTGTCTATTGAGGTTCTCATTTATGTTTCATTTTTGAAATAGAAAATGAGCTGAGCTGTATACTACATAAAATAAACATCCTGTGTAATGCAATAATAATTATGTTAAACTGTAGACATTTAGAGTAGAATTGTTTAATATCAAAGTAATGGTTTGTATCCAAGTTCACAATAGATATTCTGTGTTTTCAAGGAACTGTGGAGAAGATAGTCTTAATAATCACTTTCAGTTTATTTTTTTTCTGAGAATATTTGTGCAATTGTGCTTCATAATCTAATGATGCTGATCTTTATCTGTATCGTTATTATAAAAAATGCTGTTAGTTCAGGAATCAATGTTTGCAGCTTCAGCAATCTGAATAAAAATCTGCTGAACTAATTTTATTTTAGTCAATTACATTTGGGCAATGAGGAATAAAACAGAGATGAAAAAAATTATGTAGTTTATGTTTGGGAGTAAAATACTGAATCTATTTCACTAAGCCCAAATGATTTAAAGACTAAGGGAAGTCAGAGTTGTTTTGTTTTGTTTTGCTTTAAAAGTGTGATAGGTAAAGGAGATAGGTATATGAAGATTTCTTCAGAAAATTTCTTAATATGCTCTTCACATAGGTTGAACATGCAGTTCGTCAGACAGTTAACTTGGGCAGAATTGGAAAGACAAAACCATTTATACAGATGTTTTGAGAAGAGCACTAAATTGAAATTGAAAACTGTAGATTTTAATTATCTTTCCCTAAACAGAGAGAATATCATTTTAATATGTAGTCTATATTCTCCCAAGGGATAAAAGAATTAAGCAAAACTCTATTCCTTCAAGTTTAATTGAGGGTCTTTTGTTCTTAAAAACAATGAATACACCAAAGGCTTCATCAGTGATTTCAACAAACATGCTGATATTTTAAATTGCTACACTCATGGTCAGTGTTTTTTGAACTGACTTTTATTCTGTGATGAAGATAGTTATTTAAGTTATTTTGATTATTTTAGTTATTTTAAAACATCATCATAAAGGCCTTTGTCAAATTAATTTTCACTTATTCAAAGATTTAATTCCTTTTAATTCTTATACATTTTGTCTATTGAGGTTCTCATTTATGTTTCATTTTTGAAATAGAAAATGAGCTGAGCTGTATACTACATAAAATAAACATCCTGTGTAATGCAATAATAATTATGTTAAACTGTAGACATTTAGAGTAGAATTGTTTAATATCAAAGTAATGGTTTGTATCCAAGTTCACAATAGATATTCTGTGTTTTCAAGGAACTGTGGAGAAGATAGTCTTAATAATCACTTTCAGTTTATTTTTTTTCTGAGAATATTTGTGCAATTGTGCTTCATAATCTAATGATGCTGATCTTTATCTGTATCGTTATTATAAAAAATGCTGTTAGTTCAGGAATCAATGTTTGCAGCTTCAGCAATCTGAATAAAAATCTGCTGAACTAATTTTATTTTAGTCAATTACATTTGGGCAATGAGGAATAAAACAGAGATGAAAAAGATTATGTAGTTTATGTTTGGGAGTAAAATACTGAATCTATTTCACTAAGCCCAAATGATTTAAAGACTAAGGGAAGTCAGAGTTGTTTTTTTTTTTTTTTTTTTTTTGCTTTAAAAGTGTGATAGGTAAAGGAGATAGGTATATGAAGATTTCTTCAGAAAATTTCTTAATATGCTCTTCACATAGGTTGAACATGCAGTTCGTCAGACAGTTAACTTGGGCAGAATTGGAAAGACAAAACCATTTATACAGATGTTTTGAGAAGAGCACTAAATTGAAATTGAAAACTGTAGATTTTAATTATCTTTCCCTAAACAGAGAGAATATCATTTTAATATGTAGTCTATATTCTCCCAAGGGATAAAAGAATTAAGCAAAACTCTATTCCTTCAAGTTTAATCCAGTCTGATATTTTATGAAGGTTTTCAGAACATTTTTAGGCATAGAATAGATCTGTTTTACCACCTTTTTTTAAATCAACTTAACCACAGATTAACTGGAATAATTACCACCAACTTCAGTGCAATCTCTTCTACTGGGTTCATAGGTTCAAAATTGTTATTTATTCATGATAGTGCAGCATCTTAGTACAATGTCTTAGTTTCTTAGTCCTAAAAATAATAGCATACACAATTACATTGAACCAAGGAATGGAAATAAAAATGCTTATAATATTATCAACCTTATCTTTTAGAAATTAAACTATTTTCAAGTATGCCTTATTTTAAAAAAATAACTTATTTACATGTAAACAATTTTGGAATAAACCTATGTTAATTTTTTTTTTCTTTTGCTTCCTACTTTACCATTTTTTTGAACATCCTAGAGTTTCAGTCACTTGTTTTCTATGGAAGAAAAATCAGGCAGGTGCAGTAGAAAGAGAACTTCCTGTAATATGTTACCAGTCAGGGTATTCCTAGATGTTTTGGGTCAGAGTCTAGGAATAACTGAAAGAAATTATCCTCTCAAGACTTGCTAACATTATCTGTGAAATCCATAAATATCTCCTGAATCTTTAGCTTCAGGAGACCAATGTACATTTACATACATTCAAATAAAGTGTGAAGCAAATTATGACTGCAGAATAGCTGTTGACTGTTGGAAGAGAAATAGTCAGAGGTTGGAATGTCCTCTTTTTTTTAGTCTTCTTTAAAAAAGTGTTGTATTTATGGGTAAAGGCCCAAATGATTTAAAGACTAAGGAAGTCAGAGTTGTTTTTTTTTTTTTGCTTTAAAAGTGTGATAGGTAAAGGAGATAGGTATATGAAGATTTCTTCAGAAAATTTCTTAATATGCTCTTCACATAGGTTGAACATGCAGTTCGTCAGACAGTTAACTTGGGCAGAATTGGAAAGACAAAACCATTTATACAGATGTTTTGAGAAGAGCACTAAATTGAAATTGAAAACTGTAGATTTTAATTATCTTTCCCTAAACAGAGAGAATATCATTTTAATATGTAGTCTATATTCTCCCAAGGGATAAAAGAATTAAGCAAAACTCTATTCCTTCAAGTTTAATCCAGTCTGATATTTTATGAAGGTTTTCAGAACATTTTTAGGCATAGAATAGATCTGTTTTACCACCTTTTTTTAAATCAACTTAACCACAGATTAACTGGAATAATTACCACCAACTTCAGTGCAATCTCTTCTACTGGGTTCATAGGTTCAAAATTGTTATTTATTCATGATAGTGCAGCATCTTAGTACAATGTCTTAGTTTCTTAGTCCTAAAAATAATAGCATACACAATTACATTGAACCAAGGAATGGAAATAAAAATGCTTATAATATTATCAACCTTATCTTTTAGAAATTAAACTATTTTCAAGTATGCCTTATTTTAAAAATAACTTATTTACATGTAAACAATTTTGGAATAAACCTATGTTAATTTTTTTTTTCTTTTGCTTCCTACTTTACCATTTTTTTGAACATCCTAGAGTTTCAGTCACTTGTTTTCTATGGAAGAAAAATCAGGCAGGTGCAGTAGAAAGAGAACTTCCTGTAATATGTTACCAGTCAGGGTATTCCTAGATGTTTTGGGTCAGAGTCTAGGAATAACTGAAAGAAATTATCCTCTCAAGACTTGCTAACATTATCTGTGAAATCCATAAATATCTCCTGAATCTTTAGCTTCAGGAGACCAATGTACATTTTACATACATTCAAATAACGTGTGAAGCAAATTATGACTGCAGAATAGCTGTTGACTGTTGGAAGAGAAATAGTCAGAGGTTGGAATGTCCTCTTTATATCTCCACATCCCTCTGAACTTCTAAACTACATAGTCAACGCACATAGCTCTATTTTTGTTTCAAAAACATTGGTTTCAAATATTAAAATATGGTTTCTGAAATTGGTATTTAAAAAAAACATTTATTATAAATTCTATTTATTATGAAAAAATAGAAATCAAAAAAGGAAAGTCAGTATAATCCAATTATGTAGAACTATGTAACTTTGAATCCACTGGTACACACGCTTGAGACCTAATACTTTGCATACTCATGTATACACCATTATAAGAGAAGATTTTTTTTTTTTTTAAGATTTATTTATTTATTTTTGGGTGGGGGTCGGGTTGGGGAGGGACGGGAGCAGACGGGCCACTTCTATTGGTCTTTCATTTCTCTCTTTTCATCCGTCTATGTTCTTTGGCTTCTGTGGGCCTCCCATCGCGGTGAACTCTGTCGTTGCAGAGCACCGGCTCTGGGCGCATGCACTCCAGAGCTACAGCTCGGTAATTGGACACATGAGTCCAGCCGCTCCTCGGCACGTGGGCTCTTCCCAGGCCAGGGATCGAACCGGCACCCCTTGCACTGCAGGGCGGTGTCCTTACCCACTGGACCACCAGGGGAAGCCCAGATTTTTTTTTTTTTTTAACATTTATTTTTTATTTATTTATCTTTTGAGGGGTGGGCTGGGGAGGGAGGGGGACGGGCAGGCTACTTCTATTGGTCTTTCATTTCTCTATTTTCATCCGTCTTTGTTCTTTGGCTCCTGTGGGCCTCCCATCACGCTGGCCTCTGTCGTTGCAGAGCACCGGCTCTGGGCGCATGCACTCCAGAGCTACAGCTCGGTAATTGGACACATGAGTCCAGCCGCTCCTCGGCACGTGGGCTCTTCCCAGGCCAGGGATCGAACCGGCACCCCTTGCACTGCAGGGCGGTGTCCTTACCCACTGGACCACCAGGGGAAGCCCAGATTTTTTTTTTTTTTTAACATTTATTTTTTATTTATTTATCTTTTGGGGGGTGGGCTGGGGAGGGAGGGGGACGGGCAGGCTACTTCTATTGGTCTTTCATTTCTCTATTTTCATCCGTCTTTGTTCTTTGGCTCCTGTGGGCCTCCCATCACGCTGGCCTCTGTCGTCGCAGAGCGCCGGCTCTGGGCACATGCGCCCCAGAGCTCCGACTTGGTAACTGGACACATCAGTCCAGCCACTCCGCGGCACATGGGATCTTCCCAGGCCAGGGATTGAACCAATGCCCCTTGTACTGCAAGGCGGTGTCCTTACCCACTGGACCACCAGGGGAAGCCCATAAGAGATGATTTTACACTATCTGTCTTATGAAATAATTATACTCCTGAATATATATCATGGATATCTTTGTGTGTTACAACAAAGTATAAATGCCCTATATCATCCTGTGGAAATCATTACTTAGATATTATTTCAATTGTTATATTATAGTTTTTTGAATTTTTTTTCTGTAGAAAATAAATATTTTAATTGAATTGTAGCCATTAAAAAGTAACATATTTTGAATAGGTTGCTATTAATATATACTTGAAAATGTTGTTTTAGGCTACAATTCATACCCTTCACAAAAATCAACTCAAAAATGGACCACAGGCCTAATTGTAAAATGCACAACTATAACATTCCTAGTAGATAATATAAGAGAAAATCTACATAGCCTTGTGTTTGGTGATGACTTTTTAGATATAGCAGCAAAGACATGATGCAAGAAAAAAAGAATTGAGAAACTGGACTTTATAATAAAGTTAATAATTTCTTTTTGGGGGGGATGGGTTGGGGAAGAAAGGGGGTGGGCAGGCCACTTCTATTGGTCGAAGCATTTATCTCTTTTCATCCATCTTTGTTTTTGGCCCATGTGGGCCTCCCATTGCAGTGGCTTCTGTTGTTGCAGAGCACTGGCTCTGGGCACGTGTGCTCCAGAGCCCTGGCTCCGTAATTGGACACACTGGTCCAGCTGCTCCGCGGCACATGGGAACTTCCCAGGCCAGGGATCAAACCGGTGCCCCTTTCACTGCAAGGCGGAGTCCTTGCCCACTGGACCACCAGGGAAACGCAATAATTTCTGTTAAAATACAACGTCAAGAGACTTAGAAGACAAACCACAGATTCAGAAAATATTTGCAAAAGACATATCCCATAAAGGGCTATTACAAGCCAACAATAAGAATACAGTTCAATTTTTTAAAATGAGCCAAAGATGCTCCACATTATAAGCCATCAGGGAAATACAAATTAAAGAAATGATGAGATACCACCACATGCCTATTGAGAATGGCCAAAACCAAGACCAATGACAACAGTAAATGTTAGAGAGGAGGTGGAGCAACAGGAACTCTCATTCATTGCTAATGGGAATGAAAAGTGTAACTATCACTCTGAAAGAGAGTTTAGTGGTTTCTTTTAAAACAAAACATAATCTTCTATGACCTTGTAAGCAAGCTCCTCATTAGTTACCCAAAGGATTTGAAAATTAATTATCTATACAACTAACTTGTCCATGAATGTTTATGGTGAGTTTATTCACAATTGCCACAACTTGAAAGTGCCAGCACTCACTTCAGTAGGTGAACAAATAAACTGGTACATTCTGATGATGGAATAACATAGTACAAAAAAAAAAAAAAAGAGCTCTCAAGTCATGAGGAGATATAAATAAAATAAATCACTCTGAGAAGGCTGCACTCTGCGTGATTCTAAGTGTAAGTTTCTCAGAAAAGGCACTATAGAGATCTTAAAAGATTGGTGGTTGCCCAAGAGGGAAGTTGGAATTAAGAAGGCAAGAAATTAGTAGGTAGAGCACAGAAGTTTATAGGGCTGCAAATACTGTGTGTGTGTGTGAGATAATGATGCACGCACACACACACACACACACACACACACACACACACACACACACACACACACACACACACACACACACACACACACACACACACACCCCAGTATACAACTCTCCAGACCCAAAGGAGTGAACTCTAAGCTAAACTATAGACTCTGTGCGCATATGATGTGTTAATGTAGGCTGACAAAAACAAAAACCTTTTGGTGATTGCATATGGGTGTATTGGACACTGGTCCAGCTGCTCCGCACATGGGAACTTCCCAGGCCAGGGATCAAACCGGTGCCCTTTCAAGGCGGAGTCCTTGCCCACTGGACCACCAGGGAAACGCAATAATTTCTGTTAAAATACAACGTCAAGAGACTTAGAAGACAAACCACAGATTCAGAAAATATTTGCAAAAGACATATCCCATAAAGGGCTATTACAAGCCAACAATAAGAATACAGTTCAATTTTTTAAAATGAGCCAAAGATGCTCCACATTATAAGCCATCAGGGAAATACAAATTAAAGAAATGATGAGATACCACCACATGCCTATTGAGAATGGCCAAAACCAAGACCAATGACAACAGTAAATGTTAGAGAGGAGGTGGAGCAACAGGAACTCTCATTCATTGCTAATGGGAATGAAAAGTGTAACTATCACTCTGAAAGAGAGTTTAGTGGTTTCTTTTAAAACAAAACATAATCTTCTATGACCTTGTAAGCAAGCTCCTCATTAGTTACCCAAAGGATTTGAAAATTAATTATCTATACAACTAACTTGTCCATGAATGTTTATGGTGAGTTTATTCACAATTGCCACAACTTGAAAGTGCCAGCACTCACTTCAGTAGGTGAACAAATAAACTGGTACATTCTGATGATGGAATAACATAGTACAAAAAAAAAAAAAAAGAGCTCTCAAGTCATGAGGAGATATAAATAAAATAAATCACTCTGAGAAGGCTGCACTCTGCGTGATTCTAAGTGTAAGTTTCTCAGAAAAGGCACTATAGAGATCTTAAAAGATTGGTGGTTGCCCAAGAGGGAAGTTGGAATTAAGAAGGCAAGAAATTAGTAGGTAGAGCACAGAAGTTTATAGGGCTGCAAATACTGTGTGTGTGTGTGAGATAATGATGCACGCACACACACACACACACACACACACACACACACACACACACACACACACACACACACACACACACACACACACACACACACACACCCCCAGTATACAACTCTCCAGACCCAAAGGAGTGAACTCTAAGCTAAACTATAGACTCTGTGCGCATATGATGTGTTAATGTAGGCTGACAAAAACAAAAACCTTTTGGTGATTGCTGTTGATAATGGAGCAGAGCCTGCATTGTGGGGTCAGGGTATGCATTTTTAAGTATCTGTACTTCCCTCTCAATCTTGTAAAACTAAAATTACTCTGAAAATAAAATCTTTAAAATGTAGGGAAAAAAGAAAGGAAAAATGTAACTGTACAATGGATAAATTTGGAAAATATTATTAATGGAACTTAAAGTTAACATCACCAGAAACAGAACTGGGTAATGTTATGCGCCACCTATTGTGATGCATTGGGAGGACTGGATGGCTCCTGTTATCTACCTGCCAGAAATTCATACTTTGGTCTTAGTTACAGGGAGATATCAAACAAATCCATATTGAGGAACATTTCACAATGGCTAGTCTGCAGTGATTAGAAATGCTGTGGTTGTAGAGGTCAAGAAAGACAGAGGAACTCTTCAAGATGAAAGAAGACGAAAAAGTACAACTAAGTACAGCACATAATACAGGATTGACTTTTTATACTGCAGACACTGGGGGAACTTACAAAACCCTAGTGAGATCTCATAATTTTGGCTATGTGAGTGCTTTTGATTTTTTTTTTGAATATTCTTGCAACATTTCATTCAGTAAGTATGAAATTATTTCTAACTAAAATTTGAAAAATAATGTCTCAAGCACAAGCCAAAAAATGTTTTTTTAAAAAAACATTTCAAGGATGTGTGTAGTATTTAATAACAGACCTTAAGTAACTCAGCAACTGAAGTGGAAGTGATATTCAAGTTAGCCAAGACTACATGTGTAAGTATTCACTAAAATAAAAATGTACACATAAAAATAAATATAAGTGAGCATTTAAGGCAAAATGCAAAAAAATTGTTCAAGAATAGATTTCGTGCATTATGTAATGGGTTAGGGAAATTTATAAATACAGAACCTGAGGACAACTTTAAATACATCATTTAGTTGACCAGTGGTTTAATTTGTTTGATCAATAGTTTTACTTTTTGCTACTCAGTCTACTAAGCTTTATGCATACATTTTTATATAATGCTCATAAGAACCATATCATATAATATTAGTGTCTTCATTTAAGGAAATTATGTTTCAGAAGATTTAATTCACTTGTTTTGCACAGTTAGTGTGATTTATCCTAAACAACTTTAACTGTAATACTTAGTGGTAATTGTCATTATGTGGGTATCACCATATGAAAAAATTTCATTGACTTGAAATAAACTATGTCAGTGTTCTTATAAAATAAAAGTAACTGTACAATGGATAAATTTGGAAAATATTATTAATGGAACTTAAAGTTAACATCACCAGAAACAGAACTGGGTAATGTTATGCGCCACCTATTGTGATGCATTGGGAGGACTGGATGGCTCCTGTTATCTACCTGCCAGAAATTCATACTTTGGTCTTAGTTACAGGGAGATATCAAACAAATCCATATTGAGGAACATTTCACAATGGCTAGTCTGCAGTGATTAGAAATGCTGTGGTTGTAGAGGTCAAGAAAGACAGAGGAACTCTTCAAGATGAAAGAAGACGAAAAAGTACAACTAAGTACAGCACATAATACAGGATTGACTTTTTATACTGCAGACACTGGGGGAACTTACAAAACCCTAGTGAGATCTCATAATTTTGGCTATGTGAGTGCTTTTGATTTTTTTTTTGAATATTCTTGCAACATTTCATTCAGTAAGTATGAAATTATTTCTAACTAAAATTTGAAAAATAATGTCTCAAGCACAAGCCAAAAAATGTTTTTTTTAAAAAAAAGCATTTCAAGGATGTGTGTAGTATTTAATAACAGACCTTAAGTAACTCAGCAACTGAAGTGGAAGTGATATTCAAGTTAGCCAAGACTACATGTGTAAGTATTCACTAAAATAAAAATGTACACATAAAAATAAATATAAGTGAGCATTTAAGGCAAAATGCAAAAAAATTGTTCAAGAATAGATTTCGTGCATTATGTAATGGGTTAGGGAAATTTATAAATACAGAACCTGAGGACAACTTTAAATACATCATTTAGTTGACCAGTGGTTTAATTTGTTTGATCAATAGTTTTACTTTTTGCTACTCAGTCTACTAAGCTTTATGCATACATTTTTATATAATGCTCATAAGAACCATATCATATAATATTAGTGTCTTCATTTAAGGAAATTATGTTTCAGAAGATTTAATTCACTTGTTTTGCACAGTTAGTGTGATTTATCCTAAACAACTTTAACTGTAATACTTAGTGGTAATTGTCATTATGTGGGTATCACCATATGAAAAAATTTCATTGACTTGAAATAAACTATGTCAGTGTTCTTATATGAATTAGCAGTATTGTATAGGTAATTGAAGCCACAATGATTTTACAATTGCTATTTTGAATTAAAGTGGAAAAGTGACTAACCTCTACAGATACCACCTCTAAACATAATGAATACATTGAATTGTGTTTGAGTTGGGGAGTTAGTTAGTTAGTGCTGTTTGCTTTATGATTAATATATACTAAAATGATTTGAAAACACTGTCTCTGAGTATGGAGAAATATTTCCATGATAGAATAAATTTTTCTAACCTTTGAGAAGAGTTACACCCTCTTATTTTTGTTTAGTATCTGTTATTTTTCTCTTGATTTTACCCCATCTTTCAGATTCTCAGTAAGTTTAAGATGCACATTTAGCTGTCGTGTCTTACCAACTGCTCACTAGATTTCTGTCTTACATGGCTATTAGAGTATTATATGGAATCTTCAGAACCTGTCCCTACTGATATTGTCAATCTTTTCACAGAAGACATGTGAGCTGACAAGTTGTTTAGATGCATGTGTTGCTATAAGCCAGTTGAAGGTTTAGAGGAGACAGTAGTTAAGGTGAAGTCTTTTGTTTCCATTGAAAAATATTAAGTACAATTTATTTTTAATGTTAATTTATAGTCAATCTAAACAAAATATATTTTCAGAAAATTATGATATCTTGTTAAGATTGTAATTGTCGATCTAAAAACAATGGGATCAATTGATAAAGAGTAGATCCAAAGTCATCTAAGAAAGATAATGTTTAAAATACAATGATATCAATAGGTATCTTAATATACTGGCTATAGTGTGAAAGTTTATGGCTCCTAAAATCTTCATGCAGTGGGGAGAACATATAATATACCTGGAACATAGTGAGGTCCATATAGCTACTTCTGGAAATAGAACTGTCCCCTCTCCCTCATCTCTTCCTCCATCTTCCCCACCCTACTCATTTTTCTTCTTATTTTTCTTCTTCTTTCTTTAAAAATCTTTTCTGTTTCTTTGACCCAGTGAATTGAGAGTAGCTAGAAAGAGAACTAAGGTCAATCTATTTTAACATATTCCAAAAAAGCACCAAAAGCAACAAACAAATAAAAACACTCTTAAAAGAAAATAAATTTATTGGAGCATAGTAGTTTTATAATATTGTGTTAGTTTTGACTGTACAGCAAAGTGAATCAGGAAGACATATGCACATATCCTCTCGTTCTTGGATTTCCTTCTCATCTAGGCAATCACAGAGCAGAGTAGAGTTCCTGTGGTATACAATAGGTTCTCATTCGTTATCTTATTTTATATATAGTAGTTTATGTATGTCAATGTCAATCTCCTGACTCATTCCATCTCCCTTACCCACTTTTGGTGTTCATATGTTTTGTTCTCTGTGTCCCTGTTTCTGGTTATGCAAATAGATTCAACTGTACAATATTTTCTATATTTCATATATATGTATTAACATGCAGTGTTGCTTTTCTTTTTCTGAATCACTTTGCTCTGTATGACAATCTCTAGGTCCAGCCACATCTCTGAAAAGGACATAGTTTTGTTCCTTTTGATGACTGAGTAATATGTACCATATCTTCTTTATTCATTCCTCTATTTATGGCTATATTTTAAATAACTCTATTAAAAATATAACAAAAATTGTTAATGGCTTCCCCTGGTGGTCCAGTGGATAAGGACACTGCCTTGCAGTGCAAGCGCCGGTTCAATCCCTGGCCTGGGAAGATCCCATGTGCCGCTGGAGCAGCTAGACCGATGTCCGTTCCCCCATTAACCCATGATATCTTGTTAAGATTGTAATTGTCGATCTAAAAACAATGGGATCAATTGATAAAGAGTAGATCCAAAGTCATCTAAGAAAGATAATGTTTAAAATACAATGATATCAATAGGTATCTTAATATACTGGCTATAGTGTGAAAGTTTATGGCTCCTAAAATCTTCATGCAGTGGGGAGAACATATAATATACCTGGAACATAGTGAGGTCCATATAGCTACTTCTGGAAATAGAACTGTCCCCTCTCCCTCATCTCTTCCTCCATCTTCCCCACCCTACTCATTTTTCTTCTTATTTTTCTTCTTCTTTCTTTAAAAATCTTTTCTGTTTCTTTGACCCAGTGAATTGAGAGTAGCTAGAAAGAGAACTAAGGTCAATCTATTTTAACATATTCCAAAAAAGCACCAAAAGCAACAAACAAATAAAAACACTCTTAAAAGAAAATAAATTTATTGGAGCATAGTAGTTTTATAATATTGTGTTAGTTTTGACTGTACAGCAAAGTGAATCAGGAAGACATATGCACATATCCTCTCGTTCTTGGATTTCCTTCTCATCTAGGCAATCACAGAGCAGAGTAGAGTTCCTGTGGTATACAATAGGTTCTCATTCGTTATCTTATTTTATATATAGTAGTTTATGTATGTCAATGTCAATCTCCTGACTCATTCCATCTCCCTTACCCACTTTTGGTGTTCATATGTTTTGTTCTCTGTGTCCCTGTTTCTGGTTATGCAAATAGATTCAACTGTACAATATTTTCTATATTTCATATATATGTATTAACATGCAGTGTTGCTTTTCTTTTTCTGAATCACTTTGCTCTGTATGACAATCTCTAGGTCCAGCCACATCTCTGAAAAGGACATAGTTTTGTTCCTTTTGATGACTGAGTAATATGTACCATATCTTCTTTATTCATTCCTCTATTTATGGCTATATTTTAAATAACTCTATTAAAAATATAACAAAAATTGTTAATGGCTTCCCCTGGTGGTCCAGTGGATAAGGACACTGCCTTGCAGTGCAAGGGGCGCCGGTTCAATCCCTGGCCTGGGAAGATCCCATGTGCCGCGGAGCAGCTAGACCGATGTGTCCGATTACCCAGCCTGAGCTCTGGAGCACATGCGCCCAGAGCCGGCGCCCTGTAACGACAGAGGCCACCACAATGGGAGGTCCACAGAAGCCAAAGAACAAAGACAGATGAAAATAGAGAAATGAAAGACCAATAGAAGTGGCCCGCCCGCGCCGCTCCCTCCCCAACCCGACCCCTGCCCAAAAATAAATAATAAAATAAATAAATCTTTAAAAAAAAAATTATTAATGGAAAAGATCTCTAACAGGAAGGATTCTATCTTTAGTATCAACATTACATGTATAAAAAGTTCATATACTACAATAAACATGTTATGCATATGTATTACCTTGATTCTGTGTAAAATGATTTACACAATTACATTTTATATAAAAGTATGCAAAATTCCTAATAAATAGTTTCCAGGGTTTTCTTTGTAATATAAAGCTCCTTTACTATAGCTGTGTGTATATCTATGTACATTATGTATATATATGTATGTCCATATCAAAATTTTATGGAATATATTTTATGAATCAAATCATGACTAATTTATTCCTTTCAACTATAAATCATTTTTGGTATATTGCTTGTCCCCGGATAAGCTGATATCCTAAAGAAATTTTAAAGAGACATGCTTAATCTTTGATTACTACAACAGAAAATATAAAGTGTTAATCTTTTTGAATAGGCAATTAGATAAAAGCAATAAATAATGTGCTAATTATATGTGTCTAAAGTGTTAATGAGAACATCATAGTGTGGCATTAGTTGTGATTTAACAGAAAAGGAAAAGAAAGCCAGCTGAGAAAACAAATGACTTGGTAATTGGCATTGAAGAATATCAAAAAACATCCTTTATAGTGACAGCAATTTAGGTACTAAATCTTTTTATAGAGATATATGGTCCATTTCAATTCTCAAAAATAATAATTTGGAGTATAAAGATTCCACATGTGAAAATACTTAGAAATTTAAATAATTCTAAAAAAGGTTTAGTATAGTTAATAATGACAGCAGCCCACCATTTGAGAAAAAGAAGTAGAAATACAACATAGGGTGATGTTAAGAATAAAGAGTGATTTAAAATTTTAGGTAAGGAATCTTTTGTATTACCAATTTCTCTTTACCCTTCCTTTGCTTATCATTATCAATGCTACCTCAGTTCATCAAATTCACTCCTTCCAGCCTGTGTTCGTGTCCATTTGCTAGGTTGTCCTACTCTTTTAGAACCCATGGAATGCACCTTTTCAGGCTTCTGTGTCTTTCACTATGTCCAGTTCACTCAGATTCATGTCCTTTAGTCAGTGATACTATCTAAGCACATCATCCTTTACTGCCCCCATCTCCTTTGTCTTCAGTCATTCCCAGTATCAGGGTCTTTTCTCATCAGTCGTATTGCCAAAGTATTCTAGCTTTAACTCAGTCCTTCCAATGAATATTGAGGGTTAATTTTGTTTAGGATTGACTGATTTGATCTCCTTCTTGTCCAAGGACTCTCAAGAGTCTTTCCACAGCAAGACAATTAGAAGACATCAGTTCTTCGATGCTCAGCCTTCTTTATGGTCCAACTCACATCCAAACATGAACTACTGGAAAAACCATAGCTTTGACTACACAGATCTTTGTCTCTGGTTTTTAATATGCTGTCTATTCTTGTCATGTTTGCATAGTTTTCCTTCCAAAGAGCAAACATTTTCTAGTGTTTCATAACTGTAGTCCCTGTTTGCAGTGATTTTGGAGCCCAAGAAAATAAAATGTCACTGCTTCCACTTTTTCCGCTTCTATTTCTCCTGAAGTAATGGGACCAGAAGCCATGTTTAGGTTGATAAAAGCAATAAATAATGTGCTAATTATATGTGTCTAAAGTGTTAATGAGAACATCATAGTGTGGCATTAGTTGTGATTTAACAGAAAAGGAAAAGAAAGCCAGCTGAGAAAACAAATGACTTGGTAATTGGCATTGAAGAATATCAAAAAACATCCTTTATAGTGACAGCAATTTAGGTACTAAATCTTTTTATAGAGATATATGGTCCATTTCAATTCTCAAAAATAATAATTTGGAGTATAAAGATTCCACATGTGAAAATACTTAGAAATTTAAATAATTCTAAAAAAGGTTTAGTATAGTTAATAATGACAGCAGCCCACCATTTGAGAAAAAGAAGTAGAAATACAACATAGGGTGATGTTAAGAATAAAGAGTGATTTAAAATTTTAGGTAAGGAATCTTTTGTATTACCAATTTCTCTTTACCCTTCCTTTGCTTATCATTATCAATGCTACCTCAGTTCATCAAATTCACTCCTTCCAGCCTGTGTTCGTGTCCATTTGCTAGGTTGTCCTACTCTTTTAGAACCCATGGAATGCACCTTTTCAGGCTTCTGTGTCTTTCACTATGTCCAGTTCACTCAGATTCATGTCCTTTAGTCAGTGATACTATCTAAGCACATCATCCTTTACTGCCCCCATCTCCTTTGTCTTCAGTCATTCCCAGTATCAGGGTCTTTTCTCATCAGTCGTATTGCCAAAGTATTCTAGCTTTAACTCAGTCCTTCCAATGAATATTGAGGGTTAATTTTGTTTAGGATTGACTGATTTGATCTCCTTCTTGTCCAAGGACTCTCAAGAGTCTTTCCACAGCAAGACAATTAGAAGACATCAGTTCTTCGATGCTCAGCCTTCTTTATGGTCCAACTCACATCCAAACATGAACTACTGGAAAAACCATAGCTTTGACTACACAGATCTTTGTCTCTGGTTTTTAATATGCTGTCTATTCTTGTCATAGTTTGTCATAGTTTTCCTTCCAAAGAGCAAACATTTTCTAGTGTTTCATAACTGTAGTCCCTGTTTGCAGTGATTTTGGAGCCCAAGAAAATAAAATGTCACTGCTTCCACTTTTTCCGCTTCTATTTCTCCTGAAGTAATGGGACCAGAAGCCATGATATTAGGTTTTTGAATGTTGAGTTTTAAGCCAGTTTTTTCACTGTCCTCTTTCAACCTCTTTAGTTTGTCTTCTCTTTCTGCCATGAGGATGATGTCATCTGCATATCTGAGGCTGTTGATATCTCTCCTGGGTGTCTTGATTCTGGCTTGTGATTCATCCAGGAAGGCATTTTGTATGAGGTACTCTGCATATAAGTTCAATAAGTTTGATGAGAGTATAGAACCTTGACATATTCCTTTCCCAATTTGGAACTAGTCAGTAGTCCCATGTCTGTTTCTAATTATTGCTTCTTAACCTGCATAAAGGTTTCTCAGGAGGTAGGTAACATGGTCTGGTATTCATATCACTTTAAAAGTTTTCCATAATTTGTTGTGACCCAGTTTGTCAAAAGCTTTGGTGTAGTCGATGTTTTCATTTACCACATTTTTTATATTCATAAAAACTGTTGTAGGTATTAGAAGTTCTGTGAAGTATTCCATTATATACATAGGCCACAAACTATCCACTTAATCTTGTAAGAAACTTCCAAAACTTTTTCCAAAGTATTTGTACTGTTTTAAACTCCTGCCAACAATGTATGGAAGTTTCAGCTGAAATGTATATTGGCAATCATAAAATTCCTATTTTAGGGATTTTTTTTTTTTAGGGATTTTTTAGTATTACCCATTCTGCTTTGGGCATACCTCTATATCTTCTCTTTTTTTTGCATTTTCCAGATAACTAATGATAACTTTTATTGCTTATTAATGATTCATGTATTATTATCTTAGAAAATATCTGTTTAAATGTTTGTAATGTATTTTTACTTTTTTGCCTTCTTTACACTGAAGTCAAAGGGAGAGAAAATTTTTGTAAGATTAACATATTGATGAAATAGTGCATGGAATGTCATAATTCCATGTAAATGATCTTGCATTCACATAAAGAGTAACTCAAAGGAAAAAAGCCCTCTTCCTCCCTATTTATTATATATATATACGTATATACATATATACTTTTATATATAGACATATACATATATGCATATATATACATGTGCACACATGTATACACATATCTGTGTATGTATATAAATCTAAACATTTACAGTAAAATTGTGTTTCATTTTTATGTGTGGTGTTTCTTATAAATTGATCTAAACTGTGTGTTATAAGTTACTTTAATCATGTTCAACTCTTTGCAATCCTATAGACTATAGCCTGCCTCTATCCATGAGGTTCTCCATGCAAAACTACTTGAGTGCGTTGCCATTTCCTACACCAGATTTAAAATTTATTTTACAAAATTTATGTAAAATATATTTTATATTTTATCTTAACTAATTATCTAATTTAGAAATTATTTATCATTTATTGAAATATTCCAAATATCTCTATTTTTGCAAAATACCAATATTTTGAGGGTATTTGTCATCAGGATTGGCAAATTTGTGGCAACCTTAGATAAGTAATTAAGGCATCATTGTGTAAAATTAAGAAGTTAAATGAAGTATAGTTAATTACAGGCGTAGTCATAGTTTTCAGAGAAGTTAGTTCGGCTAGTACTAGTATTCTAATAAATATTAACACTGCTAAATGTACATCTGGTCCTTCTGCTTAACCTAGAATCATATTAGTTGAAAAGTATTATACAAATACATGGTTTTGAATGCATTTAATAAATATAAAGGAAATTTGTACCTGTATCCCAAAAGCAACATATTTTTAGAATTAAAAGCATTTCATTTTTGTATCAAAGTCTGGATATCTGCTCAGGATTAATTGCATTTAGCACCAAAATTAATTTAAAGCATGCCACATGACAGTTGTTTCAAGGAATATAATTTGGTTATTCACAAGTCATATGCCCCATTTTTTTTACATCATTCACTTATAGGATTTTATGTTCATTCAAAACACTCACAATGTAATATAAAAGAATATACATTAATGTGTAATATGCCTTCTTTACACTGAAGTCAAAGGAGAGAAAATTTTGTAAGATTAACATATTGATGAAATAGTGCATGGAATGTCATAATTCCATGTAAATGATCTTGCATTCACATAAAGAGTAACTCAAAGGAAAAAGCCCTCTTCCTCCCTATTTATTATATATATATACGTATATACATATATACTTTTATATATAGACATATACATATATGCATATATATACATGTGCACACATGTATACACATATCTGTGTATGTATATAAATCTAAACATTTACAGTAAAATTGTGTTTCATTTTTATGTGTGGTGTTTCTTATAAATTGATCTAAACTGTGTGTTATAAGTTACTTTAATCATGTTCAACTCTTTGCAATCCTATAGACTATAGCCTGCCTCTATCCATGAGGTTCTCCATGCAAAACTACTTGAGTGCGTTGCCATTTCCTACACCAGATTTAAAATTTATTTTACAAAATTTATGTAAAATATATTTTATATTTTATCTTAACTAATTATCTAATTTAGAAATTATTTATCATTTATTGAAATATTCCAAATATCTCTATTTTTGCAAAATACCAATATTTTGAGGGTATTTGTCATCAGGATTGGCAAATTTGTGGCAACCTTAGATAAGTAATTAAGGCATCATTGTGTAAAATTAAGAAGTTAAATGAAGTATAGTTAATTACAGGCGTAGTCATAGTTTTCAGAGAAGTTAGTTCGGCTAGTACTAGTATTCTAATAAATATTAACACTGCTAAATGTACATCTGGTCCTTCTGCTTAACCTAGAATCATATTAGTTGAAAAGTATTATACAAATACATGGTTTTGAATGCATTTAATAAATATAAAGGAAATTTGTACCTGTATCCCAAAAGCAACATATTTTTAGAATTAAAAGCATTTCATTTTTGTATCAAAGTCTGGATATCTGCTCAGGATTAATTGCATTTAGCACCAAAATTAATTTAAAGCATGCCACATGACAGTTGTTTCAAGGAATATAATTTGGTTATTCACAAGTCATATGCCCCATTTTTTTTAACATCATTCACTTATAGGATTTTATGTTCATTCAAAACACTCACAATGTAATATAAAAGAATATACATTAATGTGAAATTAAATATTAAAGTATTCATGTCATGGTGAATTTGAAAAATATCCAAATTTCAACATATACAAATTTGAGATAGAAGTGTTTTAAAGTAAATATTTTCATATAAAATGTTCTATGATAGATTTGCTATAAAAATTATGTAATAATCATTGAATCAAGATTTCATAACTTTCTATTAAATATCAAAGGAAAAACGTGATTTTTATATGTTGAATTCACCTCTGGTAAAATAAGGAGACAGACTATATGCCTCATTATTTTTAAGCCACATGTGTTTTTCTTTTCGGTAAATGTTCTTTTTTTTTTTTTTTTTTCTGACACTTTGTCTCACTTAATAGTGTTACCAGCCTTACAATTATTTATAGATCCAACATTGAAGTGATTATTTCTGGAGCACTCCTCTGAATATCCATCCCCACAGAGTCGGCTGTAAAATTTCTAGATTTATAACCAGAGCCCTTATCATTTTTGCCCTTTCAATCTCTCTCATCTGAAATATTATCACTCTGGAAAATCCTTAGGTAGAGATATTACCATGCAATTGAAAATATGAGTAACACGGAGATGAGAATACAAGCTGATTGAGGAAAGATGACAGAATGTTAGAGAGTCTGACAATGTTGTAGTCTTGTTTCAAGACTGCCCGCTCTACAGATAGACACAAACACGGAATCATTTAGAGGAGCTTATGATACATGTCAGAAAATACCAGGGGACTCGTGGAATACTAAGCAACAATCAGGATATAGATACAAAAACCGAATGATGATGAAATTACAGTTTTAATGCCTGTTGATAAATGTAATGTACTCAATAATATAAATACACACTAGATGTTAGTAAATTTAAAAATTAAAACAGTATGTTTCCATGTGCATCTAGTAAAATCATGTACTTTTTTAAAGAAGTAAAGGTTCCATTATTGTTTGTGAATAACATATAAATACCATACTTACAATATTAAAATACAAAAATTCGCATGTACCTGTTTAATAAATCAACACTGAAAATTAAATTTATATTTCTGATTAAAATAAAAGTTTCTCTATAATATTATACACATCCTACTGTCAGCTTAAAAAATAATGCACAATCTGAGTTGTAAGTTTTGTTTGGGGTAAAATGAAGACCGTAGCCCAAGACAGCATTTCTGGAGCAGCTCCGAGAAACTGCTCCAGAAAGTTAGGGGGAAGGTTAATATATGTGCTTTTGGTGAAGGGGGAGTACATGAAATCAAGCAAATAATTCTGCAGAAGGTTTCAGCTAGTCATGAGAGAGCAAGTGTCATCATGATGGAATGTAATGCTTTTATAGGTATGAGGAGATGCAAGAATTGGGCTCATAAAGGCAGCTCCTGAAAATATATTTATCTATCTGAAGACCTCTTTTGGTGGTTTTTGCAGAGCATGGAGTGCCTCATTTTTTCTCTCCACCCTGAATTCCCTTCAGGATATGTACCTGTGATTTAATCATTGTAAAGGTAGATGGCAGGTGCCAATTTGTAGTTGGCACAACATATAAAGGATAATTGACTACCTTTTTTTAAAAAAAAGAAAAAAGAGGTTTTTTTTCTAGGTCTCTTTTCATTGTGCTGTATTTGATGTACACGTGGTAATTATAGCTTTTGTTCTGGCTCATGCCTTTACTCTCATGAATAAAGTTAACTATGTAGAAACTTGGATCTGTAACTCTAAATCTTTAGAAAATTTGTCATGATGATTTGGAAAAAAAGGACCACAAAGCAAATATATTGATACCAACTTTCTAAAATAGTGTGAACTGTCTGGCTGGTTTGATGATAGACTAATTATTCAGCTATATATTCTGTTAGAATTCTAGCATGTCCTTGATAACAGGAGCCAAACAGTATCATGGAATCAATAATACATTTATCCATATATTGTACATACATTAAACCAAAATAGTGTTTTGAAAAACAGAAGGAAGAAAGTCATTTTACTCACATTTGTTTCTCCTCTTGAAATTGTGAAATTGGTACACTCTGTGCCCAAAATCTTGACCTTTTAAGAACTCTCAGAACCTTTCATTGTGAACTGTAGCAGTTGGAGTTCTGACAGTTTGACAAATTGTTGCTAAACTGTCAAGATGTTTAGTTTGTCAGTAAGCCCTCTTCAACATCCTGCTTCTCACTTTCTCTTTAAAGGATATAATCTGTTTCTCCATGAAAATCAGTTGCTTTAGTTTAGTTTGGGGAAAATGAAGACCGTAGCCCAAGACAGCATTTCTGGAGCAGCTCCGAAACTGCTCCAGAAAGTTAGGGGGAAGGTTAATATATGTGCTTTTGGTGAAGGGGGAGTACATGAAATCAAGCAAATAATTCTGCAGAAGGTTTCAGCTAGTCATGAGAGAGCAAGTGTCATCATGATGGAATGTAATGCTTTTATAGGTATGAGGAGATGCAAGAATTGGGCTCATAAAGGCAGCTCCTGAAAATATATTTATCTATCTGAAGACCTCTTTTGGTGGTTTTTGCAGAGCATGGAGTGCCTCATTTTTTCTCTCCACCCTGAATTCCCTTCAGGATATGTACCTGTGATTTAATCATTGTAAAGGTAGATGGCAGGTGCCAATTTGTAGTTGGCACAACATATAAAGGATAATTGACTACCTTTTTTTAAAAAAAAGAAAAAAGAGGTTTTTTTTCTAGGTCTCTTTTCATTGTGCTGTATTTGATGTACACGTGGTAATTATAGCTTTTGTTCTGGCTCATGCCTTTACTCTCATGAATAAAGTTAACTATGTAGAAACTTGGATCTGTAACTCTAAATCTTTAGAAAATTTGTCATGATGATTTGGAAAAAAAGGACCACAAAGCAAATATATTGATACCAACTTTCTAAAATAGTGTGAACTGTCTGGCTGGTTTGATGATAGACTAATTATTCAGCTATATATTCTGTTAGAATTCTAGCATGTCCTTGATAACAGGAGCCAAACAGTATCATGGAATCAATAATACATTTATCCATATATTGTACATACATTAAACCAAAATAGTGTTTTGAAAAACAGAAGGAAGAAAGTCATTTTACTCACATTTGTTTCTCCTCTTGAAATTGTGAAATTGGTACACTCTGTGCCCAAAATCTTGACCTTTTAAGAACTCTCAGAACCTTTCATTGTGAACTGTAGCAGTTGGAGTTCTGACAGTTTGACAAATTGTTGCTAAACTGTCAAGATGTTTAGTTTGTCAGTAAGCCCTCTTCAACATCCTGCTTCTCACTTTCTCTTTAAAGGATATAATCTGTTTCTCCATGAAAATCAGTTGCTTTAGTTTAGTTCAAGAAATCATTCACGACTATCATTTTCATTAAACATTCAACTCCCTCTCAATATGAGATAAACTTACTATTTGGATTTATTATGTAAAATGGAGATAGATACCTAGTAAATTGGCAACCATTTACATTTGTATTAATTCCACAACTCAACTTTGAGTACAAAAATAATTAGAAGGCTGATTTTTTTTTTTTGGCCACTTCTATTGATCTTTCATTTATCTATTTTCATCTATCTTAATTCTTTGGCCTGTGTGGGCCTTCCATCGCAGTGGCCTCTGTTATTGCAGAGCACTGACTCTAGGCGCATGTGCTCCAGAGCTCCTGCTCTGTAGTTGGACAGACCGGTCTAGCCACTCTGCGGCACATGGGATCTTCCCAGGCCAGGGATCGAACCAGTGCACTTTGCACTGCAAGGTGGTATCCTTACCCACTGGACCACCAGGGAAGCCCAGAAGGCTGATTCTTAAGAAAAATTGACAGCTGTTTATTCTAGATTCCTCATGATTTTTGTATTGTTACAGAATGTTGATCCTAATGTTTGGTGACATGTGAAAATCACGTGAACTTTTTGACGTATGGATACTCTCGGCCACATTTTACTATGAAGTATTTTGTAAAGCTGTCTATATAGTATCCTTGGTATTATCAGGCTAGTATGTATAGTTCTTGACAGAACTTACTTGGTTGAATAATTTTAAATTGGGAGAAATATGTTCATACTTTAGGATTTATTGCAAAATATTTGTTATAATGTATGAGCGGGGTTCCCAGGTGGCAATAGTGGTAAAGAATCTACCTGCCAATGCAGGAAACACAAGAGAGGCAAGTCTGATCCCTGGCTTGGGACAGTCTCCTGGAGCAGGAAGTGATGCCACAGTCCAGTACTCTTGCTTGAAAAAATTCCATGGACAACAGCTGCCTGGTGGGTTATAGTCCATAGAGTTACAACGAGTCAGACATGAATGAATGAATGACTGAGCAGACATCACATGTGTAATATGTCACATCATCTCAAATATTTTATAATGACACAATGATATTTAGGAGGTGGATATATTTTAGCAGACATTAATAAATTTATTATTTTTCCCATCCAAGTACTAACCAGGCCCGACCCTGCTTAGCTTCTGAGATCAGACGAGATTGGGCGCGTTCAGGGTGGTAGGGCCATAGACTATTATTTCTGATTATCATTAAAATACCTAATTTTCTGTGTAAGGATAAGCTTATTTCAGTTTATATCACATTAATTTAGTCTTCATCAAATCTGAGATGTGTTTTTCTGTGTGGTATAAAAATAAGATGTATATAATAAATATATTGCTAATAAGGTGTATTCTTAGATTATACCAATTCTACTTATTATCCTAACCTATTTATGCAAATTCATAAGAGCATTGAACTTAGAAAAAAGGGAGAAGTTTGAATCAAGCCCATTTGAAATGTCACTACTAATCTCCCTCTGTGCCAGTCCTCATCAAGACTGACCTTCCTGATTGCCTGTTACAGATTGACATAAATTCAGTGCAACCTCCCCTGTGCTATAATTGACCTTAAAACACAGTGTAGTCATGATCCTTTTAGTGATCTGATCACTCCATGGCATGAATATCATTTATTTATCTCAAAAATTACTGTGAACACCTTGTAGTATGTGTATCTTTAGAACAAGTTGAACAAGCGTAGTCTTAAATATTTCATCCTAGTGGTATTATACTATTTAACAATAACGTTCTAATGCATTATTTTAAAATAACGTTTATTTTTCACTTTTGCAGGTAGGGCACAATAAGGATGTATCTGAATGTCTCAGAGTTTATCTATTGTGTGTATGGTAAGAACACTTAAGATGAGATAAACCTCAACAGGCATTTAAGTGTGCAATTTCAATATTGTTAATTATAGGCATAATGTAAACTGAATCTCTAGAACCTCATCATGTTGCATAACTGAATAGCTAGCCCTTACCAACAGCCATTATACACTACCTATGAGTTCAGTTTTTTTAGATTCCATGTGTAGACAAAATCTTACAGCGTTTTTTTTCTCTGTCTAACTTATTTCATTTGGCATTTGCATTCAAGGTCTATGTATGTTGACACAAATGACAGGATTTTCTTCCTTTTTATGTCTGACTAGTGTTCTCTTGTGTGATCTATACCACATTTCTTTCACCATTCATCCCTTGATCCTTAGATTCTCTGTCTTGGCTATTATGAATTATGCTGCAATGGACATAGGAGTGCAGATATATTTGCTAAGTACCTTCATCCATATTTTGTGGTTTTCACTCAAACAAGTGGCAAAAAACTTGTACACTGAAATCCTTAAAAGCGTGTAGAAATCTTTTAAATTAATTTTCTGTGCCTGTTGAGATGCTCGCATGATTTTTACCCTTTATTCTGTTAATGTATCATACACCGCACATAATAGTTAATTTGCAAAATCTAAACCAGCTTGATATCCTAAAGATAAATTTAACTTAGCCATGATGTATAATACTGTTAATGTACTAGTAACAGTATCCTGCTGGTATTGTGTTGGAGTCTTTTGCATCTGTGTATATCATGATATTAGCCTGCAGTTTGATTTTCTTGTAGTGTCTGTGTCTGCCTTTAGTGATTGGATACTATGACTTGTAAAATAATTTTGGAAGTATGCGTGTCTTTTCTAGAAAGAAATGAAAAATATTGGCCTTAATTCTTCCTTAAATATTTGGTAAAATTCCCATGTGAAACCATCCAGTCCTCTTGGGCATTTCTGTTTGGGGGGAATTTTGATTACTAACTCAATCTCCATACTAGTTGTAGATCTATTCAAATCTTCTATTTATTCATAATTTAGTCTTTGTGGGTGTATGTTCTAGAAACTTATCCATTTCTTACAGGTTTTCCATTTTTAGGATGTATGATCATTGCTTTATCTTTTGATGATTAGTATTTCTGTGTCATCTGCAATAATTTCGCGTCTTTCATTACTGATTTTGAATCTTCACCTTCTTTTTTTCTTATTGAGTCTAGCGAAGGTTTTGTATATTTCGTTTATTTTTCAGAAGTGAACATCATAGTTCTACTGATTTTTCATTTTTTTTCTATTTTGTTTATTTCTACTTTATTTTTTTTAATTTATCCTTCTGTTAATTTTGGTCTCAATTTCATCTTTTTTCCACCTCCTTGAAGGATACATTTAAATTGTTTCAGATTTTAAAAATTTATCATGAAGATACTAGTCACAGTAAACTACCCTCTTAGTGAAAACTGTGATGCATCCAATCAGTTTTTGCTGTGTTTTTTGTTTATCCCAAGATATTTTCTAATTTTCATTTTGACCCACTGGTTGATCAAGACTGTGTTATTTAATTTTCAGATTTGTGAATTTTCCAGTTTTCCTTCTGAAATTGATTTCCAGCTCTATTATATTGTGGTCAATCAAGATACTTGATAAGATTTCAACCTCCTTATTTTTTAAATAATTATTTTATGACCTAATGTGATTTAGCCTTATGAGTTTATTAAGAACAATCTGTAATTCTATTTTAATTTGCAAAATCTAAACCAGCTTGATATCCTAAAGATAAATTTAACTTAGCCATGATGTATAATACTGTTAATGTACTAGTAACAGTATCCTGCTGGTATTGTGTTGGAGTCTTTTGCATCTGTGTATATCATGATATTAGCCTGCAGTTTGATTTTCTTGTAGTGTCTGTGTCTGCCTTTAGTGATTGGATACTATGACTTGTAAAATAATTTTGGAAGTATGCGTGTCTTTTCTAGAAAGAAATGAAAAATATTGGCCTTAATTCTTCCTTAAATATTTGGTAAAATTCCCATGTGAAACCATCCAGTCCTCTTGGGCATTTCTGTTTGGGGGGAATTTTGATTACTAACTCAATCTCCATACTAGTTGTAGATCTATTCAAATCTTCTATTTATTCATAATTTAGTCTTTGTGGGTGTATGTTCTAGAAACTTATCCATTTCTTACAGGTTTTCCATTTTTAGGATGTATGATCATTGCTTTATCTTTTGATGATTAGTATTTCTGTGTCATCTGCAATAATTTCGCGTCTTTCATTACTGATTTTGAATCTTCACCTTCTTTTTTTCTTATTGAGTCTAGCGAAGGTTTTGTATATTTCGTTTATTTTTCAGAAGTGAACATCATAGTTCTACTGATTTTTCATTTTTTTTCTATTTTGTTTATTTCTACTTTATTTTTTTTAATTTATCCTTCTGTTAATTTTGGTCTCAATTTCATCTTTTTTCCACCTCCTTGAAGGATACATTTAAATTGTTTCAGATTTTAAAAATTTATCATGAAGATACTAGTCACAGTAAACTACCCTCTTAGTGAAAACTGTGATGCATCCAATCAGTTTTTGCTGTGTTTTTTGTTTATCCCAAGATATTTTCTAATTTTCATTTTGACCCACTGGTTGATCAAGACTGTGTTATTTAATTTTCAGATTTGTGAATTTTCCAGTTTTCCTTCTGAAATTGATTTCCAGCTCTATTATATTGTGGTCAATCAAGATACTTGATAAGATTTCAACCTCCTTATTTTTTAAATAATTATTTTATGACCTAATGTGATTTAGCCTGGAGAATGATGAGTGTTCACTTAAGAACAATCTGTAATTCTATTTTAATGTTCTTGTTTTTTTGTTTGAATATGGTATCTATTATTGAATGTCAGGTATCAACACCTCCTACTATTGTGTGAATGTTTTTTCCTCCTGTTCTATCAATGTTGACTTTATATATTTAATTGCTATGATGATGGATGCATATATTTTTATAGATATATCCACCTGGTGAATGGAATCTTCGGTCATAGATCTTTTGTCTCTTGACAATATTTTACTTAAGTCTATTTTGTCATTCAGAATTATAGCCACCCTGCTCTCATTTTATGAGAATTTGCATGGAATATCTTTTTTTCCTTATCCCTTCACTTTTTGTCTATATATGTCCTTAAATCTCAAACGAATGTCTGATGCACAGCTTGGAGGTTTTTTTTTGTCGGTTCAGTCACTTTTACTTTCGATTGAGGAATTTCTGTTTAAAATATTTATTGGTAGATAAAGAATTACTGTTGACATTCTGTTCCTTTTCTCTTTCTCTTGTAGCTCTTTTGTACCCACTTCTACTCTTCTGGCTTCATGTTTCTATGTTGTTTTTTTTTTTCCTTTTTTGTAATGACATCCTTTGATTTCTTTCTCCTTTTCTTTTATATACTCTTCTTTGGATATTTTACCTGCGGTTACCATGAGGATTATATAAGATATAATGATCACAGTCTATTTCAGAGTGATAACTGAAATAGCATACAGAAAATAAGTCCCAGAAAAGTATATATGTATAAGTACATTTTAATGTTTAGGTAGGCATTTAACAGCATGCATTATGCCTGCCTTTCTCTTGAAATTTTTCTGTTTAAATAATTTTAAAACTATATAAAAACAATACATTTTAAAGCAGAAAATAAATTCTGTTCTCCTCTGTGTTAAGATGTGAGAACAGACCTGTCAAAAATTTTCATAACGTAGTCTTACATTTCTTTCTCAGCGAATATCATAATTTAAATAGCACTACCTACTGTGAGTGGCAACTTGGCACTTGCCAAGAGCATTTGCCAGTGATTGAACAACAACAACAAGGGCATCAGGCATCTGCCTCTGCAGAGGCCGAACCCTACCCTCCTGCAGCTGCTAACCTTCAGCACCTCCTGAGGGGAATTCAGAGTGGAGAGTGGCGTACACTGTGTTCCCGGGAAGCTGGTGGAATAGGTCTTAGAGAGTTAGATATTTTCAGGAATTGATTTCATGATCCTAATCCTTCCACCTGTGCATATCTGGAAAATCACTAAATCCCTTCATGGTGACATCAGTTTCTCATGACTAGCAGAAAAACTTCTGTAAAATAAGCGTTTGATTGCATTGAACTCTCTCCTCACCAAAATCATATATATGGAACTTCTCCCACTGCCTCTTTGAAGCAGTCTCTCAGAGCTCTCTGAGATACTGTCTACCAGGTTGCAGTCTTCATTTTGCCCCAGATAAAACTTAAATTACAACTCCATGTTCGACATCTTTTTAGTCAACAATAGTAAAGAAAATTATCTGATTAAGGTCTTTTCACAAATAAAATTTTCAGGAAGAAAGCATGTCGGTTCAGTCACTTTTACTTTCGATTGAGGAATTTCTGTTTAAAATATTTATTGGTAGATAAAGAATTACTGTTGACATTCTGTTCCTTTTCTCTTTCTCTTGTAGCTCTTTTGTACCCACTTCTACTCTTCTGGCTTCATGTTTCTATGTTGTTTTTTTTTTTCCTTTTTTGTAATGACATCCTTTGATTTCTTTCTCCTTTTCTTTTATATACTCTTCTTTGGATATTTTACCTGCGGTTACCATGAGGATTATATAAGATATAATGATCACAGTCTATTTCAGAGTGATAACTGAAATAGCATACAGAAAATAAGTCCCAGAAAAGTATATATGTATAAGTACATTTTAATGTTTAGGTAGGCATTTAACAGCATGCATTATGCCTGCCTTTCTCTTGAAATTTTTCTGTTTAAATAATTTTAAAACTATATAAAAACAATACATTTTAAAGCAGAAAATAAATTCTGTTCTCCTCTGTGTTAAGATGTGAGAACAGACCTGTCAAAAATTTTCATAACGTAGTCTTACATTTCTTTCTCAGCGAATATCATAATTTAAATAGCACTACCTACTGTGAGTGGCAACTTGGCACTTGCCAAGAGCATTTGCCAGTGATTGAACAACAACAACAAGGGCATCAGGCATCTGCCTCTGCAGAGGCCGAACCCTACCCTCCTGCAGCTGCTAACCTTCAGCACCTCCTGAGGGGAATTCAGAGTGGAGAGTGGCGTACACTGTGTTCCCGGGAAGCTGGTGGAATAGGTCTTAGAGAGTTAGATATTTTCAGGAATTGATTTCATGATCCTAATCCTTCCACCTGTGCATATCTGGAAAATCACTAAATCCCTTCATGGTGACATCAGTTTCTCATGACTAGCAGAAAAACTTCTGTAAAATAAGCGTTTGATTGCATTGAACTCTCTCCTCACCAAAATCATATATATGGAACTTCTCCCACTGCCTCTTTGAAGCAGTCTCTCAGAGCTCTCTGAGATACTGTCTACCAGGTTGCAGTCTTCATTTTGCCCCAGATAAAACTTAAATTACAACTCCATGTTCGACATCTTTTTAGTCAACAATAGTAAAGAAAATTATCTGATTAAGGTTACCTTTAAACACTAATATGTAAAATTTACAGGAAGAAAGCATGTTTTGCTTTATTTATGAAATGTCAGGCATTAACACTGCCAGTTACAGATTTGAAACAAGTCTTGATGGTGTCCAACACGGAAAAACTTTATCAACTGTTCACAAAGCTGAGAGGAGTATTGGGTGTTCATCTTAGTTAGACAGCACACTAATTCTGCCATATGTATCTATTTTTGTGTACTACAGGTTTAATTGATTAGTTTTCCTCTTTGTCAGTTGTGTTTTAAGACTGTAATAGTTTTCAGGAAAAGCGGACTTAAACATCTCTTAAATTCTTTTATAGAACAAATAAATAGTAGAACAAATTGGAGCATCGATCAAAGGGTTCCCCACACCACTTCTCTATGTTGTTGATAATACCTTTCATAGGACTAGTTCAAGCTTATAGTGGATTACACCTGTAATTTTAAAACAGAATACAAACACCGTTTTTTTTTATTGCTTTACTGGAGAAGACTTTTTTCTCTAGTCTTATAGGAACCGTGGCTAAGAGTAGAGTGGATTTTGGGAGACTAGGGTGAGAAAGTTGTATGCAAAATTTAAACTCAAAGTGTTTGGAATGTATAATGTCCAGAACCTTTTAGAAGTTATCTGCCTGCTGAATTATCTAGAACTTTTCTTACCACTATATTTAACAAAGTTTCCCAGATGTGGATATCTCTGAAAAAGAAATAAGAGAGAGATGACAACTAGTCCTCAGAATGCCTGGGAAAGGGCAATGGTTGAACACAGGAATAGCTGAAGTGTTAAAAAGCTCTGAAAGGCAGTGAATAAGAGAAGGCCCCAGCATCTAAAATGGATTATTTAAGAATTCAGTCAAACATAGCTCTACAAAAGACTTTCCTTAAAGGTTTTGTGGACAATTGTAGGCTCTCTAAAGTACATTCCAGGTGAAAAAATGACATCAGTTTCTCATGACTAGCAGAAAAACTTCTGTAAAATAAGCGTTTGATTGCATTGAACTCTCTCCTCACCAAAATCATATATATGGAACTTCTCCCACTGCCTCTTTGAAGCAGTCTCTCAGAGCTCTCTGAGATACTGTCTACCAGGTTGCAGTCTTCATTTTGCCCCAGATAAAACTTAAATTACAACTCCATGTTCGACATCTTTTTAGTCAACAATAGTAAAGAAAATTATCTGATTAAGGTTACCTTTAAACACTAATATGTAAAATTTACAGGAAGAAAGCATGTTTTGCTTTATTTATGAAATGTCAGGCATTAACACTGCCAGTTACAGATTTGAAACAAGTCTTGATGGTGTCCAACACGGAAAAACTTTATCAACTGTTCACAAAGCTGAGAGGAGTATTGGGTGTTCATCTTAGTTAGACAGCACACTAATTCTGCCATATGTATCTATTTTTGTGTACTACAGGTTTAATTGATTAGTTTTCCTCTTTGTCAGTTGTGTTTTAAGACTGTAATAGTTTTCAGGAAAAGCGGACTTAAACATCTCTTAAATTCTTTTATAGAACAAATAAATAGTAGAACAAATTGGAGCATCGATCAAAGGGTTCCCCACACCACTTCTCTATGTTGTTGATAATACCTTTCATAGGACTAGTTCAAGCTTATAGTGGATTACACCTGTAATTTTAAAACAGAATACAAACACCGTTTTTTTTTATTGCTTTACTGGAGAAGACTTTTTTCTCTAGTCTTATAGGAACCGTGGCTAAGAGTAGAGTGGATTTTGGGAGACTAGGGTGAGAAAGTTGTATGCAAAATTTAAACTCAAAGTGTTTGGAATGTATAATGTCCAGAACCTTTTAGAAGTTATCTGCCTGCTGAATTATCTAGAACTTTTCTTACCACTATATTTAACAAAGTTTCCCAGATGTGGATATCTCTGAAAAAGAAATAAGAGAGAGATGACAACTAGTCCTCAGAATGCCTGGGAAAGGGCAATGGTTGAACACAGGAATAGCTGAAGTGTTAAAAAGCTCTGAAAGGCAGTGAATAAGAGAAGGCCCCAGCATCTAAAAATGGATTATTTAAGAATTCAGTCAAACATAGCTCTACAAAAGACTTTCCTTAAAGGTTTTGTGGACAATTGTAGGCTCTCTAAAGTACATTCCAGGTGAAAAAAATATACATATAATGTCTTACATTGAAAACTCATGACTGAGAAAATGGCTTTCTTCTAGAAACACTATTTTTCTTTAATTTCTTCATAATGTCCTCTTATCTAATGTTAAGACTGCTCACATAATTCAATGTGGTGATAAACTTAGGCATTTCAAATATGAACATAGGACATCTGCTTGCCAGGCAAATGCCCATGAAATTAATCTCCCATTCCATCTTTAACCACTTATACAAGTTATCACTTTATAAAAATATATTTTATGTTCACTTGTGTTCTAACTAAAACATAATCACTCCTTGAAAACATGCTAGTTTTCAGGTATAACAATCATTGCTTGATATTCAAGTTACATGTCAGATATACACTGAGGGAGAAGATTGGTTTTCTTTCCCACTCTTTATTAAATATGTTCTATCAGATCAACTGTATTTAAATAATTCAAAAATAATGAAAAAACCCTGAAAGGCAGTAAATAAGAAAAGGTCCCAGAGTCTGGAAATGTATTATTTAAAAATTTAGACTCAAACATAGCTCTATATACTGCCTTCCTTACAGGCTGTTGTGAGAAGTTATATTTGAAGATTGTATAGAAGTGTGCCTTTAATTTAGTGAGAACAAAAGGTAATATTTAGTAGTTCTCACAACTACTTACAAATAATGGTGGCTCAAAGTGTCTTTGCATTGGTATATCCAGTTTAAGAGAACTGTATAAGATAATGATTTTCATAATATGCAGGTCATAACCTGTTGGTTTGAGGACAATTTGAATAGAATGAAAAATGGTGTGTTTATTGAAGTTTAGGTGGTGATTATTATTTCCTCCCATTTCATTAAGATATAATTTATGTAGAGTACTGTATAATTTTAAGGTGTGCAGCATAGTAATTTGACTTGTGATAATTATTTTGTGGAGAACATAATAAATTGTCATATACTATCTCCTACTAATCGTCTATGACCTTTTGTGTTTCTTTAGTTCAGTTGTAATTTATCCTTTGCCTCTGATTTTTTTGTGTGTATGTGGGTCCTCTCTCTCTCTCTCTCTCTCTCTCTTTTTTTTTTGATGAGCCTGGTTAAAGATTATAAGATTTTAATCAAATTGTAAATTTTGATTTTAAGAACACTCAATGAGATCTCTTATCTTCTAGAGTATCTTGCATTCTTTCCTCCTTGCTATCATTGATGTGATTCCCTATAATGCATCCTTGTCCTTCCTCTCAGCCTGAATTGAGGCTTCATCCCTTCCTTCTATGACCATTTAATCAACTATCCATGATGTCATGTTTCTTTCTCTGAATTCTTTACATAGTAGTATATTTAGCATAAATAACTATTATTCATATTTTGAATTCTTGTGTCATCTAGTGCCCTACTTGCATGAAAGACTCTTAATGATTATTTAGATATGGTTTCCTAATTTCAGATATCTTAACATTGACTGTGATGCATAAAAAGAGATTCCTGGGCAAACCTTCAGATGGAATCAAAACTTTCACAAGAATCTCTATTTGCAACAAATACTTTAAGTGAATTCGAGGAAGAAAAAGGTTAGAAAACACTTGATCATTAATGTTCTGTCATGCTAGTTAATTCATATTCTGCTCTACTTACTGTTTTACATTATTCTCTTTGTTTCTCAATACCACTCTCTGTTTCTTATTCTCAGCTAATAAGTCTACTTTTTTTTTATTTCAATGACAAATAGGAGCAATTAAAAAGAACCTTCATGTGCTCCTCTACCAAGTTTTATGGTCTACATTGTTCTTATCCATACATTTTCTAACTTTTTTTCCTCTAAGAAAGGTTGAATTGTCCCTGTGCCTCTGTAAGGCCAGTATCTACAGTTGACCCTCTCTTTCCAGAGTCATCACTTTTCTTCTCTAAAAACAAACAAAAGCAGAAACAAACATGAAACTATTGCGTTTCTTGCTATTGACAGAGTGAAATATATTCCTTTAAATACAAAATCTACACAGCATTCTATTTCATTTATAAGTGTTTGAACTTAGGAGAGCATTGCATTTTAAAATCTGTTTTCTATACATTATATGTATTTTTGAACAACTTATCTGAAAATATATTGGGCTATTTTAATTATCAGCACACATACATATTCATACTGCTTCTCTCCAATGTACAACAAGAATTTGAATTCAAAGTCATTAAATTCAGTGCCTTTTTTTTAAAACAGATTCCTACTCTTTCATTTATATTACCATATGTGCTGAGTGAAATGTGCTTATGCAGGAACATTTAAAATTAGAATTTTTGTGAAATATTTCTGTTTCTTTTCTATTAAACTATTTCTTACTATTATCACAAAATGATCTCTTATCTTCTAGAGTATCTTGTTTTTTGTTTGTGATTCCCTATAATGCATCCTTGTCCTTCCTCTCAGCCTGAATTGAGGCTTCATCCCTTCCTTCTATGACCATTTAATCAACTATCCATGATGTCATGTTTCTTTCTCTGAATTCTTTACATAGTAGTATATTTAGCATAAATAACTATTATTCATATTTTGAATTCTTGTGTCATCTAGTGCCCTACTTGCATGAAAGACTCTTAATGATTATTTAGATATGGTTTCCTAATTTCAGATATCTTAACATTGACTGTGATGCATAAAAAGAGATTCCTGGGCAAACCTTCAGATGGAATCAAAACTTTCACAAGAATCTCTATTTGCAACAAATACTTTAAGTGAATTCGAGGAAGAAAAAGGTTAGAAAACACTTGATCATTAATGTTCTGTCATGCTAGTTAATTCATATTCTGCTCTACTTACTGTTTTACATTATTCTCTTTGTTTCTCAATACCACTCTCTGTTTCTTATTCTCAGCTAATAAGTCTACTTTTTTTTTATTTCAATGACAAATAGGAGCAATTAAAAGAACCTTCATGTGCTCCTCTACCAAGTTTTATGGTCTACATTGTTCTTATCCATACATTTTCTAACTTTTTTTCCTCTAAGAAAGGTTGAATTGTCCCTGTGCCTCTGTAAGGCCAGTATCTACAGTTGACCCTCTCTTTCCAGAGTCATCACTTTTCTTCTCTAAAAACAAACAAAAGCAGAAACAAACATGAAACTATTGCGTTTCTTGCTATTGACAGAGTGAAATATATTCCTTTAAATACAAAATCTACACAGCATTCTATTTCATTTATAAGTGTTTGAACTTAGGAGAGCATTGCATTTTAAAATCTGTTTTCTATACATTATATGTATTTTTGAACAACTTATCTGAAAATATATTGGGCTATTTTAATTATCAGCACACATACATATTCATACTGCTTCTCTCCAATGTACAACAAGAATTTGAATTCAAAGTCATTAAATTCAGTGCCTTTTTTTTAAAACAGATTCCTACTCTTTCATTTATATTACCATATGTGCTGAGTGAAATGTGCTTATGCAGGAACATTTAAAATTAGAATTTTTGTGAAATATTTCTGTTTCTTTTCTATTAAACTATTTCTTACTATTATCACAGTAATATTAGTATATTATATAATTTTATTTAGGAAACTATGGCATTATATGTTTTAAATTGATCTCATTTGAACTTACCTTGAGCAAAGAAAAAGTTGACATTTTGTCTATTCAAGGTAAGATATAACTTTTTTAGGGTAATTTTCCAATTTTATTTGCTCTTTTGTTAATAAAGAAAATTATCTAAAACCATACATTGCTGTTGATTTATAGGTTTGAATTCAAATTAATGAAAACTATGTCAGACAGCATTTCATTGTACTGAGTATGTCAAGCCATCCATTAAAAGCATTATGTTTGACTAATAAGATTTTTTTTCAGTTTCTAAACTTGTTAAAAACTTTGAAACAAAATTTTAAAAATAAAAAAGAATATGTATCTGTTTAGAGTAGTCGAGGTTGCTAGATACCGTGTATTACTTCTGAAATACTACAGCTGAACCTATGTGAGCAAGCAGTCCTTAGGTTTGAAAGAACATCATTTAAAGCTATTTTGACCTCATCTGTCAAAATGATATCTCAGGTACACAAAAACTGTCATCTACATCAGAAACCCATTAACCACTGATACCAAATAAGAGAGCCAACATAGTGGATGACTGAATCTTTGCCTGGAATTACGGTTGAATTATAAGGCTGGCTAAGCAAGCATAGTAAACTGAATAGAACCACAAATAAGTTAAAGTTTATAACATAGATAGCATAGTCAAAATAGTAGTAGATGAAATATTAGTTTAAAATTACAAACAATTTATATTTTTCCTCAGAATGTAGAATTCCATTTGATCACTCTATGTAAGGTAAACTATTATTTAAAATACTATAATATTTGCTTGAAATACTGACAAACCCTTCTGCCATGCTTACAACTATTATAAAAGCTTTACAATATGAACTAATATGAAGCCCATGAAAACCTTTTGAGATAACCACTTTTACTATCCTATTTTTCCACAGGGAGTTACTGAAACACAGATTTGAGTGATTTGACTTATTTCACACAACTAGACAGTGGGGGGATGTAAGATTTTTTCCAGACATTTTGGCTCCACAGACTATGCCCTTAACCTTTGCATAGCATTGTCTTTCAGATCAATCATTAGTAAAATGTGTTTAGTAAAACAATGTCAGATAATGTTTTATCTAAAGTAAGACATCAAACAGGATATTGATTTTATAAGAATGAACTGATATGCTTTTTTATAAGAATGAACTGAGAGTTTAAAACTGAATATCTAAGCCTGGTATCATATGCTATAACATGGCAGACTTTGAGGAATATATGCAGTAGTCAGTTCTCAAATGAATATTCTAGCACAGTTGAAAATATAAACAGTAGTTAAATATTTCCAGTGAATTCAAGTGAACTGAGAATTTACATGAACTGGTGAAGCTGGATGATTAAGGAGCCATTTACTGCGAACTATTTACTGTAGGCTGTTCGCCCAAAGATTGAGGTCTCTGACTCTGGATATCTGGAGTAAGACAGACTTCAATTTGTTGCCCAATCCAGTCACTTATTTTGAGCATCTCTTTGTTCTCTGTCATTCACTGAGTTTTACCACCCTGATGCGCCAGCTGTATCCTCAGGTTGACTTTTCTTATGGTAGCAAAGTAACTGAAGCAGTTGCAAGCCTCATTTCAAGGTGCTACAGCATTCAGAGGGGAGATAATTTCTGTTCTCCCAGATTTTGCCAAAGGCTTCTCTCTGATTAGTGTTAATAGTCCAGTCATGTCTAATGCTTTGTGACCCCATGGACTGTAACCCACCAAGCTCCCTCTGTCCATGGGGTTCTCCAGGCAAGAATACTGGAGTGGGTTGCCATTCCCTTCTCCAGGGGATCTGGAAGACCTCAATATCAAATCCAGGTCTCCTGCATTGCAGACAAATTCTTTACCTTTACAGGGCACAGACTCTATTGTGAGACTAAAGAATTTATTGTCCATCGGTCAGGCAAGAATACTAGAGTGGATTGCATGCCCATCTCCAGGTCATCTTCTCAACCCAGAGACTCAACACAGGTCTCCTGCATTGCAGGCAGATTATTTACTGTCTGAGTGAATAGGGAAGCCGGCATACAATTAACACTCCAACAATGCTATACATCCTCATCTTATTAATTAAAATTTATCAGTATAGGAAGCCTCAATTCATGTGTGCAATAAAGCCCTAAAATTTAATGACTTGTAATCTGCATTGGTTTGACTCTGTACGTAGCTTTTTATGTGTTTGAATTTAAATTATTCATATGTATTTGCCCAAATCTTTTTACATGTATCCAACATATTTTATAGTGCATTTAGTCAAATTTTACTAAAAACCTGATGCAGTCATGAAAAATCTGGCAGTGATGCCAATTAAGTAGTTAGCAAGTCTTAAGATAATATAAAATGTTGGCTCTTTTCTAGAACACAGTTTTACTATAGTTTTCTAACAACTAAGTCTAGATATATAAACAGGCTACTTCTGCTTCCCTGTATTAGTCAGCATTCTCCAGAGAAACGGAACTGAAATCATATGTCTATAGATAGGAGATTTATTTTAAACAATTGGCTCTTGTGATTGTCACGGCTTTGTGAGTCATATATTTTCAAGTTGGACCAGAAGGTTAGAGATCCATGAGTGAGGTGAAATCTCAAGGTGGTCTGCTGCCAGAATTCCTCCTTGGCCTGGGGGGAATTTCTTCCCAAGGATCAAATCTCTGTCATTCACTGAGTTTTACCACCCTGATGCCATTCCATTTTTTATGGTAGCAAAGTAACTGAAGCAGTTGCAAGCCTCATTTCAAGGTGCTACAGCATTCAGAGGGGAGATAATTTCTGTTCTCCCAGATTTTGCCAAAGGCTTCTCTCTGATTAGTGTTAATAGTCCAGTCATGTCTAATGCTTTGTGACCCCATGGACTGTAACCCACCAAGCTCCCTCTGTCCATGGGGTTCTCCAGGCAAGAATACTGGAGTGGGTTGCCATTCCCTTCTCCAGGGGATCTGGAAGACCTCAATATCAAATCCAGGTCTCCTGCATTGCAGACAAATTCTTTACCTTTACAGGGCACAGACTCTATTGTGAGACTAAAGAATTTATTGTCCATCGGTCAGGCAAGAATACTAGAGTGGATTGCATGCCCATCTCCAGGTCATCTTCTCAACCCAGAGACTCAACACAGGTCTCCTGCATTGCAGGCAGATTATTTACTGTCTGAGTGAATAGGGAAGCCGGCATACAATTAACACTCCAACAATGCTATACATCCTCATCTTATTAATTAAAATTTATCAGTATAGGAAGCCTCAATTCATGTGTGCAATAAAGCCCTAAAATTTAATGACTTGTAATCTGCATTGGTTTGACTCTGTACGTAGCTTTTTATGTGTTTGAATTTAAATTATTCATATGTATTTGCCCAAATCTTTTTACATGTATCCAACATATTTTATAGTGCATTTAGTCAAATTTTACTAAAAACCTGATGCAGTCATGAAAAATCTGGCAGTGATGCCAATTAAGTAGTTAGCAAGTCTTAAGATAATATAAAATGTTGGCTCTTTTCTAGAACACAGTTTTACTATAGTTTTCTAACAACTAAGTCTAGATATATAAACAGGCTACTTCTGCTTCCCTGTATTAGTCAGCATTCTCCAGAGAAACGGAACTGAAATCATATGTCTATAGATAGGAGATTTATTTTAAACAATTGGCTCTTGTGATTGTCACGGCTTTGTGAGTCATATATTTTCAAGTTGGACCAGAAGGTTAGAGATCCATGAGTGAGGTGAAATCTCAAGGTGGTCTGCTGCCAGAATTCCTCCTTGGCCTGGGAAGGCAATGTTTAAACCGATTGGGTGCGGCCCACCAATATTATGGAGGATAACATGCTTTATGCAAAGTCTGTTGACTGAAATGCCCAAAAAATACTTTCACAGAAACACTCAAAATAAATTTGACCTTAAACTAGAAAATGATGGCTCAGATAGGTTGACACGTTAAGCCAACGGTTGCAGTTCCCATTATATTATATAATCTTCTATCCATCATTATTAATGTCATAACATTAAGTTGTTGAGCATGCCTGGATATTCAGGGGGGCTTCATTTTTCTTAAAGTAAGTATTTTTGAGCCCAGCTTCTTTCCTCACACCCGATGGCCCTAATATTTCTCCCAATGAATAGATAATCTTTAATGATGTAATTGGGTGAGATTAAGTAAAAATTATAGTTACACATTCATAATTGAATTTATAGGTAAATATGGAATCTCCATGTTCTTGAGATGGTAGTTTTTACATAAATGAATTAAAATAATTCCCAAGTAGTATCATCAAGCTGTAGTGAATGAATACATTTTGTTTGGTAATTACGTTTTCACTAATGTAGTTACTCTGTGATGACTTTGCTTAAAGTTACAGTTTAGTGAAAACTGTTCTTTCTATATCAGTATGTGTGTGTGTGTGTGTGTTTTGTGTGAACGGGGAGCAACAAGTAACATTTCTCTAACTCAGTGAGGGCTTTGAGGTACAGTGATTACATCTTAGAGTGTACAATATCCTTTGATGCCATTCTGTGAGTTTATTTCTTTTCATTGCCTGATAAATATGTAGTATGTTAGTCACTTCAGTTAAATCCTTGTGACCCAGTAAACTGTAGGCTGCCAGGGTCTTCCATCCATGGAATTCTCCAGTCAAGAATATTGGAATGGGTTATAATTCGCCTCTCCAGGGGATCTACCCGACCCAGGCGTTGAACCCAGGTCTCCTACATTTCAGGTAGATTCTTTGCCATCTGAGCCACCAGGAAGTCCTATGTAGTAGTTCAAATAGCTAAAGAACTAGATCTGATAAGCCTGTCATTTCAACAAAGATATGAATACCTATCAAATGTGCCAGGTACTGTACTGAAAAGGACAGGGTGGCAAATAAGAGAAAAATACTATCTTCCAGAAATTTACAATTTTTAAACAATGGTTAATATTATATCCAAAATTGGTATAAACTGCCTGCTGCATTTAATATTTGTGCTGAGTCACTTCAGTCATGTCCAGCTCTGGGCCTTATGAACTCTAGCCCAGTAGGTTCCTTGGTCCAAGGGATTTTCCAGACAAGAAAACTGGAGTGGGTTGCCATGCCCTCCTCCAAGGGGTCTTCCCAACCCAGGGATCAATCCAGCATCTCTTATGTCTCCTGCATTGGCAGGTGGGTTGTTTACCATTAGCATAACCTTGGAATATTGGCACAAGTAAAGGCACTAAAATTTTGCAGAAGGTATTCCGGCTAGTTCTATTATGAGAAAAGCTTCACAGAGGTATATAACTCTTCGGAAAAAAACCCAAAGCCCATCCTTTCACTCTTTAGAATTCCAATAGGGTGCTTTAGTAATGAATGAGCATTGAGTGTTCTTGCTGAATTACACAAGAATCTGAAACCTGCTACCATAGCACACATCATTCATAACAAAATGATGTTCAGTGATAAATAGGAGAAAGCATACTGGTTTTCTTTGGAGAAACTTCTGACCTCTCGTATATGCAAAACAGTTAGTCATTAAGCAGTATGCCATAAAACTTTCTTTTTCTACCACTAATGAAGCCTTCCTTTGAGATTGCTTTAATAGGGTGGGTAGCAGAATAAGTGAATTTGAAATTATTGTTCATCTGTTCTACATGTATATAGAAGATAAATAGTTCATTAATATTCCTCACAATTGCTTAAAGTTAATATTATAGCCATGTGCCTTATTTTATTATTAAATAATCTTTGGAGCGTATTATGATAGTTTTCATGAAATATATATTTATGAAGCTATTTTTTATGCTTTATGAAAAGATAGGGAATAGACAGAATTTGCATTGAAGAACAGAAGGTTATAGCTAGGTATAGAGATAAAAATAAACACTTTGAAAACAGAAACAAATATTCATATTTATGCTTAAACATGTTGTTAACTGAAAAGTGTGTAAATGCCATCTAGAATTAGAGAAAAAAAAATAGCATAATTTGCTTGGTAAGAGGGTGAAGAACAAGAGATAAATAAAAGGAAATTTTTGAACTTAAACTTTATGTGAAAGTTTTCTTGGTGTGTTTTGAACAGGATACTCAGGAAAGGAGAAGGAAATTAAGTATGAAATTATTAATGTTTATAAAATGCTCAGAAGATTACTTATATAGATAAACCTCCAATTGTAAGTTCATGTTGAATTATGAATTATGAGGGTTTCTGTATGACATGTAAAGATATTTTATAACTATTCACTGTGTGGGTGCCATGCCTCCTCAGGGTCTTCCCAACCCAGGGATCAATCCAGCATCTCTTATGTCTCCTGCATTGGCAGGTGGGTTGTTTACCATTAGCATAACCTTGGAATATTGGCACAAGTAAAGGCACTAAAATTTTGCAGAAGGTATTCCGGCTAGTTCTATTATGAGAAAAGCTTCACAGAGGTATATAACTCTTCGGAAAAAAACCCAAAGCCCATCCTTTCACTCTTTAGAATTCCAATAGGGTGCTTTAGTAATGAATGAGCATTGAGTGTTCTTGCTGAATTACACAAGAATCTGAAACCTGCTACCATAGCACACATCATTCATAACAAAATGATGTTCAGTGATAAATAGGAGAAAGCATACTGGTTTTCTTTGGAGAAACTTCTGACCTCTCGTATATGCAAAACAGTTAGTCATTAAGCAGTATGCCATAAAACTTTCTTTTTCTACCACTAATGAAGCCTTCCTTTGAGATTGCTTTAATAGGGTGGGTAGCAGAATAAGTGAATTTGAAATTATTGTTCATCTGTTCTACATGTATATAGAAGATAAATAGTTCATTAATATTCCTCACAATTGCTTAAAGTTAATATTATAGCCATGTGCCTTATTTTATTATTAAATAATCTTTGGAGCGTATTATGATAGTTTTCATGAAATATATATTTATGAAGCTATTTTTTATGCTTTATGAAAAGATAGGGAATAGACAGAATTTGCATTGAAGAACAGAAGGTTATAGCTAGGTATAGAGATAAAAATAAACACTTTGAAAACAGAAACAAATATTCATATTTATGCTTAAACATGTTGTTAACTGAAAAGTGTGTAAATGCCATCTAGAATTAGAGAAAAAAAAATAGCATAATTTGCTTGGTAAGAGGGTGAAGAACAAGAGATAAATAAAAGGAAATTTTTGAACTTAAACTTTATGTGAAAGTTTTCTTGGTGTGTTTTGAACAGGATACTCAGGAAAGGAGAAGGAAATTAAGTATGAAATTATTAATGTTTATAAAATGCTCAGAAGATTACTTATATAGATAAACCTCCAATTGTAAGTTCATGTTGAATTATGAATTATGAGGGTTTCTGTATGACATGTAAAGATATTTTATAACTATTCACTGTGTGGATATATTAAAGGAGTTGTACATAACTATATTATATATTTATATATTCATACTTTTTTGATAAATATTTGATATACTGTATTATATAACTTACAGGTATATAGTATAATCATTTATAATTTTTAAAGTTATATACCACTTATTGTTACTATAACATACTGGCTGTATTCCTTGTGTTATATAATATATTCTTGTAGTTTATTTATATATAATAGCATATGTTCTTAATAATATGATAAATATGGTAGTTGTATGGATATTGAAATAGGCTGGCCGTGGTGAGTTTTTAGGATGCAATTTGGAAAACCCAGCAAAATCCTGTTAAAACATGATTAAACACACTGATGGTTGGAGATAAAGAACCGGGAAACTATTTGAGAATTCCGCTTAGTTGGAACAATTAGCAATACTTGGTTATTCAATGAGAAGGGAAAGAGAGAAAGATGAAGAAAAGTCCCCATTTATTGATGGAATATATGTCAATTTCTCACTACCCTCTAGTTTATCAATACTTTCATATGGTTTTCAACTATATGAATTTAATAAGCAAACTATATATTTTTTAATGATTTATTTGTTAAATATTACAGGACATAAACAAATACTTTATGAATATATGTATGTATGTATTGTTTGTAAAACCAAACTCACTGATGAGGGAAAACTATTCCAGAATCATTATATACACATTATAAATTACAGTCAGCTTGTTTGTCTTTTCATTGATAAATATATCAAAAGTATATAAAGGAAATTGTGCTATTTAAACAGTATCACAGCTTAATAGTTATATATCTTTAAATAACACAGCTTAAGACCACTTTTTCTTTACCACATTAAATAACATGATGAGGTAAGCTGTAGCTGGGCATAGTTGAAGTAACAATATCATACTTATTAAATGATCACATCATAAAATATACAGAATGCAAAACATAGGACCAGAGCTTAAAATAAGTATTTCAGAGATTAATACCTGTGAATAAATTTGACTTAGAATAGAAAGCATTGGATAAATGCCTCCAAAGTTACTTACATTTAACTAAAAAGGATTTAAGTAGAAAGTTTTTTTCCTAGTCCCTTTAAATGTGAAAAGTATGTTCTTGGTGTAATTTGCTCATTTAATTATATGAGAAATATGAATAGAGCACCTCTGAAGGACAGTCAGGTAGCTTTTGATAAATATTTGATATACTGTATTATATAACTTACAGGTATATAGTATAATCATTTATAATTTTTAAAGTTATATACCACTTATTGTTACTATAACATACTGGCTGTATTCCTTGTGTTATATAATATATTCTTGTAGTTTATTTATATATAATAGCATATGTTCTTAATAATATGATAAATATGGTAGTTGTATGGATATTGAAATAGGCTGGCCGTGGTGAGTTTTTAGGATGCAATTTGGAAAACCCAGCAAAATCCTGTTAAAACATGATTAAACACACTGATGGTTGGAGATAAAGAACCGGAAACTCTTTGAGAATTCCGCTTAGTTGGAACAATTAGCAATACTTGGTTATTCAATGAGAAGGGAAAGAGAGAAAGATGAAGAAAAGTCCCCATTTATTGATGGAATATATGTCAATTTCTCACTACCCTCTAGTTTATCAATACTTTCATATGGTTTTCAACTATATGAATTTAATAAGCAAACTATATATTTTTTAATGATTTATTTGTTAAATATTACAGGACATAAACAAATACTTTATGAATATATGTATGTATGTATTGTTTGTAAAACCAAACTCACTGATGAGGGAAAACTATTCCAGAATCATTATATACACATTATAAATTACAGTCAGCTTGTTTGTCTTTTCATTGATAAATATATCAAAAGTATATAAAGGAAATTGTGCTATTTAAACAGTATCACAGCTTAATAGTTATATATCTTTAAATAACACAGCTTAAGACCACTTTTTCTTTACCACATTAAATAACATGATGAGGTAAGCTGTAGCTGGGCATAGTTGAAGTAACAATATCATACTTATTAAATGATCACATCATAAAATATACAGAATGCAAAACATAGGACCAGAGCTTAAAATAAGTATTTCAGAGATTAATACCTGTGAATAAATTTGACTTAGAATAGAAAGCATTGGATAAATGCCTCCAAAGTTACTTACATTTAACTAAAAAGGATTTAAGTAGAAAGTTTTTTTCCTAGTCCCTTTAAATGTGAAAAGTATGTTCTTGGTGTAATTTGCTCATTTAATTATATGAGAAATATGAATAGAGCACCTCTGAAGGACAGTCAGGTAGCACAATTAAAAATCTGTGGATGCTGTTGCATTTTTCATGGATATATAGGATTAAAATGTGAAAATATATTTTATTCTGAAATGTCATGCAAAAAAGCAATAGTCTTTTAACAGAGTGCATAACACTTAAAATGTTTGGTATAACAAAACTCTGTAAAACCTTTAAAATAAAGAATATTAAAAAAAACTGATCAATCAATCAATCAACCAATCAATAAAATGTTTGGTATAAAAGAAAGGGAGTAACTTCCATCAAAATTTTAGTGACTTCATGAGGAACTCGACACTAGGCTAGACATTAAAAGGGCAAGAAAGTATCACTAGTTAGGCTTAAAGAACTGATTGGAAACTATAATAATACACTCTGGGACAAAAATACAGTTTTTTGACTTTTTGAAATCTCACAGAATTGAAAAATGTTCCCTAGTTACCTAAGCCCAGGAGTGGAGCTGAAGATCATTTCTATTCTGGGGACTTTCTTTTTATTCAATTTGCTTTTTTTAATATTTATTTTTAATTTAATTTTTATTTTATATGGAGTATATGTGATTTGCAAAGTTTCATTACTATTGGATGTACAGCTATGTGATTCAGTTTTATATATATATACGTTCTTTTTCAGATTCTTTTCCCATATAGATTGCTAAAGAATATTGAGTAGAGTTCTCTGTGTTATATAGCAGATCCTTGCTGATTTATCTGTTTTATATATAGTGGTCTGTAGATGTTAATCTCAAACTCCTAATTTATCAATTTACCCCTTCCTCCCATGTTTCCCGTGTTTCCCCTTTGGTAACCATAAATTTGTTTTTTAAGTCTGCAAGTCTGTTTCTATATTTTAAGTAAGTTTATTTGCATCACTTCTTTCTTTTCTTTTTTTTTTTAGGTTCCACATATGAGTGATATTGTATTTTTTTTTTTACATGCTTAGTATGAAAACCTCTAGAGCTTAAAATAAAAGTATTTCAGAATGCAAAACATAGGACCAGAGCTTAAAATAAGTATTTCAGAGATTAATACCTGTGAATAAATTTGACTTAGAATAGAAAGCATTGGATAAATGCCTCCAAAGTTACTTACATTTAACTAAAAAGGATTTAAGTAGAAAGTTTTTTTCCTAGTCCCTTTAAATGTGAAAAGTATGTTCTTGGTGTAATTTGCTCATTTAATTATATGAGAAATATGAATAGAGCACCTCTGAAGGACAGTCAGGTAGCACAATTAAAAATCTGTGGATGCTGTTGCATTTTTCATGGATATATAGGATTAAAATGTGAAAATATATTTTATTCTGAAATGTCATGCAAAAAAGCAATAGTCTTTTAACAGAGTGCATAACACTTAAAATGTTTGGTATAACAAAACTCTGTAAAACCTTTAAAATAAAGAATATTAAAAAAAACTGATCAATCAATCAATCAACCAATCAATAAAATGTTTGGTATAAAAGAAAGGGAGTAACTTCCATCAAAATTTTAGTGACTTCATGAGGAACTCGACACTAGGCTAGACATTAAAAGGGCAAGAAAGTATCACTAGTTAGGCTTAAAGAACTGATTGGAAACTATAATAATACACTCTGGGACAAAAATACAGTTTTTTGACTTTTTGAAATCTCACAGAATTGAAAAATGTTCCCTAGTTACCTAAGCCCAGGAGTGGAGCTGAAGATCATTTCTATTCTGGGGACTTTCTTTTATTCAATTTGCTTTTTTTAATATTTATTTTTAATTTAATTTTTATTTTATATGGAGTATATGTGATTTGCAAAGTTTCATTACTATTGGATGTACAGCTATGTGATTCAGTTTTATATATATACGTTCTTTTTCAGATTCTTTTCCCATATAGATTGCTAAAGAATATTGAGTAGAGTTCTCTGTGTTATATAGCAGATCCTTGCTGATTTATCTGTTTTATATATAGTGGTCTGTAGATGTTAATCTCAAACTCCTAATTTATCAATTTACCCCTTCCTCCCATGTTTCCCGTGTTTCCCCTTTGGTAACCATAAATTTGTTTTTTAAGTCTGCAAGTCTGTTTCTATATTTTAAGTAAGTTTATTTGCATCACTTCTTTCTTTTCTTTTTTTTTTTAGGTTCCACATATGAGTGATATTGTATTTGTCTCTCTCTGTTTGATTTACTATGCTTAGTATGAAAACCTCTAGGTCTATCCATGCTGTTGCAAATGGGACTATTTCATTTTTTATGGATGCATAATCCATAATATTCCGCATCTTTATCCATTCCTCTGTCAATGAAAATTTGGGTTTCTTCTATGCCTTGGCTACCATATGATTCAGCAATCCAACTCCTGGACACATATCCAGAGAAAATTATAATTTGAGAATATACATCCAATCTCTCCCGCAGCACTATTTACGCTAGCCAAGACATGGAAGTAACCTAAATGTCAACTGGGCACTGTCTGTCTTGTTAAATTTTATTCTTCTCTTTACTTCGTCCTATCACTTTATTTCTTTCCTGTAAGAAGCACACACTTCATTATAGAGCAGCAAAGTAGTCCAGTGTTTATACAACAATCTTAGTGAATAACTGATTAACATTGAGATTTGTATCTCCTGACTGAACCAGTCACTTTGGGCAGCAGCTTAGACAGCCACATTTGTCAAAGAGGTCATTTACCCATTCCTATGATGGAATGAATATGTGAAAATATATTTTATTGGTGGCAGAGATCAAGTGCACTGAATGAGATTATAACAGGAGATAGGTGAGGGAGATGCATCCCCTAAATAAGAGGAGTAAATTGAAGTTAAGATAAAGTCAGTAAGGGATTATTTGATGCACTAAGATTATTATACAGGAATCAATACTAGATAACAGCCATAAATGTGTCCTTAGTGGGTACAGTGGCCAGAATTAAGTTGCAAGGTATATGATACATGCAAGGTGAAACAAGGAATACATATTGAACATTAAATCACTCACAGAATCAATAAGAAATTTGATCAGATAAACACAGAATGATCTTCCAGCAATCCTTCCTAAACCTCATTGGCTTCTGTTGCCATGAGGAGGGAACTACCTTCTGAAGTGAGAATCTGCCAATGCAGCTACTATCCTGAAATGCACCTCCCCTGCTGTAGTCCACATCCATAGGGTGCTCTCCTGTCCTGCTTCTGTCCACAGTTACCCAGTGAATTACCAAATGAATTCAAGTTTCATACTAAGAACAGAGCAAAAACCATATCCATCACCCTAGCTATTAGGGATATTTTAAATGAAGTTTATATTTCCAAAGTTAGCAGTATTTTTGTGTTTTCATAATATACTTCATTTTAGAAGGCAACCTTAGAAGATGTATAAAAGAATTAGGCCAAATGCTGAAAAAGCAAGTTTTTGTATCTAGATTCTTTCTTCACAAGAATGGTTAAAACCATAATTTATAAATTAATTATCTTTTCTTTAAAGGTGATTGGTTGCCATGATTCTTTTTCTATCTCTCCGTCAACTGGAGTCCTAAATGTCAACTGGGCACTGTCTGTCTTGTTAAATTTTATTCTTCTCTTTACTTCGTCCTATCACTTTATTTCTTTCCTGTAAGAAGCACACACTTCATTATAGAGCAGCAAAGTAGTCCAGTGTTTATACAACAATCTTAGTGAATAACTGATTAACATTGAGATTTGTATCTCCTGACTGAACCAGTCACTTTGGGCAGCAGCTTAGACAGCCACATTTGTCAAAGAGGTCATTTACCCATTCCTATGATGGAATGAATATGTGAAAATATATTTTATTGGTGGCAGAGATCAAGTGCACTGAATGAGATTATAACAGGAGATAGGTGAGGGAGATGCATCCCCTAAATAAGAGGAGTAAATTGAAGTTAAGATAAAGTCAGTAAGGGATTATTTGATGCACTAAGATTATTATACAGGAATCAATACTAGATAACAGCCATAAATGTGTCCTTAGTGGGTACAGTGGCCAGAATTAAGTTGCAAGGTATATGATACATGCAAGGTGAAACAAGGAATACATATTGAACATTAAATCACTCACAGAATCAATAAGAAATTTGATCAGATAAACACAGAATGATCTTCCAGCAATCCTTCCTAAACCTCATTGGCTTCTGTTGCCATGAGGAGGGAACTACCTTCTGAAGTGAGAATCTGCCAATGCAGCTACTATCCTGAAATGCACCTCCCCTGCTGTAGTCCACATCCATAGGGTGCTCTCCTGTCCTGCTTCTGTCCACAGTTACCCAGTGAATTACCAAATGAATTCAAGTTTCATACTAAGAACAGAGCAAAAACCATATCCATCACCCTAGCTATTAGGGATATTTTAAATGAAGTTTATATTTCCAAAGTTAGCAGTATTTTTGTGTTTTCATAATATACTTCATTTTAGAAGGCAACCTTAGAAGATGTATAAAAGAATTAGGCCAAATGCTGAAAAAGCAAGTTTTTGTATCTAGATTCTTTCTTCACAAGAATGGTTAAAACCATAATTTATAAATTAATTATCTTTTCTTTAAAGGTGATTGGTTGCCATGACTTCTTTTTTCTATCTTAGGAAAGATAAAATTACTTTCAGATTTTCTTTTGCACCATCTGTGTTTATGGATAACAGATAATTTCTCATCTATCTTTCTAGTCTAGAATACTGTTAAAACCAGTATTGTATATATGAAAGTCAATTTTCATAAATTATTTTTCTTCACAGTAAAGATTGATTAGCAAAGTGTTAATGAACATTTTTCATTAATACTGATAATCAATTATAACAATGAAAGAATTTCTTTAGAATATTTTTATCACAGACAGACTAAATTAATAATAAATTTGAGGAATTTTGAAAAGCAAATTATAATGTAAATAATATTTAAATGTATTTTTTTTTAGATAGAGAATCTGGAATTTTCATTCTCGGTGTATGACACGCACAAAGATTAAAAAGTTCTTGTTAAACAATATGCTCCTTATAGGTGTTCTTTGTGTATGCATACCATGAAAAGTTATTACTGTGAAATGTGAAAAAGGATTTCTCTTTTTCATTTGTGTAAATAAAATATATAAAAATGCTATAAATATAGTGCATTGAAATATGAATTTGAAAACATTTAGACTTACTTAATTAAACTCAATGAGAATCAGTCAAATTATATTTCAGTTATAGTTGAGAAAGATATCCTTGCCATAATATTGATGATTAATTTAATTTATGCTTTTAGAATCTGTGTTTTAGATCAAAAGGAGTAGTATCATTAAATCATTGGCTTTAGATAATTGTCATCTTTATTATGAATATGCTGGTCATACATCTTGCTTCTAAATTAATTTTTGCAAAGCTGTTATGCAGGTATATAACTGAGTTCTCATATCTTGCTACAAAACACTGATGGATATATATCAGAGCAAAACCATATCCATCACCCTAGCTATTAGGGATATTTTAAATGAAGTTTATATTTCCAAATTTAAATATTTTGTGTTTTCATAATATACTTCATTTTAGAAGGCAACCTTAGAAGATGTATAAAAGAATTAGGCCAAATGCTGAAAAAGCAAGTTTTTGTATCTAGATTCTTTCTTCACAAGAATGGTTAAAACCATAATTTATAAATTAATTATCTTTTCTTTAAAGGTGATTGGTTGCCATGACTTCTTTTTTCTATCTTAGGAAAGATAAAATTACTTTCAGATTTTCTTTTGCACCATCTGTGTTTATGGATAACAGATAATTTCTCATCTATCTTTCTAGTCTAGAATACTGTTAAAACCAGTATTGTATATATGAAAGTCAATTTTCATAAATTATTTTTCTTCACAGTAAAGATTGATTAGCAAAGTGTTAATGAACATTTTTCATTAATACTGATAATCAATTATAACAATGAAAGAATTTCTTTAGAATATTTTTATCACAGACAGACTAAATTAATAATAAATTTGAGGAATTTTGAAAAGCAAATTATAATGTAAATAATATTTAAATGTATTTTTTTTTAGATAGAGAATCTGGAATTTTCATTCTCGGTGTATGACACGCACAAAGTTTAAAAAAGTTCTTGTTAAACAATATGCTCCTTATAGGTGTTCTTTGTGTATGCATACCATGAAAAGTTATTACTGTGAAATGTGAAAAAGGATTTCTCTTTTTCATTTGTGTAAATAAAATATATAAAAATGCTATAAATATAGTGCATTGAAATATGAATTTGAAAACATTTAGACTTACTTAATTAAACTCAATGAGAATCAGTCAAATTATATTTCAGTTATAGTTGAGAAAGATATCCTTGCCATAATATTGATGATTAATTTAATTTATGCTTTTAGAATCTGTGTTTTAGATCAAAAGGAGTAGTATCATTAAATCATTGGCTTTAGATAATTGTCATCTTTATTATGAATATGCTGGTCATACATCTTGCTTCTAAATTAATTTTTGCAAAGCTGTTATGCAGGTATATAACTGAGTTCTCATATCTTGCTACAAAACACTGATGGATATATGATGAAAAACAAATATTATAATTTTGTTACTGATTGTATTTAGTTTATCCTCTTGTATATTAACAGTTGTTATAATAATGACATACCAAACAAAACATGCATAAATTTAATGCATATATACAAATACGTATGAACATTATATAGAAAGCAAAGCTAATCTATTATTAAAATCATCCATCAGATTAAAATTTCTCAGCTCCAACTGGAGAAAAATAACTAGGCTTTTTGTACACAAATGCATGCCTTTTAACAATACTGTGATTTTACTTTAAAAGATACAAATAGCTTTCTCTTTTTTTAAATACCCTCTGTAATATTTCAAAATGTTGACACATCTATGCAGTATTTAATGTTGTGACAAGTGGTAGTTCTAGTTTGCTAAACTAATTGACATCTCTTTTTCTTAATAGACTATCTTTTATTCTAGGCCTGTCTGGCAACAATGCTTTTATTGTCCACAGTATACATGATAGAAATAAAAAGTTTGGCATTTAATGGAGAGTATAAGTTCAGACATAATTTTGCAGTAACCAGATAAAATGAAAGGAATAGCGATTCTGGAAAATGAAATTGAAAACTTAATAGAAATATTGAACTTAAAATGTTTCTGTTTTCCTAGTGTATATAGTGTATAACCTTTGGTTCATCTGTTTATGTTACATTTGGTAGAAAAATATAAGAACACAGTAGGGCATGGTAAACACTGCTGGTAAAATTGGTCATAAATTTTAGGTATAAAAACTATCAACAATATATTCATAGGATGTCAATGCACTCAAACACTTTGTGTTTTCTTTACAGACATTTTTCATTTAAGTATTAAATACAATATTATTATTAATTATTTTAAATTTTGTTTTGTATTATACATGCCATTTAGATAACGTACATTTTGTTTGTTGAATTCAATGTTCTTGACATTGCATATTTAAAAGGCAGATATTTTTCTCTGGTTTTACTTTGTGTTGTCTCTGAATTGAAAGTGTTACTTGCTCAGTCGTGTCCAGCTCTTTGCAACTCTGTGGACCGTAGTCTGCCAGGCTCGTATGTTCATGCAATTCTCCAGGCAAGAATACTGGCGTTGGGTAGCCATTCCCTTCTGAAGGAGATCTTCATGACAAGAGATCAAACCAGGATCTCACACATTACAGGCAGATTGTTACCTCTAAGCCACTGGGAAAACCCCATTTCTCGATTATGGCATTGAGCTGTCTTATAAATATTTGAAAAACACATACCTAGTATATTCTATAGATGGAAGTTTATCAAAAGTTTATGCTTTTATTATATTAATGACAAAGTCATAATATGACTGATTGGTGTATCCATATAATATGTAGTATAACATTATGATTATATTCTTTAAAAAGTGGCAAATGATGACACATCAAAACTCTAGGAGTCACACACAACCTTTCAGATCTAAACCATGACTTTTTGACATATTCCATAGAAAATTGTTAGACCATGAAAATTTGCTTTTGAATATACCAGCTACTTGAATATCTATCAACACCAAAATATAATTTACAATTCCAAGTTCTATATTGAAGTATTATTTTGTTTTCTGTCAGTGCACTCAGTATTAAGGCAGTGATATAAAGGATCCTTTTGATCTCTGACCCAGAGTGTGTACACCAATTTGAGAAGTCAGGCAGAAATGGAAATGGAAAAGCTGAAGAAGATATAAGGTGATTCCGGAGGTTAAATCAGAGAACATAACAAAGATTAAATGTTTGTCATATTGCAGGCATCCTAATGTAGTTTCTCTCATTCACATTTTTACTATCTCCATTTGAACTATATACTATATAGATCTCGGGAAAAGCAAAGTGAGAATAAGAAGCTGTTTATAATATTTACATCTGCATTAACATTATGTGAGGAAACTGACAAAACCACACTAGGTTAATTTGAACAGGTAAATTATAGAGATCAAAAAATAATTGAATTTTTAGAAAGTGAGGAATGCCAGTCTGGTATTGTATCATTGGATAATAGGGCAAAAGGATGAGGCAATAATATTCAAACTGTCATGTTCCATGAAATTTTAGAAGTTACCTAAAACTGAAAATTAAGACATAAGCTTTCATTGTTACATAGTCTAACAACAGATTTTTCAAGTTATAACTGGCGTTGTCTCTGAATTGAAAGTGTTACTTGCTCAGTCTCCACTTTGCAACTCTGTGGACCGTAGTCTGCCAGGCTCGTATGTTCATGCAATTCTCCAGGCAAGAATACTGGCGTTGGGTAGCCATTCCTTCTGAAGGAGATCTTCATGACAAGAGATCAAACCAGGATCTCACACATTACAGGCAGATTGTTACCTCTAAGCCACTGGGAAAACCCCATTTCTCGATTATGGCATTGAGCTGTCTTATAAATATTTGAAAAACACATACCTAGTATATTCTATAGATGGAAGTTTATCAAAAGTTTATGCTTTTATTATATTAATGACAAAGTCATAATATGACTGATTGGTGTATCCATATAATATGTAGTATAACATTATGATTATATTCTTTAAAAAGTGGCAAATGATGACACATCAAAACTCTAGGAGTCACACACAACCTTTCAGATCTAAACCATGACTTTTTGACATATTCCATAGAAAATTGTTAGACCATGAAAAATTTGCTTTTGAATATACCAGCTACTTGAATATCTATCAACACCAAAATATAATTTACAATTCCAAGTTCTATATTGAAGTATTATTTTGTTTTCTGTCAGTGCACTCAGTATTAAGGCAGTGATATAAAGGATCCTTTTGATCTCTGACCCAGAGTGTGTACACCAATTTGAGAAGTCAGGCAGAAATGGAAATGGAAAAGCTGAAGAAGATATAAGGTGATTCCGGAGGTTAAATCAGAGAACATAACAAAGATTAAATGTTTGTCATATTGCAGGCATCCTAATGTAGTTTCTCTCATTCACATTTTTACTATCTCCATTTGAACTATATACTATATAGATCTCGGGAAAAGCAAAGTGAGAATAAGAAGCTGTTTATAATATTTACATCTGCATTAACATTATGTGAGGAAACTGACAAAACCACACTAGGTTAATTTGAACAGGTAAATTATAGAGATCAAAAAATAATTGAATTTTTAGAAAGTGAGGAATGCCAGTCTGGTATTGTATCATTGGATAATAGGGCAAAAGGATGAGGCAATAATATTGAAACTGTAATGTTCCATGAAATTTTAGAATTTACCTAAAACTGAAATTGATTAAGACATAAGCTTTCATTGTTACATAGTCTAACAAGATTTTTCAGTTATAATTTTTCCACAGTGGGCTAGCTCATAGCACCTTCACTGGCTAGCAGTATTATTACATATTACATATATTACAATAATAATCATATTTATCACATTCACATTGCCAGATACTACATTAGATATTTCATCTTTCATTGTGTTTATTTCCAACTCTTAAAGGAGGAGTTATTATAAATATTTATAAATGTAGATGTTGAAGAGCTGAGAGGTTGCTTAAAATATCACACCTATTTTTCTTATGCCTCTTTCTGCCTGTTGTAAAATAAGATATAGTTCTTCACATCTGGGCTCAGTGACTCTGTGGTTGGCATGGATTAAGTCTACCACAATCACATTGGATGGAGAATGAATTGTCCCTTGTCACTGGTGATATAGCCTGCCACTGAGAACCTTTGAGAGCTTCCATGGTCATCTAGCAGGAGACAAAGACTGGGCAGGTCTGCTTGGACTCCATGGGCTCTACTTTTGCAAAATGATGGAGCTTGGTGCAGTCAGCGCGTGGAGGATGAGTGAGGAGTTAGCCTGAATTGGCTCGGCTGATGCTGCTCTGGCAGTAGATTAATCACTTCTCTTGGTGACTTTGCCACATGGGAAAGGCCAGCCGAGCTAGGACCTGCTGACAGCAATCTCTATGGGAAGAGCAGTCTCACAGTTTCACTGGATATGATGATAAAGTGCGTACTCCTTCCAAATATCTTTTTATATTTTATTGTGATCTTAAGGTGAAAGACTTGGCTTCTTTTGGTTTTGTGTTTGTTTTTATTTAGTTTAGTTTTATTGCAAAATAACTGCTAGGTAGGCTTAAGCTATACAACATTTTGATTTAATACCTGATTACAGTAGTATTGTTAGCAGAGTCCTCTATCACATCACATAATTATCATTTCTCTTTTATGGTAAGAATAGTTAAGATTTAGTCTCTTAGACAAAACCACAACTAGGTTAATTTGAACAGGTAAATTATAGAGATCAAAAAATAATTGAATTTTTAGAAAGTGAGGAATGCCAGTCTGGTATTGTATCATTGGATAATAGGGCAAAAGGATGAGGCAATAATATTGAAACTGTAATGTTCCATGAAATTTTAGAATTTACCTAAAACTGAAAATTAAGACATAAGCTTTCATTGTTACATAGTCTAACAAGATTTTTCAGTTATAATTTTTCCACAGTGGGCTAGCTCATAGCACCTTCACTGGCTAGCAGTATTATTACATATTACATATATTACAATAATAATCATATTTATCACATTCACATTGCCAGATACTACATTAGATATTTCATCTTTCATTGTGTTTATTTCCAACTCTTAAAGGAGGAGTTATTATAAATATTTATAAATGTAGATGTTGAAGAGCTGAGAGGTTGCTTAAAATATCACACCTATTTTTCTTATGCCTCTTTCTGCCTGTTGTAAAATAAGATATAGTTCTTCACATCTGGGCTCAGTGACTCTGTGGTTGGCATGGATTAAGTCTACCACAATCACATTGGATGGAGAATGAATTGTCCCTTGTCACTGGTGATATAGCCTGCCACTGAGAACCTTTGAGAGCTTCCATGGTCATCTAGCAGGAGACAAAGACTGGGCAGGTCTGCTTGGACTCCATGGGCTCTACTTTTGCAAAATGATGGAGCTTGGTGCAGTCAGCGCGTGGAGGATGAGTGAGGAGTTAGCCTGAATTGGCTCGGCTGATGCTGCTCTGGCAGTAGATTAATCACTTCTCTTGGTGACTTTGCCACATGGGAAAGGCCAGCCGAGCTAGGACCTGCTGACAGCAATCTCTATGGGAAGAGCAGTCTCACAGTTTCACTGGATATGATGATAAAGTGCGTACTCCTTCCAAATATCTTTTTATATTTTATTGTGATCTTAAGGTGAAAGACTTGGCTTCTTTTGGTTTTGTGTTTGTTTTTATTTAGTTTAGTTTTATTGCAAAATAACTGCTAGGTAGGCTTAAGCTATACAACATTTTGATTTAATACCTGATTACAGTAGTATTGTTAGCAGAGTCCTCTATCACATCACATAATTATCATTTCTCTTTTATGGTAAGAATAGTTAAGATTTAGTCTCTTAGCAACTTGGAATTCTATAATACAGTATTGTTGTCTATAATCACTATGTTGTGCATTAAATCTCAGGAACTCATTTATCTAATAATTTCCAGTTTGTATCCTTAAACAACATCTCCTCACTTTTCCCATCCTCAGGCTCTGATAATCACCATTCTTCTTGGTTTTACAAATTTGACTTTTTAAGTTTCTATATACATATATATACGTGTGTGTGTGTGTGTGTGTGTGTGTGTGTGTGTGTGTGTTGCTCAGTCATGTTGGACTCTGTGACACCATGATCTGTAGCCTGCCAGGCTCCAATGTCCATGGAATTCTCCAGGTAAGAATACTAGAGTAGGTTGCCATTCCCTTCTGCAGGGGATATTCCTGACCCAGAGATTGAACCTGGATCTCCCACATTGTGGGCAGATATTTTATTATCTGACCCAACAGGGAAGCCCATATATATGGTATCATACAATATTTGTAATTTTCTTCTGACTTACTTCCCTTAACATGATGTTTTCAAAATCCATGCACTTGTTGCAAATGGCTAAGTCTCCTTCCTTCTCATGGCTGAATATTATTCTAAGGTATATATGTGTGTTTATGTATATGGTAAATGGATGTTATTCATATTTATATACATATATATCACTTCTTTATCCATTCATCTGTTGATGAACACTTAAAGTTATTTCCATGTCTTAGTTATTGTGAATAATGCTGCAATAAACATGGGAGTACACTTAACAATTCAATATCCTGTTTTAACTTTCTTTGGATTATATGTAGGACAGGAATTGCTATATCATAGGGCATTTTATTTTAATTTTGTAAGGAAGTTTCATAATGTTTTTGATAGTGATTGAATCATTTTACATTTTCTGCCCAACAGTGTACTCCACAGTGTGATTTAGATTTTCTTATAAAACTTGTTTTGGTTTTGTGTTTGTAAGTTTTATAGCAAAATAACTGCTAGGTAGGCTTAAGCTATACAACATTTTGATTTAATACCTGATTACAGTAGTATTGTTAGCAGAGTCCTCTATCACATCACATAATTATCATTTCTCTTTTATGGTAAGAATAGTTAAGATTTAGTCTCTTAGCAACTTGGAATTCTATAATACAGTATTGTTGTCTATAATCACTATGTTGTGCATTAAATCTCAGGAACTCATTTATCTAATAATTTCCAGTTTGTATCCTTAAACAACATCTCCTCACTTTTCCCATCCTCAGGCTCTGATAATCACCATTCTTCTTGGTTTTACAAATTTGACTTTTTAAGTTTCTATATACATATATATACGTGTGTGTGTGTGTGTGTGTGTGTGTGTGTGTGTGTTGCTCAGTCATGTTGGACTCTGTGACACCATGATCTGTAGCCTGCCAGGCTCCAATGTCCATGGAATTCTCCAGGTAAGAATACTAGAGTAGGTTGCCATTCCCTTCTGCAGGGGATATTCCTGACCCAGAGATTGAACCTGGATCTCCCACATTGTGGGCAGATATTTTATTATCTGACCCAACAGGGAAGCCCATATATATGGTATCATACAATATTTGTAATTTTCTTCTGACTTACTTCCCTTAACATGATGTTTTCAAAATCCATGCACTTGTTGCAAATGGCTAAGTCTCCTTCCTTCTCATGGCTGAATATTATTCTAAGGTATATATGTGTGTTTATGTATATGGTAAATGGATGTTATTCATATTTATATACATATATATCACTTCTTTATCCATTCATCTGTTGATGAACACTTAAAGTTATTTCCATGTCTTAGTTATTGTGAATAATGCTGCAATAAACATGGGAGTACACTTAACAATTCAATATCCTGTTTTAACTTTCTTTGGATTATATGTAGGACAGGAATTGCTATATCATAGGGCATTTTATTTTAATTTTGTAAGGAAGTTTCATAATGTTTTTGATAGTGATTGAATCATTTTACATTTCTGCCAACAGTGTACAAGTGTTCCCTTCATATCCTAGCCATTTTCTTGATGATGGCTACTCCCACAGGTGAAAAGTGATATGCAGCGGGTTTCAACTTGTATTTTCCTGATGATTAGTGATGTTGAGCATATTTTCATGTAATTGTTAACCATTTGGTTGTCTCGTTTGACTCTCTGCCCATTTTAAAAATCAAATGTTTTCTTTTATTTAAACTGAGTTATATGAGTTTTTATATAATTTGGGTATTGACCACTTACTCAACATATGCATAGTTTGCAAAATGATTCTCCCATTTTGTAAGTTGCCTTTTCATTTCATTGATTTTTGTTTAGCAGAAGCTTCTTAGTTTGAAATACTTGCACTTATTGTTTTCTGCTTTAGTTGCCTGTGGTTTCAGTGTGAAATGCAAAAATTCATTGCCCAGAGTTATACCAGGCTATATTTTTTAAAGTATACTTGATTTAAAATAGTTTATTTGTTTCTATTGTACAACACAGTGATCTAGTATTTTATATTATACTACATTTAAAGCTATTATAAAGTAATGACTCTGTTTTCCTCTGCTGTATTTAGTTTATACATACTATTTTGTATGTCCAATTCCCTACTCCTATCTTGCCACTCCATGTTTCTTCAGAGTTTTTAGTGTCAGTTCTTTGTGTTTTTTCTGTCTATTCTTCATACCTTGTTCTGGATTGGAGTACTTTAAGCGATCTAATTTTGTGAATGTGGAAGATGGAGCAGAAGATAAAATACAAAACCAAAGAAAACAGGAAAATTGTCCCAGATTTGCCTGAGCATCCTAGCTTACCCCGTCCATGTGTGTTTATGTATATGGTAAATGGATGTTATTCATATTTATATACATATATATCACTTCTTTATCCATTCATCTGTTGATGAACACTTAAAGTTATTTCCATGTCTTAGTTATTGTGAATAATGCTGCAATAAACATGGGAGTACACTTAACAATTCAATATCCTGTTTTAACTTTCTTTGGATTATATGTAGGACAGGAATTGCTATATCATAGGGCATTTTATTTTAATTTTGTAAGGAAGTTTCATAATGTTTTTGATAGTGATTGAATCATTTTACATTTCTGCCAACAGTGTACAAGTGTTCCCTTCATATCCTAGCCATTTTCTTGATGATGGCTACCCCCACAGGTGAAAAGTGATATGCAGCGGGTTTCAACTTGTATTTTCCTGATGATTAGTGATGTTGAGCATATTTTCATGTAATTGTTAACCATTTGGTTGTCTCGTTTGACTCTCTGCCCATTTTAAAATCAAATGTTTTCTTTTATTTAAACTGAGTTATATGAGTTTTTATATAATTTGGGTATTGACCACTTACTCAACATATGCATAGTTTGCAAAATGATTCTCCCATTTTGTAAGTTGCCTTTTCATTTCATTGATTTTTGTTTAGCAGAAGCTTCTTAGTTTGAAATACTTGCACTTATTGTTTTCTGCTTTAGTTGCCTGTGGTTTCAGTGTGAAATGCAAAAATTCATTGCCCAGAGTTATACCAGGCTATATTTTTTAAAGTATACTTGATTTAAAATAGTTTATTTGTTTCTATTGTACAACACAGTGATCTAGTATTTTATATTATACTACATTTAAAGCTATTATAAAGTAATGACTCTGTTTTCCTCTGCTGTATTTAGTTTATACATACTATTTTGTATGTCCAATTCCCTACTCCTATCTTGCCACTCCATGTTTCTTCAGAGTTTTTAGTGTCAGTTCTTTGTGTTTTTTCTGTCTATTCTTCATACCTTGTTCTGGATTGGAGTACTTTAAGCGATCTAATTTTGTGAATGTGGAAGATGGAGCAGAAGATAAAATACAAAACCAAAGAAAACAGGAAAATTGTCCCAGTGCCACTCTTTAAGTCCTGAGCATCCTAGCTTACCCCCGTCCCACCCACTCAATATTTCAGAGTCCTCTTATGTTTGTCTTTTGAGTTATTTCCAGGGTACTTAGTTGTATTAGTGGTCAGACACATGAAAAGCTGCTTTTTTGCCACCTAGCCTGAGAACAGACATACAAGACTAAGTGGTATTCGTTCTACATCCAAGTGTGGCACTTCTATCAGGTCCTTACTTTCTCTTGCCTTTCTAGTCATCTCTATCACTATATTTTCTTAAATAATAGTATGCTCTTTGGTTTTCACATAATCCTCATATCAAGAAGTCTATTAACACATTATTTACCAGAGACATATTAATACCCCAAGCATGAGTTTCTGGAAAACTCCCCCAGGCAATAATATGTTACTCTTCACCTCCTCCCACAATATATACACATAGAGTACATTCTTAATTATCCATGTAATAATAAAGTAAATCCAATCTGTGAGTACTTATGAGGATGAACCTAAATTTATTTTACTACATCTTACCATTACAAAGAGAGAATTCTAGGTTAAACTTATTCATACTTAGACACTTTTGCTGCTGAAATGTTTTATGGCATATTTACTTTGCACTGTTTTGTGACTTTCTGTTATCTATATATCTACATCTATAGCTAGTTCTGTATTTGTGTATATGGGTCTACTTCAATGTGTACGTGTGTGTGTGTGTGTGTGTGTGTGTGTGTTCTCAGTTGTGTCTGACTCTTTGTAAACCCCATAGACTGTACCCAGTCAGGCTCTTCTGATTAGCCCTGATGACAATATTAAAATGCTGTCATTTTAATTTGAATGTTAGTATTTCATTATGACTTTTGTAACACTATTTAAATTATCATTTATGTTTTCTCAAAATTATGAGAAAAAATCAGTTCATTCTTGAGCATTTTTTTCTTTAACCTCTAAGTAGAAGTATTTTCTATTTTTAAAGGTAAAAGAAAAACCTATTGAAATATCACATCAAAATATGAACATCTAGAAATGCAATATTGACATTTAATGTTTGTAACAACAAGATGGGAAAATCACTAATTAAGCCAATGTCAGATATAGGTGGATTAAAAACATAGACATCTGTAACTTTGGATTCTTCAAATGTGATTCTATCTTTAATCAGCTATACTTTACCACAAAATACAAAGGGGACATTTGTGAACATATCATGATGTATGACCACATCATATTTTAATTTTATCTTGTTATTCAACTATCAAACATTGAATGTGGCTGGACTGTAATTTTGCATGGAGAAGTTTCATGTCACACAGGCAATATTATCCTCAGAGGCAGGTTCACTTTCATCTATTTCCCCGAAAAAAGGCAACAAACATAGCTTTTAAAACTAGCTGTAGGCAGAAACCAGGTCCTTATCTTCTTTTTTTTTTAAAAAAGTATGCTCTTTGGTTTTCACATAATCCTCATATCAGAAGTCTATTAACACATTATTTACCAGAGACATATTAATACCCCAAGCATGAGTTTCTGGAAAACTCCCCCAGGCAATAATATGTTACTCTTCACCTCCTCCCACAATATATACACATAGAGTACATTCTTAATTATCCATGTAATAATAAAGTAAATCCAATCTGTGAGTACTTATGAGGATGAACCTAAATTTATTTTACTACATCTTACCATTACAAAGAGAGAATTCTAGGTTAAACTTATTCATACTTAGACACTTTTGCTGCTGAAATGTTTTATGGCATATTTACTTTGCACTGTTTTGTGACTTTCTGTTATCTATATATCTACATCTATAGCTAGTTCTGTATTTGTGTATATGGGTCTACTTCAATGTGTACGTGTGTGTGTGTGTGTGTGTGTGTGTGTGTTCTCAGTTGTGTCTGACTCTTTGTAAACCCCATAGACTGTACCCAGTCAGGCTCTTCTGATTAGCCCTGATGACAATATTAAAATGCTGTCATTTTAATTTGAATGTTAGTATTTCATTATGACTTTTGTAACACTATTTAAATTATCATTTATGTTTTCTCAAAATTATGAGAAAAAATCAGTTCATTCTTGAGCATTTTTTTCTTTAACCTCTAAGTAGAAGTATTTTCTATTTTTAAAGGTAAAAGAAAAACCTATTGAAATATCACATCAAAATATGAACATCTAGAAATGCAATATTGACATTTAATGTTTGTAACAACAAGATGGGAAAATCACTAATTAAGCCAATGTCAGATATAGGTGGATTAAAAACATAGACATCTGTAACTTTGGATTCTTCAAATGTGATTCTATCTTTAATCAGCTATACTTTACCACAAAATACAAAGGGGACATTTGTGAACATATCATGATGTATGACCACATCATATTTTAATTTTATCTTGTTATTCAACTATCAAACATTGAATGTGGCTGGACTGTAATTTTGCATGGAGAAGTTTCATGTCACACAGGCAATATTATCCTCAGAGGCAGGTTCACTTTCATCTATTTCAGGCCACAGGCTTAAAATATCCAAATTCCATCATTGTAAAGAAAACAAATCCAAATACATCTAACAACTTTTAAAAAGCTTAGGAAAATGTGACGTGCATTCAGAAGTCAACCTCAATAAAAAGTTCATCTCAGATAGAGAATGCATTGTCAAGGCAAGGAAAAATACACAGATCCCGGCACATTACTGATGCCCAGAAATATAAAAGAAGATAACATAGGCACCTTAACTGTAACTCAAAACATACCCTGACTGACTGATTTGTCAGATTTTTTTCCCCTTTTTATGTTTTCTGTAAGCCTAATGGATTTATCATTTGAACCTCTTGTCTTCTAGACCTGTGGCTAATTTCTAGGAGGTGGAATGGGACAGAAAGAAATATGGATATCAGAAAATCATACACTATTTGGAGACATTTCACTCTCAGAATCATTATTTCTATTTTATTTAGGACGTTTAAGAATCAATTTTGATGGTACTCCCAAAAGCCTCTGAGGTGAATCAAGGAAAGCTGTGAATAAATTAATCATGAGGTCTATTTTAGACAAGAGAGGCTGGTCTTCTACGGAGTTATACAGTACATGTCAGATAAGAAAAGAGCCAATTTCTTGTCTCCATAGAAAAATAAAAGTCATACAAAATGTTTCTCCCTTTCCTTGTACTGGTATATGTACCCTAAAAATCTCCAATCTCTGGCCATCCTAATATTCTGCTTTAATTAAAAATCTTTATTGTTATTGTTGTTCAGTTACTCATCTGTGTCTGATTCTTTGTGACCCCATGGACTCCAGCATGCCAGGCTTCCCCGTCCTTTACCATCTCATAGAGTTTCCTAAAACACATATCCATTGAATTGGTGATTCTGTCAAACCATCTCATCCAATGTCCTCCCATTCTCCTTCTGTCTTCAGTCTTCCTCAGCTTCAAGGTCTTTTCTAATGAATTGTCTCTTTTGCATTAGGTGGTCAAAATAAATGCTTCAGCTTTAGCTTTAATCCTTCTAATAATGATTTCCTTTGGGATTGACTGGTTTGATCTCCTTGCTTTCCAAGGGACTCTCAAGAGTCTTCCCCAACACTGCAGTTTAAAAGCATGAATTTGTGCCATAAAAACATGAATTATGGCCCAACTTTCAAATCCATACATGAATACAAAGAAAAACATAACTTTGACCATACAGACCTTTGTCAGCAAAGTGATGTCTCTGCTTTTGGAGTACGCTGTCTAGGTTTGTCATAGCTTTTCTTCCAAGGAGAAAGTGTCTTTTAATTTTGTAACTGCAGTCACCACCCACAGTGGTTTTGAAGTCCAAGAAAGTAAACTCTTTCAGTTTCCATTGTTTGTGCATCTATTTGCTGCAAAGTGATGAGACTGGATATCATGATCTTAGTTTTTTGAATGTTGAGGGTTTTTTTTGGCCACTTCTATTGGTCTTTGATTTAGTTCCATCTTTGTTCTTTGGCCTGTGTGGACCTCCCGTCTTAATGGCCTTTCATGTCATAGGCAAGCAAAGGCATCTTCACTGACAGATATTGGGACCCTAATTATGAGGAGATCAATTTTGATGGGGAAAGTGATGAGGAAGAGAAGTTAGGTTATTTGCAGGGAATTCCACTTTGTGGGGAAGAAGACCCCTCTACTCTAACTTGGTGGGTATGTCAAATGCTCCCACAAGAGTGGTCATTAGTAGCAGGGGATGGTTCCATGTTCATTTCTCACAGGAAAGATCAAGAAAAGGTACCTGGGCCGAGCAGACAAGTACTTTTCACACTAGTGATAAGCACTGCCAGCAGTCCTGCCTCTCTGAGACCTCTTCTGACAATGACTAAGTAGCTAGTATTGTTACCAATAGGAAGCCTAGGCCTGAAATAGCCCCACTTGTAAAACTAACAGTTTTCAGGTTTAGACTATTACCTTTGTTTCCAAGGACAAATATTGATAAAGGTGTTTACCTAGGCACTAGTACAGAGGACAAAAGCTCTTGTAATGACCACTTTTGTAGCTCAAGAGAAGCAAAAATCTCTTGTAATAACCACTTTTATGTCTTATTACTTAAGAAATATAAAACTGCTTTAGCTTTAATCCTTCTAATAATGATTTCCTTTGGGATTGACTGGTTTGATCTCCTTGCTTTCCAAGGGACTCTCAAGAGTCTTCCCCAACACTGCAGTTTAAAAGCATGAATTTGTGCCATAAAAACATGAATTATGGCCCAACTTTCAAATCCATACATGAATACAAAGAAAAACATAACTTTGACCATACAGACCTTTGTCAGCAAAGTGATGTCTCTGCTTTTGGAGTACGCTGTCTAGGTTTGTCATAGCTTTTCTTCCAAGGAGAAAGTGTCTTTTAATTTTGTAACTGCAGTCACCACCCACAGTGGTTTTGAAGTCCAAGAAAGTAAACTCTTTCAGTTTCCATTGTTTGTGCATCTATTTGCTGCAAAGTGATGAGACTGGATATCATGATCTTAGTTTTTTGAATGTTGAGGGTTTTTTTTGGCCACTTCTATTGGTCTTTGATTTAGTTCCATCTTTGTTCTTTGGCCTGTGTGGACCTCCCGTCTTAATGGCCTTTCATGTCATAGGCAAGCAAAGGCATCTTCACTGACAGATATTGGGACCCTAATTATGAGGAGATCAATTTTGATGGGGAAAGTGATGAGGAAGAGAAGTTAGGTTATTTGCAGGGAATTCCACTTTGTGGGGAAGAAGACCCCTCTACTCTAACTTGGTGGGTATGTCAAATGCTCCCACAAGAGTGGTCATTAGTAGCAGGGGATGGTTCCATGTTCATTTCTCACAGGAAAGATCAAGAAAAGGTACCTGGGCCGAGCAGACAAGTACTTTTCACACTAGTGATAAGCACTGCCAGCAGTCCTGCCTCTCTGAGACCTCTTCTGACAATGACTAAGTAGCTAGTATTGTTACCAATAGGAAGCCTAGGCCTGAAATAGCCCCACTTGTAAAACTAACAGTTTTCAGGTTTAGACTATTACCTTTGTTTCCAAGGACAAATATTGATAAAGGTGTTTACCTAGGCACTAGTACAGAGGACAAAAGCTCTTGTAATGACCACTTTTGTAGCTCAAGAGAAGCAAAAATCTCTTGTAATAACCACTTTTATGTCTTGAGATTACTAGTTAAGAAAATATAAAAAAGATAAGGTAAGATTGCGTGGGAGCCTCACTCACAGAGATCGGCTGCAACCGATGTGAGATCAACACTGTCCAGCTCTAGGGTAAGAATTTACGCTTGCTTTTGATTGAGTTCTGATTATTTGTTCTTGCTTCTGATTGAGCTCTGATTTTAGTTATTTGAGTTCTGATTCTGATCAACTGAGTCTTGATTCTGATTATTATATGTACTATGATTAATAAAGCTACTCTTCATTTGATTTTACTTGAAAACAGGACACTTTATCGTCTAAGTCTGAGACTCATGACTCTGAGGGGCTACACTGTGACTGGAAAAGGTCTCTGATATATTTAAGATAGTATCTCTTAGTGAGAACTAACAAGAATAAGAATCGGAGTAAGCTGCAGCACAGTGCCAGCGACACTCGTCATAGAGCACCGGCTCTGGTTGCATGCACTCCAGAGCTCCAGCTTGGTAGTTGGACACATCGGTGCAGCCACTCTGGCACATGAGACCTTCCCAGGCCATGGATCCAACCAGCGCCCCTTGCACTGCAAGGCTGTTTCCTTACCCACTGGACCACCAGGAAGCCCAAATGTTGAGTTATAAGCCAGCTTTTCACTCTCCTCTTTCAACTTCATCAAGAGGCGCTTTAAATCCTGTCTGCGTTTTGCCTTAAGGGTGGTGTCCTCCACATATCTGTGATTCTTGATATTTCTCCTGGCAATCATTCCAACTTTTGCTTCATCTTGACCACAAGAGTGGTCATTAGTAGCAGGATGGTTCCATGTTCATTTCTCACAGGAAAGATCAAGAAAAGGTACCTGGGCCGAGCAGACAAGTACTTTTCACACTAGTGATAAGCACTGCCAGCAGTCCTGCCTCTCTGAGACCTCTTCTGACAATGACTAAGTAGCTAGTATTGTTACCAATAGGAAGCCTAGGCCTGAAATAGCCCCACTTGTAAAACTAACAGTTTTCAGGTTTAGACTATTACCTTTGTTTCCAAGGACAAATATTGATAAAGGTGTTTACCTAGGCACTAGTACAGAGGACAAAAGCTCTTGTAATGACCACTTTTGTAGCTCAAGAGAAGCAAAAATCTCTTGTAATAACCACTTTTATGTCTTGAGATTACTAGTTAAGAAAATATAAAAAAGATAAGGTAAGATTGCGTGGGAGCCTCACTCACAGAGATCGGCTGCAACCGATGTGAGATCAACACTGTCCAGCTCTAGGGTAAGAATTTACGCTTGCTTTTGATTGAGTTCTGATTATTTGTTCTTGCTTCTGATTGAGCTCTGATTTTAGTTATTTGAGTTCTGATTCTGATCAACTGAGTCTTGATTCTGATTATTATATGTACTATGATTAATAAAGCTACTCTTCATTTGATTTTACTTGAAAACAGGACACTTTATCGTCTAAGTCTGAGACTCATGACTCTGAGGGGCTACACTGTGACTGGAAAAGGTCTCTGATATATTTAAGATAGTATCTCTTAGTGAGAACTAACAAGAATAAGAATCGGAGTAAGCTGCAGCACAGTGCCAGCGACACTCGTCATAGAGCACCGGCTCTGGTTGCATGCACTCCAGAGCTCCAGCTTGGTAGTTGGACACATCGGTGCAGCCACTCTGGCACATGAGACCTTCCCAGGCCATGGATCCAACCAGCGCCCCTTGCACTGCAAGGCTGTTTCCTTACCCACTGGACCACCAGGGAAGCCCAAATGTTGAGTTATAAGCCAGCTTTTTCACTCTCCTCTTTCAACTTCATCAAGAGGCGCTTTAAATCCTGTCTGCGTTTTGCCTTAAGGGTGGTGTCCTCCACATATCTGTGATTCTTGATATTTCTCCTGGCAATCCTGATTCCAACTTTTGCTTCATCTTGACCAGGATTTTGCATGATGTACTGTACATATAAGTTAAATAGGCAGGATAACAATATACAGCCTTGATACATTCCTTTGCCAATTTGGAACCAGTCTGTTGTTCCATGTCTGGTTCTAACTGTTACATCTTGACCTGCACACAGGTTTCATAGGAGGCAGGTAAGGTGGTCTTATATTCCTATCTCTTTTTTTTCCACAGCTTGTCGTGATACACAAAGTTAAAGGCTTTAATGTAGTCAATGAAGAGAAGTAGGTGTTTTTTCTATAATTCCCTTGTCCTTTATATGATCCCCTGGATGCTGACAATTTGATCTTCAGTTCCTCTGCCTTTTCCAAATCCAGCTTGTACATCTGGAAGTTCTTGATTCATATACTGTTGAGGTCTAGCTTGGAGGATTTTGAGCATGACCTTGCTAGCATGTGCAGTGAGTACCATTGTGTGGTAGTAAGAACTTTTGTGCAGTAATAAATCTACTACTTGATTTTTAAATTACATTACTCCAGAGCTGTCTCTCATTTGTGTTTATTTAAAGTGTCAATGCTTCCTCACATTTCCTCCAACAAACTTAAAGAGTTGTTTTAAGTTTTATTATTTTTTTCAAACTCATTCTCAAGTCACTACACTTTAAGTTTCATCTTTCCCTTGACAGTAATATCATTTCTTGATCACCAGTTGCTTCCAAGTTGACAAGTCCCTGTGGCCTCCTTTCTGATACAATATTAGTCAGCTTCTCACCACTCTTTGACATAGAAGATAGTTCATTGATCTTGAAGGATTTTATTACACTTGTTTCAAGACACTTAAAATGAAGAGTCCCTTACTTTCCTTTTCATGTTTTCTTTTTTTTTCTGAGAACTTTCATTTAAGAAATTTTGAAATGTATACACATATATACACACAAATACCTATAAACACAATATGCAGTGCATTGCTATGGCAACTCAGCATACTTTTATGTCTCTTAACACTATTCAGTATGGAATATAATACCTTTACAATGTATATGCACATATATTCTCCTTATGCAATACATGATACCTTATATAATACATATATAATACCTTATATGTAAATACCTGATATGATAAAATACCCTTATTTGAATAAACATGCATTAAAATCCAAATTTAATATATTTGAGAATACAGAAATTAAATTCTAAATCAGAAGAAGCCAAGATAGAATCATAAACACAACACTGAACTTAGTAGATACTATGTTTGGTTTTGATTTTATAAAATTATAGCCTGTAACAGACATATGAACATTGTGGGACATGAACAGTTGGGTTTTGAATTTTATGAAACCTAAGTTAAAGGCTTTAATGTAGTCAATGAAGAGAAGTAGGTGCTATAATTCCCTTGTCCTTTATATGATCCCCTGGATGCTGACAATTTGATCTTCAGTTCCTCTGCCTTTTCCAAATCCAGCTTGTACATCTGGAAGTTCTTGATTCATATACTGTTGAGGTCTAGCTTGGAGGATTTTGAGCATGACCTTGCTAGCATGTGCAGTGAGTACCATTGTGTGGTAGTAAGAACTTTTGTGCAGTAATAAATCTACTACTTGATTTTTAAATTACATTACTCCAGAGCTGTCTCTCATTTGTGTTTATTTAAAGTGTCAATGCTTCCTCACATTTCCTCCAACAAACTTAAAGAGTTGTTTTAAGTTTTATTATTTTTTTCAAACTCATTCTCAAGTCACTACACTTTAAGTTTCATCTTTCCCTTGACAGTAATATCATTTCTTGATCACCAGTTGCTTCCAAGTTGACAAGTCCCTGTGGCCTCCTTTCTGATACAATATTAGTCAGCTTCTCACCACTCTTTGACATAGAAGATAGTTCATTGATCTTGAAGGATTTTATTACACTTGTTTCCAAGACACTTAAAATGAAGAGTCCCTTACTTTCCTTTTCATGTTTTCTTTTTTTTTCTGAGAACTTTCATTTAAGAAATTTTGAAATGTATACACATATATACACACAAATACCTATAAACACAATATGCAGTGCATTGCTATGGCAACTCAGCATACTTTTATGTCTCTTAACACTATTCAGTATGGAATATAATACCTTTACAATGTATATGCACATATATTCTCCTTATGCAATACATGATACCTTATATAATACATATATAATACCTTATATATGTAAATACCTGATATGATAAAATACCCTTATTTGAATAAACATGCATTAAAATCCAAATTTAATATATTTGAGAATACAGAAATTAAATTCTAAATCAGAAGAAGCCAAGATAGAATCATAAACACAACACTGAACTTAGTAGATACTATGTTTGGTTTTGATTTTATAAAATTATAGCCTGTAACAGACATATGAACATTGTGGGACATGAACAGTGGATGGGAGGCATAGAGGGTGTACCATGGAAACCTATACTATCATATGTGAAAAAGATAGCTATTATCATTGCCCTGAGGGAATAGGAGATCCTGAAGGGGCGGGGTGCGATGACCTGGAGGGCTGGGTTGGGGGGAACTAGGAGGGTGCCAGGGATATGCGCATGACTGATCTGGGAACATACATGTCTGTGAACAACAAAACTCTGTAAAAATTTTAAAAAACTAAAATTAAATAATGATAATAAAAAAATTCTAATAAATTGTTAAAGTAATATGGTATTGCCTGATGCCATTAGCTTCTATACCAATGAGGTAACTACCACTAGTTTGCCTCAGTTTTCCACTTTGAAGGAAACACTGATGTTAGTTTTCTACTAAGTTTATAACCAAGTTGTAGAGATCTCAAATTCTTCTTCACATTATTTAAGCTTTTTTTTTTTTTTTTACGTTTGGATTACATCCACATTGGAATATCTTATGTTCAAATAGTAAAAACAGAAAACCTTGATTACAACCTCAATCTAACTGTGCATATTATAAAAGGTAATGAAAAAAGTTACTGTTTATAAACCATATATGAAGACTTTTGTTATATTCTTTCCTTTTCACTTCCAAAACAAGCTTTAAAGTGAAAGCTATAAGAACCTTGAATTTCTTTGCTAAAATGTGTTTTTCCCCTCAAAGATTCCTTTTAGGGCTATTTTGGTATTCTGGATCTCCAATGATAAATGTAGTTACTCATTTTCATGTGCTGTAAAGATGATCTCCTGAACAATGTTAATTGACTAAATGGGTCCAATGTCTCAGGTTGGAGATCATAGTTGGAAATTTCTTATGAACAGCCTCATTATTTAGTACCCTATCTATTGGCAACCAGATATTAAATATAATAATTGGCTCTCTTATATGTAGTCTTGCTGAAAAAAACCTACCTGAGAAGATTTGAGTAACTTCATCACAGAATTTGGAAAACAAAGCAGAAAAAACTATTGTAATTTCCAAGCTAATTTTTATATCCAGAAAGAGCTTGTGTTTTCAGTATATACATTTCATGCCTTAAACATTTGTACTGTGGCACCTGGAAAATTTATATGAGGGGATAATTGAATTAGTGGAGGTCCTGCCTGTGGCCCTGGGTTAGCAATTTTTACAGCCGATCAAAAATTAAACAATATAAAACACGTACACAGCCGACTTGGTCTGTAATCCATGTTTTATTTTTCCACTTAAGTTGATAAAGCATATGTCTTATATTTAAACTTCTTGTTTACCTCCCATCTCTTCCAGTCAGAAAAATCTATTTCATCTTCATCACTGGTTGCTTGCCCTTCCCACAACCTGAGCTCATTCCAGATATTTTTTCTTACACTAATTTTCTTTTAGTAAATACAGAGAAAATCCGATATCTTCATTTTCTTATAGCTCTTCTTAATCCTCTAGATGTAGGAGATATGAAAGTCATGATTAAATCATTTCCTACCATTCTTGCTACATGAAACTGGATAGTAGACTAATAGGTAGAAATGCAGAGAAGTAAAACATGCAGACTAGTCACTCATTGAAATGTTTGATGAAGGGCTTGTCTTTCCAACCATTTTTCTGTATGCTCCAACACAGATGGCACTAGAGACTGTGCCTGATAGGTATGCCTCTGCTCAAGGCCCAGTGGAGCTCTGAGAGTTTGGGATTCTGATGCTAGGAAAGATTACTGAGTGAAGGAGAAGAAGGCATCAGAGGATGAGTTGGCTGGATGGTATCGCCAATGCAATGGACATAAACTTGGGTAAACTTCTGGACATGGTGAGGGACAGGGAGGCCTGGTGTGCTGCAGTCTGTGGAGTCGCAGAGTCAGACACGACTGGGCGACTGAACAATAGCATTATTTTAAGACAAAGTAACTCTATTGGCCTTACAAAGCTAATCAAGACCTTGAGCCACTTCCTGTGCTTTCAAATGATCTCCTGAGGTAAAGGGTTGAGAAGGAACAAAAAGGAGTCCGGTTTTAATACTCCGCAAGTGACTCAGTAATTGAAGACAGATATCACATTTGGAGAAGGATGTCTGTGGAGTCTGGTGGAAGTCAGTAACTCTTTAATCTTCTGAGATCAATTTGTAAATATCAAAAAAAAAAGTGAGGACTTGACCCTGCCCTTCCTCTTTTATTGCTATTTCCTTTCTAAATGTCTTTCCTTATGGTTCATAGTACCTTTCAAGGACATTGAAATTTATATCTCAAGCTATACGAGACCTATATATCTTACATACTCTTTATATACTTAAATGAAATATTTTTTCTCAGGTCTCTTGACTTGTTCCTTTTGTATAACTACATCCACACTCAGCCAATTGTCATATCTGAAAATAAAGTCATTTTGAAACATTATTTCCTTTCACTTATCAGCCTATATTGTCTTTAAATTTATTCTAATTCTAAAATATGTCCTGAGTATCTGCATTTAATTCTCTATTCTTTTTTCTTTTTTTTAAAGATTTATTTATTTATTTATTTTGAGTGAGGGTCGGGTTGGGGAGGGGGGGAGTGGGCGGGCCACTTCTATTGGTCTTTCATTTCTCTATTTTTCATCCATCTTTGTTCTTTGGCTCCTGTGGGCCTCCCATCGCGGTGGCATCTGTCGTTGCAGAGCACCGGCTCTGGGCGCACGCACTCCAGAGCTCCAGCTCAGTAATTGGACACATCGGTCCAGCCGCTTCATGGCACGTGGGATCATCCCAGGCCAGGAATCGAACTGGTGCCCCTTGCACTGCAAGGTGGTGTCCTTACCCACTGGACCACCAGGGTTTTTTTGGTAAGTCCTTACCCACTGGACCACCAGGGAAGCCCTAATTTTCGTGAAGGAAAACATAAGAGTTGGCTGGATGGTATCGCCAATGCAATGGACATAAACTTGGGTAAACTTCTGGACATGGTGAGGGACAGGGAGGCCTGGTGTGCTGCAGTCTGTGGAGTCGCAGAGTCAGACACGACTGGGCGACTGAACAATAGCATTATTTTAAGACAAAGTAACTCTATTGGCCTTACAAAGCTAATCAAGACCTTGAGCCACTTCCTGTGCTTTCAAATGATCTCCTGAGGTAAAGGGTTGAGAAGGAACAAAAAGGAGTCCGGTTTTAATACTCCGCAAGTGACTCAGTAATTGAAGACAGATATCACATTTGGAGAAGGATGTCTGTGGAGTCTGGTGGAAGTCAGTAACTCTTTAATCTTCTGAGATCAATTTGTAAATATCAAAAAAAGTGAGGACTTGACCCTGCCCTTCCTCTTTTATTGCTATTTCCTTTCTAAATGTCTTTCCTTATGGTTCATAGTACCTTTCAAGGACATTGAAATTTATATCTCAAGCTATACGAGACCTATATATCTTACATACTCTTTATATACTTAAATGAAATATTTTTTCTCAGGTCTCTTGACTTGTTCCTTTTGTATAACTACATCCACACTCAGCCAATTGTCATATCTGAAAATAAAGTCATTTTGAAACATTATTTCCTTTCACTTATCAGCCTATATTGTCTTTAAATTTATTCTAATTCTAAAATATGTCCTGAGTATCTGCATTTAATTCTCTATTCTTTTTTCTTTTTTTTAAAGATTTATTTATTTATTTATTTTGAGTGAGGGTCGGGTTGGGGAGGGGGGGGGTGGGCGGGCCACTTCTATTGGTCTTTCATTTCTCTATTTTTCATCCATCTTTGTTCTTTGGCTCCTGTGGGCCTCCCATCGCGGTGGCATCTGTCGTTGCAGAGCACCGGCTCTGGGCGCACGCACTCCAGAGCTCCAGCTCAGTAATTGGACACATCGGTCCAGCCGCTTCATGGCACGTGGGATCATCCCAGGCCAGGAATCGAACTGGTGCCCCTTGCACTGCAAGGTGGTGTCCTTACCCACTGGACCACCAGGGGAAGCCCTAATTTTCTATTCTTCAATGAACCTAAGTCTAAGACTAAATCACTTGTGTATTGCTGTAATTATCACCTAACATGGGTCTCTCCTTTAATCTTTTTTCTTAATAACCCAGTGGACCCACACAGTGATTAAAGACATCTTTAAAATACATAAATCATTGTGCCATCAAAGCCAAAAGAAGAATCTTTTTGTAATAGAGAAATTAAAAGTTGCATCAAATGTGATACCAACTAGCTGATAAATGCTTACAGACTAGCAACCAAAAAATTCATCCAGAAGTGTCATTAGTGATCTTGATAAAAGCAGTTTGAGTGAAATGGTTGAAATGAAGTTTCATATAAAAGGAAGGAGGTGATAAACTAGAGATTTGGATAAAAGGAATAAGGAAATGGATAAATAGCTGGAAGGGAGTGTGGAGAAGAGAGATATTTGGCATGAGAGCACGTATGCATCCATGTGGTTGTGATGTGTTTCATTGGCAAAGACATCCACATATGTATGCATAATGATGGGAGAAAAATTCAGAGGAGAGTTTTGGAAGAGAGAAATGGTATGAAGAAACTGAGATTTAAGTTCATGATAAGATGAATCAACTCCATCTAGAGGATAGGATGATGGAGAGGAGAAAACTTAATGAAATTAACCCCATGCTGTGCAAGTTCCCCTTCATTCAAATATTTCTTTACTTCTAAATGACTCATACACTAGATGAGATTCTGAGAGTTACAGCAGAAAGAACTAGCAGGAGACTAAAGGCATAGCAAAAATAGCTACACATAAAACCCTGATGAGTCTGACAAGATACAGCACAGAATGAAAAAAGTAAGAAATCCTATATCATGCATAACTAATCATTGGTGGTAGAAATAAAAATAGTCATCATCTTCACCCAGGAGAATTGATGGTACCATAGAGGAATCATGAGATAGAATTCTGAAGTGCTTAAAATGTTCTGTATTTTGATGCAGAGGGAATAACATGGATATATCACAAGCATCAAACCATACACTGAATATTTTTATTACTTTCTTGCATATATGCCACATAGCAATTGAAAAACAAACAAAAAAATGTGTAGATATTGTAGTCCCCCTAGATTAGTCAGACTGTGATTGCTATTGAATTAAGTGTAGCTACACACGCTGGTTTATTCCCTTTCATCACTGGAAAACAAACTACTAAAGCCTGAGTCTGAGGAGAGAAGGAGGTTTGTTTTCTTTGTCCCTTGACATATTCCTGACAGTCAGCAGGCAGATTTAACAGGTGTTATCAAATGATGAGTTTTTTTTTCATTCACTCAGGTATATAATGCTGACAGACTAGCAACCAAAAAATTCATCCAGAAGTGTCATTAGTGATCTTGATAAAAGCAGTTTGAGTGAAATGGTTGAAATGAAGTTTCATATAAAAGGAAGGAGGTGATAAACTAGAGATTTGGATAAAAGGAATAAGGAAATGGATAAATAGCTGGAAGGGAGTGTGGAGAAGAGAGATATTTGGCATGAGAGCACGTATGCATCCATGTGGTTGTGATGTGTTTCATTGGCAAAGACATCCACATATGTATGCATAATGATGGGAGAAAAATTCAGAGGAGAGTTTTGGAAGAGAGAAATGGTATGAAGAAACTGAGATTTAAGTTCATGATAAGATGAATCAACTCCATCTAGAGGATAGGATGATGGAGAGGAGAAAACTTAATGAAATTAACCCCATGCTGTGCAAGTTCCCCTTCATTCAAATATTTCTTTACTTCTAAATGACTCATACACTAGATGAGATTCTGAGAGTTACAGCAGAAAGAACTAGCAGGAGACTAAAGGCATAGCAAAAATAGCTACACATAAAACCCTGATGAGTCTGACAAGATACAGCACAGAATGAAAAAAGTAAGAAATCCTATATCATGCATAACTAATCATTGGTGGTAGAAATAAAAATAGTCATCATCTTCACCCAGGAGAATTGATGGTACCATAGAGGAATCATGAGATAGAATTCTGAAGTGCTTAAAATGTTCTGTATTTTGATGCAGAGGGAATAACATGGATATATCACAAGCATCAAACCATACACTGAATATTTTTATTACTTTCTTGCATATATGCCACATAGCAATTGAAAAACAAACAAAAAAATGTGTAGATATTGTAGTCCCCCTAGATTAGTCAGACTGTGATTGCTATTGAATTAAGTGTAGCTACACACGCTGGTTTATTCCCTTTCATCACTGGAAAACAAACTACTAAAGCCTGAGTCTGAGGAGAGAAGGAGGTTTGTTTTCTTTGTCCCTTGACATATTCCTGACAGTCAGCAGGCAGATTTAACAGGTGTTATCAAATGATGAGTCTTTTCATCACTCAGTATTTTGGGCAAACAATTCTACTGGTTAAGTCCCCTTTTCATTCTATGTAGTGTGAATATGAATAATGCTGAAGAGGTTTAAAAATTTTTTTTTCAAAAGTTCAAAATGATCTATTATTAAATCTGTTAATTTGGGGACACATAGAAATCCTAGCAGATACTTTAATTCTGGTTATATAACTGGCACATTATCTACCCATTTGATCAATTCCCATCTCATATCAAAATTAGTATCTTTTCAACATTTGGGATAATTTACCTGTTATTGTAATAAATGATCTTTGAGCATCCAGTGTTATATACTTTTTTTAGGAAGTCTATAATTTACATAAAATTTAAGGCTGGGGATTTTCAAGTGTGGAGCTATAAAGGAAGTAGAACAAAAGTAAGAAGGAATTCCTGAAACTTTCTTAAATATAGCATTTCCTCCTAGAGCAGAAGCTCCAGATTACAACCAATAATCTATGACAATAACTGGGAGCAAGTCTATGGCTCTGACTTTTATGTATCTCTTGAGTCTTCCCTTACTAGGGAGAGTTGCTCTGCATTGCATACCCTGAAACACCCACCTGTGACACAGTTCCTTATTCTCCCAATAATGAGCTACAGAAAAAATATGTAATAAAAATGCAAAAGTGTATAGGTCAATCAAGTTGTATATAATAAATTTTTAAAACCTATAATCTTTTTGAGCTGTGAAGAATCACAAGTCATGAGCACTAAGCTTTTGCCAGTAATGAACTAGTTACTGGGAAAAGTAACATTTTGAAGACAAATAGGCACATCTCCTCCATGTGGTTTCCAATTCATTTCCAAATCAGAAACTTCTGTTTATGTACTTGTCACCTGTAGTTGTCTCTCTGAGATGCCCTACTAAAGTGCTAGTTTATTTCTCACTTGAAAGTTTTCTTCTGTTTTTTGACAGTAAATATAGGTATCCTCTCAAACCCATATTCAAACCCAATACAATTTTAGACATACAGGACACTGAACCTGAAACTTTAAATCTTAATTTGTCTTGTGTTTCTCTGAGTTCTCTTACCTGCAATATTGAGTTGATATCTTTTATCTAGAACAGCAATTGTATTATATGTTTCTGTAGTCTGTGCTAGGATTTATTATTTCCCATTTTCAATCGCTTTTAATGACAAAGAAAGAAAGAACCACAGAGGAAGAGACAAAGCAACAGTGGAAAGCGAGAGGGAGGACAACATACAACTGAAGCAGAATGCTGTCCCTGCTACAGTGAGCACCAATTGTCAGGTCCTTTTGATGGTTGTGACTTGCATGACATAATGGGTTCTTCCAGCATTGGTTTAAACAGGATTTTAGTGCTGCAAGAACCATTGAGATGCATGTACCCTTTTTTCTATTTTTTTTTTTTTGCCTCTAGATTATCGTTTATTTTTCATCAATCTTTATTCTTTGACACGTGTGGGCTTCCCATCACAGTGGCCTCTCCCATTGCAGAGCACTGGCTTTGGGAGCATACACTCCATTGCGCTAGCTCGTAACTGGACACAGCAGCCCAACCGTTCCTCCGCACGTGGAATCTTTCCAGGCAAGGATCGAATCGGTGACTCCTGCACTGCAGAGTGGACTCTTTACTCACTGAACCACCAGGGAAGCCCTGCATGTATCTTTTTGAATTAAGATTTTCTCCAAATATATGCCCAGTACTTTATAACAGCCTGGAGATGGAAACAAAAGTTCATCCAAAGAGGAATGGGTAAAGGTGATGTGGTACATATATACAATGAGATATTACTAAACCATAAAATAGAGTGAAATAGTCCACTTGCAGCAATATCAATGGACCTGGAGAGATCACCATACTGAGTGAAGTCAGACAAAGAAAGAAAAATCATATGGTATTGCTTATGTGGAATCTTAAAAAAAAAATGGTATAAATCAACTTGTGTACAAAACAAAAAATAGAGTCGCAGAAAACAAATGTATGACTGCCAAAGGGGAAAGGAGAGGTAGGAATAAATTGGAAGATGGAGGCTGACAGATATACACTACTATATATAAAATTGATAACTAATAAGAACATACTTATAACACCAGGAACTCTACTCCATACCCTGCAATGACTATATGGGAGAAGAAACTTAAAAAGAGCAGATGTGTGTATATGTATCACTGATTCACTTTGCTATACACCTGAAAACCAATACACCATTCTAAACCAACTATATTCCAATGAAAATTGATTAAAAAATGATAAAAGTTTTATAAAAAAGTATGCAGACTTGGAGGGATTATGTGCTTCCAATTTATATATTTTAGATAGCCTGAAAATATATAATTGTATTATGCCAGAGGTAGATTACATAATAAGAAATTAATATTTGACACTTATAAATGTATGGATTTCAAAAAATCAAGCACTACTTAGTATAAACTATACAATTTTTTCCCGTTTTAATATAAAAACTAGCTAATTGTTGCCAAGGAAATCAATCACTGAGACATTGGAAAGGATAAAACACAAATCAGTAAATCAATGTCTACATATAGAAATGACTTCAGCTGAAGATACATGGCCTCTTTAAAGTGCATGGTGAACAATTACCCCATTAATGTGATGAATGTAGACAGTAATTTGTGATGATTTAAGCTTTGAAGTTCTATTTTCCTCTCAGATGTAGAGGGTTTGTTTTACTTTAATTATTTGGGTCATTGCTTTAATTCCCCATTTAACATTACTTGTAAAAAGACCGTCCCATTTCTAAAATATAGCCTTTTAATGAAGCTTTTCTACTACTGACTTTAACCTTTAAGCTCCACATGTTATGGCACTATATGTAAATAGCTACTTTAATAATGACATTTGGAAACCGGGGCAAAAAACCATTTCTTTAAGAATATATATCAATGGACCTGGAGTCCACTTGCAGCAATATCAATGGACCTGGAGAGATCACCATACTGAGTGAAGTCAGACAAAGAAAGAAAAATCATATGGTATTGCTTATGTGGAATCTTAAAAAAAAAATGGTATAAATCAACTTGTGTACAAAACAAAAAATAGAGTCGCAGAAAACAAATGTATGACTGCCAAAGGGGAAAGGAGAGGTAGGAATAAATTGGAAGATGGAGGCTGACAGATATACACTACTATATATAAAATTGATAACTAATAAGAACATACTTATAACACCAGGAACTCTACTCCATACCCTGCAATGACTATATGGGAGAAGAAACTTAAAAAGAGCAGATGTGTGTATATGTATCACTGATTCACTTTGCTATACACCTGAAAACCAATACACCATTCTAAACCAACTATATTCCAATGAAAATTGATTAAAAAATGATAAAAGTTTTATAAAAAAGTATGCAGACTTGGAGGGATTATGTGCTTCCAATTTATATATTTTAGATAGCCTGAAAATATATAATTGTATTATGCCAGAGGTAGATTACATAATAAGAAATTAATATTTGACACTTATAAATGTATGGATTTCAAAAAATCAAGCACTACTTAGTATAAACTATACAATTTTTTCCCGTTTTAATATAAAAACTAGCTAATTGTTGCCAAGGAAATCAATCACTGAGACATTGGAAAGGATAAAACACAAATCAGTAAATCAATGTCTACATATAGAAATGACTTCAGCTGAAGATACATGGCCTCTTTAAAGTGCATGGTGAACAATTACCCCATTAATGTGATGAATGTAGACAGTAATTTGTGATGATTTAAGCTTTGAAGTTCTATTTTCCTCTCAGATGTAGAGGGTTTGTTTTACTTTAATTATTTGGGTCATTGCTTTAATTCCCCATTTAACATTACTTGTAAAAAGACCGTCCCATTTCTAAAATATAGCCTTTTTAATGAAGCTTTTTCTACTACTGACTTTAACCTTTAAGCTCCACATGTTATGGCACTATATGTAAATAGCTACTTTAATAATGACATTTGGCATAACTCTGGAAAGAAGAGTAGCAAGAAAGTAATGAACTTGAGCTTTATCCCTTCAATTTTAAATGTATATTGTACTGTAACATCAATTCTCTTGGACCTGAAAAAAATTATTCTTAGATACTTTTCTTTATTGTTATTTCTGTTTCTTCTTTCTTTCAACCTCTTTCCTTTTCATTTCTCTCCTGTTATATCTTAAGAGTGCAGATTTTAGAAAGATTAAATTTGATACAAAATGTCAGACTTTTATTTACATGTATCAATATTTTCTAAGCAGTGCTTTAATAATTATACATGATAGTTCATGGACTGGTATTGTTTAAAATTTAAACATACTTCTTTATTAAATGTGTTTAAATATGACATTGAATTTTTTGCTATAAACTAAAACACTTGTATATTTTACACATTGAGAAAAAAATTAGAGTTTAGTAAATAAATGAAATGTGAGTGCCTCCCACTAAAAGGAAATTTTGCTTTTTATTATGCTCTGTTTATCATGACATGCCTATGTGCCATATTCTTTAACCCTATTCAGTTTAACACTTCTGTCATAGAAAATTTTTATTGATTTTTCTTTGCCCTTCTGATTGATAGCTGTTTACACCTTGACAAGAATAATGAATTAAATTTTGCATTTAATTCTAGTATAATTATCAATGATAAATTGACAGAAAGAATTAGATTACCAAACTTAGGCTCAATTTTAGTTATAATTTAGCTAAATTTGGATTCTCCAACTTACTATGAGATGGAAGAGCAGGATAACTTACTAATGAGATGATGTTTACGCTTTCAGGGTCCAAGCTGATCTCTTTGGATTATTTTATGAAGATACATGGCCTCTTTAAAGTGCATGGTGAACAATTACCCCATTAATGTGATGAATGTAGACAGTAATTTGTGATGATTTAAGCTTTGAAGTTCTATTTTCCTCTCAGATGTAGAGGGTTTGTTTTACTTTAATTATTTGGGTCATTGCTTTAATTCCCCATTTAACATTACTTGTAAAAAGACCGTCCCATTTCTAAAATATAGCCTTTTTAATGAAGCTTTTTCTACTACTGACTTTAACCTTTAAGCTCCACATGTTATGGCACTATATGTAAATAGCTACTTTAATAATGACATTTGGCATAACTCTGGAAAGAAGAGTAGCAAGAAAGTAATGAACTTGAGCTTTATCCCTTCAATTTTAAATGTATATTGTACTGTAACATCAATTCTCTTGGACCTGAAAAAAATTATTCTTAGATACTTTTCTTTATTGTTATTTCTGTTTCTTCTTTCTTTCAACCTCTTTCCTTTTCATTTCTCTCCTGTTATATCTTAAGAGTGCAGATTTTAGAAAGATTAAATTTGATACAAAATGTCAGACTTTTATTTACATGTATCAATATTTTCTAAGCAGTGCTTTAATAATTATACATGATAGTTCATGGACTGGTATTGTTTAAAATTTAAACATACTTCTTTATTAAATGTGTTTAAATATGACATTGAATTTTTTGCTATAAACTAAAACACTTGTATATTTTACACATTGAGAAAAAAATTAGAGTTTAGTAAATAAATGAAATGTGAGTGCCTCCCACTAAAAGGAAATTTTGCTTTTTATTATGCTCTGTTTATCATGACATGCCTATGTGCCATATTCTTTAACCCTATTCAGTTTAACACTTCTGTCATAGAAAATTTTTATTGATTTTTCTTTGCCCTTCTGATTGATAGCTGTTTACACCTTGACAAGAATAATGAATTAAATTTTGCATTTAATTCTAGTATAATTATCAATGATAAATTGACAGAAAGAATTAGATTACCAAACTTAGGCTCAATTTTAGTTATAATTTAGCTAAATTTGGATTCTCCAACTTACTATGAGATGGAAGAGCAGGATAATTTTCTTCGAAGTCATTATGCAAGAGTTTGCAATGTCTAGGGTGATGTTTACGCTTTCAGGGTCCAAGCTGATCTCTTTGGATTATTTTTATGAAGGACTTTGGCGTTGTCTGAGAGAAAATTCACTTCTAAGCAAATTAGAAGCAAGAAATATACATATGGTGTTAATACAAATTATGCGTTCTCTTATGCATTCTCAAATATTTACACTTATCTCCAAATGTATTTCCTCTTTCCACTCAGCCATGATTCCATGGTAAAATTCTTGCTCTTGTTATTAGCAGTAATAGCACCTTTCATAGTATCCAAATGCCCTGAGTTGCAGGCTGTACCCATTTCTTTCCAGAACTCTAATCCTATATTTCAATAGCAGAGGTTATTCAATAAAAATGGAACCATACTCAAACACACAAAAGTGTCAGAATTCTTATCTGTCTTCCTTTCCACTTGACTGAATGATGAATCAAGATTCATCTATCGTCTGTGTATGGAGAGGCACTTGTGTACTGGATCCAATGTGTGCTTGAATATTGATCGTACTTCATATACAATTATTCCTTTGTACTTTTTCATGATGAATTATTTCACTTTTATTGAATCAGTTCTGTCAATGTACAAGCCAGTACACAAAATGAAGAAAAAGCAAATCCTTCCAATGATCCTGTATCTCCTTCAACTATGACTGATTTGTCTGTGCATTTTACAGCTATAGTGTTTCTATTCTTTTTCAAATCCCTAATAAACCAGCTTTTGTTGCCACTATTTCTCTGAAGCAGCTCTGAACCTCTGAATGTTGGCTCTAAATGTCATATCTCAGAAACCATCTTAGTCTATGAGCAACATTTGAAGCAAATGATTTTTTTTTTTTCTAATTTTATATATTTATCTTTTGGGGGTGGGGGGGGAGGGAGGGGGATGGGCGGGCCACTTCTATTGGTCTTTCATCTCTCTATTTTCATCCGTCTTTGTTCTTTGGCTCCTGTGGACCTCCCATCGCGGTGGCCTCTGTTGTCGTAGAGCACCGGCTCTGGGTGCATGCGCTCCAGAGCTCTGGCTGGGTAATTGGACACATCGGTCCAGCCACTCCACTGCACGTGGGATCTTCCCAGGCCAGGGATTGAACTGGCGCCCCTTGCACTGCAAGGCGGTGTCCTTACCCACTGGACCACCAGGGGAATCCCAAATGATATTCTAAGTTAAGAGAATAGCTCAGTCATGTCTGACTCTTTGCAACCCCATGGACTTCAGCACTCCAAGCTTCCCTGTCTTCCACTATCTCCTAGAGTTTATTCAAACTCATGTCCATTGAGTCAGTGATGCCATTCAACTGTCTCATCCTCATTCCTTCTCCTTTTGCCCTCAATCTTTCTCAACATCTGGGTCTTTTCCAGTGAGTCTGCTCTTCGCATCAAAGTATTGGAGCTTTAGCTTCAGCATCAGTCCTTCCAATGAATGTTCAGGGTTGATTTCCTCTTAAGTTAAGAGAATACAGCCTTTATAATAATATGCCTGTATCTGAAGCCCTCTTATGATACAAGATATTCCTGTTCAATTACCCCTTCATTGTGACAACACAGGTTTTCTAAATGACCATTCCAAGTCCTTTTATGGCATAAGGTTTGTCTAATTTGTTGTTTTGTGGCACAAGATAATCCTGCCCACAAACTGTATTAAAAACAAACAAACAGGGCTTTCCCTGGTGGTCCAGTGGGTAAGGACATCGCCTTGCAGTGCAAGGGGCGCTGGTTCGATCCCTGGCCTGGGAAGATCCCACGTGCCACAGAGCGGCTGGACTGATGTGTCCAATTACGGAGCTGGAGCTCTGGTGCGCATGCGCCCAGAGCCGGCGCTCTGCGACAACAGAGGCCACCGCGATGGGAGCCCCACAGGAGCCAAAGAACAAAGACAGATGAAAATAGAGAAATGAAAGACTAATAGAAGTGGCCTGCCCATCCCCCTCCCTCCCCACCCCACCCCCCAAAAAAGATAAATAAATAAAATAAACGTTTTAAAAACAAACAACAAAAAAACACCTCTCCACAGAGAGTGAATAAGACCATCTAACTGCAATGAAGTGTAATCTTGTAAAGGAATCTTTCATTAATTCCTCATGACCAGTGTGTCAGTAGCTGCCAGGTATTTCTTGGTTACTTGATATTCATGAGTAGATAGAATAAGAATCTTTCTCTGAATTGCTGTGCAGTTAGTTTTGCGCCAGACAATTGCATTCAGGTCTGTATTATGTGGGAAGAAGTGCCATTGACCCTTGAATAACACAAGCTTCAACTATTTGGATCCACGTATAAGCTGATTTTTTTTTCGATATATGGATCTGTTACTACCATGAGTTCAGTTGAATCTGTGGATATGGAATGGCAGATGCAGAGAACTGACAACAGAACTTAAATATCTGAGGACTTTTAAATGGGGCAAAGTTCTGGAACAAATCCAACTGGAGGTTCCAAGGGATGCCTGTATATGGAACACTTCCATCCTCAGTATAAAGATCCCTAGATGATGATATGTTATGTTACACCTTCTGTGGAGGCTATGTGTCTAAGATGATGGCATCACTGAATGACAGGAGACAAGAACACAGTGTCATTTCTTGGAAAGTCATGCAGCATGTTTTGAAATGTAACTTAAGAGATAAAATCTGTAAGAGACAGAGAATTGGGAGTTAATTCAGTAGCCAAATATAAATACATATAAAATGAAGACAAACAAAGAAATTCTGCCCACAAACTGTATTAAAAACAAACAAACAGGGCTTCCCTGGTGGTCCAGTGGGTAAGGACACCGCCTTGCAGTGCAAGGGGCGCTGGTTCGATCCCTGGCCTGGGAAGATCCCACGTGCCACAGAGCGGCTGGACTGATGTGTCCAATTACGGAGCTGGAGCTCTGGTGCGCATGCGCCCAGAGCCGGCGCTCTGCGACAACAGAGGCCACCGCGATGGGAGCCCCACAGGAGCCAAAGAACAAAGACAGATGAAAATAGAGAAATGAAAGACTAATAGAAGTGGCCTGCCCATCCCCAACCCCCCCCCCCCCCACCCCCCAAAAAAGATAAATAAATAAAATAAACGTTTTAAAAACAAACAACAAAAAAACACCTCTCCACAGAGAGTGAATAAGACCATCTAACTGCAATGAAGTGTAATCTTGTAAAGGAATCTTTCATTAATTCCTCATGACCAGTGTGTCAGTAGCTGCCAGGTATTTCTTGGTTACTTGATATTCATGAGTAGATAGAATAAGAATCTTTCTCTGAATTGCTGTGCAGTTAGTTTTGCGCCAGACAATTGCATTCAGGTCTGTATTATGTGGGAAGAAGTGCCATTGACCCTTGAATAACACAAGCTTCAACTATTTGGATCCACGTATAAGCTGATTTTTTTTTCGATATATGGATCTGTTACTACCATGAGTTCAGTTGAATCTGTGGATATGGAATGGCAGATGCAGAGAACTGACAACAGAACTTAAATATCTGAGGACTTTTAAATGGGGCAAAGTTCTGGAACAAATCCAACTGGAGGTTCCAAGGGATGCCTGTATATGGAACACTTCCATCCTCAGTATAAAGATCCCTAGATGATGATATGTTATGTTACACCTTCTGTGGAGGCTATGTGTCTAAGATGATGGCATCACTGAATGACAGGAGACAAGAACACAGTGTCATTTCTTGGAAAGTCATGCAGCATGTTTTGAAATGTAACTTAAGAGATAAAATCTGTAAGAGACAGAGAATTGGGAGTTAATTCAGTAGCCAAATATAAATACATATAAAATGTCATACTTTCCCCCTATGTTGACACATATTTATCAAATGAAATTCTGCTGTTGGAATCCTGATGAGCATCTGCAACTTGAAATAACCAAAACCTAATTCTTGATTTTCCTTTTTTCCCAAAAGTAGTTGTTTCCCACAGTGCTCCCTCATTTTTTCTGGTGCAGTGTAGGTGTAGGCCAACAATCTTGAGTCAGCCTTGATTCTTTTGCTCCTATGCTGCATCTAGTATGATCCATCCCTTTGGGCTAAAATTTGTAATATTTATAATCTTTATTCAAACACTTGCTTTTCATTGTTAACACCCTAACGATATTGCCTCTTACCTAGAACATTACAATGTCCTTGCAACTAACTTTATTTTGCATGCATCATATTTCTGACTGGACTTCTACAGTGAATTTTCATCTTTTCAGACTAGCCAAATCAGTGCTTAACATTCTAAGCTAGATTTAATGCTGATTTCATAAGGAAACTTTGCTAGGAATCATAGGAAAAGATTTGTAACCTACATATCAGTACCTACTCATATCAGGTGGTAGAAGCTGGCTTGAGAATGAAAGCTAGAAGACAGAATAGTGATAGATGATGATAGATATCTTACAGTGAATGATGTCAGATTTGTGACCACCAAAGGAGAAAATTTCACTTCAGAATCAAAAGATGCAGCTTTGGTCACTCAGAGCATCATGTAGCAAAAGTTTTATTACAGAAAAAATGAATAGAGAATGATGAGGTCCATGCGTCAGTTGGGAAAGAATTTCAAGACATGAGGCAGAGTAAGAGGAAAGTAAAGTTTATTAGACTGGGAGAAGGGGATCGCTGCCAGTACAGCGGGTGAGTTTAAGGGAGAATTGACATTGTTAAAGTGAGGGATGCTGCTAGAACAGCAGGTTGGCTCAAGGGAGAACCGCCCCTAAGCAGAGGGTCTTTGATCCATTTTATACCTAGGGTCTAAGAAGTGGCATAAGAGTTTTAAGGATCATTGCTGATTGGACGGTGTACTGGGTAGGGCAGAGTGATGACTACAGCATGAGGAAAAGAGTAGGATCCATGGAGTGGCATAGGGGTCTTAAGGTTTGGGCAGTGTACTGTAGCCCGGGGGAGGGGAGGACAATAAGGATCTGGTTTATATCTTCTTGCATTCCAAGACCCTCCTCATTTGCCTTGTTCTTTCATCCTTGGGCACCACAAAGAAAGTTTCCAGCAAAAGGCACTGGAACGGAGTAGGAAAGTGACTCTGAGCAGCTAGTTTAGGTGGGACATTGTGTACTTTTTCAGTTGGTTACTGACAGTAGATCAAAAGAAGTTTTCAAGGTTGCAAAGGTCTTACTAGACCCATTCCCACAACAATCCCATAAGATTAGCCAGATGATGTTCTCCAGATATCATTAGGGAAAAGACTGGATGAGACAGTCCAATGCAAAAATAGTTTGCATCCATAAAACAATAAGAAAGTTACTTTCAGAGTAGATCATTATCATGGCAAACTTTGAGGCTAGAAAATGTTCCCCCTCCTCCTTGGAAATCTCTGGCCTCCTTACCAAGTCTGCCTGTTCACTCTTTCAATAGATTCTTTCAATCTTAGAGATGCTGTATGAATACAAGTTTCTCCTTGCTTCTAAATAGAGAGCTCCTACAAACATGAATACTGAAGATTCTCCTGCATGCTTTTAAATAACCCTATTTATAACAAGTTAGTGACATTCCATGCATTGTTCATGCAGACTAAGAAAGATCAACAACTTGAGAGTTGTGGGTTAAGTTTTATTTGGGGGCATAATTAGAACTGCAGTCTGGGAGGCAGCACCCCAAATAGCTCTGAGAGACTACTCCAAAGAGGCAGGGAGTTCAATATATAACATTTTGAGGAAGGGGGAGTTCCATACCAAGAAACAGTCATTTTACAAAGGGTTTTCAATTAGTCACAGGATCTGATGTCACCATGAAGAGAGATTTAGTGTGTTTCTAAATATAAGGAGGTGCAAGGATTGAGATAATAAAATCTGTTCCTAAAAGTAAAGACCTGCCCCACCAGATTCCCTGGTGCACAGAGTGCCTACTCCACCCTAAACTGCCTCAGGGGGTGTTGAAGTTCAGCAGCTCCTGACAGCACAGGGGTCAATCTTCACAGAGGAAGATGGAAGATGTCCTTGTTGTTCAGTTATTGGCAGTGGAATTGGTAAATGCCAGTTTGTAGCTGGCATCCATGATATCAAGAGACACATTTAATTATTACAGATGCTGCAGAAAAATCTATTATCATGAAATCAAGATATTTTGGAGATAAATAGTCAAGAAGAGAAATAGTGTAAATCCTAACATTTGAAGCTATTGCTATAAAAATATATTTAAATCAAAAAGTGATATATTTTATGAAAGTAAATTTTTCAGCTGATTAGCGAGAAAAGCTGAATAATCCAAGACTAATGATAAGAAAAGAGCAATATACTGGAAGAATCCTGGTAAGAAATAATGAGGATTCAAATCAAAACAGCACTGGCGGACAAGATTCAAATTTCTGTACACCAGTGGTATTACATGGGGGTGATTTATAATAATGAAGGACAATAGGAATGTTATGATTTGGGGAATAATTGGGTACTGGATGTAAAAAAGGAAGGAGCTCCAATATATGTAACAATACCAACTATAAGAAAAGTGTAAAATAAGAAAGATGGGGTGGCTTTCAATCTTAGAGATGCTGTATGAATACAAGTTTCTCCTTGCTTCTAAATAGAGAGCTCCTACAAACATGAATACTGAAGATTCTCCTGCATGCTTTTAAATAACCCCAGCTATAACAAGATAGTGCCACTTCATGCACTGTTCACGAAGACGAAGACAGATGAACAACTTGAGAGTTGTGGGTTAAGTTTTATTTGGGCATAATTAGAACTGCAGTCTGGGAGGCAGCACCCCAAATAGCTCTGAGAGACTACTCCAAAGAGGCAGGGAGTTCAATATATAACATTTTGAGGAAGGGGGAGTTCCATACCAAGAAACAGTCATTTTACAAAGGGTTTTCAATTAGTCACAGGATCTGATGTCACCATGAAGAGAGATTTAGTGTGTTTCTAAATATAAGGAGGTGCAAGGATTGAGATAATAAAATCTGTTCCTAAAAGTAAAGACCTGCCCCACCAGATTCCCTGGTGCACAGAGTGCCTACTCCACCCTAAACTGCCTCAGGGGGTGTTGAAGTTCAGCAGCTCCTGACAGCACAGGGGTCAATCTTCACAGAGGAAGATGGAAGATGTCCTTGTTGTTCAGTTATTGGCAGTGGAATTGGTAAATGCCAGTTTGTAGCTGGCATCCATGATATCAAGAGACACATTTAATTATTACAGATGCTGCAGAAAAATCTATTATCATGAAATCAAGATATTTTGGAGATAAATAGTCAAGAAGAGAAATAGTGTAAATCCTAACATTTGAAGCTATTGCTATAAAAATATATTTAAATCAAAAAGTGATATATTTTATGAAAGTAAATTTTTCAGCTGATTAGCGAGAAAAGCTGAATAATCCAAGACTAATGATAAGAAAAGAGCAATATACTGGAAGAATCCTGGTAAGAAATAATGAGGATTCAAATCAAAACAGCACTGGCGGACAAGATTCAAATTTCTGTACACCAGTGGTATTACATGGGGGTGATTTATAATAATGAAGGACAATAGGAATGTTATGATTTGGGGAATAATTGGGTACTGGATGTAAAAAAGGAAGGAGCTCCAATATATGTAACAATACCAACTATAAGAAAAGTGTAAAAGAAAGACAGAGAAGATGAGGGATGGCGGAGAGGATCATGTTTATCCATACTGGGTTTAGGTAGGAACCCAGGAATGCCAGGGAGGAGGATCAGGTTTATTCATATTGAGCTTAGGTAGGAGCCACCACGAGGGATCTGGCTACACAGGTGTGACTAGGAGAGAGAGAGACAAGTAGTGGGGGAACGAGGGGGGTCAGGGCGAGGGGTCCAAAAGGGAAATCCAGGAAGAAGGGTCCAGGGAGAAAAGGAAGAGAGGGGCCAGGCAGGCCCAGAGGCCAAGAGGCCAGAGGACTGAAAGGGATGTTGCAGTGGAGAGTGGGCCTTAAGTATCTGGGTGTGACCAGGGGAGGGACTGGTGCTGATGTGAGTCCACAGGTAGGAAAGCTTTGTGTCTGAAGAGATCCCTGGCAGGAAGAGACTGCGGGGAGGGTGAGGCTGCCTCTCCTCTTTGCAGATTTTCGCTATAACACCAACTTTTGAAACTTTGGTGACTTGTGTAGTCATTATCTGATGTAGAGTTTATAAGAAGTGAAGTGTAGTTTTCCAGTGACATATTACCAAGGATCATTTTAACTTAGATTGCAAAAATCAAGTTGAAAATTTTATTGTTGCTCATAAACTAAATTTCAGCTGTGGCAAACGGGAGTTGATAATGTACTCTGAAAGACATTTTACCCTTTACAATAGATTTTTTTCTTATTGTTCTAACCACATGAATGAACAGTTTAATGTACCAAAAAAAGAAAAACATGATATTGAAAGAAGCATCATCAGTTCCATGATTCTAAGAAGAATTGGGTGGCTGTTTTGTCTATAGCTTTTAAATTAAAAATCTAATATCTTTTCATCTACAGTTAAGTGCAATTTCTGGGTATAATTGAGCATAATGATATAATAAGTGATTTGGGGCATTCACACAGACACACACACACACATTTCAGAAAGAATGTAGCCTTACGTCTGGAAATTACTTATAGAAGATATAAATCAGGCTTCTGTCATATAGCTGGAGACAACTGTCAAATTAAAATGCTCTAAATATAACAAAATCATGCAAAAAGATTGAAATTAATTTATTAGTTGACTCCTACTTAATCCTCTCAACTGGCTATAATCCTCTCACTCTCTCAGGCTATTATCATTTTTATTTAAAAAGTTGGAAATTACCTGGTAGGCTGGTGGTTAGTACTCTGCACTTTTACTTCTGAGGACCTGGGTTCTGTCGACTAAAACAGATGAACAACTTGAGAGTTGTGGGTTAAGTTTTATTTGGGGCATAATTAGGACTGCAGCCCGGGAGGCAGCCCCTCAGATAGCTCTGAGAGACTGCTCCAAAGAGGCAGCAGGAGGAGGGTCAATAGTTAAGGATTTTGGTGAGGGGGGAGTTTCATATCAATACACAGTCATTTTACATAGGGTCCCAGTTAGTCATGAGGATCGGATGTCACCATGAGCAGATTTAGTGCTTTTCTAAATATGAGGAGATGCAAGGATTGAGATAATAAAATCTGTTCCTAAAAAAATCTGCCTATCTAAAGACCTGCCCCACCAGATTCCCTGGAGCACAGAGTGCCTCTACCCGACCCCATCTCCATCAGGGGGTATTGAGGGTCAGCAGGTCTCAACAGCACCAGGTCTCAGCCTCACCCTGATCTCCTTCAGAGGGTATTGAAGATCAGCAGCTCTCAACCGCACAGGGTCTGGTCTCTGCAGAGGCAGATGGCAAATGTCCTTATTGTCCAGGCATTGGCAATGTAATTGGTAAATGTCAGTTTGTAGTTGATAGTTCAATTCCTTAGTTCCCTGATGGGAACTAAGATTCCACAAGCAACAAGTTAGGTCAGAAATAATAATAATAATAATAATAATAATAATAATAATAATAATAATAATAATAATAATTTATTTCATTTAAAAAATAAAAATATTGGGACTTCGTGGTTGGCTCAGTGGTTAAAAGTCTGTGCTTCCAATGTAGGTGGCACAGATTCATTTCCTGGTCAGAAAAATGAAATCCCACATGTGATACTGTGATTAATAAATACAAAAATTAATAAAATTAAATTACTTTATTAAAATAAAAAAAAAATTAGGCAAAGTCAATTTAATTACTCTTTGGAAATATATTTGCTGGAAGAATCAATTTGAAATTAATTAAACCTCATTACAGTGAATCTGGTACATCATACTCTACATATTGGATGAAAAGTAATAATAAAAGTAATAGAAATATTCTACTAATAAGGCTTCCCTGGTGGCTCAGATGGTAAAGAATCAGCCTCCAATTCAGGAAACCTAGGTTTAATCCCCTGGAGAGGGAAATGACAGCCCACTCCAGCATTCTTGCTGGGAGAATTCCACAGGGAGAATAACCTGGTGGTCGGTCCATGGGGTTGCAAAGAATTAAACCGACTGAGCAACTCATGCACCCATGTACTAATATAAATGATAGCTACATAAAATTTAATAAGCAGAAACCTCAGAAAGATTTGGGAGGCTAGAAGGAGGAGTTTAACAGTTTGCAGTGGTAGCACAAACCAACAGGAGGAAGAAAGACTCCTCTTCTTTCCTGGCAATCAGAAGCTGTGCTTATTTGCTTCAATCCTCCCACCTTATCTTTACCCACACCCCTGTGTCTCTGAAAGACCTCTGCTTTCCTATTGAGCCAGGATTTACATGTGGCTCCCCATGTTGACATATCTCTGCTGATCCTGATCCATCTTTGCTGGGGATATATTAGATTTTTAGAGTCAACAGACATTGGTATTAACATTAAGAACTGTCTAAAAGCCGAGTTCCCTTTTAATTTATGTTTATTGTATGACCATTCTTAGAACATCTTTTGAGACAATTTTTCACATGAGGAATTGAATTTGTAATACCTTTAAGGACATACAGCCTCTCAGTGGTGGAGGTGGATTTCAAGCTTGATTATAATATATTGGTTTTGTTTGTTTGGAATATTCCTAATATTTTCTTGTTAGAAATTATTTCTGATTTTAATATTGTGACATTTGATATTAATGATTTTAAGATTAACTTGCAAAGTACACCTCACAGATTTTGTATGGTTCTTTAATTGTTCTTTCAAGCATGTGAAGCAAATGGTAATCTTGTGCCTTGTGACATGGTTGACAAGATTCTGATATCCTAGATTTTGTTTCATCCACTAGAACGATGCCCAGAATTACTCCCAGAAATTCTGTTTCAGTTTGCTTGAAGTGAGACGTATACTTCCCAGGGTGCATGTGTGTTCGTGTGTGTGCTGATAAATCGTATAAGTAGTTTAAACAATTCCAGGTAGTTAATTATGTATTTGAAGTGAATGAAAGTCGCTCGGTTGTGTCCGACACTTTGCAACCCATGGACAAGCCACGGAATTCTATAGGCAAGAATATTGAAATGGGTATCCTTTCCCTTCTCCAGGGGATCCTCCCAACCCAGGGATTGAACCGAGGTCCCCCACATTGTAAGTAGATTCTTTGCTACCTGAGCTAATTGGGAAGCCCAAGAATACTGGTGCAGATAGCCTATTCCTTCTCCAGGGGAACTTCCCAACTCAGGAATTGAACCAGGGTCTCCAGTATTGCAGGTAGATTCTTTGTGAGCTGAAATTACTTACTTAATAATACACATTATGTGCATTCTCAGCGCTCAGTTATGTGCAGCTCTTTACAACCACCAGACTCCTATGTCCATAGAGTTTCCAGGCAGGAATACTGGAATGGGTTCCTATTTCCTACTCCAGGGGATCTTCCTAACCCAGGGATTGAACCTGGTTCTCTTACACATTATATATACAGATTATATTAAGTATTACATATACATAAGTTACATGATTATATAGTATACGGTTAATAATGTAATTTAATTATTTAGTTATAACTATGAATATACAAATTACCAAATATTAATCAATCAAAATAGGGGATCTCCAATTTAGAGATTTATTTGGATATTGTTTATCCTGCTTATATTATGACAATAGGGTAAAGGCAACAGATAAGAAGTAGCATAAATATCATGTTTAGGTACAAATCTGTAAAAGCATATCATTCACTTGAAATCTGCCATAGTACTTTCTTGCAAACCAGAACTCAAATATAAAAACCAAGACATGCAAGGCAGAATAAATGCTCTTACTACTACTCTCTGTTACATTCTTGGCTATCCTTACTTCTTATTTCACCAATTTTACCCCTTGTGATTTAGAAGTATTGTTTCTCCGAGGCAGTAGTGTTTCTACTGTGGAGCACAGTAATAGTTCCACTGAGCTAGAGTTTGATACTATCTCCTTTCCATTTTGCTTTCTCATATAATCTGACCATTTCAGATTCTGAAACATATGCCACTGAAACATCATCAGTAACTATTGTAATTGATCTTTACTATCATATTCAGGAAGAAATGAGGTTTCTGTAAGGTGATGGGTGTCTGTTTGGAAGACTGAAGGATCTGTGGATCACCCAGATATGGTTCCAGTGATGATGGATTATGTCTTTTTCTTATTAGGGATAAGGGTGACCATCTGTTGATTTGTATAATATTTACACCATGCAGTGTGGAAACACGTTTTTGGTTATTAACATTTCTGGACTTCAATTTGTATAGAAGGGTATATTTGAGAGCTGATTATCCAAAGGGACAGATTGTGTGGGATGTTTTTTTTTTTTTGTATGGAAAACTACCATGGCCCATCTACTATGTTGCTGTGTAGCAAAAGCTGTAAACCTAGCAACTGCATTTTTCAAGCTCCCTTATTAAAGGCACATATGTGAGGCTTAGAAATTAGAAGAAAAGCATAAACTATTGTTCCATACCTGCAAAGAGGGCTAACAGTTTGGGAAGATGGAAGAAATGTCCAGTGGCTCCAGGATATCTATAATGAATCACTTTACATGATGCAGGCAGCTGGAGCACTGGAGGTAGCTTCCTGTGACTTCTACACTGACAAGATTCCTCCATTTTGTCCTCTTGGTTTCTGTTTCCAATTCCATTGCTCATTGCAGTGGTTTTGAGAGCAAGCATTTCTCCTATGAATTCCTTTTTAGTAAAATACTGCAGTGTTTTCTGTTCTCATAACAAAAACTTGATTTACAAATCACTCATCAGACTATTTAACAAAATTAATAGTTGCCTTTTGATTTACTCATGAACTCTTTTTAGGTTGTTTAGCAGAGACAATTCCGGTGATCTCTGTTAAGGTATAATTTAAATTCAAATAAACAAAACTTAAACAACAAAGAGCCTGTCTAATCCACAAAATTTGCTGAGTGGCATGCTGCATTCTATGCAGAAAATTTCTATTCTCTGTATCAATGATTTTAAACTGTTGAGTAGATTAGAGTCACTTGAAAGATTCATTAAAACAGATTTCTGGGTTTATTGAATTCATATTTGCTATCCATTTATTCACCATTTTAGTTTTTGGCTGAAAGTGTTTCTACTGTGGAGCACAGTAATAGTTCCACTGAGCTAGAGTTTGATACTATCTCCTTTCCATTTTGCTTTCTCATATAATCTGACCATTTCAGATTCTGAAACATATGCCACTGAAACATCATCAGTAACTATTGTAATTGATCTTTACTATCATATTCAGGAAGAAATGAGGTTTCTGTAAGGTGATGGGTGTCTGTTTGGAAGACTGAAGGATCTGTGGATCACCCAGATATGGTTCCAGTGATGATGGATTATGTCTTTTTCTTATTAGGGATAAGGGTGACCATCTGTTGATTTGTATAATATTTACACCATGCAGTGTGGAAACACGTTTTTGGTTATTAACATTTCTGGACTTCAATTTGTATAGAAGGGTATATTTGAGAGCTGATTATCCAAAGGGACAGATTGTGTGGGATGTTTTTTTTTTTTTGTATGGAAAACTACCATGGCCCATCTACTATGTTGCTGTGTAGCAAAAGCTGTAAACCTAGCAACTGCATTTTTCAAGCTCCCTTATTAAAGGCACATATGTGAGGCTTAGAAATTAGAAGAAAAGCATAAACTATTGTTCCATACCTGCAAAGAGGGCTAACAGTTTGGGAAGATGGAAGAAATGTCCAGTGGCTCCAGGATATCTATAATGAATCACTTTACATGATGCAGGCAGCTGGAGCACTGGAGGTAGCTTCCTGTGACTTCTACACTGACAAGATTCCTCCATTTTGTCCTCTTGGTTTCTGTTTCCAATTCCATTGCTCATTGCAGTGGTTTTGAGAGCAAGCATTTCTCCTATGAATTCCTTTTTAGTAAAATACTGCAGTGTTTTCTGTTCTCATAACAAAAACTTGATTTACAAATCACTCATCAGACTATTTAACAAAATTAATAGTTGCCTTTTGATTTACTCATGAACTCTTTTTAGGTTGTTTAGCAGAGACAATTCCGGTGATCTCTGTTAAGGTATAATTTAAATTCAAATAAACAAAACTTAAACAACAAAGAGCCTGTCTAATCCACAAAATTTGCTGAGTGGCATGCTGCATTCTATGCAGAAAAATTTCTATTCTCTGTATCAATGATTTTTAAACTGTTGAGTAGATTAGAGTCACTTGAAAGATTCATTAAAACAGATTTCTGGGCATTATCCTCAGATTGAATTTCCATGGATTTGTAATGGGTTGTAAGTATTCACATTTCTAACAAGTGATGCCCATATGACCAGTTCATGAACGACTGCTCTCTCTTTAATACTTCACTGGTTTTTCCTTCTTTGCAAATATATATTTAATGGATCCTTTTACATTTATTAGCAGACCTTATATTTTATTTTGCTTTTCTAATGTAGACTCATTACTTGTCACTAATTTCTCTTTTCTCTGCTCGCTTATTTGACCAAGGCTAATGATTTCTGGTAAATCTTTTCATTAACAAGTTATCTTAGTGAAACAGGTTATAGATATTCAAAATATAAAGTTCTCATATGATTAATACTTTTAAAAATAATTCATGGTGAAAAATTGTAAGCATAAAAGAAAAGAACAGAAAACTCAGTTTGGAAATGATGTGTATACATACTTCTCTGTATGTATGTTGTTTTTCAAATCTGGCTCTAATATTGACACTCTCTCCTTAAAACTGGGCTTTGTGATTGTTATTCAAAGATGTGTTTTCTCAAAGACAAATTAACTACTTCAATCGGTCAATTCAATCTAACAGTCAATAAAGTTGGTTAGATTGTTCTGTGAAGAACTGGTTAATCCTTTAAATGTCCTAGAGCAATTCACCATCCTTTTGGGAACTTTTCTAGTTGATATTTTCTTTCATAGGCTTTATTTCATTTCTAAGTGGAACAAAAGAAACACCAAGTTTGTTGATCAGAGGCAATATAGCCTGGTGTTTGAAACATAATCTTTGACACTAATCTACTTGTTGCCCATTATAGCACAGAGAATAAAGTTAATGTATCTAATTTCACTCTTATTTAAAGGATAATAATTTTCATAAATAATAAGTATTATAAATCATATGTTCTGGTGATCCTATAAGACAGGTATAAAATGCTTACAAGATTCATTAAAAATTAGTTATCAAGTAAAAATCCAACCTGAGATAAGATTATAAATTTACAATATCCTTTAGAGTTTATGATTCATTTTCTGATTATAAAATGGAAATGCAGAAACTTAATAATGGAGACTGAATGTCATTGTTGTTCAGTTGCTAAGTCACGTCTGACTCTTTGCAACTCCATGGACAGCAGGATGCCAAGCTTCCGTCTTCACCATCTCCCAGAGTTTGCTAAAATTCATGTCCATTTAGTCAGTGATGCTATCTAACCATCTCACCTTCTGCTTGCCCCCTTCTCCTGTTACCTTCAATCTTTCCTAGCATCATCACCTTGTAAATATTTTTATCTCACATAACATTTATTAGCAGACCTTATATTTTATTTTGCTTTTCTAATGTAGACTCATTACTTGTCACTAATTTCTCTTTTCTCTGCTCGCTTATTTGACCAAGGCTAATGATTTCTGGTAAATCTTTTCATTAACAAGTTATCTTAGTGAAACAGGTTATAGATATTCAAAATATAAAGTTCTCATATGATTAATACTTTTAAAAATAATTCATGGTGAAAAATTGTAAGCATAAAAGAAAAGAACAGAAAACTCAGTTTGGAAATGATGTGTATACATACTTCTCTGTATGTATGTTGTTTTTCAAATCTGGCTCTAATATTGACACTCTCTCCTTAAAACTGGGCTTTGTGATTGTTATTCAAAGATGTGTTTTCTCAAAGACAAATTAACTACTTCAATCGGTCAATTCAATCTAACAGTCAATAAAGTTGGTTAGATTGTTCTGTGAAGAACTGGTTAATCCTTTAAATGTCCTAGAGCAATTCACCATCCTTTTGGGAACTTTTCTAGTTGATATTTTCTTTCATAGGCTTTATTTCATTTCTAAGTGGAACAAAAGAAACACCAAGTTTGTTGATCAGAGGCAATATAGCCTGGTGTTTGAAACATAATCTTTGACACTAATCTACTTGTTGCCCATTATAGCACAGAGAATAAAGTTAATGTATCTAATTTCACTCTTATTTAAAGGATAATAATTTTCATAAATAATAAGTATTATAAATCATATGTTCTGGTGATCCTATAAGACAGGTATAAAATGCTTACAAGATTCATTAAAAATTAGTTATCAAGTAAAAATCCAACCTGAGATAAGATTATAAATTTACAATATCCTTTAGAGTTTATGATTCATTTTCTGATTATAAAATGGAAATGCAGAAACTTAATAATGGAGACTGAATGTCATTGTTGTTCAGTTGCTAAGTCACGTCTGACTCTTTGCAACTCCATGGACAGCAGGATGCCAAGCTTCCGTCTTCACCATCTCCCAGAGTTTGCTAAAATTCATGTCCATTTAGTCAGTGATGCTATCTAACCATCTCACCTTCTGCTTGCCCCCTTCTCCTGTTACCTTCAATCTTTCCTAGCATCATCACCTTGTAAATATTTTTATCTCACATAACATATTTTTGAATTACAGGATTTGTCAAATTTAATCACCACATTTCACCTAAATTATTTTCTGAATCTCTTAAAAAAAAAAAAAAAGGCATCTGGGAAAATTGAGCCTGGATGCTGAGTTCACACCTGGCTGCATTCACTTGTAACTGCTTTCAAACAGGTCCTCAATTCTAGAGTTCATTATCTGTAATCAACTTCATTCATGTTCGTAGGTGTCTCAAGTTTCTGTGTATCTGCATTGGGGAAATGTGGTGTGAGAAGGTTAAATATTTTAGCCCAGGTTCTATAGAAGCAGAATCAAAGACAAGGATTCAGGTGCACATGATTTGCTGGGAGAGAACAGTTCACAAAATGTATTCAAGGGAAGAAGTGAGGCAGAACAGAAAATTATGAGAGAGAATGAGAGAGCTGAGCAAGGCTCTGGTCTCAAGTAAAGCCTAGCCTTTGTCTTACCCACAGGACTCCCCTGGAGCATCAGTTGAATCATAAAGTTAGGACCTCCAAAGGTCTCATCCAGCATTTGTCATTGTTCAGTTGCTACGCCATGTCTGACTCTTTGTGCATGACATGCCGGGCTTCCCTGTCCTTCACTATCCCCTATAGTTTGCTCAGACTCATATCCATTGAGTTGATAATGCCATCCAACCATCTCATCCTCTGTCATCCCCTTCTCCTTCAGCCTTCTGTCTTTACCAGCATCAGGGTCTTCTCCAGTGAGCTGGCTCTCGCTCTTCACTATCAGGTGGCCAATATATGGAAGCTTCAGCCTGAGGATCAGTCCTTCCAATGAATATTCAGGGTCGATTTCCTTTAGGACTGACTTGTGTGACCTCCTTGCTATCAGAGGGACTCTCAAAAATCTTCTCCATAACCACCGTCTGAAAACATCAGTTCTTCAGTGCTCAGTCTCCTTCCTTCATGGTCCAAATCTCACATCTATGACTACTGGGAAAACCATACCTTGACTATACAGAACTTTTTGGCAAAATGATGACCCTGCACTGTTTAGGTTTGTCATAACTTTTTGTTTTTATCTCACATAACATATTTTTGAATTACAGGATTTGTCAAATTTAATCACCACATTTCACCTAAATTATTTTCTGAATCTCTTAAAAAAAAAAAAAAAGGCATCTGGGAAAATTGAGCCTGGATGCTGAGTTCACACCTGGCTGCATTCACTTGTAACTGCTTTCAAACAGGTCCTCAATTCTAGAGTTCATTATCTGTAATCAACTTCATTCATGTTCGTAGGTGTCTCAAGTTTCTGTGTATCTGCATTGGGGAAATGTGGTGTGAGAAGGTTAAATATTTTAGCCCAGGTTCTATAGAAGCAGAATCAAAGACAAGGATTCAGGTGCACATGATTTGCTGGGAGAGAACAGTTCACAAAATGTATTCAAGGGAAGAAGTGAGGCAGAACAGAAAATTATGAGAGAGAATGAGAGAGCTGAGCAAGGCTCTGGTCTCAAGTAAAGCCTAGCCTTTGTCTTACCCACAGGACTCCCCTGGAGCATCAGTTGAATCATAAAGTTAGGACCTCCAAAGGTCTCATCCAGCATTTGTCATTGTTCAGTTGCTACGCCATGTCTGACTCTTTGTGCATGACATGCCGGGCTTCCCTGTCCTTCACTATCCCCTATAGTTTGCTCAGACTCATATCCATTGAGTTGATAATGCCATCCAACCATCTCATCCTCTGTCATCCCCTTCTCCTTCAGCCTTCTGTCTTTACCAGCATCAGGGTCTTCTCCAGTGAGCTGGCTCTCGCTCTTCACTATCAGGTGGCCAATATATGGAAGCTTCAGCCTGAGGATCAGTCCTTCCAATGAATATTCAGGGTCGATTTCCTTTAGGACTGACTTGTGTGACCTCCTTGCTATCAGAGGGACTCTCAAAAATCTTCTCCATAACCACCGTCTGAAAACATCAGTTCTTCAGTGCTCAGTCTCCTTCCTTCATGGTCCAAATCTCACATCGTTACGTGACTACTGGGAAAACCATACCCTTGACTATACAGAACTTTTTTGGCAAAATGATGACCCTGCACTGTTTAGGTTTGTCATAACTTTTTTTGTTTTTCCCCCAAGGAGCAAGCCTCTTTTAAGTTCATGGGCACAGCATAGTCACCATTGACGAGTGATTTTGTAGTCCCAAATCATAGGCTCTTCCAGTCTATGTAAGCACAAGTCAGGAAAGCCTTGACTTTAGCTCTGCTTTTGGGAGTGGAACTTCTTTGGTGAGGCAGCTCCACTCAGCAGAGGACAGATCTCCAGGGAGGAAGCACCTATGAAATTTAACAGCTGACAGGATGAGGAAAGGGTTCTATTCCTTTATCAGGAAGATCCCCTGGAGGTGGAAATGGCAACCCACTCCAGTATTCTTGCCTGGAAAATTCCATGGACAGAGGAACCTGGCAGTCTATGGGTTCTCAAAGAATCAGCCACAACTGAGAGACTGAACACAGCACAGGATGAGGAAAAATACAACTATTGAGATTATGGTTTGTTTCCTGATTGCTTTAATAGGATACTTTGTGGTAACGAAGGTTGAGTGTAATGTATAAGAGCATAAGTGCTGAAGCAAATGCCTGAATTAAAATTCAAACTTGAACACTTAGGGTTTGTTTGGGGCAAGTTAATTAACCTTTTGTGTCATACATTTTTGAATCTGAAAAAACATAGATGATATTGGAATAATATCTTTATCATTGGGCTCTTGTAAAGGTTAAATCAGATCATAAATATTAAGATTTCCAAACTGTGTCTGACCCAAATTAAGCAGTACATGAATGTATTCAATTATGACTATTATTTTTAATCTTTCATGAAAATATAGGGGAAGATAGGGGAAGATAGGTGAATAACAAAAAGTATATGAGGTAGTCTCTTTCCCCAAAATAGTATAACACTGAGACTGCTTTCTTGTAACTGGCTTTTAAAATTAAGAATAGCACATGTCAGGTGACTTTTCATGTATCCATAAATATAATAATTTTTCAATTTCTCATAGGTATATTTTTGAGTATTTCAACAGTTAACAATATTGAAGTAAAATAATGCTTATAATTTTGGATAAAAATTGTTGTTTTAAAATACCTAGAGGTACAATTTCTGTCTATGTTACGTGACTTGGGAAAACCATACTTGACTTAGATTTGGCAAAATTTGTTTTCCCCAAGGAGCAAGCCTCTTTTAAGTTCATGGGCACAGCATAGTCACCATTGACGAGTGATTTTGTAGTCCCAAATCATAGGCTCTTCCAGTCTATGTAAGCACAAGTCAGGAAAGCCTTGACTTTAGCTCTGCTTTTGGGAGTGGAACTTCTTTGGTGAGGCAGCTCCACTCAGCAGAGGACAGATCTCCAGGGAGGAAGCACCTATGAAATTTAACAGCTGACAGGATGAGGAAAGGGTTCTATTCCTTTATCAGGAAGATCCCCTGGAGGTGGAAATGGCAACCCACTCCAGTATTCTTGCCTGGAAAATTCCATGGACAGAGGAACCTGGCAGTCTATGGGTTCTCAAAGAATCAGCCACAACTGAGAGACTGAACACAGCACAGGATGAGGAAAAATACAACTATTGAGATTATGGTTTGTTTCCTGATTGCTTTAATAGGATACTTTGTGGTAACGAAGGTTGAGTGTAATGTATAAGAGCATAAGTGCTGAAGCAAATGCCTGAATTAAAATTCAAACTTGAACACTTAGGGTTTGTTTGGGGCAAGTTAATTAACCTTTTGTGTCATACATTTTGAATCTGAAAACATAGATGATATTGGAATAATATCTTTATCATTGGGCTCTTGTAAAGGTTAAATCAGATCATAAATATTAAGATTTCCAAACTGTGTCTGACCCAAATTAAGCAGTACATGAATGTATTCAATTATGACTATTATTTTTAATCTTTCATGAAAATATAGGGGAAGATAGGGGAAGATAGGTGAATAACAAAAAGTATATGAGGTAGTCTCTTTCCCCAAAATAGTATAACACTGAGACTGCTTTCTTGTAACTGGCTTTTAAAATTAAGAATAGCACATGTCAGGTGACTTTTCATGTATCCATAAATATAATAATTTTTCAATTTCTCATAGGTATATTTTTGAGTATTTCAACAGTTAACAATATTGAAGTAAAATAATGCTTATAATTTTGGATAAAAATTGTTGTTTTAAAATACCTAGAGGTACAATTTCTGTCTTAAAAGAAAGTATATTTTAAAGTCTTAGATGACTATTGTCAAAAAGTCATATTTTGAAAGAAAATATTTTTGAAAGAAAAATAACTTCTGGGATATTTAACAGTATTTTACTATAAACAGTAGATCAGAATGTTTGTTTCTCCTCAAAATACAAACTTTTTCTCCAATGTATACGCTGTATGTGTATTTTTTTTTTTGCAAATATGGTGTGTCAAAGTATATTGACATGCAATTATTATTCTTGATTTTTTTTTTACTATAATAATGTTAACTATTTTTCTAAGGCTTTATGTTATATAAATTGATAAATTTTCTGGTTTTCTTGCTCATAGTTATAACTAATTATTGTATATGTAGATTTATAAGAAAATTTATATGCATATATACTGCCTAGAAATTTCAGTTTGATATTGCCTCAAACTGCGGTAGTTACAATCTTTAATATATTTTCATGTCATGTATCATTTTAGTCTTTATAAAGTAAACATTTGCATTTATCTCTCTCATAGAGTTTATTAATTTCTATTTTTATCTTTTCATTTTCTCCCATCTGAAGTTTTCCCAACCTCTTAATATATATGTTAGTTCCTGAAATTAAAACTTCTTCCTTACTAATATTTGCCTCTGAGATTATATAATGTCTTTAATAGCAGTGCGCAGGTAGCCATACATATTCCTTTTCTTCTAAATCAGTTAAATACTCTGGTTTCAACTAGGGTTATTTCCATAATGGTTTATTTGATAAGTTATTCTCTTAATTTACCAAATCGTAGGTATTTTCTCATTGTATGTTGTAAATTCAAGCTTTTTTTTTGGCCACTTCTATTGATCCTTCATTCATTTATCTTTATTCTTTGGCCTGTGTGGGCCTCCCATCACAGTGGCCTCTTTTGTTGCAGAGCACCGGCTCTGGGCACATGCTCTCAGAGCTCCAGCTTGGTAGTTAGACACATCAGTCCAGCCGCTCCGAGGCAGGTGGAATCCTCCCAGGCCAGGGATCGAGCCTGTGCCCTTGCACTACAAGGCAGTGACTTTTCATGTATCCATAAATATAATAATTTTCAATTTCTCATAGGTATATTTTGAGTATTTCAACAGTTAACAATATTGAAGTAAAATAATGCTTATAATTTTGGATAAAAATTGTTGTTTTAAAATACCTAGAGGTACAATTTCTGTCTTAAAAGAAAGTATATTTTAAAGTCTTAGATGACTATTGTCAAAAAGTCATATTTTGAAAGAAAATATTTTTGAAAGAAAAATAACTTCTGGGATATTTAACAGTATTTTACTATAAACAGTAGATCAGAATGTTTGTTTCTCCTCAAAATACAAACTTTTTCTCCAATGTATACGCTGTATGTGTATTTTTTTTTTTGCAAATATGGTGTGTCAAAGTATATTGACATGCAATTATTATTCTTGATTTTTTTTTTACTATAATAATGTTAACTATTTTTCTAAGGCTTTATGTTATATAAATTGATAAATTTTCTGGTTTTCTTGCTCATAGTTATAACTAATTATTGTATATGTAGATTTATAAGAAAATTTATATGCATATATACTGCCTAGAAATTTCAGTTTGATATTGCCTCAAACTGCGGTAGTTACAATCTTTAATATATTTTCATGTCATGTATCATTTTAGTCTTTATAAAGTAAACATTTGCATTTATCTCTCTCATAGAGTTTATTAATTTCTATTTTTATCTTTTCATTTTCTCCCATCTGAAGTTTTCCCAACCTCTTAATATATATGTTAGTTCCTGAAATTAAAACTTCTTCCTTACTAATATTTGCCTCTGAGATTATATAATGTCTTTAATAGCAGTGCGCAGGTAGCCATACATATTCCTTTTCTTCTAAATCAGTTAAATACTCTGGTTTCAACTAGGGTTATTTCCATAATGGTTTATTTGATAAGTTATTCTCTTAATTTACCAAATCGTAGGTATTTTCTCATTGTATGTTGTAAATTCAAGCTTTTTTTTTGGCCACTTCTATTGATCCTTCATTCATTTATCTTTATTCTTTGGCCTGTGTGGGCCTCCCATCACAGTGGCCTCTTTTGTTGCAGAGCACCGGCTCTGGGCACATGCTCTCCAGAGCTCCAGCTTGGTAGTTAGACACATCAGTCCAGCCGCTCCGAGGCAGGTGGAATCCTCCCAGGCCAGGGATCGAGCCTGTGCCCCTTGCACTACAAGGCAGTGTCCCTACCCACTGGACCACCAGCGAAGCCCACAAACTACTTCGTAATTGAAGTATTATTGGCATATAACATTCTGTTATTATCAGATATAAAACATGTTATTATTTGTGTACATGGTGAAATGAGAATCACAATGGATCCAGTTATCTGTTACCATGCAAAATAATATTATTTTACTTGTGATGATAAATTTAAGTTTTACATTCTTGAGAGCTTTCTAGTGTGTATGCACTATAGTATTATTACTGAGTACAATCAACCTTGCTATACATTACATCCCCATGCCTTATTTATTTTATAATTGGAAGTTTTTACCTCTTGACTCTCTTCACCCATCTCAGCTACCTTTGTACTACCCCTAGCAACCAACATCCTGTTTTCTGTATCTGTGTGTTTTATTCTTATTATTTTGTATATTCTGCATAGAGGTAAAATCATACAGTATTTTTCATTTCTCTTTGACTTAATTTACCTACCATAATTTTCTCAAGGCCTTTCTTACGCTGTAGCAAATGACAAAATTTATTTTTCATTATTGCTAATACTATTCCATTGTATATGCATATTGCATCTTCTTTATCAACTACTACATCAATGAACATTCGACTTGTTTAATATTTTGGCTATTGTAAATAATGCTGTGGTGAATACAGGGATGCATGTATCTTTCTGAATTCGTTTTTCTTTTCTTCATATAAATTCCTAGGAGTATAATGACTGAATCATACAATAGTTTTGATTTTAATTTTTTGAGAATATTTTGTACTGTTTTGCATAGTGGCCACACCAATTTGTATTCCCACCAATAGTGCACAAGACTCCACTTTTCTGCATAGCCTTATCATGATCTGATACTTGTAGATTTTCTCATTGTATGTTGTAAATTCAAGCTTTTTTTTTGGCCACTTCTATTGATCCTTCATTCATTTATCTTTATTCTTTGGCCTGTGTGGGCCTCCCATCACAGTGGCCTCTTTTGTTGCAGAGCACCGGCTCTGGGCACATGCTCTCCAGAGCTCCAGCTTGGTAGTTAGACACATCAGTCCAGCCGCTCCGAGGCAGGTGGAATCCTCCCAGGCCAGGGATCGAGCCTGTGCCCCTTGCACTACAAGGCAGTGTCCCTACCCACTGGACCACCAGCGAAGCCCACAAACTACTTCGTAATTGAAGTATTATTGGCATATAACATTCTGTTATTATCAGATATAAAACATGTTATTATTTGTGTACATGGTGAAATGAGAATCACAATGGATCCAGTTATCTGTTACCATGCAAAATAATATTATTTTACTTGTGATGATAAATTTAAGTTTTACATTCTTGAGAGCTTTCTAGTGTGTATGCACTATAGTATTATTACTGAGTACAATCAACCTTGCTATACATTACATCCCCATGCCTTATTTATTTTATAATTGGAAGTTTTTACCTCTTGACTCTCTTCACCCATCTCAGCTACCTTTGTACTACCCCTAGCAACCAACATCCTGTTTTCTGTATCTGTGTGTTTTATTCTTATTATTTTGTATATTCTGCATAGAGGTAAAATCATACAGTATTTTTCATTTTCTCTTTGACTTAATTTACCTACCATAATTTTCTCAAGGCCTTTCTTACGCTGTAGCAAATGACAAAATTTATTTTTCATTATTGCTAATACTATTCCATTGTATATGCATATTGCATCTTCTTTATCAACTACTACATCAATGAACATTCGACTTGTTTAATATTTTGGCTATTGTAAATAATGCTGTGGTGAATACAGGGATGCATGTATCTTTCTGAATTCGTTTTTCTTTTCTTCATATAAATTCCTAGGAGTATAATGACTGAATCATACAATAGTTTTGATTTTAATTTTTTGAGAATATTTTGTACTGTTTTGCATAGTGGCCACACCAATTTGTATTCCCACCAATAGTGCACAAGACTCCACTTTTCTGCATAGCCTTATCATGATCTGATACTTATGTACATTAATCCCTTATCAGATACCTGGTTTACGACTATTTTCTCCCATCAGGATGTCTTTTCATTTTGTTTCCAGTTTCCTATGCTATACAGATGTATACTGTGGTATAATTCCATTCATTTCTTTTTGCCTGTGCTGGTTTTGATTTTGGAGTCAGAGAAAAAAAAAACAAACAAACATCAGAAAGACTGATTTCAAGGAACTAATTGTCTATGTTTTCTTCTAGGAGTTTTATTGTCTCATGTCTTAGCTTCAAGTCTTTAATCCATTTTGAGTTAGCACTTAATAAGTTCTAAATAAATATGAATTCATTTAAAAATTCATAATCATTATTATTAAGGAATTGACTAATTTGAATATTAACCAGGAAATTAAATATAGTATATTTCAGGAGATGAGTTCAAATCCCAGTTCTGCAACTTAATAAATTTTGTCTATTAACAAATCACTTATAAGTTGAGCTTTAGTTTCTTTATGGGTAAAATGAGAATTAATGAATAACTATCATATATTGTGATAAACATTAAATTCACTTAAGTTAATATGTTGTTTAATATAATCTACAGCATAGGTAAGTTTTACTTAATATTATCTGACACTAGAATGATAATATATAAGCTTACACTGAGACAATATTGTCATTTAGTAAATTTGGACAGTAATCAATGTTTATTTTCCTAGTCTCAGAGTTATAGGCTGTTTTTTTCATTCATTCTTTTTCAGGCATACCTTGCCTTACTGTGTCTCATTTTGTACTTCTCAGATACTGTGTATTTTTAATTAAAAGTTTGTGGCAACCAGTGTCAATCAAATTTCTTGGCACCATTTTTTCAACAGCATTTGCTCACTTTCTGTCTCTGTGTCACATTTTGGTAATACTTGCAATATTTCAAGCTGCATCATTATTATATTATTATTGTGTTTATTATGGTACTGATGTTACTACTGTGATTTATCAATGACTCAGATGATAGCATTTTTTTTTTACCAACAAATTGTCTTTAGTTAAGGTATGTATATTGTTTTCTCATACTTAGTGCTCTTGCACACTTAAGAGACTGAAGTTAAGTGCAAACATAACTTTTATATGTACTTGGAAAACAAAATCATTTGATTTGCCTTATTGCAACATTTGGTTTCTTTTGGTGTGGAACCAAGCTCACAATATCTCTGAGGTATGCCTGTATCTCTTCCACATTATAATTCCATTCATTTCTTTTTGCCTGTGCTGGTTTTGATTTTGGAGTCAGAGAAAAAAAAAACAAACAAACATCAGAAAGACTGATTTCAAGGAACTAATTGTCTATGTTTTCTTCTAGGAGTTTTATTGTCTCATGTCTTAGCTTCAAGTCTTTAATCCATTTTGAGTTAGCACTTAATAAGTTCTAAATAAATATGAATTCATTTAAAAATTCATAATCATTATTATTAAGGAATTGACTAATTTGAATATTAACCAGGAAATTAAATATAGTATATTTCAGGAGATGAGTTCAAATCCCAGTTCTGCAACTTAATAAATTTTGTCTATTAACAAATCACTTATAAGTTGAGCTTTAGTTTCTTTATGGGTAAAATGAGAATTAATGAATAACTATCATATATTGTGATAAACATTAAATTCACTTAAGTTAATATGTTGTTTAATATAATCTACAGCATAGGTAAGTTTTACTTAATATTATCTGACACTAGAATGATAATATATAAGCTTACACTGAGACAATATTGTCATTTAGTAAATTTGGACAGTAATCAATGTTTATTTTCCTAGTCTCAGAGTTATAGGCTGTTTTTTTCATTCATTCTTTTTCAGGCATACCTTGCCTTACTGTGTCTCATTTTGTACTTCTCAGATACTGTGTATTTTTAATTAAAAGTTTGTGGCAACCAGTGTCAATCAAATTTCTTGGCACCATTTTTTCAACAGCATTTGCTCACTTTCTGTCTCTGTGTCACATTTTGGTAATACTTGCAATATTTCAAGCTGCATCATTATTATATTATTATTGTGTTTATTATGGTACTGATGTTACTACTGTGATTTATCAATGACTCAGATGATAGCATTTTTTTTTTACCAACAAATTGTCTTTAGTTAAGGTATGTATATTGTTTTCTCATACTTAGTGCTCTTGCACACTTAAGAGACTGAAGTTAAGTGCAAACATAACTTTTATATGTACTTGGAAAACAAAATCATTTGATTTGCCTTATTGCAACATTTGGTTTCTTTTGGTGTGGAACCAAGCTCACAATATCTCTGAGGTATGCCTGTATCTCTTCCACATTATAAAATAAAGAACTGTTTTTTTTTTTTTTTAATTTAATCAGCAATTTCATGGGCTTTTCACAAGTGTATGATTGTGTGATGGGCATCTCAATAATTGTTCTATGTTTCCATTTATTTTTATGTAACAAACATGAGTCTAAGCAGGCTTTTTCTCAGTTGCGTCTGTCTGTGAGGTTAGAATAATAGTATTCAGAACTCTGAAACTGCATTTCAACCCTAAAGCCATGTTAACATTATCCATTTCTGTAGACTGCAAATTCTGCAAAGTGAGATTCAGGTTGCTATTAAAATTAGACTCCCCTTCAACGTTTTCTTGTTTGATTTCCCGCAAAAAATAAAAAGAAAGTTTAGCACAATAGAGATGTGGGAGAAAAGCATTTTATTATGATCATGCAAGTTATTAACAGTGTCAGACTAGCAGGCATAAAAAATATGCTTCAGGGAAAAGTGAGTCGTTAATGGGATTTATCAGCTCAGTGGGCGTGTAAAGCCTATTTGTTTTAATGGCATATTTTAACACAAACAAGGAAGCATTTTGTAGCGACAAACTTAATTAATTTGTTTTTGGTCAAGCTATACTTCTTTCTTAATTTAAAACAACAGCAATCAGAATACTTAAAATTAATTATGATATTTTACATTATTCACTACACATTTTAAAATGCCAGCCATCTTAATCACTGAATCCTTTTTTGTGTAACTATAGTTATGCTGGAAAATGTCATTTATAGCAATTTGGATAGCCTTATAACATTAATATATTGTATAGGTGGCATATACATTTATAAATGCTCATGTTAATAACTATTATTTGTATCTTAGAGACAATGCTATTTTGATGAAATTGCCCCATGCCTATCAGCAGTCAATTGATTATAAAGGACTATCAGTAAAAAAGATTTTCAATTTAGAAAATTATACAGTTCAGAATTAGTTTAAGATTTGTCAGAGAACAATACATTAACAGTGTTTGTTATCAGTTGTTATAAAGATACCGGTGTTAGTGGAATAAATACAATCTTTTTCTGGTAGTCATTGAATAAAAGATAATCATTGTCCATATGATCATAGGCTTATTGGCAAACTAAAAACTGCAATCTGATGCAAATTGAGATGAAATTTCCCAATTACGTAACTTCGCATTGCCTGAAATATATTTCCACAATTACCCACCAAAGATTTTAAATTCCATAATGATGAATATTGGTTTCCCTTTTTATTTCAATACTCTAGTATAGCTCATTGCCTTGAAATGGTGTTTTCTGAAGCATTTTATTTGATTTTATTCTTTCAATACATTAATTCACATTGTCTATGCTTATTTCATTTAAGTTGTAACCAAGATTAATAGATCATCAATTGAAAAGCCTACCTATTTTTGTCATCCTAATAATACCCAAATCCCCAAGTTTTAAATGATAATCTTTTGCTTTCACTTTAAATTAAGAGAAATAGTGACCCTTTAAGGAGAGAAATATATGAAAAGTTTAACCAGCAACCCCAGTAGCACTATGCCAACTTCTGCTCTGCAAAATCCCCCACTGTTTTTGATTTTTTTTTAATTCTTGAGCCCCTTGATCCCTAGTGTCAGAGTTTCTTTTCTACAGTACTTTCTACTCCTCCAAGTCCCTCATTATGGAAAGGCCAACTGAGAACTAGTAACAAGTTGTGTATACTCCCTTTAAGAATGTCTCTGCCAATTCCCTCCCACAAATCCACTGTTTATTATGGGAACAATCTTTTTTAATAAATGATTTTCTTTTGCATAAAACATGTTGAACCCTTCTCAGGTGTCAGAGGCTTTCAAGTACCAAAGTGCAAGAATGGGGACCCCTTCCAGGGCCCAAGAATAGGCTCTTGTTTAACACTCAGGAATGAATTTTTCTAGGAGACACATGTGCTGACAAAGCAAGAGACTTTATTGGGGGAGAATAACAGGAGGATGAAGGAACCCAGGAGGGCCAATCTGCCACATGGCTCACTGCTCAGGTTTTATGGTAACAGGATTATTTTCCAGATTGTCTCTGGTCAATCATTTGAATCAGGGTCCTTCCTGGTGGCATGCTCATCACTCAGCCAACATAGGCTCCAGTGAGAACTTAGTTTAAGATTGAAACATACATTAACAGTGTTTGTTATCAGTTGTTATAAAGATACCGGTGTTAGTGGAATAAATACAATCTTTTTCTGGTAGTCATTGAATAAAAGATAATCATTGTCCATATGATCATAGGCTTATTGGCAAACTAAAAACTGCAATCTGATGCAAATTGAGATGAAATTTCCCAATTACGTAACTTCGCATTGCCTGAAATATATTTCCACAATTACCCACCAAAGATTTTAAATTCCATAATGATGAATATTGGTTTCCCTTTTTATTTCAATACTCTAGTATAGCTCATTGCCTTGAAATGGTGTTTTCTGAAGCATTTTATTTGATTTTATTCTTTCAATACATTAATTCACATTGTCTATGCTTATTTCATTTAAGTTGTAACCAAGATTAATAGATCATCAATTGAAAAGCCTACCTATTTTTGTCATCCTAATAATACCCAAATCCCCAAGTTTTAAATGATAATCTTTTGCTTTCACTTTAAATTAAGAGAAATAGTGACCCTTTAAGGAGAGAAATATATGAAAAGTTTAACCAGCAACCCCAGTAGCACTATGCCAACTTCTGCTCTGCAAAATCCCCCACTGTTTTTGATTTTTTTTTAATTCTTGAGCCCCTTGATCCCTAGTGTCAGAGTTTCTTTTCTACAGTACTTTCTACTCCTCCAAGTCCCTCATTATGGAAAGGCCAACTGAGAACTAGTAACAAGTTGTGTATACTCCCTTTAAGAATGTCTCTGCCAATTCCCTCCCACAAATCCACTGTTTATTATGGGAACAATCTTTTTTAATAAATGATTTTCTTTTGCATAAAACATGTTGAACCCTTCTCAGGTGTCAGAGGCTTTCAAGTACCAAAGTGCAAGAATGGGGACCCCTTCCAGGGCCCAAGAATAGGCTCTTGTTTAACACTCAGGAATGAATTTTTCTAGGAGACACATGTGCTGACAAAGCAAGAGACTTTATTGGGGAGGGGAGAATAACAGGAGGATGAAGGAACCCAGGAGGGCCAATCTGCCACATGGCTCACTGCTCAGGTTTTATGGTAACAGGATTATTTTCCAGATTGTCTCTGGTCAATCATTTGAATCAGGGTCCTTCCTGGTGGCATGCTCATCACTCAGCCAACATAGGCTCCAGTGAGAAGGATTCCAAGAACTTGGTAGGACATATGAACTGGCATCTCCTCTTTCCTTTTGACCTTTCTTAAATTATTCCATTTGGTGGTAGCTTGGTCGTTTCGTGTTCTTTGCAAATGGTTACTAAGGGGCCTGGCCAGGGCAGGCAATTTCATTCAGTGGTTCCTCTAACATCTTAGACTTCCCTGATACTGTCTTTTATCAGTCTTGGGTTTATGGCTCTATTTTGGCACAGTTTTGGAATTTTATAGAAAATGAAGCTGATAGGTGAGATTTCTTCTCCACACACACACAAAAATAATGGTATATGAAGTGCTCTAGATAGCCTTCATGTGTCTCCTTCAGAGTGGAATGTATGAAACACAAGTGTGAGAAATGGAATATTCTCTGCTACATAGGTAAACAAAGTATGTCACAATCATTAGTGATTGTGACTCTATGAGATGGTGAACCCTGAGGGAACTCAGGAAAGAAAGAATACCTGCTGTCTAGCAGCCATCAGACTGCAGCCACTCCCCCAGGTGATCCCTGAAGAAACTCAGGATACTAGCTTCAGATAACGTAGGTGCACACCCTCAGATTGACTTCAGTGCGTCCAGGTGCTTGCATCTTTCCATGCATAGAAAAGTATTGAATTCCTTAATTTGGAATCTCAGGTTTTCTTTAACAGTAATCTTTCCATGTTCCAGACTTCCTGCCCTTTGTTGCAAAACTCCTGAATATTCTATCCCCCCTACCTCACCCCCTCAGTGCAGTCTTCTCAGGGTTACTTGAGATGCTACCTACTGGACTTGAGGTCCTGAAAATTCCCACTGAATAAAGCATAACTCAACTTCTGGGGCTTCCTGGTGACTCAAATGATAAAGAACCTGCCTGCAATACCAGAGGCCTGGATTTGACCCCTAGGTCAAGAAGATTCCTGGAGAAGAGAATGACCACCCACCTCAGTCACCTTAGTATTCTTGCCTGGAGAGCCCCATAGACAGGGGAGCCTGGCGGCTACAGTCCATGGAGTCACAGAGTGGAAAACGACTGAGTAACTAACACTCAACTTTTAGGCTATGAGGTTCTATTTATTTATTTTTTAAAGTGACAAGTGTTAAAAACTAATTTTTAAATATTAAAGAATTTTCTAAACTAAATTAACAATATTTACACCATGTAATGCCAAATTTCATCCTTCACTAGATGTTGAATCACCACTGATATGGGGCCTTATGTGAGGCTGTTTGGGGCAAGAAAATCAAAATTCCTATAATTCCTTTTATCTGGCTGAAAGGATATATTAGAAAGCATGATAATTCTTTAATTGGTTATATCAAGTTTATTAATTGGCCAGCTCTTTTATTTATTTTCTGTTAAGGGGCCTGGCCAGGGCAGGCATTTAGGTTAATATTTGAATTTTAGCTTTTGAGGGGGCTGATAGGTGAGATTTCTTCTCCACACACACAAAATAATGGTATATGAAGTGCTCTAGATAGCCTTCATGTGTCTCCTTCAGAGTGGAATGTATGAAACACAAGTGTGAGAAATGGAATATTCTCTGCTACATAGGTAAACAAAGTATGTCACAATCATTAGTGATTGTGACTCTATGAGATGGTGAACCCTGAGGGAACTCAGGAAAGAAAGAATACCTGCTGTCTAGCAGCCATCAGACTGCAGCCACTCCCCCAGGTGATCCCTGAAGAAACTCAGGATACTAGCTTCAGATAACGTAGGTGCACACCCTCAGATTGACTTCAGTGCGTCCAGGTGCTTGCATCTTTCCATGCATAGAAAAGTATTGAATTCCTTAATTTGGAATCTCAGGTTTTCTTTAACAGTAATCTTTCCATGTTCCAGACTTCCTGCCCTTTGTTGCAAAACTCCTGAATATTCTATCCCCCCTACCTCACCCCCTCAGTGCAGTCTTCTCAGGGTTACTTGAGATGCTACCTACTGGACTTGAGGTCCTGAAAATTCCCACTGAATAAAGCATAACTCAACTTCTGGGGCTTCCCTGGTGACTCAAATGATAAAGAACCTGCCTGCAATACCAGAGGCCTGGATTTGACCCCTAGGTCAAGAAGATTCCTGGAGAAGAGAATGACCACCCACCTCAGTCACCTTAGTATTCTTGCCTGGAGAGCCCCATAGACAGGGGAGCCTGGCGGCTACAGTCCATGGAGTCACAGAGTGGAAAACGACTGAGTAACTAACACTCAACTTTTAGGCTATGAGGTTCTATTTATTTATTTTTTAAAGTGACAAGTGTTAAAAACTAATTTTTAAATATTAAAGAATTTTCTAAACTAAATTAACAATATTTACACCATGTAATGCCAAATTTCATCCTTCACTAGATGTTGAATCACCACTGATATGGGGCCTTATGTGAGGCTGTTTGGGGCAAGAAAATCAAAATTCCTATAATTCCTTTTATCTGGCTGAAAGGATATATTAGAAAGCATGATAATTCTTTAATTGGTTATATCAAGGAAATTTAATTATACCCTTAATTATTGCACTCAGGCCAGCTCTTAGTTTGAGATTTTATTTTCAAAAAGAAACTATAAAGAATAAATGTACTAGAACAAACAAATATTAATTGCAAGATATGAGCAGAGAAAGGGCACATTTTGGTTCTCTTCCAAACAACCTTTAGTACATAACTCAGCAAATATTTTCTATGAAGGACCAAGAAGTTAATATTTTAGGTCTTGTGGGTCATATCATCTGTATGTTACCACATTTCAGTTTTGCCATTATGATATGAAAACAGCTATCAAAAAATGTGAACAAATTGACCCTATTCCATTAACATTTTATTTCTAGAAATACAAACAAATTCAGGTTTGGTTGATAGGTTGTGCTTTCATCTTCTTGATCTAATAACTTGTTCTAGTCCTACTTGACAATCGTAAGGCAGGATACAAAGGGAAAAAGCCCCAAAGAATATGTATTCTGCTTATTTAATGTTATCCTATTAATGTAAATAAGTCACATGACCAAGACTCAAAAAATCAACCTTTTGGTTCTCCATTATATGGACTTCGCCCCAAACTACAGTGTGTGTGTGTGCATGTGTGTGTGTGTGTGTGTTAGTCACTCAGTCGTGTCAGACTCTTTGTAAGCCTATGGACTATAGCCTGCCAGGCTCCTCTGTCCATGGAATTCTCCAAGTGAGAATACTGGAGTGGGCTGCCATTCCCTTCTCCAGGAATTTTTCCAACCCAGGATGGAACCCAGGTCTGCTGCATTGCAGGCATATTCTTTACCTTATACCTGGAGAAGAGAAAGACCACCCACCTCAGTCACCTTAGTATTCTTGCCTGGAGAGTTCCATAGACAGGGGAGCCTGGCGGCTACAGTCCATGGAGTCACAGAGTGGAAAACGACTGAGTAACTAACACTCAACTTTTAGGCTATGAGGTTCTATTTATTTATTTTTTAAAGTGACAAGTGTTAAAAACTAATTTTTAAATATTAAAGAATTTTCTAAACTAAATTAACAATATTTACACCATGTAATGCCAAATTTCATCCTTCACTAGATGTTGAATCACCACTGATATGGGGCCTTATGTGAGGCTGTTTGGGGCAAGAAAATCAAAATTCCTATAATTCCTTTTATCTGGCTGAAAGGATATATTAGAAAGCATGATAATTCTTTAATTGGTTATATCAAGGAAATTTAATTATACCCTTAATTATTGCACTCAGGCCAGCTCTTAGTTTGAGATTTTATTTTCAAAAAGAAACTATAAAGAATAAATGTACTAGAACAAACAAATATTAATTGCAAGATATGAGCAGAGAAAGGGCACATTTTGGTTCTCTTCCAAACAACCTTTAGTACATAACTCAGCAAATATTTTCTATGAAGGACCAAGAAGTTAATATTTTAGGTCTTGTGGGTCATATCATCTGTATGTTACCACATTTCAGTTTTGCCATTATGATATGAAAACAGCTATCAAAAAATGTGAACAAATTGACCCTATTCCATTAACATTTTATTTCTAGAAATACAAACAAATTCAGGTTTGGTTGATAGGTTGTGCTTTCATCTTCTTGATCTAATAACTTGTTCTAGTCCTACTTGACAATCGTAAGGCAGGATACAAAGGGAAAAAGCCCCAAAGAATATGTATTCTGCTTATTTAATGTTATCCTATTAATGTAAATAAGTCACATGACCAAGACTCAAAAAATCAACCTTTTGGTTCTCCATTATATGGACTTCGCCCCAAACTACAGTGTGTGTGTGTGCATGTGTGTGTGTGTGTGTGTTAGTCACTCAGTCGTGTCAGACTCTTTGTAAGCCTATGGACTATAGCCTGCCAGGCTCCTCTGTCCATGGAATTCTCCAAGTGAGAATACTGGAGTGGGCTGCCATTCCCTTCTCCAGGGAATTTTTCCAACCCAGGATGGAACCCAGGTCTGCTGCATTGCAGGCATATTCTTTACCATTTGAGCTACTTTACCATAAATATATTATCTACATAATCCTCAACAGAGCCATCAAATGTCATATTTGATTTCCCCATTTATTTCACTCATGTTTAATTAATCCAATCACCTTATCCAATCCAATCACAAGTTGATTGATAAGCAGGGAAACATAAGTGTTGATAAATAATAAAGATATACTCCAATAAAACCACAGAAGTATTTTAGTAGCATTACCTAATTACATTTTATTTTCAATAAGATCCAAATTAAAAGTAATTGAATGCAACATGTATTTAAAACTGTTGAAATCATAATGTTCCATGTAAGCACAAACAGTATGCAGACAAGTCAAAATGTAGTTTCTGTTATTATTCATATTTTAGGTAATGAATAAAAATAATGCAAGTTTTCAACATGGTTATATAAATATATAAATATTTCTGTATCTTCATATTCCTAACACAGAAACTATCTGTGTAGACTCACTTAATTCTAGATTAAGGGAATGATCAGCTGCTATTTTTTTAACAAATGGAATATGCCCTTCAGTTTAATGTACTTGTAGCTTTCATGCTAACCAGAAGCCATTTCAGATTAAGGTAAAACTTTAAAATATCATGGCGATATGCAAAGCAAAATAATTACTGCTCAATAATGCAGAAATAATGTCTATTGGGGGGCGTAAATTTGAGACTAACACCTGAAGCACATTCCTCCAGTCTCTTTTAATTTATTAGCAAACATTTTGCATGTCCTACTTGACAATCGTAAGGCAGGATACAAAGGGAAAAAGCCCCAAAGAATATGTATTCTGCTTATTTAATGTTATCCTATTAATGTAAATAAGTCACATGACCAAGACTCAAAAAATCAACCTTTTGGTTCTCCATTATATGGACTTCGCCCCAAACTACAGTGTGTGTGTGTGCATGTGTGTGTGTGTGTGTGTGTTAGTCACTCAGTCGTGTCAGACTCTTTGTAAGCCTATGGACTATAGCCTGCCAGGCTCCTCTGTCCATGGAATTCTCCAAGTGAGAATACTGGAGTGGGCTGCCATTCCCTTCTCCAGGGAATTTTTCCAACCCAGGATGGAACCCAGGTCTGCTGCATTGCAGGCATATTCTTTACCATTTGAGCTACTTTACCATAAATATATTATCTACATAATCCTCAACAGAGCCATCAAATGTCATATTTGATTTCCCCATTTATTTCACTCATGTTTAATTAATCCAATCACCTTATCCAATCCAATCACAAGTTGATTGATAAGCAGGGAAACATAAGTGTTGATAAATAATAAAGATATACTCCAATAAAACCACAGAAGTATTTTAGTAGCATTACCTAATTACATTTTATTTTCAATAAGATCCAAATTAAAAGTAATTGAATGCAACATGTATTTAAAACTGTTGAAATCATAATGTTCCATGTAAGCACAAACAGTATGCAGACAAGTCAAAATGTAGTTTCTGTTATTATTCATATTTTAGGTAATGAATAAAAATAATGCAAGTTTTCAACATGGTTATATAAATATATAAATATTTCTGTATCTTCATATTCCTAACACAGAAACTATCTGTGTAGACTCACTTAATTCTAGATTAAGGGAATGATCAGCTGCTATTTTTTTAACAAATGGAATATGCCCTTCAGTTTAATGTACTTGTAGCTTTCATGCTAACCAGAAGCCATTTCAGATTAAGGTAAAACTTTAAAATATCATGGCGATATGCAAAGCAAAATAATTACTGCTCAATAATGCAGAAAATAATGTCTATTGGGGGGCGTAAATTTGAGACTAACACCTGAAGCACATTCCTCCAGTCTCTAATTTATTAGCACATTTTGCATGTTATGCCATGGTTAAATAGCATTAAGTAAATTGCTAGGCTCCAAAATGTCAAAATAGATTTAATTTACACCTGTGTTCCATGCCCTGTATGTTTGCTTCTGTTTAGTGTGTTTTAGAACATGGAACTATGCAATTATCCTTTAGTACCAATTTTTATAAATTCAAATCACGTAGGAAAAAAGTTACCTTTTTCTGATATATAATTAAAGATTTATAAAAATAAATTCAATGCCTTTTTTTAATTTTGACATATGATTTTGGTTTCAATTTTCATTTAAAGAGTTAGTATTTCTTGTGTAATGAGTATCAAGAAAAATACATTGTGAAACCTAAATATATTGAAATTATAAAGCCAATACATATAAATAATGTAAGACTATGTTGTTAAGAAAAACAAAACCTCTTTTATATCTGTGAAATGCTATTCTGCAGAATGAAAATTAGCAATTGCTAGTCTTATTTTTCAGTTACACTAGCATTAATCCATGAAAAGAATTAACACTGAACTTCCCATAATACTACTTTCACACTCACACACTTCTATTTTCATGAAATGATCACTTTATAATAACTATTTGTAATTTGAATATTTCCTTGGAGAAGTGTGGTAGGGTACTCGCAAATATTTTCTCCGTTTTAGGATGCATCTCTTAAAGGAGATGAGCCTATAAACAAATAACTTTGTGGATACAGAAAATTAGAGTGTCTATCTGGCAAACAGTTATAAAAGTATAGCAGCTTAAAAATAAATTTTATGTCATAGGAATATAATTATTTAGGGAAAAATTGCCCAGTTAGAGAAATTGAGCAAAATAATGGGTTTTCCTGATTCTAATATCTTTCTGTATTTAAAAACATATTTTATGAAAATTAGAAAACTTTTAAGAAACTATCTGTGTAGACTCACTTATTTCTAGATTAAGGGAATGATCAGCTGCTATTTTTAACAAATGGAATATGCCCTTCAGTTTAATGTACTTGTAGCTTTCATGCTAACCAGAAGCCATTTCAGATTAAGGTAAAACTTTAAAATATCATGGCGATATGCAAAGCAAAATAATTACTGCTCAATAATGCAGAAAATAATGTCTATTGGGGGGCGTAAATTTGAGACTAACACCTGAAGCACATTCCTCCAGTCTCTAATTTATTAGCACATTTTGCATGTTATGCCATGGTTAAATAGCATTAAGTAAATTGCTAGGCTCCAAAATGTCAAAATAGATTTAATTTACACCTGTGTTCCATGCCCTGTATGTTTGCTTCTGTTTAGTGTGTTTTAGAACATGGAACTATGCAATTATCCTTTAGTACCAATTTTTATAAATTCAAATCACGTAGGAAAAACGTTACCTTTTTCTGATATATAATTAAAGATTTATAAAAATAAATTCAATGCCTTTTTTTAATTTTGACATATGATTTTGGTTTCAATTTTCATTTAAAGAGTTAGTATTTCTTGTGTAATGAGTATCAAGAAAAATACATTGTGAAACCTAAATATATTGAAATTATAAAGCCAATACATATAAATAATGTAAGACTATGTTGTTAAGAAAAACAAAACCTCTTTTATATCTGTGAAATGCTATTCTGCAGAATGAAAATTAGCAATTGCTAGTCTTATTTTTCAGTTACACTAGCATTAATCCATGAAAAGAATTAACACTGAACTTCCCATAATACTACTTTCACACTCACACACTTCTATTTTCATGAAATGATCACTTTATAATAACTATTTGTAATTTGAATATTTCCTTGGAGAAGTGTGGTAGGGTACTCGCAAATATTTTCTCCGTTTTAGGATGCATCTCTTAAAGGAGATGAGCCTATAAACAAATAACTTTGTGGATACAGAAAATTAGAGTGTCTATCTGGCAAACAGTTATAAAAAGTATAGCAGCTTAAAAATAAATTTTATGTCATAGGAATATAATTATTTAGGGGAAAAAATTGCCCAGTTAGAGAAATTGAGCAAAATAATGGGTTTTCCTGATTCTAATATCTTTCTGTATTTAAAAACATATTTTATGAATTAATTAAACTAAAGAAAAATTACTTAAAATGTAATATTTAAACACAAAAATAAAACATTGTCTGATAATCCTTATAACTTTGTAGAAAAAGTAAATTATAAGAGAAAAGTAAATGAATGAATAAATAATACGTTTCTAAATCTTTCCGGTGTACCATATTTCTAAATCTTACTTGTGTATACCAGAATTCTCACTTCTCGTTTTGTTTTAGCATTTTATCTTCAGTTCTGGAGAAGTAAGCTACTAAATGGCATATAATAAATACATAAGGAAAATGAAATAAAGAGATATATAAATAATTAAAAATCAGAGAATTTGTGAATGGCAATTCATTTTTCAAAGATAATGACTGGCTTAAACTGTTTACTCTCTAAAGACTACATTGTATCATCTTCATATTCAGGAAAGGACCCAACCTCTTCTGGCTATTAAAAATCCAGCAGACTTTTCTTAGGTAATATTTGTTTAATTGAAGGATAATTGCTTTACAGAATTGTGGCAGTTTCTGCCAAACATCAACATGAATCAGCCATAGGTATACATATGCCCCTCTCTCTTGAACTCCCCTCTCATCTCCCTTCCCATCATACTCCCCTAGGTTGTTAAAGAGCCCCTGTTTGAGTTCCTTGAATCATACAGCAAATTTCCTTTGGCTATCTGTTTTACATAGGGTAATGTAAGTTGCCTTGTTACTCTCTCACTACATCTCACCCTCTCCTTCCTTCCCCTTTGACATATCCGTAAATCTGTTCTCTATATCTATTTCTCCATTGCTGCCCTACAATTAAATTCATCAGTACCATCTTTCCGGATTCCATATGTATGCATTATTTTATGATATTTATCTTTCTCCTTCTGACTTATTTCACTCTGTATAATAGGCTTTAGGTTCATCCATCTTATTAGAGCAGACTCAAATCCATTTTGTTTTATGGTTGAGTAATATTCCCTTGTATATATGTACCACAGCTTCTTGATCCATTCACCTGTCAATAGACATCTAGGTTGATTCCATGTTCTATCTATTGCAAATAGTTCTGCAGTGAACATTGGGGTACGTGTATATTTTTCGATTTTGGTGTCCTGAGCATATATGCCTAGTATTTGGATTTCTGGGTCATTAATGATTTTAGTCCTTGTTCTTTTGTGTGTGTGTGTGTGTGTGTGTGTTTAAGTGTTCTCTTGTATCTCTGTTTCCTATTTTCTATTCATTTACATCTTTTAAAAAAAAAATTTGGCCTCTTTTATTTCTTTTTTTAACATTTATTTATTTTCATCCATCTTTATTCTTTGACCTGTATAGACCTCCCATTTCAGTGGCCTCTCTTCTTGCACAGCTTTGGCTCTGGGTGTTTGCACTCCAGAGCACTAGTTCATAATTGGACATACTGGTCCATCCACTCCATGGCACGTCCTGGGCCAGGGATCGAACCAGTGCCCCTTGCTGTGTAAGGTGGACTATTTACCCACTGGACCACCAGGGAAGCCCAGTGCTTGTTTTTCTTAAGGAATCTCCCTACTGTTTTGTATAGTGGCTGTATCAATTTACATTTTATATAATGGCAAGTAGTTGTCAACTGAAAACAGCTTGCCAGCTCCACTGATGGAGCTCCACTGACAACTTCCATATTGTCTTTAGCACTTATCTTTTGGTATTTCTCCCATTTTCAAACATCGTTGATATTGCATTGTCAGATCCTTGGAGAGAAGCAGGAAGAAGAGAGTGAGAATGACTGAGTGAATGACAACAAAATTATTGAGACAGGCCAGGGAACTGCAATGTTGCAATGCTTGCACCTGGACACCCCTCTCTTCTGGCTACAGAACACAAAGAAACTATATGGAACTAAAAATAAATGTATATATAGAGTTGGGACAAATTCTTGACCAAAATATATAAATAAGACAAAAAACCCAACTGGACTTTCTGAAGAACTGGAAAATCTTGATGTCAGAATCGAAAGTAGGGTATTGTACATGTCCCCTGCACTCAGCATCACAACCAGGTATGCAAACCATCTAAGCCACCCCCCAGCTGAATCCCTGGACACACTCCCGTCCTTACCCCATAGAAGGAATGAGCTCACCCTTCCCAGCTCCCAGAGTGAGCAAGGGAACCCATCATTTGCTTTTACTCCCTCCTATAGCCAACTCAGGGGCCCCAATGAAGACTTGTTTAATTTTCTTGTGTGGCGTCTATTGACTGGAAAAGGCCAACAACCCTAGTCAGTATCATTCCCATTTCCTACAAAAAACACATTATTGTGAAACGTGCTCTTATTGTTGAATCATACTGCTGATTTTGAAATCAACTTGAGTCATTACAGAAAGTATTGTAGTTGAAATTTGTTTAAAATGGGGATAAGTAATTTTGGGAACAAAAAGCCATAGGTAAAAGGGAATTAGAAAATGTAATTGCTTCTTGTCTCTTTCATTTAGGCAAAAATTATGCTAGAATATAACCACTATAATGAAAATATTTTACTTTATATTTCATTTATCTATTGATATATAAAAGCATACACTTAAATCATCTACTACTTAAACTGTGATCAGCAGCTTAGAAGCATTGGAATCACCATGGAATTAGAAATTTAGAATCTCTTTTTCCTTACTTATGGGATCAGAATTTACCTTTTAAGAGGATCCCATATGGTTCATATGCACATTATTGACAAATACTTTCCATAGACTTTGAGGGGCCTGTCATTGAATAAATATGAAGTTCTAATCTGAAAATAAATATATAGTTCTTTATAATATTTTTTTCATGACACATGTGGCTGAAAACAAACCAGTATCTTGTTACTAGGGACAAAGTTATAAGCAATATGTTTATAAATTATAGCAATTAAACTGATTTCAATAATAAAATGAGTTTCTGTAACCAATTATCTCAGTATATGTTATGGTCTGCATTTGTATATGAGTACATATTACATAACAATATGGCATGTATCACATAACAGAAAGATAGCTATAGCTAACACATACTTAAAACATTAATAGAGAAAAATATTTCTTCATGCAAGAGTTGAAATATATGTGATTAATACTCAAGTTAATTCATCAAGTTATTCTGACACATTTGTCCTTGGTGTCTGTACCCATGTTGACCACAGGAATAAGTCAAACTTCACTCTGGCAAGGTGAATGATTTATAGTTTTCATCCTGAAATGTAATACCTGAAAGTGATTGCATTGTCACAATAAACTATTCTCAGACCATCCCTCTCCTCAAATGCCATCTACCAATTGTTTATTTTACAACAAAAGCCATTTAAAGTTCTGACTCAACTAATAATAGTTCTCTGAAACAGTGAATCTAGGAAGGACTGTCCTCAGCTTTTATAGTGGCAACTATTAAGATTTGAGAGAATGCCCTTATTTTAAAATACCCTTTCTACTCTCATAACCATATAGCTATTATTATTTCAGTGACTAGAATGTAGATGGACAACATGTTAAGCCCTATTCTCTCATTTCCTCCTCTCAACAGAAAGGACAAAATCTATACAGATTTAATGCTAGAGATCAGTGACCCCTTCCACACTGTTTAATTCATTCACTCTTTATACCTGAACATTCCTATAAAATGCAGGTTGCTTTGGCATTGTACAAAGAAAGTTGTGAAATCTGAAGACACTAATAATTTCCAGCAAATCCACTTCAGAAAGTACATAACTCTATTATATTCAGATTATATTTATTTTTAATGATAAAATATTCACTAACCTCCATCACAACTGCTATCTTTTTCTACTTTTATTTTTATCAAAATCAATCTTATAATTAGCAAAGCCTTAAACCACAATTCAGCAATTTAGTATTTTAGTAAAAGTTCTCGAAAATAAATTTCTCAAAAAAAACTGTTTGTAATTTCAAATTTTTAAATTTTATTGGAGTATAGTGGATTTATAGGGGTGTGCTCTAGTTTTAGGTCTACAGCAAAGTTAATTCTGTTCCCATATTGGTCATTATATTGTACTGACTAGAGTTTCCTGCTATACAGTAGGCTCTTAATTGGTTATGTAGTTTACATATATACTCCCAATTTATCTCTCCCTACTCTTTCCACATTGATTAACAGAAGTTTGTTTTCTACATCTGTGACTCTGTTTCTGTATTGTGAATAGGTTCACTTGTGCCATTATTTTAGATTCCACATATAAGCAATGTATCTGAGTTAACAAGGTGTGAAAAGAAAATTAATAATCATTACAAACAAAAATCCGCAAGTATGATGATCTGACACAGGAAATTGGGAAGTTGAGAGAATTCACAGTTCGGTGGAAACATCTAGAATTAGAACCTGTCACTTTCCAGGGAAACTGAGAACATGACCAGCCCTTAAATTTGCAACACATTAGTTTCAGTCTGTACAATACTTCCAGTTAAGGAATTCCTCTTATCTCCTTATTAGCACATCTACCCAAACCCATTCATCTAAATCCATACTTGTCAGCCTCTTTTTTGTCACTGTGAATCAAGTATCCCTTCTACTATTAAGTCCAGACTTTTTTTTACATCCAATCTCTTCACATCATCTGTTGATTGCTTTTCAGAGACATCTTCCATCACTAGTTTCTCTTTCAAACTTTTTACAGTCATAAAAATATGCATTCTATTCCTTCAGCCACTGTCTCTATTTCTTTGTCATTTTTTGCAGCAAAGCCTACTCTGGAAGGTGTCTATAATCAATATTTATATTTTCTCCCTCCCCACCAATGTACATAATTGAACCAAAATAAATCAGCACTTCTTCCTCTTTATTCCAATAAATTTCCTGGTCTTTGTCACTAAGGACCTCCAGATTTTAATGGTCACTTCTGTGTGTTCTATTTGCCTGATCAAAAGTTTAATGGGCCACCCCTCCTTTAAAAATAACTCTTCTCTTGGATACCATCCTACTTCACATCTTGGTTTTATTTTCCTTTCATATCACTAGCCACGTTACATCTAAATTATCTTTACTGCTTCCTGAAAAAAGTGAAAGTGTTAGTCACTCAGTCATGCCTAACTAACTCTTTGCAACCTATGTACTTTATCCCACCAGGATTTTCTGTCCATGGAATTTTCCACCTGGAGTTGGTAGCCATTCTTCTCCAGTAGCTTTTTTATCCCACCCCCAAAAAAGGGAAATATACTCCCAATTTATCTCCCTACTCTTTCCACATTGATTAACAGAAGTTTGTTTTCTACATCTGTGACTCTGTTTCTGTATTGTGAATAGGTTCACTTGTGCCATTATTTTAGATTCCACATATAAGCAATGTATCTGAGTTAACAAGGTGTGAAAAGAAAATTAATAATCATTACAAACAAAAATCCGCAAGTATGATGATCTGACACAGGAAATTGGGAAGTTGAGAGAATTCACAGTTCGGTGGAAACATCTAGAATTAGAACCTGTCACTTTCCAGGGAAACTGAGAACATGACCAGCCCTTAAATTTGCAACACATTAGTTTCAGTCTGTACAATACTTCCAGTTAAGGAATTCCTCTTATCTCCTTATTAGCACATCTACCCAAACCCATTCATCTAAATCCATACTTGTCAGCCTCTTTTTTGTCACTGTGAATCAAGTATCCCTTCTACTATTAAGTCCAGACTTTTTTTTACATCCAATCTCTTCACATCATCTGTTGATTGCTTTTCAGAGACATCTTCCATCACTAGTTTCTCTTTCAAACTTTTTACAGTCATAAAAATATGCATTCTATTCCTTCAGCCACTGTCTCTATTTCTTTGTCATTTTTTGCAGCAAAGCCTACTCTGGAAGGTGTCTATAATCAATATTTATATTTTCTCCCTCCCCACCAATGTACATAATTGAACCAAAATAAATCAGCACTTCTTCCTCTTTATTCCAATAAATTTCCTGGTCTTTGTCACTAAGGACCTCCAGATTTTAATGGTCACTTCTGTGTGTTCTATTTGCCTGATCAAAAGTTTAATGGGCCACCCCTCCTTTAAAAATAACTCTTCTCTTGGATACCATCCTACTTCACATCTTGGTTTTATTTTCCTTTCATATCACTAGCCACGTTACATCTAAATTATCTTTACTGCTTCCTGAAAAAAGTGAAAGTGTTAGTCACTCAGTCATGCCTAACTAACTCTTTGCAACCTATGTACTTTATCCCACCAGGATTTTCTGTCCATGGAATTTTCCAGGCAAGAATACTGGAGTTGGTAGCCATTCCCTTCTCCAGTAGCTATATATTCTAAATCATCTTTCCCACCTTCTGCCTCAGTGCAAAAAGTTTTATTGTAAATTGTCTAAAGGTTTGATCTTCAGCCACAGCATTACCAAATCAATGAATACGAACTTGGGAAAACTCCAGGAGACAGTGACGGATAGGGAGGCCTGGCATGCCTGTAGTCCATGGGGTTGCAGAGTTGGACACAACTTAGTGACTGAACACAACTCTTCTATTTAAGCACGCGTAGACATGATTTTGCATGCAATCTACACGTCATCTTGTCCAAGATTAATATCTGCAGCCTTCACTGAACACTTGCTTTATATATTCTCCATTCATCTTTCGGCCATACTCCACATGGCTTCACATAAGCATGCCAACAATAAAATTCCTGCCAATGAACTTTTGATTTCCTTGAAATTTCTTATATCAGAATTTGGCAGATTTTCTTACTTGTTAAACCACAGGAATGAGTTAGTGCTTATTCCCCTTCTTGCCCCCACTTACTCCCTCCATCTACTACGTTAACAGTACCTACATGTCTTTCTACCAAACAGTATTCTGAACATTTTTCTCTCTCCTTATACTTTCTCTTTCTCTCTTCACACTTTTTCTTCACACTTTTTTCTCATTTTTTATACTTACTCTTGCACAAGTTATCATTGATAGCCATCTTGGCTATGCAGTAACCTTTTTATCATTCTCCAGGCTTTCACAAAGAAGTTAGAGGAAAATTTGAAACCGTAAATTACAATCTTTTGTAATTGATCTTTTCTTTTTTTTTTTTTTTTTACCAAATCAAATGATCCATTGCAATGGATTCAAAAGCATTCATAATACAATCGACACTTTCCAGCTCAGTATGTGTTGACCCAAGACCTCATCTCTGAAAATGTCTCTGAGCTTCTTCTCTATAACTCATTAAACCATAGTTTCATAAACCATCCTGCCACATTGGTTTTCTTCCTGGCTCTTGACTGTACTGAATATTTTTGTCATTTCAGGGCCTTCATCCTATTTCTGCTATCTGACAAGTCATTCTGTTTAAAAAACTGATTCCTTTTAATAATTGTATAAATGCCAACTTTTCCAGTTGGTCTTTCCTGATCATCCAACATAACATATGCTTGTTTCTTTTTTATATCCATTAGTGGATTCCACTTATAGCAATTATATAACTTGTGTCTTCTTACTTACCCAGTTGTTTCATTTATGTAGTGACTGTCTCTGTTAACTGGAAAATAGTATCCAAAATAAATACCTTATTACTGTTCATTCCTAGAGCAGAAACAAATACAAATATATATACAAAATACACAACTCTTCTATTTAAGCACGTAGACATGATTTTGCATGCAATCTACACGTCATCTTGTCCAAGATTAATATCTGCAGCCTTCACTGAACACTTGCTTTATATATTCTCCATTCATCTTTCGGCCATACTCCACATGGCTTCACATAAGCATGCCAACAATAAAATTCCTGCCAATGAACTTTTGATTTCCTTGAAATTTCTTATATCAGAATTTGGCAGATTTTCTTACTTGTTAAACCACAGGAATGAGTTAGTGCTTATTCCCCTTCTTGCCCCCACTTACTCCCTCCATCTACTACGTTAACAGTACCTACATGTCTTTCTACCAAACAGTATTCTGAACATTTTTCTCTCTCCTTATACTTTCTCTTTCTCTCTTCACACTTTTTCTTCACACTTTTTTCTCATTTTTTATACTTACTCTTGCACAAGTTATCATTGATAGCCATCTTGGCTATGCAGTAACCTTTTTATCATTCTCCAGGCTTTCACAAAGAAGTTAGAGGAAAATTTGAAACCGTAAATTACAATCTTTTGTAATTGATCTTTTCTTTTTTTTTTTTTTTTTACCAAATCAAATGATCCATTGCAATGGATTCAAAAGCATTCATAATACAATCGACACTTTCCAGCTCAGTATGTGTTGACCCAAGACCTCATCTCTGAAAATGTCTCTGAGCTTCTTCTCTATAACTCATTAAACCATAGTTTCATAAACCATCCTGCCACATTGGTTTTCTTCCTGGCTCTTGACTGTACTGAATATTTTTGTCATTTCAGGGCCTTCATCCTATTTCTGCTATCTGACAAGTCATTCTGTTTAAAAAACTGATTCCTTTTAATAATTGTATAAATGCCAACTTTTCCAGTTGGTCTTTCCTGATCATCCAACATAACATATGCTTGTTTCTTTTTTATATCCATTAGTGGATTCCACTTATAGCAATTATATAACTTGTGTCTTCTTACTTACCCAGTTGTTTCATTTATGTAGTGACTGTCTCTGTTAACTGGAAAATAGTATCCAAAATAAATACCTTATTACTGTACATTCCTAGAGCAGAAACAAATACAAATATATATACATATATATATGTATATATATATTGATAAAATGTCTGGATGTAATATCTAATCCACTTTAATACATTCTTAGTTTTATCTATTACTAATAATATTTTAACTTTGTATCTTTCATTATCACAATGTTAATATTCTAGATATTTTATATGAATATGTTTTATTTTTTATAATTAAAACATCTGTGTTGTGTGCTTAAACAGTGAAAAATATGATTTATTTAGCTTTGTCTCCAAGTGAATGTTTAAAGTACTTGAATATGAATTGTAAAATAGCAGTTTTATTGCAATTGCTGTTACAGCTGTAGAAGCAATCAGTGATTAAACAGTTAACTGATAAATAGAGATCATCTAGAGTACTGGGGACCAGTTCCAGTTACCACTCAAACTAGGACAAACATTTTGTTCTACCCCAAAGCTAAAAAGGCTCAGAAATGGCATCAAGGTCTCATTCAAAATCCTGGCAGAAGAGGAAAAAGATCCTTCTTCTAAGCAGCTGGAATAGGTATCAGTAGAGATTTACATGAGGGTAGGCGGCACGTATGACTACAAGGATATCTGGTACTTGACAGACATGTAAATAACACATTTGTTCAATAAAGGAATGTGGAGGTCAACAAATGAATAAAGGAGAAACACATAGCCAGCATTTATAGAAATCAGTACAACAGGAAAAATACTGAGCAGAAAATGTGAAGTTTAAGGAAGCATAATGTCTGAGCACTTTGGCTTAGAGTCCACTAGTAACTACTCTCTGGGCTGTTTTTTCCTCTATAAGACCATGCTGTTAGGAACACCTGTATGCTGTTTGTTTGTCTTGTGCATTTGTACTTGCTAACATCTATTGAAAGTTTTTATTTTTCAGGTTTACTTTTCATTTTATTTCTTTCAGATAATTACAAATGTAGTTTATAAGTTAGTATTCTTACATGAAATAAGCCAAATAATCAGAAAAACAACTCAGAAATGAGTTGATTTAAGGAATTCTGCATTTTGAATCTATAATACAGTAAGTTCCATAAATGCTTTGTATCTCTTTTAATATATGAACTACCTTAGTCATCTTCTGCATCTATGTATGTATTTATGAAAATTATATATCATATCTAAAATGATGCCTGACTTTTCGTATCAAAGCTTAATGACGTTCCAATAGTAATTATACAGGGGAACCAATTATACTATTAATCACTTGGAAGGAAGATACAACATAATTGACTAAAAACAACGTTACAAATAAGTGCTTCCCTGGTGGTCCAGTGAGTAAGGACACCGCCTTGCAGTGCAAGGGGTGCCAGTTCGATCCCTGGCCTGGGAAGATCCCACGTGCCGTGGAGCGGCTGAATGGATGTGTCCAACTACCGAGCCAGCGTTCTGGAGTGCACGCACCCAGAGCCGGTGCTCTGCGATGAGAGAGGCCACTGCAATGGGAGGCCACACAGGCCAAAGAACAAAGATGGAAATAAATGAAAGACCAACTGATGTGGGGGAAAAAAGAAAGTAATGTTATAAATAAGAAGTTTTTAGAAAAAGTAAAACACTGTGACTTAAAGTGTTTTCAACGCCAAAACTAATATAGCCTGTTATTTATTCTTTAGTAATTTCCTTTTCATCTATTCAAAGAGACATGCATTATTTTTTATCTTAATGGCATCTTGGGAACACAGTGAGTCACTGTCTACCCTTATTAAATCTATTTTCATTTAATGTTTTATCTAACTCTTAGAGAAATTGATGGGTATGATTAATAACTCAATAACTGCATTTTGTGGATATAGCAGATATAATAAAAGAGGTCAAGATTGTTTAGTAAGCAATAGAAACAAAGAGAAAAACCATCAATTCAAGGTTAAGGGAGACCATGAGGAACAGCAATATTTGCTTGGCATTAAATACTAAAATAACAAAGTTAATTTGCTGAGAAAAGCTCATTTTTATACATACATTTTTGATTCATTTTTATCCTTAATACAAATAGTGGAATTATATATTTATAAAAAAACTTTAAATTCCAGAACAGTGTAGGATGAACAAAATTATCGAGAATATAGGAGACTCCCTGTATGCACTACACTCAGTTTCTCTTATTATTAGTATCTTCCATTAGCACACTGCATGTGTTATAATTAGTGAACCAATGTTGATGTACTCTTTTAAATTATAGACTGCATTTAGATTTTTTTATAATTTTTCCCTAAAGTTCTATCTTCTGTTCCAAGATCATATTCAGGGCATCATATTACCTTTTTTATCAGGTCTTCCTGGACTAACTCTTGGCTACTACTGTAGACTACTACATAGACTGACAATTTCTAGGGCATTCATTTTATCTTATGGCATTTACTATTTTGAAAAATATTGGTAAACTGTTTTGCAGAATGTCTCTTAATTGGAATTTGTCTGATTTCTGTCTCATGGTGATTGAAAAGAAGACCAGAGAAGTGTAATTCTCATTATGTTGCACTAAGTACATAATATAAACATTATTTTCACTTTTGATGTTGATTTTGATCACCTGGATGAGGTTGGTGTTTGTCAAGTTGCTGCCTTGCTCAGTTACTCAGTCCTCTTACTGTACAATATTAATACTTTTTTACATGTAAGTCAGGATATGCAGCCCACACTCAAGGAATAGGGGGATATGCTTCACCTCTATAAAAACAGAATATCTGCTGTGGGGACCTTCCGCAGAAAGGGAAGGCAGCGGGATTGCCCCCGGCTGAACCGGGAGATCTCGGAGAGAGGCAAATCTTGACTGCCTGCCCCCCAGCCCCCTGGCTCGTGCAGGAGACAATCAGATGCGACAGGGGTTTGGTTGGTTGGAGCGGTTCCACCTTATTAGAGTAAACTAACAGTTTTCATAGGCAAATGAAGGGGGGTTTGCAAGGGACTTCCTATAGTTATACCAATCAAGCTAAAGGTAGAGCAATTATGTATTTACATTGCAATAGGAACTCATGGTGAGCCTACATTGCCCAGAGCGTGGCTACCAGGGGGATCAATCAGAAGTTTTGACAATGGACCTTAGATCATGCCCTGTCTCTTCCTGTAGGCATCCTTTTAGCACCAAACTGCAAATATGTGCTTAAGCTTCCATATGCTTGCAACGACCCTCTTTCCTTCAGGGCCCCACAGTCTACACTCAATATTTGGAATGCTCTTGCACAGAGGATTCATCTAATCCATTTCATTTATGTGTTCCCCAATTTACCATGTTAATATGGACTTCTGTTAAATTATCTTGAATTTCTGTCCTGATTATTCCAACATCTTGGCCATGCCTAGTTTTTTTTTTTTTTTTTTTTCTTCTTTTAAAGATTTATTTATTTATTTATTTTGGTGGGGGTGGGGTGGGGAGGGAGGGGAGCAGGCGGGCCACTTCTATTGGTCTTTTATTTGTCCATTTTCATCCATCTTTGTTCTTTGGCCCGTGTGGGCCTCCCATCGTGGTGGCCTCTGTTGTCGCAGAGTGCCGGCTCTGGGCACATGCGCTCCAGAGCTCCGGCTCGGTAATTGGACACAAGGGTTCAGCTGCTCCCCGTGGGTTCTTCCCAGGTCAGGGCTCGAACCAGCGCCCCTTGCACTGCAAAGTGGTGTCCTTACCCACTGGACCACCAGGGAAGCCCTGCATGCCTAGTTTTGATGCTTGCTCTCTCTCTGTCTCTCTCTCCAAATTTTGCTTTTTTCTTGTGGTATATCTGTAATTTTTTTTCTTAATGGTTGGACATGGTGTACTAGATGAAAGCAATTATTGTAAGCAGGCCTTAGTAATAGCATCCCATAGTTGGGTCTCAGCCTCTGCACTGTGAACTTTGCAAGTGTTTCTCAGGTTTCTCCTCCCTTTTAAATGGTGCAAGCTGTCTGTCATCAAAGAAATGTGACATGTTTCTGCTGACAATCAGATGCGACAGGGGTTTGGTTGGTTGGAGCGGTTCCACCTTATTAGAGTAAACTAACAGTTTTCATAGGCAAATGAAGGGGGGTTTGCAAGGGACTTCCTATAGTTATACCAATCAAGCTAAAGGTAGAGCAATTATGTATTTACATTGCAATAGGAACTCATGGTGAGCCTACATTGCCCAGAGCGTGGCTACCAGGGGGATCAATCAGAAGTTTTGACAATGGACCTTAGATCATGCCCTGTCTCTTCCTGTAGGCATCCTTTTAGCACCAAACTGCAAATATGTGCTTAAGCTTCCATATGCTTGCAACGACCCTCTTTCCTTCAGGGCCCCACAGTCTACACTCAATATTTGGAATGCTCTTGCACAGAGGATTCATCTAATCCATTTCATTTATGTGTTCCCCAATTTACCATGTTAATATGGACTTCTGTTAAATTATCTTGAATTTCTGTCCTGATTATTCCAACATCTTGGCCATGCCTAGGTTGTTTTTTTTTTTTTCTTTTGTTAAAGATTTATTTATTTATTTATTTTGGTGGGGGTGGGGTGGGGAGGCCTGAGGGAGCAGACGGGCCACTTCTATTGGTCTTTTATTTGTCCATTTTCATCCATCTTTGTTCTTTGGCCCGTGTGGGCCTCCCATCGTGGTGGCCTCTGTTGTCGCAGAGTGCCGGCTCTGGGCACATGCGCTCCAGAGCTCCGGCTCGGTAATTGGACACAAGGGTTCAGCTGCTCCCCGTGGGTTCTTCCCAGGTCAGGGCTCGAACCAGCGCCCCTTGCACTGCAAAGTGGTGTCCTTACCCACTGGACCACCAGGGAAGCCCTGCATGCCTAGTTTTGATGCTTGCTCTCTCTCTGTCTCTCTCTCCAAATTTTGCTTTTTTCTTGTGGTATATCTGTAATTTTTTTTCTTAATGGTTGGACATGGTGTACTAGATGAAAGCAATTATTGTAAGCAGGCCTTAGTAATAGCATCCCATAGTTGGGTCTCAGCCTCTGCACTGTGAACTTTGCAAGTGTTTCTCAGGTTTCTCCTCCCCTTTTAGGTGGGAGAAAATGAGTAGAGCAGGCTGGAGTTGGGTATTTTCCTTCTCGTAAATCACTTAGGCTCTGATAACATCCAAAGAAATTAGGCCCTGGTTGACATGTTTCTGCTGAGGGCAAGCCTTGTTAAGAAGAATAGAGTACACTGGGGTATTTTCGAATTGGCCCTTTTCGGCTATCACTGCTGGATCATGCTTGCTACGCATGTGTGTTTGGCCACTCAGTTGTGTTCTACTCTGTGCGATCCCATAGATGGTATCCTGCTGGGCTCCTCTGTCCATGGGATTCTCCAGGCAAGAATACTGGAGGAGGTTGCCATGCCCTTCTCTAGGGGATCTTCCTGATCCAGGGATCACACCTGCCTCTCTTATGTCTCCTACCTTGGCAGCTGGATTCTTTACCACTAGTGTTACCCGGAAAGTCACTTCAGAATCAAGAAGGGATTTTTCTCTAATATTTATTGTGGGAAATGGGTCAAACTCCTGGAAAAAAAAGATCGAAATAATGTCGGGCCCCTCATGCCTGTAACTGTCAGACTTCTCCACACTGATTCTTCAGCAGTTCATCAATTTCATCCAACTTGCCGCCTTTGTCTCTTTCCCAGGGCAGTGTTCCTATCCTAGTCTCTGCTCGGGTAAGCAGTGACTCCCTGTATTCGCCTCTCTCTCTAGTACTGAGGGAAGAAGAGGTTTGCCCTCTGTTCTCCTTTCTTTTACTCATTCAATAAAATGTCTGGTTTTGGTTCTTCATTTTATTCAGATTTTTACCTGTTGTTAGGACAGAGTGATGACTTCCAAATTCCTTATATGCAGAGCCACAGATGGGAATTCCTCAAATTATTTAATGTAAATATAGGGATATTGGAAATTCTTTAGTTGTTTCCTGGGACCCTTTGATGTACCCTGTCACTGAGATTTTTCAAAACGTTTTGTTATTTTCTGGCACTACAAGATTCTTCCTAGATCAACTTGTGTATTTTCTTCCCCAAACCTAGAATCAGCAGTTGTACAAGGATCACAGATTCCTTTTTGGAGAGAATGGTTTAGAAACCAAGATTCAGGTGTTAGCGATGCTTATGGCTACAGAACACCATGTATATTTATCTTTAAATGTTTCTATATAAAACCATCTGTGTCTCTAAGCTAAAATGAATTCATACCGATGTCTCTGATAGCTTAAATCCACTAGCACATGGATAATTTTAGCATGCTTCTCCTGTTTTCTGTAAACTCTCACTCCAATAATGAGAAATCTGACTCGGGGCAATCACCATCAGTTTGCTAACTTGTTCAATTCCAGTCTATATGTATAATAGATTCAGAATAGTAGAAGCCCCTATGGGAATTGTATTAAGTGCTTACATTCAACTAAATCCCATTCCACTTTTTAGTTTTATAGAATCCATTCATTTCCAGAGTTGGTTGAATTATTTATTTCCTCTTCCCACTTAAATTTTTTTCATTTATTTGTAATGCACAAAGATTATGTTGTTACATTCTTTATTTAGTCTCAAAATCTTCAGGTTCTGAATGAATCTTCTCTATTAAAGTTGCTTTTTGGGCTATGAAGTTGTTTAGTTTTTAAAATTTACTATTTTGAGTTAAATGGGAAATAATGTCGGGCCCCTCATGCCTGTAACTGGCAGACTTCTCCACACTGATTCTTCAGCAGTTCATCATTTTCATCCAACTTGCCGCCTTTGTCTCTTTCCCAGGGCAGTGTTCTATCCTAGTCCCCTAGCTCGTGAAGCAGTGACTCCTGTATTCGCCTCTCTCTCTAGTACTGAGGGAAGAAGAGGTTTGCCCTCTGTTCTCCTTTCTTTTACTCATTCAATAAAATGTCTGGTTTTGGTTCTTCATTTTATTCAGATTTTTACCTGTTGTTAGGACAGAGTGATGACTTCCAAATTCCTTATATGCAGAGCCACAGATGGGAATTCCTCAAATTATTTAATGTAAATATAGGGATATTGGAAATTCTTTAGTTGTTTCCTGGGACCCTTTGATGTACCCTGTCACTGAGATTTTTCAAAACGTTTTGTTATTTTCTGGCACTACAAGATTCTTCCTAGATCAACTTGTGTATTTTCTTCCCCAAACCTAGAATCAGCAGTTGTACAAGGATCACAGATTCCTTTTTGGAGAGAATGGTTTAGAAACCAAGATTCAGGTGTTAGCGATGCTTATGGCTACAGAACACCATGTATATTTATCTTTAAATGTTTCTATATAAAACCATCTGTGTCTCTAAGCTAAAATGAATTCATACCGATGTCTCTGATAGCTTAAATCCACTAGCACATGGATAATTTTAGCATGCTTCTCCTGTTTTCTGTAAACTCTCACTCCAATAATGAGAAATCTGACTCGGGGCAATCACCATCAGTTTGCTAACTTGTTCAATTCCAGTCTATATGTATAATAGATTCAGAATAGTAGAAGCCCCTATGGGAATTGTATTAAGTGCTTACATTCAACTAAATCCCATTCCACTTTTTAGTTTTATAGAATCCATTCATTTCCAGAGTTGGTTGAATTATTTATTTCCTCTTCCCACTTAAATTTTTTTCATTTATTTGTAATGCACAAAGATTATGTTGTTACATTCTTTATTTAGTCTCAAAATCTTCAGGTTCTGAATGAATTTTTCAAAATTTACATCTATTAAAGTTGCTTTTTGGGCTATGAAGTTGTTTAGTTTTTAAAAATTTACTATTTTGAGTTTTCTATAATGCATACCAAATATTTTTCTCTTCTTTAAAAATGTCCTATGCTTAAACTGTTCATTTTATTCCCTCTGAATCTTAAGAAAGAATTGGTCTCTTTACTGTTTCCATCAGCTTTATTTTTTTTTTCCCCCCAGAAATGCATATAATTGAAATCACACACAATGCAGCTTTTTCAGGCTGGCATTTTCCCTTAGGAGTATGTATTTACATTTTATCTGTGTCTTTTAATGTTTTAATCTCATTTTATTTTTTTTTTCATTGACTAATAGTCCACTGTATAAATGGACTACTCTTTGTTATCTATTTCCTTATTGTTTTGCATCTTGGTTACATTTTTTAGTAATTATGAATGTCATTATAAACATCTGTTCTCAGGTTTGTTTTTGTTTTTGTTGGGTATGAGTATTCAACTCGAGTAAAATACCTCTGAGCCTTTATTGCTGGATTATATGGTAAAACTATATTTAGTTTTATAAGAAGCTGCTTAAATGTGTGTCATGTGGCTGTACCATTTCCCTTCTCTCTAGTAATAAATGAAACTTTCCACGCTCTGTATTATTGTCACAATTTAGATGTGTCAGCCTTTGCATTTTGGTCATTCTAATAGATATATAATGGTAGCTCATCATGGCTTTAATTTGAATATTTTTATAATAGATGATGATGAGCATCTTTTTATATGCCGCTTTGTGACCTGTGTATCTTATTTGGTGATGTCTGTTCTGATATTTTGTTCATTTTTTATTCATTTACTTTCTTAATGCTGTTTATTGTTTATATTTTGGATACAGTATATATTTTAAAAATTTTAAATATGCTTCCCTGGCTCATATGGAAAATAATCCACCTGACAATGCAGGAGATGCAGGTTCGATCCCTGTGTGAGAGAGATCTTGTGGAGAAGGTCATGGTTGGAGATACATTTCAATATTCTTACCTGAAGAATTCCATGGACACAGGAGCCTGAGGGGCTACAGTCCACGGGGTCTCAGAGAGTCAGACATGACTGAGTGACTAACACACACTTTTACTTTTCATTCATTTTGAGATATTTTCTTTTTAGGCTGCTGATTCTTCTTCTTCTTCTTCTTTTTCAGTCTCTTAAAACTTCCTTTTATAGATAAGCTATAAATTTTAATAAAATGAGACATCAGGTTTCTTTTTAATGGATCATGCTATTTGTGTTATATTTAAAATGCATCATCAAACTAAAGGTCAAATACACTCATATTTATACAATAATTTTTATAATTTTATATTTAAGTCTAAGAGCCATTTAGAGTTAATTTGTATGAAAAGTGTTAGGCCTGTGTCTAGATGTTTTTCCTCTTTTCGTATTCATGAATATTCATATTTCAACATCATTGATTGAAAAGACTCATTTTTTACTGACATCTCTTTTCAAAGATCAGTTGACTGTTTCATACAGTCTATCTGACCTGTCTATTAGTTTGCCTATACAACACTTTATTGATTTATGGTAGTACTGAATATTAAACTCTTTTAACTATTTACTTATATTGATTTCTGGCTGTGCTGGATCTACATTGCTGTATATGGGGTGTTTCTACTTGCAGCAAGCAAGGGCTATTGTCTAGTTGTAGTGCATAGGCTTAACTGCCAGACCATCAAAGAAATCCCAAATGTTCAAATATTGACATGAGGTAATGTGAGTCTTCCACCTGTTTTTCTTCTTTAGTATTCTGTGGACTATTATACCACTTTGCCTTCTTATAAAAAGTTAGAATCTGTCAATATGCACAAATTGCTTACTGAGATTTTGACTAGGGTTGCATTTAAATATGCAAATCAAGTTGGGAAAAACTGACCTCTTACCAATAGTCTGTCTTCAGACTGATGAACCTAGAGTACGTTTCCATCTGTTTAGATCTTCAATGGCTCATTTTCAGAGTTTTATTCAGTTCAGTTCAGTGGCTCAGTCATGTCCGACTCTGACCCCATTGACTGCAGTACACACGGCTTCCTTGTTCGTCACCATTTCCTGGAGCTTGCTGAAACTCATGTCCATTGACTCAGTGATGCCGTCCAACCGTCTTACCCTCTGTCACCCCTTCTCCTCCTGCCCTCATACTTTCCAAGCATGAGGGTCTTTTCCAATGAGTCATCTCTTCACATCAGGTGGCCAAATTATTTGAGTTTCAGCCTCAGCATTAGCCTTTCCACTGAACGTTCAGGGTTGAATTCCTTTAGGATTGATTGGTTTGATCTCCTTGCAGTACAAGAGACTCTCAACAGTCTACTCCAACAACATAGTTCAAAGGCATCAGCCTTTGGTACTCAGCCTTCTTTATGGTCCAACTCTCATATCCATACATGACTACTGGGAAAATCATAGTTTGATTATACTGATTTTTGTCAGCAAAGTGATGTTTCTGCTTTTGAATATGCTGTCTAGGTTTGTCATAGCTTGTCTTCCAAAGAGCAAACATCTTTTAATTTCATGGTTGCAGTCAACATCTGCAGTGATTATGGAGCCCAAGAAAGTAAAGTCTGTCACTTTTTCCATTGCTTGCCCATTTATTTGCCATGAAATGATAGGATTAGATGCCATTATAGCCCATAGAAATGTTAATTCTCATATTTTCAGAAAGATATTTTGAGCAGTTGTAAAGATTTATTCTTTAACCTTTGGTAGAATTCACTGGAAAAATCATCTGAGCCTGGTTCTTTCTTTTCTGGATGTTATTACTGACTCTGTTTATTAAATATATACATATCAGTTATCTTTTCATTGTGTGAGCATTTGTATTATGTTTTTTAATGAAGTATCCATTTCATTTAAGATACTAAATTTGTAGACATGGAGTAGTTCATAGCACTTCTCTATCTTTCTTTTTATTTACATGATGTCATTATTATATTAATTGACATTTATATTATTTATTATATTAATTGACATTTCTCCATTTTTCTTCCTTGTTAGCTTTGCTAGAGGTATATCAATTTTATTGATTTTTTTAAAGAAATAACTTTGGGGTGTGTTGATATTCTGTTCCGTTTTCCAGATTTCAAATTCAGTGAATTATGTTCCAATTTTTTACTATTATCTCTTTGATCAATTTAGGCTTAAATCACACTTTTTAACCTAGTTTCCTAAGTTGGAGGCAGCAGTATACATTTTTAAAAAATACCTCCAAGCAATTATCTGTCACTAACTGTATTCTGCAATTCAACTTAATTCTGATACTACATAATCACTGTTTAAGCCTCAGATTTACAAGATTGGCCCCTTCCCCAACTTCAGTCATCAATTGCACAGTCAGGTTGTCAGTCAATCTTCAAATTGATCAGCTAATCGGTTCTATACCCAGCCTTCATTATGGTCCAACTCTCATATCCATACATGACTACTGGGAAAATCATAGTTTGATTATACTGATTTTTGTCAGCAAAGTGATGTTTCTGCTTTTGAATATGCTGTCTAGGTTTGTCATAGCTTGTCTTCCAAAGAGCAAACATCTTTTAATTTCATGGTTGCAGTCAACATCTGCAGTGATTATGGAGCCCAAGAAAGTAAAGTCTGTCACTTTTTCCATTGCTTGCCCATTTATTTGCCATGAAATGATAGGATTAGATGCCATTATAGCCCATAGAAATGTTAATTCTCATATTTTCAGAAAGATATTTTGAGCAGTTGTAAAGATTTATTCTTTAACCTTTGGTAGAATTCACTGGAAAAATCATCTGAGCCTGGTTCTTTCTTTTCTGGATGTTATTACTGACTCTGTTTATTAAATATATACATATCAGTTATCTTTTCATTGTGTGAGCATTTGTATTATGTTTTTTAATGAAGTATCCATTTCATTTAAGATACTAAATTTGTAGACATGGAGTAGTTCATAGCACTTCTCTATCTTTCTTTTTATTTACATGATGTCATTATTATATTAATTGACATTTATATTATTTATTATATTAATTGACATTTCTCCATTTTTCTTCCTTGTTAGCTTTGCTAGAGGTATATCAATTTTATTGATTTTTTTAAAGAAATAACTTTGGGGTGTGTTGATATTCTGTTCCGTTTTCCAGATTTCAAATTCAGTGAATTATGTTCCAATTTTTTACTATTATCTCTTTGATCAATTTAGGCTTAAATCACACTTTTTAACCTAGTTTCCTAAGTTGGAGGCAGCAGTATACATTTTTAAAAAATACCTCCAAGCAATTATCTGTCACTAACTGTATTCTGCAATTCAACTTAATTCTGATACTACATAATCACTGTTTAAGCCTCAGATTTACAAGATTGGCCCCTTCCCCAACTTCAGTCATCAATTGCACAGTCAGGTTGTCAGTCAATCTTCAAATTGATCAGCTGTAGATCAGGGGTTCCTATGACCCCTTATTGGCCTTCATTATTTTCCTAGACTAGATCACAGAACTATAAGAAATATTTTAATTACTAGAGTGCTGGCTTATTATAAAATTGCATAGCTCAATAACAGCCAGATGGAAGAGATGCATAGTGCAAGGTAAGGGGAAATGGGTACAAAGTTTTTATGCTGTCTTCAAGCATGTCAATCTTCCCGTACTCCCATGTTTTTGCCACCCTGGAAACTCTCCAAAATCTGTACATCTGTGTTTTTATGGAAGATTTATTACACATTCATGAGTGATTATAATATTGGCAATTTATGACTGAACTTAATCTCTAGGACCTCTCACCTCCCTGGAACTGGTGGTGGAGTGAGTGAGGCTAAAAGCTTCAGCACTCTTATCACTTGGTCTTGGTGATATATTCTATCCCAAGGTGTTCTCTAAAAGTTTCTGAATAAACTCAGGTGCTGTTGAAAGGGGTTTATTATCAACATCCAGCTTCTTTTATCACTTCCAAGTATTTGAAGAGCTGAGCTCTTTGTAGAACTGAGACAAAGAGAGTGAAACACAAATCACAGTATCACTGAAGCTTAGATGATTGATTTTAGAACTTTTCTCAGAACTCTTTAATTAGGGCTTCCCTGGTGGTCCAGTGGGTAAGGACACCGCCTTGCAGTGCAAGGGGCACCAGTTCGATCCCTGGGAGCGGCTGGACCGATGTGTCCAACAACCGAGCTGGAGCTCTGGAGCACATGCGCCCAGAGCCAGTGCTCTGCGACAACAGAGGCTACTGCAATGGGAGGCCCTCGTGGGCCAAAGAACAAAGATGGATGAAAATGGACAAATGAAAGATCAATAGAAATGGCCCACCTGCTCCCCTCCCTCCCCACCCTTTCCTCACCAAAAATAATTAAATAAATCTTTAAAAAACAACAAAAAAATCTTTAATTACATAAGCTTATGTCCAAGCACAGATATTGCTGCATCTTACATATTTAGGCAAGTTGCATTTTCATTTTGGTTAAATTAAAAATCTTTTCTTTTGCATATATTATGAAATTTTTTCTTTGATTATGTGCTACTAAAAAATGTTTTGTTTAATTTCCAAATACTTGGATATGTCCCAGCTAAAAGTTAACAGCTTTCTGTTACTTTTTACTAATTTAATTCTACTGTACTCTGCAAATTTCACTTCCCTGGTAGCCCAATGCTAAAGAATTCACCTGGCAATGCAGAAGATGCAAGACACGCAATTTCGATCCCTGGATTGGGGAGATCCCTTTTGGTAGGAAATGGCAACCCACTCCAGTATTCTTGCCAGGGAAATACCACTGACAGAGGACCCTGGAGGACTATAGTCTGTAGGGTGGCAGTGAGTCAAACATAATTTCAAATGTTAAAAATTTAAGGTGTGTTTTATGTCCCCAATATGTGGGCTATTTTGGCAAAAGTGTCTAGCAAGCACAAGGATGTCTGGAATTTATACTTGGAAAGTATGTATTCTGTTGCTATTTAATGAAAGTACTGTACACATGTCAGCTAGATCAAATGGACTGATTTGATGATTTAATAATTTTAATGATTTTCTGCATCTTCAATTTATTAGCTATTAATAGGCAATGTAGATATGTACATCTAAAATAGTGGATTTTATATTTGTATTTTCAATTCTAACCCTTCTGCTCCATACAGTTAGATAACATGTTGTCAGATACAAACAAGATTAGGATTTTGTGGAATTAACCTCTTTATCATTTTGTAGCATCTTTTATTATTGCAGATAATTTTCTGAAATTAATTTAGGTATTTCAGATTTCATTTGATCAGGGTTAGCCTGATATGTCTGTCTTCATCCCTTTATTGTTAACCTACCTGAATGTTTGAATGTGAAATGAGTTAGTTATAAACAACAGATAGTCTGTTCAGTAGCTCAGTCATGTCCAACTCTTTGGGACTCAATGGACTGCAACACAACCCTGTCCTTCACTATCTCCTGGAGTTTGCTTAATTCATGTCCATTGATTTACCATGCCATACACCATCTTTTTCTCTGCCATTCCCTTCTCCTCCTGCCTTCAATCTTTCCCAGTATCAGGGTCTTTTCCAATGAGTTGTCTCTTTGCATCAGGTTGTCAAATTATTGCAGCTTCAGTCTCAGCATCAATCCTTCCAGTAACTATTCAGGGTCGATTTCTTTTAGGATTGACTTGTTTAGGTGTTCTTATATAATGCATTGTGCAACTTATATCTTTTATTAGAGAATTTACCTTGACTATTTAAGTGATTATATACATGGATTAATATTGACCAATTTGTATAAGTTTTTAAAATAAAAATTGTTTTAGCTCTTCTACTTTCTCTATTTCATTTCGCATTTTTTACATTTTCTGATTTTTACATAGAAAGGTCACTGAAATATGTTTTCTTCTTTCCTAGCATTTGTTTTCAAAGTTTGATTTTATAATAGTATAGGTAAACTTGAGCAAGCTCCAGGATGTCTGGAATTTATACTTGGAAAGTATGTATTCTGTTGCTATTTAATGAAAGTACTGTACACATGTCAGCTAGATCAAATGGACTGATTTGATGATTTAATAATTTTAATGATTTTCTGCATCTTCAATTTATTAGCTATTAATAGGCAATGTAGATATGTACATCTAAAATAGTGGATTTTATATTTGTATTTTCAATTCTAACCCTTCTGCTCCATACAGTTAGATAACATGTTGTCAGATACAAACAAGATTAGGATTTTGTGGAATTAACCTCTTTATCATTTTGTAGCATCTTTTATTATTGCAGATAATTTTCTGAAATTAATTTAGGTATTTCAGATTTCATTTGATCAGGGTTAGCCTGATATGTCTGTCTTCATCCCTTTATTGTTAACCTACCTGAATGTTTGAATGTGAAATGAGTTAGTTATAAACAACAGATAGTCTGTTCAGTAGCTCAGTCATGTCCAACTCTTTGGGACTCAATGGACTGCAACACAACCCTGTCCTTCACTATCTCCTGGAGTTTGCTTAATTCATGTCCATTGATTTACCATGCCATACACCATCTTTTTCTCTGCCATTCCCTTCTCCTCCTGCCTTCAATCTTTCCCAGTATCAGGGTCTTTTCCAATGAGTTGTCTCTTTGCATCAGGTTGTCAAATTATTGCAGCTTCAGTCTCAGCATCAATCCTTCCAGTAACTATTCAGGGTCGATTTCTTTTAGGATTGACTTGTTTAGGTGTTCTTATATAATGCATTGTGCAACTTATATCTTTTATTAGAGAATTTACCTTGACTATTTAAGTGATTATATACATGGATTAATATTGACCAATTTGTATAAGTTTTTAAAATAAAAATTGTTTTAGCTCTTCTACTTTCTCTATTTCATTTCGCATTTTTTACATTTTCTGATTTTTACATAGAAAGGTCACTGAAATATGTTTTCTTCTTTCCTAGCATTTGTTTTCAAAGTTTGATTTTATAATAGTATAGGTAAACTTGAGCAAGCTCCAGGAAATGGTAAAGGATGGGGTAGTCTGGTGTGTTGCAGTCCATATGGTTGAAGAGTCGGACACAACTGAGAGACTGAACTGAACTGACACACACATTTAAAATATATAGCTTGGTGACATTTAGCATATGTTGATAGTGAACACACACATCATTACAAGAAATTTCCTTGTGACACGGACCTCACTGTAATCCTTCCCTCTCTCCTGTCTTCTTCTTCCAATTGACTACTAATCTATTGTCACTATATATTAATTATATTTTCAATATTTTACACAATTATAATTGTACAGTACATGTCCTTTTTAGTTTTTTTAAAACTCAAAACAATTGTTTTGAGATTTATCCTCCTTTATGTATAAAGAGTTCATTCTTTTTCATTGCTGAATGGTATTCCACTGTATGGTTAAACCATAATTTATGAGGTTTCCAGGTTTTCCCTTTTGTAAATGAAGCTACAGTGAACCAAGTTGTTTCATGCATGTATGTATTTATTTTTATTCCCCCCCCCCCTTTTTTTTGGCCACTTCTGTTGGTCTTTCGTTTATTTATTTTCATCCATCTTTGTTCTTTGGCCTGTGTGGGCCTCCCATTGCAGCAGCCTCTCTTGTTGCAGAGCACTGGCTCTGGGTGCACACATTCCAGAGCTCCAGCTAAGTAGTTGGACACATCGGTCCAGCTGCTCTGTGGCACGTGGGATCTTCCCAGGTAAGGGATACAACTGGCGCCCCTTGCACTGCAAGGCAGTGTCCTTACAAGGGAAGCCCCTGTATTTATTTTTAAAGTAAATATACGCAGAGTGTAATAAGTTAGACGTTTGTTAGGTGAATATTTCAATTTCTAAGCAGCTATAAAATTATCTTCTGAAGCGTTTATGCAACCATCATCACAATCTATAAATGTTACAATTGCTCTATATCCTTGCCCACAGTTAGTACAATTGTTTTACATTGTTGCCATTCTAGAGGATTTGAAGTAGGAGGCTGTTGTTACTTTATTTTGCATTAGCCGAAACTAATCCTATTGAACATTTTTTTACCTGATTACTTGTCACATTTCTAACATTTTTGGTCAAGTATTTTTTAAAAGTTATCTTTTTAAGTGAAGTTTTATGATGACTTACTGAGTTATAAGATTTTTAAAACTATGTGTTAGATATAAAACATATTACATATACATTTTGACAATAATATCTCTTATTCTCTGAGAATTTGCTGCAAAACAAAATTTTCTTCCTTTATTTATTTTTAAAATCTTAATTTTTTATTTTTAACTGGTCTGGGGTTTCGTTGCTGCTCATGGGCCTTCTCTCGTTGTGGCAAGTAAGGGCTGCTTTTAAAAAAAAAAAAAAAAATTCTTATTTATTTATTTATTTATTTACTTTGGGCTATTCTGGGTTTTCACTGCTGCCACAGTCTCTTCTCTAGTTGCATGGAGGCTACTCTCTAATTGAGGTGAGCAGGCTTCTTGTTGTGGAACTCCAGCTCTAGGGACACAGGCTTCAGTAGTTGCGGCATATGGGCTCAATAGTTGTGGCTCACGGTCTTAGTTTTTCTGCAGTATGTGGGGTTTTCCCAGATCAGGGGTTGAACCCCTGTCTTCTGCACTGGCAGGTGAACTCTTTACCACTGAGCTACTGAGCTACCAGGTGAGGGGATGCGGAAAGGACTGCTCTTTAATTGCAGTACACAAGCTTCTCATCGCTGTGGCTTCTCTTGCTGCAGAGGATGGACTCTGAGGCAGGTGGGCTTAAAAAAATTGCAGTGCAAGGGCTTCATTGCCCCAGATCATGTAGAAACTTCCTGAATCAGGGATAGAACTTAATCAGGGATAGAACTTTTGTCCCCCTGCATTGGCGAGAGGGTTCCAGACAGTAGGCCACCAGGGAATTCCATATTTTCTTTGCAAATGAGATGTATATACCTTTATATTCACCAAAACATTAAAACAGCTAAGAGGATTTATTATCAGCAAAGACGGACTATTTAAAGAAAGCTCTTTTGGCAAAAGAAATATGATGCACATAGGAAGTTGAATATATTTTTAAAATGAGTGTTTTAGAAAATAGTTGAAATAAATTTAAATAATTATGTGTTTGTTATTATTTGAGAAGAAGATGGCACCCCACTCCAGTATTATTGCCTCTAGAAGCCAATGGACAGAGGAGCCTGGCTGGCTTAAGTCCATGGGGTCACAAAGAGTTGGACACGACTGAAGTGAGTTAGCACATTATTATTTAACACTCTAATAGTTACGTGGGAATAAAGAATAAATATTGATGCACTGTTATTTTAAAATATATAAATATAGATGCCACACAAAATGTGTAAGAGAGGAATTAGAAATATATGATTTAAAGTTCTTTCTTTCAGTTGGAACCTTATCTAAGATTTCTCAAAAGTACATTTTTGCCACATCCCACAGCATGTAAGGCCGTAGTTCGCAGACCAAGAATTTAACTTACACTTGCATCAGAAGGCAGTTTTGTAGCCACAGTACATGGAGGAAGTTGCTTTAAGGTGGATTCTGGTTAATAATGTACATAACTCTCAAATTCTTTACAGTGAAATTTTAGAATATATTCATTTCTTCAGATTCTTTCAGTGAAACTATTGATACACTGTGACTACTATAACCTTCCTGGAAGTGTATATTGTCATATTTAATTTTGGCCTTACAAGATAGAAATGACACTGAAAATCTCATGCTCAAACATCACAAGAATATACACACCATCCAAATCATGTTTATATGGTAACAAAAATTTTCACTTCGAAAGAGCTTGATCCAATAATATACTTTATAAAATAGCATGAATTAAAATATACAAAAATTCAAGAACAGAATACAGCTAAAGTAATACTGCTGAAACTCTGTTGATTTAAAATGTATTTCTAGAATAAAATTTGTAAACACAAATCAAGGTTTACAAATATTTTTCTGAATGATAATACAAATAATACATACTGGAATTTATATCAAACAAATCTAAAATGACAAACCAATTTTACAGAAAAGAATGCTGTCACTTTTGCTTACATAATAATGTAATTGAAAGTACAGAACCTTTGTATAGAACTTCTATAAAACAATGTGTTAGACAAAAATATTATTAAATCGACGAGACATTATTTTTGTGTTGATTGAAATAAAACAGAATTCCATCACTTTCACATAAAGATCTTTAAAAATTCCTTCAAATTGAAGTATTAAGATTGTGTATATGTGATAGTGTATATAGTAAGTATTCCACTTTAAAAAGAATTAAGAAGTGTGTCAAAAAATTTATATTGGGTATCACAATAGCAAAAACACTTAGGTTATCATGCTACTTTTCACATATAAATTTAAGTATGCTAGTCCTTAGATTATTAAGAAAATATAAAAAAAAATCTTTGGTATACTCAAATTTGAGTTTATGCTCTAGATGGGTTTTTAAAATAACCTAAATTATTTTGAATGCTTTTTCATGGTAAACTTATTTGCACTATCATGTATGGATTGTCAATTAGAAACTTAACAGTGTACTACTTTTTGATTATGTTAATATTTCAGTTTTTCTTTTCTCAAAAGAAAAAATAATATATTTGAATTTATTTTAATAACACTTTAAATAGCATTGACAGTGTTTCTTCATCAGAAACTCTAAATTGGGAAATTACTAAACGAAAAATTGAAGGCCCTTTGTAAATAACTGCCTTGGTAATACTTAGTGTAACAAGATATGGAAACAGTGAAGAAGATACTCAAATCTAGACTCTATTCCTACATTAGTAGAGTTATCTCAGTGGGCAAAATAAAGAGCTGAGCCTTATAAGAGAACTCATATAATGGAATTAGAGAATATTGTAGTTATCCATGCAATATGATGCTAGTACAGTTGTATTGATGTGTGAATGGAAATTCCAATATTAATTCTAAGGGAGAATATTTCATCGAAATTGTTATTCTTTATGAAAACAGTATTGCTTTTTTAATCTGAGTAACATATGTTGATTGGTTGCATTGATTTGATCAAACTGAGTTGGCAATGTGTTTTTTTTGATTTCTTTTTTTCTTTTAATTTTTATTTTACTTTTTACTTTTACAGAGCTTTGTTGTTTACAGATATGTGTGCTCCCAGATTAGCCATATTTATACCTCCCAAATACTATCATATGTAAAAAACAATAACTATTATCATTGCACTGTGAGAAAAAGGCATCCTGCGGGGATGTTTTTCGACAGCCTGGAGGGATGGGCATTAAGTATTTTTATCTGATATTTTTAAGGTGTAAGATTGTTTTTTTATTAATTTTGGCCACTTTTATTGGGTTTTATTTATTTTCATCCATCTTCATTCTTCGGCCTGTGTGGACTTCCCATTGCAGTGGCCTCTCTCACTGCAGAGCAACTGGCTCTGGGCACTGCACTCCAGAATGCTGGCTTGCAACTGGACACACTGGTCCAGCCACTCTGCAGCATGTGGGATCCTCCTGGGGCAGGAATTGAACTGGTGTCTCTTGTACTACAAGGAGGACTATTTATCCTCTGGACCACCAGGGAAGCCCAAGGTGTAAGATTTTTAAGTGTTGAAAATTAAAACAAACAAATTTTGAATAGCATATTTTCCCTTAAGACTCCAAGAAAGTAGTATAGCACACATACACTTAAAAGTATCCTAGATCATATCATCAAGTTAACCCTGTCAGAGATGAATGCTTTAATAAATAAATAAATAAATAAATAATGCAGTTTAACTTAACATACAATTTTTATGTCAATGCCTTTTAAATATATTTACAGACTGTCAAAATACTTTCAAAAGTATCTAAAGCTGTATGGGATTAAATGATGGTAATTTCCTGTCTGCACTTTTAACAATTATACTCTTTGAAACTTTTGAGTGTATTCACAGTTGGGTTCTCTGTAAAACTGACTTGATTTCAATGTCCAGAGGAACCAATTAAAGGTGGGATATTAATATTGTAGTTATCCATGCAATATGATGCTAGTACAGTTGTATTGATGTGTGAATGGAAATTCCAATATTAATTCTAAGGGAGAATATTTCATCGAAATTGTTATTCTTTATGAAAACAGTATTGCTTTTTTAATCTGAGTAACATATGTTGATTGGTTGCATTGATTTGATCAAACTGAGTTGGCAATGTGTTTTTTTTGATTTCTTTTTTTCTTTTAATTTTTATTTTACTTTTTACTTTTACAGAGCTTTGTTGTTTACAGATATGTGTGCTCCCAGATTAGCCATATTTATACCTCCCAAATACTATCATATGTAAAAAACAATAACTATTATCATTGCACTGTGAGAAAAAGGCATCCTGCGGGGATGTTTTTCGACAGCCTGGAGGGATGGGCATTAAGTATTTTTATCTGATATTTTTAAGGTGTAAGATTGTTTTTTTTTTTTTAATTTTGGCCTCTTTTATTGGGTTTTTATTTATTTTCATCCATCTTCATTCTTCGGCCTGTGTGGACTTCCCATTGCAGTGGCCTCTCTCACTGCAGAGCAACTGGCTCTGGGCACTGCACTCCAGAATGCTGGCTTGCAACTGGACACACTGGTCCAGCCACTCTGCAGCATGTGGGATCCTCCTGGGGCAGGAATTGAACTGGTGTCTCTTGTACTACAAGGAGGACTATTTATCCTCTGGACCACCAGGGAAGCCCAAGGTGTAAGATTTTTAAGTGTTGAAAATTAAAACAAACAAATTTTGAATAGCATATTTTCCCTTAAGACTCCAAGAAAGTAGTATAGCACACATACACTTAAAAGTATCCTAGATCATATCATCAAGTTAACCCTGTCAGAGATGAATGCTTTAATAAATAAATAAATAAATAAATAATGCAGTTTAACTTAACATACAATTTTTATGTCAATGCCTTTTAAATATATTTACAGACTGTCAAAATACTTTCAAAAGTATCTAAAGCTGTATGGGATTAAATGATGGTAATTTCCTGTCTGCACTTTTAACAATTATACTCTTTGAAACTTTTGAGTGTATTCACAGTTGGGTTCTCTGTAAAACTGACTTGATTTCAATGTCCAGAGGAACCAATTAAAGGTGGGATATTAATATTAACAGGACTGTTTCAGAAATGATGAAACTATTTCTCGCTGTTTTTTCATATTGGAAAATAAATTGCTTTCCTTCTAGAGCTAAAAGGTTTTTTAATTTTTGGCTTATTAAATATTTTTTAAATAAGAATAGAATAACTCTACATATCATCATTCCTAGTTGGAATCAGGAGAAAATGAGCAGTCTGCAAAGTCATATTTAAACTATCCATCTCTTAGAATTATGCAAAGAAATATTGTCAATGGAAATTCAATGAAAGAGAGTTGCACACAGGGGCCAAGCTCCACTTTAGAAAATAGCATTTGCTCATTAGGCATTTGGGACCACATTTTATAGAGTAAATTAGAGAAATGAGATTATTGTACCTAAGTTTTCTGTATAAATTCCCTATTTGAATTGTCTGATATTCATTGCTTTTCAAATGACAATACATAGTATGAAGTTATACATTTATATAGTTAAAAGAACATTTTAGTTTTTCATACCTAGAAATTCCTAGTTATAAAATATGTCTAATAAGATATATAAAAATGAGGCAGGAATTACTTGGAAGGTATGTAAGAAAAGTTGAAATGTATTTGTAAAGCTACTATGGTGCTAGATATTCACAAAATCACAGGATTCCGTTTTCCTCTTGGACTCTCTTGCCTTCGATACAATCTTTATTTAATTGAATTAACAGCATTGACTGCTTGTTATGCTCTGTTTTTAGATTATCACAGACAACCATATATCACTAAGTTACTGAATTTTATTAGTTCAATATAAAAGCCTAAAATGGAAAATCTACATTTTTTGAAGTAAAATTGGGCTTCCAGGTAGCAATGTGGTAAAGTTTCCCCCTGCCAGTGTAGGAGATACAGGAAATACAGACCCAGTCCCTGGGTTGGGAAGATCTCCTGCAGTAGGAAAATGTAACCCAGTCCAGTATTCTTTCCCTGAAAAATACCATGGCAGGCTACAGTCCTAGGGATAGCAAAGAGTGTGACACTACTGAGCATGCAAGCAAAGTAAAATTAAGGAAACTGAAAAGCATTTTAAAGTGACTTTAAAATAATATTAGACTAATGTGAGCTACATCTAGTAAATGAAGAATATATCTGCTTGATAGCATTAAAATTATATAAATAATCTTATAGTCAATCATAATGATGGCCAAATAATTCAGCTTTCTTATTAGGCTAAGTGTTGTACTCTTTTTATACATTAATTTTCTTTTTAGTTGTGTGTCTTAACAAGATTTAAGTAAAAAAAAAAAAAAAAATTGAGTAGAAAAATGTTCAAAGGTGTAAGAGATATATATATTTTGTAAGGGAAAAAAAATAAACAAGAGGCAAAGAAACTTGGCTTAAGTTATCATTTGTTATCCATAATCTGCTACATGTAAGAAGAAAGATAATAACATAATTTTCTATTGAGAAATTTTCTTATGAAGACATTGTGTCCAAAATAAAACAGGAAAATAATGGTAATGTTCTGTGACTTTTTAGCATATATTAAAATATGCAGACAGAAAACCACAAAAGATTGGTTTTGGATTTTTTTCTTTTTTTTTTTTTTTTTTTCCAGTTTAAATAATTTGAATTTAAAAGTACTGAACAGATTGGAAAAGCCTAAACTTCGGGGAGATATTTAAGTACAAAGAGGAGAGAGGAATTTTTGGAGGGATAAAAGAGTTCTGTCTTTGTATCAACTCTGTGTCAGACTGCTGTCAAAATCCTAAAGGTATAATTTGGTAAATACATGTTGGACCAGGCATCTACAGCAACTCCAGTCAAATGTAGTTGAGTACAGAGTAATACAGAGTTTCCCAGGTGACACAGTGTTGAACAATCCTCATGTCAATACAGGAAATGCAAGAGACATCGGTTCAATTCCTTGGTTAGGGAGATCCCCTGCAGTAGGAAATGACAACAAATTCCATTATTCTTGCCTGGAAAATTCCACAGACAGAAGAACATGGAGGACTACATTCCATGGGGTCACAAGAGATGGAAATGACAGGGCACAGCCAGATTAACATATCGATGTTTTGGCTGTGAGAAGGAAATGTTCTATAAAACACATCTCCCATTTAAATAGACTCATGACTTGATTAAAGCTTGTTTCAAGGGAAGAAAGTAAGCAATCTAATTGAAAATGCCTATTTGGAAATAATTACAATAACTGTGTCAATGATACAATTTCTGATGAAAATTGCAATGACAAAAATTTTAGACTTATTTTTCTATAAATACCATACCTGGAAAATATTTTTGGAATAAATTTAGAAAAAATATCTAGCTTTGGTATGTGCAAATCAATCCATATGTATTTATAGGTTTTATACTTTTTTTTTTTTTTTTAAGATTTGTTTATTTATTTATTTTGAGCGGGGGTCGGGTTGGGGAGGGAGGGGAGCAGGCGGGCCACTTCTATTGGTCTTTCATTCCTCTATCTTCATCCGTCTTTGTTCTTTGGCTCCTGTGGGCCTCCCATCGCGGTGGCATCTGTCGCTGCAGAGCACCAGCTCTGGGCGCATGCGCTCCAGAGCTCCGGCTTGGTGATTGGACACATCAGTCCAGCCGCTCCGCGGCACGTGGGATCTTCCCAGGCCAGGGATCGAACCCGTGCCCCTTGCACTGCAAGGCAGTGTCCTTACCCACTGGACCACAAGGGGAAGCCCGGTTTTATACTAATTTTGAATATATAATTAAATATTGCTGTGCATGCAATAAGTTACTCAATTGATGCTTTCAATTTGTGGTGCCGGACAAGAGTCTTGAGAGACCCTTGCTGCAAGGAGATCAGATCAGTCAATCCTAAAGGAAATGGAAGCAGTGATGTTGAAAAAATGATGCTGAAGCTGAAGCTTCAATGCTTTGATCACCTGAAATGAAAAGCTGACTCATTCAAGGATAGGAGGAGCCTGGCATACTCTAGTCTTTGGGGTTCCACAGAGTAAAACATAAGTTAGCAAGTGACTCAGACACTTAGCAGTTTAAAACAACAAATATTTATCTCCCAGAAGCTGTGGGACTGGAATCTAGGTGTGTCTTGGCTGGATCTTTTTGCTCAGGGTCTCTAAAAGCACTTGAAGAATAAAATAATTATCTTAGTCATAATTATTGATTCACCTTAGAAAATTGTGTGTATCAGAATTTTTGTACCTACTATCTCTTATAATTAAAATTTCTGCAATTCCCCTGCCTTTTATTTTCTATGAGATAATCTCTATGAGATATGAGATTTCTTTACCTTTTAATTATTTTGAGACAATGGTTAATGAACTTGCTTGATAGATGGAACTCCGAAGATGAGGTAGATGATTCTGTACCTACAAGGGGAAATATGCCTTTGTCTACTCTCCATGGGTCCTGATCATGCTTTTGGATTATATCAAAATGACAAGAGTATGGCTGTATTCCACTTTCCTCTGTCTTTCTCTACCAGCTCCCCTCAGAAAGATCTCACTCTCAATTCCCTTTCAAAAACAACGTTGTGCTTTTCCATGGTAATTTTTTAAACCTCTTCTCAAATTGGATTTAGATGCTTTTTCCTCTTTCATCTGCTTCATTTCCATGCTTTTATTACTACTTGTATACTTAATTTTCTCTTTGTAGTTATCTCCCCAAGCAAATACATCTGAAATGAGAATGTGCTGGAAGATAAATTGGTATAATTCACAGAACTTAATAATTAGACTAGAAAGTTTTGCAAAATTTGTTTGTATATAATATCATAAAAAATGTTGAGTGTGGTACACCTATAAAAATGGTAAACAAAAGGTATGGAAAATCTTAGACATTAATATAAAATATGTCTCTATATCATTTGCCTCTATTTTAGTAAATATTATATAGATCATTTTCATTAAAGAGTACATAGTATGTAATTATTATATGAATATTCAACTATTTATTTAACTATTTTTCTCCTAGAAAGTATTTAGAAAAATTCTATCTCTATTGTAGTTATGTGGCTGTAAACATTTAGGTTTATTTAAAGCAGTGTATTTAAGTGAAAATTTAAGTTAAGTTTCTACCAGCTCAATTGGTCCATCATAAGACAAGAGAAGCCTAAGTTTATGATATATTTTGATTATATAAAGTAAGAAGTACTTATCCAACTGTAATTAGTTTACACATTATTAGGGCTTTCAATATTCTGCTTTAAATGGTACTGCGTGCACATCAAAAAAGTAACTTTAAATTGCAAGTTAATGTTTCTTATTTTATTACTCAATGGAAATAAAAATGAATGGTTCAATAAATGAGTCAGTGACCTAAAGGTAAAATATAATTGCTTTTGATAGGAAAACAATAATAAGCATGACACTGAGTAACCTTTTCATATTGCTGTTGCCTGACTAGTAAAATGAAGCCTCAGGTTGCACTTATGATAACTCTTATTATGCATTTTAATATTATTTTAGGAGCAAGGATTTATGAATTTTTACATGATAGTTTAACCTAAAAACCTTTTTAGCAGACTACAAATCATCTTCCAGTGTGTCCTTTAATATTTTGGTGGAATAAAAAGACAAATCTGATATTTTAAGACCATTTGAATAAAATCATTTCCTTATGTCTTTAGCTATACATATTCCACTGCTGAACATGTTATTTGCTTCTACATTTGTATGTATAATCAGCCTTCATTCATAAGACTCTCCCTTAAGGGAAAAATAAATACCTAGGATAGGCAATAGGCATTCACTTCATTTAACTGAAAAATCATTTTCAAAGTATTTCCAATTAACAATGCATGAATCCTTGAGATAGTTAATGTGCCATTATTTTTTATTATTCTATTTATTGTCTCCTTTTGTTGTCTTCTTTGTTGTTTTATATTTCAAATGGTTTAAGCTATTGTTTTTATTGCATATTCATATGAATATTAGGAGAAACTTGTCCTTTTTCTATATTAAAAAGACTTACTGGAATTTTTATTAGGATTTTGCTTAATATATAAATACATTTGGAAAAATTAATATTGTCTTACTAATATTAAATCTTTTGATCCATATCTCTCTGTCATCTTTAAATCTTTACATTTATATTTTTGTATTGTTGCTACATATTATTTCTAAGTATTTAGTATTTGCTATGATATATAGAAATATGAACAGTAAAACTATTAGCCACTCAGTTGTGTCTGACTCTTTGTGACCCCAGGGAAAACCCAGATTCCTCTGTACATGGATTTCTCCGGGCAGGAATAGAGTTAAGTTTCTACCAGCTCAATTGGTCCATCATAAGACAAGAGAAGCCTAAGTTTATGATATATTTTGATTATATAAAGTAAGAAGTACTTATCCAACTGTAATTAGTTTACACATTATTAGGGCTTTCAATATTCTGCTTTAAATGGTACTGCGTGCACATCAAAAAAGTAACTTTAAATTGCAAGTTAATGTTTCTTATTTTATTACTCAATGGAAATAAAAATGAATGGTTCAATAAATGAGTCAGTGACCTAAAGGTAAAATATAATTGCTTTTGATAGGAAAACAATAATAAGCATGACACTGAGTAACCTTTTCATATTGCTGTTGCCTGACTAGTAAAATGAAGCCTCAGGTTGCACTTATGATAACTCTTATTATGCATTTTAATATTATTTTAGGAGCAAGGATTTATGAATTTTTACATGATAGTTTAACCTAAAAACCTTTTTAGCAGACTACAAATCATCTTCCAGTGTGTCCTTTAATATTTTGGTGGAAAAAAAAGACAAATCTGATATTTTAAGACCATTTGAATAAAATCATTTCCTTATGTCTTTAGCTATACATATTCCACTGCTGAACATGTTATTTGCTTCTACATTTGTATGTATAATCAGCCTTCATTCATAAGACTCTCCCTTAAGGGAAAAATAAATACCTAGGATAGGCAATAGGCATTCACTTCATTTAACTGAAAAATCATTTTCAAAGTATTTCCAATTAACAATGCATGAATCCTTGAGATAGTTAATGTGCCATTATTTTTTATTATTCTATTTATTGTCTCCTTTTGTTGTCTTCTTTGTTGTTTTATATTTCAAATGGTTTAAGCTATTGTTTTTATTGCATATTCATATGAATATTAGGAGAAACTTGTCCTTTTTCTATATTAAAAAGACTTACTGGAATTTTTATTAGGATTTTGCTTAATATATAAATACATTTGGAAAAATTAATATTGTCTTACTAATATTAAATCTTTTGATCCATATCTCTCTGTCATCTTTAAATCTTTACATTTATATTTTTGTATTGTTGCTACATATTATTTCTAAGTATTTAGTATTTGCTATGATATATAGAAATATGAACAGTAAAACTATTAGCCACTCAGTTGTGTCTGACTCTTTGTGACCCCAGGGACCATAACTGGCTAGATTCCTCTGTACATGGATTTCTCCGGGCAGGAATACTGGAGTGGGTAGTCATTCCCTTTCCAGGGATCCTGCTAACCAAATAAACCTGTGTGTCCTGCATTGCAGGCAAATTCTTTACTGGTTGAGCCACTGTACATTAATAATTATACATGCAACCTATATGGAAAATATATATGCATCGCTGTGTATGTACTCATTCAAGAAAGAGAAATCCTATTGTATCTGTAATTATATGCTATTTTGGAGTTTTAAATGAGAGTAATTAAAGGTGAATTTAAGATGCCATTTACAGAAGTTGTAAATTCATAGATTATAAACCTTTCTTGGTAAACTTTCAGATATTATTTTTCATAAACCTGTTGCTTAATTTTGGAAAAAGGTATTCCAACAGACCAGATCTTGCTTCTGAGAAGCAGCATATTGTCTTTTACTCATATTCATGCTCATAAAAATACATAAAATCCATGCTTGTTTTATATAATCATTAAAAAATAAGATATGCCATGTTTTCTGTAAATTTCAATATACTATACCTGTAATGTTTTCCTGAAAAACACTAATAGTACCTATAATCTTCAATTCATTTCTGCCTGTACTAATATCATATTAAGGATTTGTTTGTCTTTTTCGTCTTAACCTGATGCTTGCTATTGAATATTTTTTACTTCTCATAAGAGCTTCTTAGTGACTCTTAGTGATTAAAGCCCATTAGACTACTTACACAATTTTATATTTCTGAGTATTCCCCAGTTACCTCCATCCTTAATTTATATTAAACTGAATATGCTCTTTATGTAGTGATGCATTATGCTAGTCATGTCAACTGCAAATTGGCACTTAGCAACTTGCATGACTGAATGACATTTATGATTTTGCATTTTTGGAAAAATTAATATTGTCTTACTAATATTAAATCTTTTGATCCATATCTCTCTGTCATCTTTAAATCTTTACATTTATATTTTTGTATTGTTGCTACATATTATTTCTAAGTATTTAGTATTTGCTATGATATATAGAAATATGAACAGTAAAACTATTAGCCACTCAGTTGTGTCTGACTCTTTGTGACCCCAGGGACCATAACTGGCTAGATTCCTCTGTACATGGATTTCTCCGGGCAGGAATACTGGAGTGGGTAGTCATTCCCTTTCCAGGGGATCCTGCTAACCAAATAAACCTGTGTGTCCTGCATTGCAGGCAAATTCTTTACTGGTTGAGCCACTGTACATTAATAATTATACATGCAACCTATATGGAAAATATATATGCATCGCTGTGTATGTACTCATTCAAGAAAGAGAAATCCTATTGTATCTGTAATTATATGCTATTTTGGAGTTTTAAATGAGAGTAATTAAAGGTGAATTTAAGATGCCATTTACAGAAGTTGTAAATTCATAGATTATAAACCTTTCTTGGTAAACTTTCAGATATTATTTTTCATAAACCTGTTGCTTAATTTTGGAAAAAGGTATTCCAACAGACCAGATCTTGCTTCTGAGAAGCAGCATATTGTCTTTTACTCATATTCATGCTCATAAAAATACATAAAATCCATGCTTGTTTTTATATAATCATTAAAAAATAAGATATGCCATGTTTTCTGTAAATTTCAATATACTATACCTGTAATGTTTTCCTGAAAAACACTAATAGTACCTATAATCTTCAATTCATTTCTGCCTGTACTAATATCATATTAAGGATTTGTTTGTCTTTTTCGTCTTAACCTGATGCTTGCTATTGAATATTTTTTACTTCTCATAAGAGCTTCTTAGTGACTCTTAGTGATTAAAGCCCATTAGACTACTTACACAATTTTATATTTCTGAGTATTCCCCAGTTACCTCCATCCTTAATTTATATTAAACTGAATATGCTCTTTATGTAGTGATGCATTATGCTAGTCATGTCAACTGCAAATTGGCACTTAGCAATCACATTGCCAATGACTGAATGACAAAGACATTTGCCATCTACCTCTGAAATTGACCACTGTTCTGTAGCTGCTGATCTTCAACACCTTCTGAGGGAGTTCAGGGTGGAGTGAGACACTCTTGCTCCAGGGAATCTGATGGGACAGGTCTTTAGATAACTAGATGTTTTTAGGCACAGATTTTATTATTTTAAATCCCTTCATCTCCTCATATTTAGAAAAGAACTAGATCCCTTCAGGGTGACATCAGACCCCAGTGCCTAACCAAAAGCCTTTTGTAAAATGAGTATTTAATGGTATTGAAACCCCCTGCATCAAAACCTTATATATTGATTTTCTTCCTGCCTCATTGGAGCAGTGTATCAGAGCTATCTGAGATGCTGCCTCCCAGGCTGCAGTCCTCATTTCGCTCCAAATAAAATTTAACTTGCAAGTGTCAAGTTCTTCATCTTTTTTAGTCAATAGCCACATAAAACAATATACTTTGAGTACAGGCATATTTATTGAAATGTCTATAAGAAAGACATCTTCAATCTGTGTGAGCAGAGAGAGAAAAAATATCAATAGTTTTCTTGTGTCATTTTTATTTGGTTTCTCATTAAAGTATAAGGGTATTCCAAGTTTCAAAATTTTTACTCTTTGTCATAGGCAATATATTTGGAAATTATGAGAAAACAGGGAGGAACAGGATGTAATATGTGTACTAGTTAAGAATATAATCATTAAAAAATAAGATATGCCATGTTTTCTGTAAATTTCAATATACTATACCTGTAATGTTTTCCTGAAAAACACTAATAGTACCTATAATCTTCAATTCATTTCTGCCTGTACTAATATCATATTAAGGATTTGTTTGTCTTTTTCGTCTTAACCTGATGCTTGCTATTGAATATTTTTTACTTCTCATAAGAGCTTCTTAGTGACTCTTAGTGATTAAAGCCCATTAGACTACTTACACAATTTTATATTTCTGAGTATTCCCCAGTTACCTCCATCCTTAATTTATATTAAACTGAATATGCTCTTTATGTAGTGATGCATTATGCTAGTCATGTCAACTGCAAATTGGCACTTAGCAATCACATTGCCAATGACTGAATGACAAAGACATTTGCCATCTACCTCTGAAATTGACCACTGTTCTGTAGCTGCTGATCTTCAACACCTTCTGAGGGAGTTCAGGGTGGAGTGAGACACTCTTGCTCCAGGGAATCTGATGGGACAGGTCTTTAGATAACTAGATGTTTTTAGGCACAGATTTTATTATTTTAAATCCCTTCATCTCCTCATATTTAGAAAAGAACTAGATCCCTTCAGGGTGACATCAGACCCCAGTGCCTAACCAAAAGCCTTTTGTAAAATGAGTATTTAATGGTATTGAAACCCCCTGCATCAAAACCTTATATATTGATTTTCTTCCTGCCTCATTGGAGCAGTGTATCAGAGCTATCTGAGATGCTGCCTCCCAGGCTGCAGTCCTCATTTCGCTCCAAATAAAATTTAACTTGCAAGTGTCAAGTTCTTCATCTTTTTTAGTCAATAGCCACATAAAACAATATACTTTGAGTACAGGCATATTTATTGAAATGTCTATAAGAAAGACATCTTCAATCTGTGTGAGCAGAGAGAGAAAAAATATCAATAGTTTTCTTGTGTCATTTTTATTTGGTTTCTCATTAAAGTATAAGGGTATTCCAAGTTTCAAAATTTTTACTCTTTGTCATAGGCAATATATTTGGAAATTATGAGAAAACAGGGAGGAACAGGATGTAATATGTGTACTAGTTAAGAATATCGCCTTAAAATTAAACCTGGATTTGAATTCATTTGTGTAGTACATCTTTCTAGTTCTAGAACCTTGGACCACGTTCTAAATCTCTCTCAACATTTCAATATCTAGAAAGTAAAGATAAGAAAAGTACTAACTTTATTGCTTTGAGGATTATTAGAGGCAATAAATGTAAAATATTTAGCTCATTGCTTACCAACAAATATTAGTTACTATTTTTATTATTAGCTATTATTCAGAGGAACTATATCAAGGTCTCCTGGACAGTTTTAATTTTATTTCAGAAACTAGATGTCTTTGAGATTTACTGGTTATCCTTGCTTGGATAACAAATTACTACTGCATTAAACAACCGATTTATTTATACATAATCTCATATGTCAGCAATTTGCGATAGAATTGTAATCAATTCTCCCACAAGATTTGTCTGAGGTCACTCATTCAGCCATAGTCATCTTCTGATATTTCTGGATATTCTAAGATGATCTTACTTCTTTCATGTTTGCTGCTGGCTGTGAATTGGTATTCAGGTAGTAGTTCTGGAGGAACACAGCTAAAATAGTTCTGCTTAATATAATGTGTAGAATGAATCAGGTCTATTTATTTGGCAGCTTCAGAGAAATTTGCCAAGTAGGTGAGAGTGGAAAGTTCCAGGCTTGTCCAAATCTGAAATCCCACAATGCCTTTCTATTGTGTTTTGTTGGTCAATACAACTCACGTACCAATCCTGAATATGCTGCCTCCCAGGCTGCAGTCCTCATTTCGCTCCAAATATAATTTAACTTGCAAGTGTCAAGTTCTTCATCTTTTTTAGTCAATAGCCACATAAAACAATATACTTTGAGTACAGGCATATTTATTGAAATGTCTATAAGAAAGACATCTTCAATCTGTGTGAGCAGAGAGAGAAAAAATATCAATAGTTTTCTTGTGTCATTTTTATTTGGTTTCTCATTAAAGTATAAGGGTATTCCAAGTTTCAAAATTTTTACTCTTTGTCATAGGCAATATATTTGGAAATTATGAGAAAACAGGGAGGAACAGGATGTAATATGTGTACTAGTTAAGAATATCGCCTTAAAATTAAACCTGGATTTGAATTCATTTGTGTAGTACATCTTTCTAGTTCTAGAACCTTGGACCACGTTCTAAATCTCTCTCAACATTTCAATATCTAGAAAGTAAAGATAAGAAAAGTACTAACTTTATTGCTTTGAGGATTATTAGAGGCAATAAATGTAAAATATTTAGCTCATTGCTTACCAACAAATATTAGTTACTATTTTTATTATTAGCTATTATTCAGAGGAACTATATCAAGGTCTCCTGGACAGTTTTAATTTTATTTCAGAAACTAGATGTCTTTGAGATTTACTGGTTATCCTTGCTTGGATAACAAATTACTACTGCATTAAACAACCGATTTATTTATACATAATCTCATATGTCAGCAATTTGCGATAGAATTGTAATCAATTCTCCCACAAGATTTGTCTGAGGTCACTCATTCAGCCATAGTCATCTTCTGATATTTCTGGATATTCTAAGATGATCTTACTTCTTTCATGTTTGCTGCTGGCTGTGAATTGGTATTCAGGTAGTAGTTCTGGAGGAACACAGCTAAAATAGTTCTGCTTAATATAATGTGTAGAATGAATCAGGTCTATTTATTTGGCAGCTTCAGAGAAATTTGCCAAGTAGGTGAGAGTGGAAAGTTCCAGGCTTGTCCAAATCTGAAATCCCACAATGCCTTTCTATTGTGTTTTGTTGGTCAATACAACTCACGTACCAATCCTGAATATGCAAAGTGGAGAAATAGACTCCGCGTCTTGATGAGTGAGTAACAGGAAAATTAAAAGGAGAAAGAGAAACTTACATCCATTTGTATTTTAATTTTATTTATTTTTCTTTTATAGCTTTATATCATAGACTTGGTTTATTAGCATCTGTACACTGGACTCCTTATTCTAACAAAGTATATATCTGTCCTCTGACAGAGTGAACTCACTCTTTCATTTTCTGAAAATGAGGGAAAATTCCTGAATATGTTTTCCTAATTTATTGAGAGAGTGGTGGCTGGTTCTGGTGGAATATAATAAGATGCTTTAGGTTTTATGCTTTCCTATCAGAGAAATTGGCTACTTGATGCAGAGACAATTCATTGGAAAAGAGCCTGATGTTGGGAAAAATAGAAGGCAAAAGGAGAAAGGGATGAGAGAGGTTGGGATGGTTGGATGGCATCACTGAGTCAATGGACATGAGTTTGAGCAAGACCCAGGACATGGTGAAGGACAAGGAAACCTAGTGTGCTGCAGGCACAAAGAGTTGGACACAGCTGAGTGACTGAATTGATAACTGATCAGAGAAATGATTTCATATCTACAAAGAGTTTTTCATGGAATTATTTTTGCCAGTTGTAAACAACATGTCATATGTTTAGTTGCTCAGTCATGTCTGACTCTGCAACCCATGGGCCATAGCCTGCCAGGCTCCTCTGTCTATGAAATTTTCCAGGCAAGAATACCGGGGTGGGCTCCTATTTTCTACTCTGAGGGATTGTCCCAACCTAGGGTCCCAATATCGTCAATTGCGATAGAATTGTAATCAATTCTCCCACAAGATTTGTCTGAGGTCACTCATTCAGCCATAGTCATCTTCTGATATTTCTGGATATTCTAAGATGATCTTACTTCTTTCATGTTTGCTGCTGGCTGTGAATTGGTATTCAGGTAGTAGTTCTGGAGGAACACAGCTAAAATAGTTCTGCTTAATATAATGTGTAGAATGAATCAGGTCTATTTATTTGGCAGCTTCAGAGAAATTTGCCAAGTAGGTGAGAGTGGAAAGTTCCAGGCTTGTCCAAATCTGAAATCCCACAATGCCTTTCTATTGTGTTTTGTTGGTCAATACAACTCACGTACCAATCCTGAATATGCAAAGTGGAGAAATAGACTCCGCGTCTTGATGAGTGAGTAACAGGAAAATTAAAAGGAGAAAGAGAAACTTACATCCATTTGTATTTTAATTTTATTTATTTTTCTTTTATAGCTTTATATCATAGACTTGGTTTATTAGCATCTGTACACTGGACTCCTTATTCTAACAAAGTATATATCTGTCCTCTGACAGAGTGAACTCACTCTTTCATTTTCTGAAAATGAGGGAAAATTCCTGAATATGTTTTCCTAATTTATTGAGAGAGTGGTGGCTGGTTCTGGTGGAATATAATAAGATGCTTTAGGTTTTATGCTTTCCTATCAGAGAAATTGGCTACTTGATGCAGAGACAATTCATTGGAAAAGAGCCTGATGTTGGGAAAAATAGAAGGCAAAAGGAGAAAGGGATGAGAGAGGTTGGGATGGTTGGATGGCATCACTGAGTCAATGGACATGAGTTTGAGCAAGACCCAGGACATGGTGAAGGACAAGGAAACCTAGTGTGCTGCAGGCACAAAGAGTTGGACACAGCTGAGTGACTGAATTGATAACTGATCAGAGAAATGATTTCATATCTACAAAGAGTTTTTCATGGAATTATTTTTGCCAGTTGTAAACAACATGTCATATGTTTAGTTGCTCAGTCATGTCTGACTCTGCAACCCATGGGCCATAGCCTGCCAGGCTCCTCTGTCTATGAAATTTTCCAGGCAAGAATACCGGGGTGGGTTCCCTATTTTCTACTCTGAGGGATTGTCCCAACCTAGGGATTGAAACTTGCCTCTCCCACACTGGCAGACATATTCTTTACTCCTGCCACTGTCTGGGAAGCCCAAAGCACAATTTTTTTTTTTATATTAGTAAGTGTTTTTTGTTTTCATAAGAAAATAAAGCATGGTATTTTTGCAATAATTATATCATGTGAAAATTTTAAATATAAATTTTATTTATTAACTTTTGAAAAATATAATAAAGACTATTAAAAAAGGTTTAGTAATTTAATCAATTAAAGATAGCCACACCTGGCAGACTTTTAAAAATATCTTTTAAATTTTTCAAACTCAGAGTTTATTCATTTTATATATTGAGGTTGGACCATATCTTAATTCATATATATTACTATTCTTACTAAATGTTAGCACACTTTAATATTCTGTGCACTTCTCTACTGTAATGCTTTTCATCGTTGTAATTTTACATTGGACTAATGACTCTACTCTCCACTGTATTGGAAGCTTTCTCTATCAAGACTGTGTTTCTGATATAATCATTACTGTCCCCTTTGCCATATACGATGCTAGCATATAATAGTACTAAATGTATATTTTTCCTAATAAATGCTGAGTGAAGTTGCAGGTTAAGTCCCTTAACATCATTTATCTATTGAAAGTAAAAAACATCTTGTATTTTTCTAAAAAAGAAATGTTTTCTCCTTAAGAAATATCTAATGGTCATGGAATGAAGGTCATAGTTCTCTATGATGAAGGAATAATGAGTAAGTAAATGGTTTATGATTGTAACACATTTCTCAGAACCAGAGGACTAAAGCTTCTGATTGTTCTGCAGCTTGACAGTGAATGGCACACTCAGGAGAGCAATTGGCTTTTTTAACTTCCTTTGATAATAGGACAAAGGAATGACTACTTTTACATTGTTTTCCTCCTCTTGTCAGGGGGCACACATCTTGATTGTGTATATTTGCTACACTGCCTGTTTAGTAGTTGTGGTCAAGCAGAAATCAGGCTAGGCATGGCTTGTGCACTTGAGGTTTTCATACTCTATTTAGCACAAAACAGATTGATTTAGCCTTTGACATGCCCTCTTTACTCATCCAGAGATGTGAAAGATTCAGCAGCTCTAATGAGCACAAGAGGTTGCAGCATGAGAAGACATTGAGGCCATAAGAGGCTGTGTCCCATTTAAGCTTTCCCTGCTCATAGAGTGAGACCCTGCCTTTGACTTCATCAATATTTTACAACTATGTCAGACAATAGTGCCTATGAAAAGTTGTAGGATAGACTACTCCTGTTTGTGATTTAAAAGGAATGAGATACATGGCATCCAGGGTTGATGTTTAAAAATAAACGAGGACAATGTTTTAGAGTTTTGTGTGAGACACCTGTGCCACATGTCAAGGAGTTTGCAATACAGCACATTTCTTTTTTTAATGAGAGCATCATTTTTGGGTCTTCTGGCAAGAAAATGCTGGATAAATAGCTTAGAAAAGCACATTCTGTTCTCTTCTGTATCTATATATTGCTATGCTTCATGGTTTAAATACAGTCAACAATCTCATAGAGAAAATCCCTTGTGGTTCAGTGGTAAAGATTCTGTAGGAGACTTGGATTCTATCCTCCAATTGGATAGATCCCTGGAGAAGGAAATGGCAACCCACTCCAGCATTCCTGCTGGGAAATCCCATGATACAGCAGCCAGGCAGGTAACAGTCCAGGGTGTTGCAAAAGACTCCAAACAGTGAGATATGACTTAGCAACTAAACAATAACAGTCTCATATACCATATTTGTAGACAGAAAATATTTGGAAAGTTATTTCCACTCACAGTACACAAACATGGATGGTTTTAATTTTGGTATTTTCTGGCAAACACAGTCAGCTACTCCCAAATATCTAAAGTGAACTTATCCCCAGAAATAATAACAAGGAAACAAACACACAGAAACAAACACTAATAAGTTCTTTAGTTCATTTTTATATTATGTCATGGAAAATAGAAACATATATGTTAAACTGGCAGGGAAAACTTTGTTCAAGTCTATTGAAACACGAGAGAAAAGACTGATTTAAAAAGCTATTATAAAATACCAGTCAAAACAAGATGAGAATATAAGTTGTTAGCATGTCAGTGTTACATAAAATTATTTTAGTGCCAAATGTGAGACCTGTACAAACACATTTATTTCAGTGTTTAATCTATGAAGTAACAGTAATTCATTTATTCATAAGTTTTAGTTTTTCTGTGTTCCTAAAATAGCCCACAAAAACTAGGGTTTCCCAGGCAGGTCAATAGCAAGAATCCACCTGCCAATGCAAGATACCTGGGTTCAATCCCTGGGTCAAAAAGATTGTTTGGAGAAAGAAATGGCAACCCACTTCAGTATTCTTGCCTGGGAAATCTCTTGGGCGGAGAATCCTGGAGGCATACAGTCCATGGGATCCCAAAAGAAGTGTATACGATATAGTGACTAAAAAATAACAAAGTTCAACTGAATGTGTTTAGAAGTATATTACTGAACTATGTGTGTCTGCAAATATATATCATTTATATTCACTTCTATATTTATATCTGTATTGGTAGATATATATTTTAACAATCTGGTAATTATTGCATTACCTCACTTTCTTTTAAATACACACTTTTAAAATTCTGGGGAAATTTGTGAATGTGAATTTGAACCACCTTATGATTACTTTACAATTCTCCTACCATCCTCTTTTCTATCATGAATATAAAGGTTTTATTTGGTATGTAAGTGGAAGTACAATTTTTGAAATCTTACACAGTCATTTATTGAGAAGCATTTCCACCAATAATGAGTAGCTTTTTTTCCATTTTTTAATAGTTTACTTTTTTGTAGTTATGTTTCCTATCACATCCACCATCATTTTTATAGGTTCTAATTAACTAAGAAAATATGAAGCCAATTTTTAACATAAATATACCAAATTTCCTGTGAATGTGATGTACCTGTTAAATATAATTTTTAAAAAATATCTTCAGTAGGATCTCAACTACTCCTAATAGGAATATCATGGTTTCCAGAACACCCACACAGCATTTCAGATTAAACAACCTACTACTTAATCTTCACACACACAATCAAACAATTTTTAGTATATGCATTAAGATAGTAATAACCTTTCTACATGAAAGCTCTTATCAGTTGGTATACTTGGGTGTTTTTCCAGGGGATGAGAATTTCTGTCCAATAAATGCTAGTAATATCTAGTCTATGAGGTGAAGTGCTAGTTGCTCAGTCATGTTCGACTTTTTGACATACGGACTGTAGGCCTCCAGTCTCCTCTGTCCACCGGATTCTACAGGCAACAATACTGAAGTGGGTAGCCATGCCCCTCTGCCAGGGGTCTTCCTCACTTGGAGGCAAACCCATATCTCCCTGAAGCTCCTGCATTGCAGGCAGATTCTGACCTGGGTCAAAAGATTGTTTGGAGAAAATGGCAACCCACTCCAGTATTCTTGCTTGGAGAATCTCTTGGGCGGAGAATCCTGGAGGCATACAGTCCATGGGATCCCAAAAGAAGTGTATACGATATAGTGACTAAAAAATAACAAAGTTCAACTGAATGTGTTTAGAAGTATATTACTGAACTATGTGTGTCTGCAAATATATATCATTTATATTCACTTCTATATTTATATCTGTATTGGTAGATATATATTTTAACAATCTGGTAATTATTGCATTACCTCACTTTCTTTTAAATACACACTTTTAAAATTCTGGGGAAATTTGTGAATGTGAATTTGAACCACCTTATGATTACTTTACAATTCTCCTACCATCCTCTTTTCTATCATGAATATAAAGGTTTTATTTGGTATGTAAGTGGAAGTACAATTTTTGAAATCTTACACAGTCATTTATTGAGAAGCATTTCCACCAATAATGAGTAGCTTTTTTTCCATTTTTTAATAGTTTACTTTTTTGTAGTTATGTTTCCTATCACATCCACCATCATTTTTATAGGTTCTAATTAACTAAGAAAATATGAAGCCAATTTTTAACATAAATATACCAAATTTCCTGTGAATGTGATGTACCTGTTAAATATAATTTTTAAAAAATATCTTCAGTAGGATCTCAACTACTCCTAATAGGAATATCATGGTTTCCAGAACACCCACACAGCATTTCAGATTAAACAACCTACTACTTAATCTTCACACACACAATCAAACAATTTTTAGTATATGCATTAAGATAGTAATAACCTTTCTACATGAAAGCTCTTATCAGTTGGTATACTTGGGTGTTTTTCCAGGGGATGAGAATTTCTGTCCAATAAATGCTAGTAATATCTAGTCTATGAGGTGAAGTGCTAGTTGCTCAGTCATGTTCGACTTTTTGACATACGGACTGTAGGCCTCCAGTCTCCTCTGTCCACCGGATTCTACAGGCAACAATACTGAAGTGGGTAGCCATGCCCCTCTGCCAGGGGTCTTCCTCACTTGGAGGCAAACCCATATCTCCCTGAAGCTCCTGCATTGCAGGCAGATTCTGACCATTGAGCCACCAGGGAAGCCCATCTAGTCTGTAGGAGATGAGAATTTATCAGCAGAAAACAAGTGTCAACCTAAAATCGGCACACCAAACACTTGGAACAAATTGCTTCTGAGGCCTTAATGTTTCGTGTGCTTAAGTCAAGTATTTTCTTATTAAACTTCTGATAATATTAGAAGAGAAAAGAAGAGAAATGGAGAGAGAGAATGAGAGGCTTATTCATTGACTGAGGGAGATAGAAGGAATTGACTTAATTCTTAGACTTTTGGCACCTTACCCTGAATATGTATTATTATTTAATGTTTCTTGCTCATTGCATAAAATAGTTACCTTTTTACTCAAAAGTAATAGACAGTTTGATTCAGTTTCCCAACAGTTGACAAGTGATTTCATCTTATTCGGAAATTGAGAATTTCTTTGATGTGTTTACAAGTTTCTTTAATTAAAAAGGATAATCATGAATTTTCAAATTTACATTTGAGTACTTTTAAATAAATGTTACTTACTAAATTCCACCTTTGACTAGAAACTAAATGAAGGAGGGAAAGACTCTGTATTTGCACATTTAACTTTTTTTCCATGACATCATGTTTGTTGCTTGCTTTGGTTTTCAAATTTTCTCATGAAATAATTAACCTGTGTCTTTTTTCAAAATAAATGAGAGAAATGATGTAACTATATTTTATTTTAAAAGCATAAAATAGTTTTATAGTTTTCTACAAATCTGTTGTAGGAAATGGTATATGAAGCAGGGGAGACATTAGGAGAAAACAGTGAGACGATAAACATAAATTGAAAATCTTTGAAGAGGTTTTAGACTTTGAAAAGATTTTATATGAAAAAGTGAAAAATCATTTTGAGACAAATATCATTAATGTTTGAAATTTGGAGAGATACATAATGACTACTAGGAAATATGATTTTAGTTTTCATGTTAAAATTTCAATAGAAATTTAAATATGGTGCACATGTGTTGAATGACAAGTGTCTAGATGATACTAATAATGAAGAATTTTGTATTAAGTTAATTACATTTATTATATGATATTTAAAATATCTGATTCATCTTTTTTTATAGCTAAGAACTTCTAAATATGTTGTATTAAAAAATAAAACTGACATAATGTCAGGTTTTAAATTCATATTCTCTGATCCTACAATTGATTTCAAGAGGTATAATAAAGGAAATATCATCCTTAGTTTTTTATCAATTAATTGCTATTTTTTCAGAAAAACAAACAAAAAGATTGTAGGCACCTTCTCATTTCCAGAGGCTTAACTTCTGAAACATTTAAAAATGCAAATGCAAATATTTATAATTATATAATATATACAAAAAATTTATAACTACATAGCTACATATAAAACTAAACAAAATCATAGATGCACTTGTTTTACATCTGTGTATTTGTCTAGTTTTTCCTGTTGTTTCTGATCACAGCATTGAGCATAAAATGCCATCAAATAAAGATAGCTATTTCTACCTACTAATGTTCAATTGTAATATATGTGATTTACTCCTTAATCATACACACTTTCAAGAGGACATGTTTGGAAAATACTCCTTATTAACATTATAATATTTTGAGCATATCAGGTGCATGCCTACTAGTATTATTTATAGATATATGGTTATTGAAACCATACATTTGAAACTGGTTATCTAAACCTGATTTATATCATAGAAGGTATATTTTTATAGTAAGTTATTTTATTTTAGCATTTTTACTTGAGAAAGTTAAAACAACTGTTGCAACTTTTGTTTCCTTAAAAAATACATTTCATTAAACATAATTTCAATATATCAACAAAATTTAGACTTGACATGTTTGATATGAAACAGGTTATCAAGAGTATATGAACAATGAATAGGCAAATGCACATTCTCAAACTGCAAAATTTTAAGAGTTCCAGCTCATTTTAGTGAACCCTTGAATGGCACATACGTATCTGTTCATTTACAGCATTCAACACTTTTAACCGTGGTAATTAATTTATGGACATGCAGTATAATTACCTCAATAATCTAGATTTATCAGACTGCTTCATCTACAAATTAGGATAGGTTTATAGTATATATTGCTGTTTAGATGGTCATTTTTCCAGTGTACTAATAATGAAGAATTTTGTATTAAGTTAATTACATTTATTATATGATATTTAAAATATCTGATTCATCTTTTTTTATAGCTAAGAACTTCTAAATATGTTGTATTAAAAAATAAAACTGACATAATGTCAGGTTTTAAATTCATATTCTCTGATCCTACAATTGATTTCAAGAGGTATAATAAAGGAAATATCATCCTTAGTTTTTTATCAATTAATTGCTATTTTTTCAGAAAAACAAACAAAAAGATTGTAGGCACCTTCTCATTTCCAGAGGCTTAACTTCTGAAACTTTTAAAAAATGCAAATGCAAATATTTATAATTATATAATATATACAAAAAATTTATAACTACATAGCTACATATAAAACTAAACAAAATCATAGATGCACTTGTTTTACATCTGTGTATTTGTCTAGTTTTTCCTGTTGTTTCTGATCACAGCATTGAGCATAAAATGCCATCAAATAAAGATAGCTATTTCTACCTACTAATGTTCAATTGTAATATATGTGATTTACTCCTTAATCATACACACTTTCAAGAGGACATGTTTGGAAAATACTCCTTATTAACATTATAATATTTTGAGCATATCAGGTGCATGCCTACTAGTATTATTTATAGATATATGGTTATTGAAACCATACATTTGAAACTGGTTATCTAAACCTGATTTATATCATAGAAGGTATATTTTTATAGTAAGTTATTTTATTTTAGCATTTTTACTTGAGAAAGTTAAAACAACTGTTGCAACTTTTGTTTCCTTAAAAAATACATTTCATTAAACATAATTTCAATATATCAACAAAATTTAGACTTGACATGTTTGATATGAAACAGGTTATCAAGAGTATATGAACAATGAATAGGCAAATGCACATTCTCAAACTGCAAAATTTTAAGAGTTCCAGCTCATTTTAGTGAACCCTTGAATGGCACATACGTATCTGTTCATTTACAGCATTCAACACTTTTAACCGTGGTAATTAATTTATGGACATGCAGTATAATTACCTCAATAATCTAGATTTATCAGACTGCTTCATCTACAAATTAGGATAGGTTTATAGTATATATTGCTGTTTAGATGGTCATTCGTGTCTGACTCTTTGAAGACTCCACAGTAGTCCGCCAGACTCTTCTGTCCTGAAATTCTAAGGCCAGAATACTGGATGGATTGCTATTTCCACCTCTAGGGATATATAGAATTAGTATAATATGTTTGAATGTAAAATAAGGTTAAATATTATATTCTGTTTCAGTAGTTTGGTAACATAGAATTTTAAATTGGCAGTTTAGTTCAATAGTACATATGCAGTAATTCTATAATTATTTATGTGCTGAAATTCGATTTGAATTATGGATTTCAAAAAGATGTAACAAGGGCACAAATCAAATTTGTGTAGGATTCTGAAGGAGTTTGGTTTTACTCAGATTGAGTTAAGAGGTGAAAGGGTGATTCTGAATGGAGGAGTTTCAGGAGATATGAATTGTTCTGTGATTAACAAGTCAAGTGGGTATCCTTTTGGAATTGAGTAAAGGAGAGGGGAAATATCTGCAATAAAGAACAAAAATGGAAGGTTAAAATAGTAATTCAGACAAGAGATGCTGTTTGAGGTAGAGATAGCTAGAGGTAGTCCAAAGATGCTGTTTGAGGTAGAGATAGCTAGAGGTAGTCCAATTCACAAATATATTTTAAAGCTAATGATGATAGGAATTGTAATCAATGCATCATCTTGTTTATTGTATTGTTTACTCTGTTCTTTATTTTGTAACTCCTGTAAGTGTTGTGATGAATGTTATGGTTTGGGCCTATATCTTACATTTTTTCTTCATGTACACCCTTAATACTTTATGTGATTTTGTTGTCTGTCTTCTTTGATGAAGCGCTGTCGTCTTTTTATACTTAGAAAAGAAATCGAAGTCGTTTTTTTTTATCCTTTTGAATTGCATAAATATAATAGTTTCCTACTAAGTCTCTTATCTGAGCCTAAATTCTGACTAAAAGATCTGTGTGAAACAGGAAAGTGCAGGGTTTATAAGTTAATAGGACTTGCTAAAACCCTCAAGTTGAGATGCCATTAAGGATATTTCATTTCACATTCAACACTTTTAACCGTGGTAATTAATTTATGGACATGCAGTATAATTACCTCAATAATCTAGATTTATCAGACTGCTTCATCTACAAATTAGGATAGGTTTATAGTATATATTGCTGTTTAGATGGTCATTCGTGTCTGACTCTTTGAAGACTCCACAGTAGTCCGCCAGACTCTTCTGTCCTGAAATTCTAAGGCCAGAATACTGGATGGATTGCTATTTCCACCTCTAGGGATATATAGAATTAGTATAATATGTTTGAATGTAAAATAAGGTTAAATATTATATTCTGTTTCAGTAGTTTGGTAACATAGAATTTTAAATTGGCAGTTTAGTTCAATAGTACATATGCAGTAATTCTATAATTATTTATGTGCTGAAATTCGATTTGAATTATGGATTTCAAAAAGATGTAACAAGGGCACAAATCAAATTTGTGTAGGATTCTGAAGGAGTTTGGTTTTACTCAGATTGAGTTAAGAGGTGAAAGGGTGATTCTGAATGGAGGAGTTTCAGGAGATATGAATTGTTCTGTGATTAACAAGTCAAGTGGGTATCCTTTTGGAATTGAGTAAAGGAGAGGGGAAATATCTGCAATAAAGAACAAAAATGGAAGGTTAAAATAGTAATTCAGACAAGAGATGCTGTTTGAGGTAGAGATAGCTAGAGGTAGTCCAAAGATGCTGTTTGAGGTAGAGATAGCTAGAGGTAGTCCAATTCACAAATATATTTTAAAGCTAATGATGATAGGAATTGTAATCAATGCATCATCTTGTTTATTGTATTGTTTACTCTGTTCTTTATTTTGTAACTCCTGTAAGTGTTGTGATGAATGTTATGGTTTGGGCCTATATCTTACATTTTTTCTTCATGTACACCCTTAATACTTTATGTGATTTTGTTGTCTGTCTTCTTTGATGAAGCGCTGTCGTCTTTTTATACTTAGAAAAGAAATCGAAGTCGTTTTTTTTTATCCTTTTGAATTGCATAAATATAATAGTTTCCTACTAAGTCTCTTATCTGAGCCTAAATTCTGACTAAAAGATCTGTGTGAAACAGGAAAGTGCAGGGTTTATAAGTTAATAGGACTTGCTAAAACCCTTCAAGTTGAGATGCCATTAAGGAGATGGCCTTGTATGTAGGAATTACATTTCAACAAATGAATCCATTCCTCTGCTTTAATAAATCACAGAGAACCCAGAGCTTCGTATTTTCTCCAGGTTTCTGCTTCTACCTCCTCTACTGCCACTTCTAGTTAACACTAAATTATGTTTTTCCAACTGAACAATAAGTCCTTCCCAGCTGGACTTAAGTCAGATGAACTAGTTTGTTCAATTTGCTCTCCTGTATGTGAAGATCAGCCAGGGGATTTTACCCACCAAGGGATCAAACCCAAGTCTCCTGCAGCTCCTACATTACAGGCAGATTCTTTACCCCTGAGCCACAGCAGAAGCCCTCTTTACTTAGTATAGTGGTTCAAATACATTTCTTGTCTAGAAAAGCTCCCACAGAAAAACACTGTATAGCCAAAAATATGGGTATTCTGTGATTTAGTGAATTTGACACAGAAAATTAACCATCACATACATTTTTTAAAAATTCATAACTGTAAATGTTTTTTCTTCCCAAAATTCTGCTCCTTGCCAACACCCTCATCAGAATACTCAGAACTAATGTGTAATTTTTTAGGCAACTGTCTCATTTTTATTCATTTTTTTCAATAGCTCTTCCCCTACTATCACAATGGAAGTATTTTGACAAATTAAAAATATTCAGTATGTTGTTGTTTTTATTATTGTTGCTACTCACCTTTGAAAGAAACACTAAGATACAAAGATTTCTTTCCTAAAATGTTTGCAGTGAATTATTCATCAATTGGTAGTTTTAACTTTTTGAGTCCCAAAGGTATGAATTTCAATAAACAGTACAGCAGGCATAATGATTGTATTTATATGATCAGACTAATACTTGTCCAATCTGAAGTTAACACATAAAGCATGAGATTCTGACATCCCTGATGTATTTATCAAGTGTCATGCATTTAGATGGCTCAAAGTATCTAAAACCCTTTTTTTTGAATTGCATAAATATAATAGTTTCCTACTAAGTCTCTTATCTGAGCCTAAATTCTGACTAAAAGATCTGTGTGAAACAGGAAAGTGCAGGGTTTATAAGTTAATAGGACTTGCTAAAACCCTTCAAGTTGAGATGCCATTAAGGAGATGGCCTTGTATGTAGGAATTACATTTCAACAAATGAATCCATTCCTCTGCTTTAATAAATCACAGAGAACCCAGAGCTTCGTATTTTCTCCAGGTTTCTGCTTCTACCTCCTCTACTGCCACTTCTAGTTAACACTAAATTATGTTTTTCCAACTGAACAATAAGTCCTTCCCAGCTGGACTTAAGTCAGATGAACTAGTTTGTTCAATTTGCTCTCCTGTATGTGAAGATCAGCCAGGGGATTTTACCCACCAAGGGGATCAAACCCAAGTCTCCTGCAGCTCCTACATTACAGGCAGATTCTTTACCCCTGAGCCACAGCAGAAGCCCTCTTTACTTAGTATAGTGGTTCAAATACATTTCTTGTCTAGAAAAGCTCCCACAGAAAAACACTGTATAGCCAAAAATATGGGTATTCTGTGATTTAGTGAATTTGACACAGAAAATTAACCATCACATACATTTTTAAACATTCATAACTGTAAATGTTTTTTCTTCCCAAAATTCTGCTCCTTGCCAACACCCTCATCAGAATACTCAGAACTAATGTGTAATTTTTTAGGCAACTGTCTCATTTTTATTCATTTTTTTCAATAGCTCTTCCCCTACTATCACAATGGAAGTATTTTGACAAATTAAAAATATTCAGTATGTTGTTGTTTTTATTATTGTTGCTACTCACCTTTGAAAGAAACACTAAGATACAAAGATTTCTTTCCTAAAATGTTTGCAGTGAATTATTCATCAATTGGTAGTTTTAACTTTTTGAGTCCCAAAGGTATGAATTTCAATAAACAGTACAGCAGGCATAATGATTGTATTTATATGATCAGACTAATACTTGTCCAATCTGAAGTTAACACATAAAGCATGAGATTCTGACATCCCTGATGTATTTATCAAGTGTCATGATACAATAAAAATATTTAAACTGCAATTTAGATGGCTCAAAGTATCTATTCAATTTCATCTTCCAAAAGAAATATAATGAAAGGAAATCGCTGGAGGTAATTTCATCATTCTGACATGCACCTTCCCAATTTTCATTGGAAAAGGTATTTTTAGCCAAGTTTTTCAGTTGTCTTTCATCACATGATTCAAAATTAACTGAACTGTGGATATATTCTTTGTTACAGTAGTCATGGTTGTCAATATACTTAATAAATTCTCAATTTTAAATTCTCTATTTAAAGCTTAGAATCAATATAAATTGCAGTCATTTAGATTTTCTAGTGTTTTGCTTCTAAAAATTATTGAAAGTAGTAATGAGGAAGAAAGATATACTATTGAGAGGTTATCCTTTTAAAAAAAATCACAACATAGAGAATTCACATTTTTAAAGTAATTTCGGGTTCTGCAGAGATCTAGTATCCAAATCTAAAGCATAAGCTGCAGTGACATAGTCATAAAAGTAATAAAAAAGGACTAATCTGATAAAAGATACTCAAAGTCAAAAAATGATGAAATAACAACTCTGAAATTATCTTTATATTCATTCATTCACTTCACCCATATTTGCTCAGTGTTTTCCATGTGCTAAATTCTGTATCAAGAGAGCACCAATTTGGAATATTATACAATTATAAAGTCAATCATCTGTTGATGGACACTTGGGCTTTTCCATGACTTACTATTATAAATAGTGATGCTATGAACTCTGGGTATATGTATCTTTTCAAATTAGAGTTTCCGTTTTTTTCATTTTGGAATATATACTCAGAGGTGGCATTGCAGGATCATATGGTAGCACTCTAGTTTTACTTTTTTGGGGAAACTTCCATACTGTTTTCCAGGACTTTCCAGGTGATACTAGTGGTAAAGAATTGGCCTGCCAATGCAGGAGATGTAAGAAGTGCAGGTTCAATCCTGAGAGGAAGATTCTCTGGAGGAGGGCATGACAACCCACTCCAGTATTCTTGCCTGGAGAATCCCATAGACAAAGGAGCCAGGCAGGCTAGCAATCAAAATGTTTAACCCTGATGTATTTTTTTCAAATTTTTGTCATGATACAATAAAAATATTAAAAAAAAACTGCAATTTAGATGGCTCAAAGTATCTATTCAATTTCATCTTCCAAAAGAAATATAATGAAAGGAAATCGCTGGAGGTAATTTCATCATTCTGACATGCACCTTCCCAATTTTCATTGGAAAAGGTATTTTTAGCCAAGTTTTTCAGTTGTCTTTCATCACATGATTCAAAATTAACTGAACTGTGGATATATTCTTTGTTACAGTAGTCATGGTTGTCAATATACTTAATAAATTCTCAATTTTAAATTCTCTATTTAAAGCTTAGAATCAATATAAATTGCAGTCATTTAGATTTTCTAGTGTTTTGCTTCTAAAAATTATTGAAAGTAGTAATGAGGAAGAAAGATATACTATTGAGAGGTTATCCTTTTAAAAAAAATCACAACATAGAGAATTCACATTTTTAAAGTAATTTCGGGTTCTGCAGAGATCTAGTATCCAAATCTAAAGCATAAGCTGCAGTGACATAGTCATAAAAGTAATAAAAAAGGACTAATCTGATAAAAGATACTCAAAGTCAAAAAATGATGAAATAACAACTCTGAAATTATCTTTATATTCATTCATTCACTTCACCCATATTTGCTCAGTGTTTTCCATGTGCTAAATTCTGTATCAAGAGAGCACCAATTTGGAATATTATACAATTATAAAGTCAATCATCTGTTGATGGACACTTGGGCTTTTCCATGACTTACTATTATAAATAGTGATGCTATGAACTCTGGGTATATGTATCTTTTCAAATTAGAGTTTCCGTTTTTTTCATTTTGGAATATATACTCAGAGGTGGCATTGCAGGATCATATGGTAGCACTCTAGTTTTACTTTTTTGGGGAAACTTCCATACTGTTTTCCAGGACTTTCCAGGTGATACTAGTGGTAAAGAATTGGCCTGCCAATGCAGGAGATGTAAGAAGTGCAGGTTCAATCCCTGAGAGGGGAAGATTCTCTGGAGGAGGGCATGACAACCCACTCCAGTATTCTTGCCTGGAGAATCCCATAGACAAAGGAGCCAGGCAGGCTACAGTCCAGAAGTTTGCAAAGAGACTTAGTAAACACACACATATTCTTTCCCAAAGTGACTGCTCCAAACTACATTCCCACCAACAGAATATACTGGTTCCATTTTCTCCACACCCTCTCCAGCATTTCTCATCTATAGCCTTTTTGAAGATAGTCTTTCTTATTAGTGTGAGATAATACCTCACTGTGATTTTTTTTGTCATGACTAAGATTTTATTCTACAAATAAATTTGGAAAAGAATGTACATGTGAATGTATGTGTGTCTGTCCCCTGGAGAATATATATTCACCTACTCCATTTTTATAACAATAAAACTGAACACAGCTTATGTGAACATTAATGAGAAAGTGGTTATATTAATTATAGTACAGTCAACAATATTTGGAAGGACTGATGCTGAAGCTCCAATACTTTGGCCACCTGAGACCAAGAGATGACTCATTGGAAAAGACCCTGATGCTGGGAAAGACAGAAGGCAGAAGGAGAAGGGGATGACAAAGGACAAGATGGTTGGATGGCATCACTGGCTCAGTGGACAATGGTTTAAGCAAGCTCCGGGAGATGGTGAAGGACAGGGAAGCCTGGCATGCTCAGTCCATGGGGTCATAAAGAGTCGGACATGACTGAGCGACTAAACTGAACAATGGCATACTACATACTGTTAAAAAGATTCATATGCTGACATGGAAAGACATCCAAAATAGTCTGAGTAAAAAAAAAAAAAGCAAGCTCTAAAACAGTATGCACAATGTAAACTCAATGTTAAAAATCACAAGAACCCTCACTGTGATTTTGATTTGCATTTCTCTAATAATGACTATGTGTCTGCCATCTGCATGTCCTCTGGAATAATCCCCATTTTTGATTGTTCCATGTGTTTTGTTGATATTGAATTTTATGAGAGGTTTGTATATTTTGAACCTTAAGCTCTTGTCACTTGCTTCCTTTGCTAATAACTGGTTCCATTCTGTAGGTTCTGTTTTTATTTTCTTGCAGATCTCCTTAGCCGTGCAAAATGTTTTAATTAGGTTCCAGTTGGCTAAGTTTGCTTTCACTTCTTTTACCCTGTTAGACTGATTTAAGAAAATATTGTTATAATCGTGTTAAAGAGTGTTCTACCTATATTTTCTTCAAGCGATTTTATGGTCTAATGTCCTACATTTGATCTTTAAACCATTTTGGACATTTTTTTTTTTAATTTGGTGTGGAAGAGTAGTCTAATTTCATTGATTTGTATGTAGCCATCCAGCATTTCAAACAACTTGTTAAAAGGCTTTCTTTTCTTCATTGTATTATCTTGCTTCCTTTATCATAGTTTGATTGACCTTAGATGTGCGGAATTATTTTTGGCCTTTGTATGATATTCTCCTTGTTTATATGTCTATTTTTATGTGAAATACCATGTTGTGTTTAATACTGTATCTTTACAGTATTGAAGTCTGGAAATGTTATACTTACAGCTTTGTTCTTTCTACCTAGAAAGGATTACATTGGCGTTTCTGCGTCTATAGTAAATCTTTATAAATTTTAGGATTATTTGTTCTAGTTTTATGAAAAATGTGTTTATTTTGATAAAGATTATATTCAATATGTATTGCTTTGGGTAGTATGGACATTTCAATAATATTAATTCTTCTTATCAAATAAGATGGGATGTTTCAACTTATTTGAAACATCTTCATTTTTCTTCAGCAGTGCTTTGCAGTCTTTTCTGCAAAGACCTCTATAGAGGTCTTTCTCCTTGATTACTTCTAGGTATAGTTTTAATTTTTATATTTATCTCATTTAATTTTATTAATGTGATTTTAAACAGTTATTTTTTACCCTGTGGCATTTAATTATTAGTATAAAGAAAAATCAAATTTCTGTGTATTAACTGTATATACTATTGCCTTGCTGAATTCTTTTATTAGTTCTAATAGTTATTGTTTGGAGATTTTAGGATTCTGTACTTAGAGTATCATATCATTTTTCAAATAGTGGCAACTACTTTTGACTTTCAATTCAGATAGTTTTTATTTCTTTTTCTTGTCTGATTCTGTGGCTAGGACTTTGTTGAATAGAAATAGTGAAACTGGGCATCCTTGTCATGTTCCTAAATTTTGTAGGAAGGCTTTTAGCATTTCACTGTTGATGACTATACTGCTATGGGCCTGTCATAAATGGCTTTTTATTATGTTGAGAAGTGTTTTCTGCATACCAATTTTGATGAGAATTTTATCATCAAGCATTTTTTCGTGTTAAAGAGTTTTCTAACTTTTTTTTCTTCAAGAGATTTTATGGTCTAATGTCCTACATTTGATCTTTAAACCATTTTGGACATTTTTTTTTTTAATTTGGTGTGGAAGAGTAGTCTAATTTCATTGATTTGTATGTAGCCATCCAGCATTTCAAACAACTTGTTAAAAGGCTTTCTTTTCTTCATTGTATTATCTTGCTTCCTTTATCATAGTTTGATTGACCTTAGATGTGCGGAATTATTTTTGGCCTTTGTATGATATTCTCCTTGTTTATATGTCTATTTTTATGTGAAATACCATGTTGTGTTTAATACTGTATCTTTACAGTATTGAAGTCTGGAAATGTTATACTTACAGCTTTGTTCTTTCTACCTAGAAAGGATTACATTGGCGTTTCTGCGTCTATAGTAAATCTTTATAAATTTTAGGATTATTTGTTCTAGTTTTATGAAAAATGTGTTTATTTTGATAAAGATTATATTCAATATGTATTGCTTTGGGTAGTATGGACATTTCAATAATATTAATTCTTCTTATCAAATAAGATGGGATGTTTCAACTTATTTGAAACATCTTCATTTTTCTTCAGCAGTGCTTTGCAGTCTTTTCTGCAAAGACCTCTATAGAGGTCTTTCTCCTTGATTACTTCTAGGTATAGTTTTAATTTTTATATTTATCTCATTTAATTTTATTAATGTGATTTTAAACAGTTATTTTTTACCCTGTGGCATTTAATTATTAGTATAAAGAAAAATCAAATTTCTGTGTATTAACTGTATATACTATTGCCTTGCTGAATTCTTTTATTAGTTCTAATAGTTATTGTTTGGAGATTTTAGGATTCTGTACTTAGAGTATCATATCATTTTTCAAATAGTGGCAACTACTTTTGACTTTCAATTCAGATAGTTTTTATTTCTTTTTCTTGTCTGATTCTGTGGCTAGGACTTTGTTGAATAGAAATAGTGAAACTGGGCATCCTTGTCATGTTCCTAAATTTTGTAGGAAGGCTTTTAGCATTTCACTGTTGATGACTATACTGCTATGGGCCTGTCATAAATGGCTTTTTATTATGTTGAGAAGTGTTTTCTGCATACCAATTTTGATGAGAATTTTATCATCAACGAATGTTGAATTTTCTCAAGTGTTCTTTCTACATCTGTTTAGATAACCATGTGGTTTTTGTCTTTCCTTTTGTTAATGTCTTGTATCACATTGTTTGCTTTGTGTATGTTTAACCATCTTTGTGACCCTGGGATGAGTCCAAATTTATCATGGTGTATGATCCTTTTTATGTATCACTAAATTCAGTTTTCTAGTATTTTGTTGAGGAGTTTTGCATCTGTATTCATCAAAGATACTCACCTGTAATTATTGTTAATTTTATTTTTGTAGTGGCTTTGCCTGGTTTACCTATCAGGATGATGGTGGGCTCACAGAATGAACTTGGGAGTTTTCCCTTCTCTTTAAATGTTTAATTTGAGAAGGATGGATTTAAGTTACTCTTTGTATATTTGGTAGACTTCCCCTGTGAAACCATTCAGCAGGGCATTTTTTGTAACTCTAAATTATATTTCACTTCTAGTGATTGGTCTCTTCAGATTAACTGTTTCATTTCTAGTGATAAGTCTGTTAGAATTATCTTTTTCTTCTCAACTTAGTTTTGGTAGACTGTAAGTTTCTAAAAAATTTTCCATAAATCTTGTCTTTTTTTTTTTTTTTTGGTCTTTGTTGTTTGTTTATTCGATTTTGCTATTCTAGTTGGGTGATTTCTGTTACTGTATCTTCCTGATCACTAATTCATGCTTCTGTCCCATTTAGACAGTAGTTCTTTGCTTCTAGAATGATTTTTGTCTCAGCAATTGCGTTTTCCATTTTGGAGTATTTCATCTTTATAGTTTATAAGTCTTTGTTAAAATAATCTGCATTTTTACCCTAGGTACTCCAGGCTATCTCTGCGTAGCTAGTTGAGTCCTTTACCAGAGCCTCTCAGCCTCTCCTTGCCACGGGCAGAGCATAGTTATTTATTTCTGACTAATAGAATTGAGGAAACACTCAATTGCCCCGGTATTATTATCGGAAAACTTCAACCTATACTCTGTAGTTCCCTCTAATTTGAGAATAGAACTCCAACAGTAAAAAGGCATGGAGTTCAAATCAAGATTGGACTTATTGACTTAAAGAACATCAAGTCAGTAGTCATATGTTTCAGTGATCAACATCAATACATTATAGCTGTGCATCAATAATCATACTTAACATATAACAATTAGATTTAAAAGTTCAGAACTCAGTCAGTAACAATATAAAGCCTTAAAATATTTCAGAACTCAATCAACCATACAATGTTCTTACCCCAGAGCTGGAAAGCCTCTCAAGCGTAGATGAGTCGCGTGAGCAAACTCCTTTCAATCTGTTCCCCTGCCGCTTTTATAGTGAAACAATCTCATTAAAATTTGAGCCCATTTAGATTTTCGAGCCGATTTAGAGTCGAACCCGTGTACAGTTCGTGCACACCAAAGCATTTCCTCTTTCTTTAAAGTGATAGTAACAATTAGAGGAATTGATTTTACTTCTCATTCAACCATTGTATTTATTCAGGCATTATATAAATCAAACTCAAACATAAACACAAAATCTCTCAATTTTAACATTAGAGAAAGTTTAAGTAAAAACTTAAAAAGTCAAAAGAAAGCTTTCTTCCTAATCACTCAAACTAGTGATTAAAGAAAAATCTAAACCTTGGAACTATCACACAGAGACTTTACCCTTTGTGCTAGACCAGGGCAAGCTATTTTACTTATTATTTAAACTTCCTTATACTTAATAAGTAGCTACATATTACCTCGGGGAGTTCCCTTTTTATTTTTATTTCTTTCCTCTCCGAACCTTACAGGGCGGTTGTGACTCAGGTTCACTTTCATTTTCGCTAGAAGAGCTTTGACTACTTTGTTCATGATTTTTTTTTTTAATTTTTTTCCTTTTAGAAAAACAATTTTTTCTTGTTTTTTTCAAAGTTGAGACATATATCTCTGCGTAGCTAGTTGAGTCCTTTACCAGAGCCTCTCAGCCTCTCCTTGCCACGGGCAGAGCATAGTTATTTATTTCTGACTAATAGAATTGAGGAAACACTCAATTGCCCCGGTATTATTATCGGAAAACTTCAACCTATACTCTGTAGTTCCCTCTAATTTGAGAATAGAACTCCAACAGTAAAAAGGCATGGAGTTCAAATCAAGATTGGACTTATTGACTTAAAGAACATCAAGTCAGTAGTCATATGTTTCAGTGATCAACATCAATACATTATAGCTGTGCATCAATAATCATACTTAACATATAACAATTAGATTTAAAAGTTCAGAACTCAGTCAGTAACAATATAAAGCCTTAAAATATTTCAGAACTCAATCAACCATACAATGTTCTTACCCCAGAGCTGGAAAGCCTCTCAAGCGTAGATGAGTCGCGTGAGCAAACTCCTTTCAATCTGTTCCCCTGCCGCTTTTATAGTGAAACAATCTCATTAAAATTTGAGCCCATTTAGATTTTCGAGCCGATTTAGAGTCGAACCCGTGTACAGTTCGTGCACACCAAAGCATTTCCTCTTTCTTTAAAGTGATAGTAACAATTAGAGGAATTGATTTTACTTCTCATTCAACCATTGTATTTATTCAGGCATTATATAAATCAAACTCAAACATAAACACAAAATCTCTCAATTTTAACATTAGAGAAAGTTTAAGTAAAAACTTAAAAAGTCAAAAGAAAGCTTTCTTCCTAATCACTCAAACTAGTGATTAAAGAAAAATCTAAACCTTGGAACTATCACACAGAGACTTTACCCTTTGTGCTAGACCAGGGCAAGCTATTTTACTTATTATTTAAACTTCCTTATACTTAATAAGTAGCTACATATTACCTCGGGGAGTTCCCTTTTTATTTTTATTTCTTTCCTCTCCGAACCTTACAGGGCGGTTGTGACTCAGGTTCACTTTCATTTTCGCTAGAAGAGCTTTGACTACTTTGTTCATGATTTCTTTTATTCCTTTTAGATACAATTCTCTTGTCTTTCAAGTTAACATATATCCCCACTTTGGATATCATCATATTCACCCACTCTTCTTCTTCCTCTGAACTTATCTCTCATTCCAAAGGGCAAACCATAGGTCTAAAATGCTTATCTGGGGTTCGAGGACTGTCTGAGCTATCCATATCATCATCACTCATTTCCTCATATCCAGGGGCCCGAAAAACTCTCCAGTGATAGCCCACAATATCCTGATTCAGAACTTCAACTCACAAACTGTTATGGCACTGCTCTTTATGTACGTTGATGGTGGCCTCTGTGGAACCACTTGGATAGCACCTCAGGTGCCCCCATACATCTCTGAGCAGCTAGAACAAATTGCTACCCAGAATTCATGCCAGGCTTTAGGTGGAGTGAGCAAGATCAGGGTGTTTACCCCACTAGGTTAGGAAGTCAGATGTGGTGGCAGCTGACAGGGAAAAGCCATCTCTGCTCTGATTGTTGGCAAGCCAGAATGTGTACATTTCTCAGGAGTAAAGTCTAGCTCCCAGCCCTCCAATCTGTACTAGTTAATTTCTCAAGAGACAAGGGAGGTTTTCTCTCCCAAGCAGAAGTCTAGGACTGGTATGCCTTGACTGTGGCTCAGTCTGCTTACTCGCAGGTAAAGAGTCCACCCACATAGACCTCTTCCTTGCTTATACATACCTATAAAAAGTACAGATCCTAACCTGATGCCTTTTTCAATACTACCCAGTTACATGTAGATCTTAATTAAAGCCTTGATTATGGAGTTCTTCTGCGAGTTCCCAGTTAGTTCTCCATGAGGACTGCTTCACATACATATATTTTTGTTTCTGGGAAGAGGTGTTGTCCATGGGACTATCATGAATCATATCCAGCATTGCAATTCAAAAGCACCAGATTTTTGGTCCTCACCCTTCTCTACCGTTCAGCTGTTACATCTATACATGGGGACTGGAAAAACCATAGTTTTGACTATGTGGACCTTTTCAAAGTGATATTTCATTTTTTTTAATATGCTGTCTAGGGCTTCCATGGTGGTCCAGTGGTTAAGGACACTGCCTTGCAGTGCAAGGGGCGCTGGTTCGATCCCTGGCATGGGAAGATCCCATGTGCTGCAGACCAGCTGGACTAACGTGTCCAACTACCCAGCCGGAGCTTCAAAAAAACCCTCTTCTTCTTCCTCTGAACTTATCCCGGAAATAGGTCTAAAATGCTTATCTGGGGTTCGAGGACTGTCTGAGCTATCCATATCATCATCACTCATTTCCTCATATCCAGGGGCCCGAAAAACTCTCCAGTGATAGCCCACAATATCCTGATTCAGAACTTCAACTCACAAACTGTTATGGCACTGCTCTTTATGTACGTTGATGGTGGCCTCTGTGGAACCACTTGGATAGCACCTCAGGTGCCCCCATACATCTCTGAGCAGCTAGAACAAATTGCTACCCAGAATTCATGCCAGGCTTTAGGTGGAGTGAGCAAGATCAGGGTGTTTACCCCACTAGGTTAGGAAGTCAGATGTGGTGGCAGCTGACAGGGAAAAGCCATCTCTGCTCTGATTGTTGGCAAGCCAGAATGTGTACATTTCTCAGGAGTAAAGTCTAGCTCCCAGCCCTCCAATCTGTACTAGTTAATTTCTCAAGAGACAAGGGAGGTTTTCTCTCCCAAGCAGAAGTCTAGGACTGGTATGCCTTGACTGTGGCTCAGTCTGCTTACTCGCAGGTAAAGAGTCCACCCACATAGACCTCTTCCTTGCTTATACATACCTATAAAAAGTACAGATCCTAACCTGATGCCTTTTTCAATACTACCCAGTTACATGTAGATCTTAATTAAAGCCTTGATTATGGAGTTCTTCTGCGAGTTCCCAGTTAGTTCTCCATGAGGACTGCTTCACATACATATATTTTTGTTTCTGGGAAGAGGTGTTGTCCATGGGACTATCATGAATCATATCCAGCATTGCAATTCAAAAGCACCAGATTTTTGGTCCTCACCCTTCTCTACCGTTCAGCTGTTACATCTATACATGGGGACTGGAAAAACCATAGTTTTGACTATGTGGACCTTTTCAAAGTGATATTTCATTTTTTTTAATATGCTGTCTAGGGCTTCCATGGTGGTCCAGTGGTTAAGGACACTGCCTTGCAGTGCAAGGGGCGCTGGTTCGATCCCTGGCATGGGAAGATCCCATGTGCTGCAGACCAGCTGGACTAACGTGTCCAACTACCCAGCCGGAGCTCTGGGCTGCATATGCCCAGAGCTGGTGCTTTGTAATGAGAGAGGCCACTGTGATGGGAGGCCCACACAGGCCAAAGAACAAAGATGGATGAAAATAAATAGATGAAAGACCAATAGAAGTGGCCAAAAAAAAAAAAATTAAAAAAACTTTTGCTGTCTCAATTTGTCATAACTTCTCTTTCAAGGAGCATGTGTCTTAATTTTGTGACTTCCAGCACATTTCTCTGTGAATTTGGAGCTATAGAAGATGAACATCTGCCACTGTTTCTACATTTTTTCTATCTATTTGCCATGGAGTAATGGGAGTAGATGTCATGATCTTTGTTTTTTGAATGTTGAGTTTTAAACCAGCTTTTTTAATCCTCCTCTTTCACCTTCACCAGGAGATTAGGTTCTCTTCACTTTCTCCCATTAATGGGAGTAGTGTCATCTGCATATCTGAGGTTGTTGGTATTTCTCCCAGCCGTCTTGAGTCCAGCTTGTGCTTCATCCAGCTCTGCATTTCACATGATGTACTCTGTGTTGAAGTTAAATAAACACGGTGACAATATCCAGCCTTTCCCAATTTTGAACCAGTCTGTTGTTCCATGTCCAGTTCTAACTGTTGCTTCTTGAGTCACATACAGGTTTTTCAGGTAATACGGTCTGGTATTCCCATCTCTTTAAAAATTCTCCAGAATGTGTTGTGATCCACACAAAGACTTTCATCTAGTCAATGAAGCAGAAATAGATGTTTTTCTGTAATTTCTTTCCACATTTTTTATGATCTGATGAGTATTGCATGGGTGTGTGTGTATATGGACATATAAATACTCAGATTTAAGAAGGAAATCTAACTGATGAGGTTATTGGTACTTTAAAAAAAGCATTTCAGTTAAAAAAAAAATCAGTAAAGAAGCTGTCGTTTGGAATGGTTTCAGAATTCTGATTAGAGGCTCAGTAGAGATCCATGATCTTATTTTGTGAGGGAAAAGTATAACATTTTTCTGTTTTGTTTTTCTTTTTTCAATCTGTAAATTTAAGCCAATGTCATAAGTTTGCAATTTGTTCTCACACTGATTGCTCAGTGTTGCATCAACTAAATTGCACTGAATTTCCACTGCTTTCTCAACAGGAGATTTTCTGATGAGAAATTACCAGATGCTTAATTATTAAATATGTCTAGGTGATTTTCAATCATAGCTATTACTAAAGAAAGATAACATTTTCTTTTTTAAAAGATATGGTTTAAATGTTTCTGTCGGCCATATTTTTTAAAATGTGTGCATATACAGAAAAATAAATTAAAATCTTCCATTCTATCACTGATAAAATCTTCCATTATCGTATCACTATGAATAAATCTTAATAGATACGTGCTGCCTTGAAGGGATCATCTGTTTTGTGAGATATCTAAGCTTACTAATTGGTCATAAACAAATCTAACTTATGTCTGGGCTTTCTTAAACTGTGAAAGTTCCTATACACTGTGAAGGTTTGATGGCATTTAAAAATGCCAACCTTAGCCAATATAGTTAGTTAGGCATATTTAGACTTTCAAAGAGTAAAATTAGGTTAAAAAGAGGAAAAATACTTTTTTACTATCTTCTGAGGGCGTTAAAACTTTACTGACAGGACCAAAGAGAACAGAATGCTATATCAATGTATGCATTTCTAACTTCAGATTTAGGTCAACATACTTCAAAAGAGACTTAACATTGTACCAGTTTTTTGTATGACAAATGCACGCACTCAAGTCTCTACTTGGCAGTATACATGAGAACTGAGGTGATAACCCAGCAAAAAATGGAAGAAACAAGATGATAGGCCTCAAAACTATTGCTTTAAAATGCTTTTTTTGCTCTCTTGTTTCTTTCCTGTTAAAAAGTCATTTTTACTTCCAGTTTCTTAGTGTAGTATGTAATTACCATAGGATTATTTGAAATATACATAAATTATTTTCATTTTTCTATGATGTAGTAATTCATTGAATTTTTTCTGTCAGTAATCTGTTTTCTTCTGTTGAATATAATGACAATAACTACAGAAAAAATGTTCACTTTCTTTCATTTCAATAAATTACACTAAGATCCTTTCTTCCTTCTCTCAACCCCACCCCTGAATTTTCTTTTCAAAAAGGTAATCTTGCCGTTCAAGTAAATTTAAGTCATAAGTTTGCAATTTGTTCTCACACTGATTGCTCAGTGTTGCATCAATTTGAGAATTTCCACTGCTTTCTCAACAGGAGATTTTCTGATGAGAAATTACCAGATGCTTAATTATTAAATATGTCTAGGTGATTTTCAATCATAGCTATTACTAAAGAAAGATAACATTTTCTTTTTTAAAAGATATGGTTTAAATGTTTCTGTCGGCCATATTTTTTAAAATGTGTGCATATACAGAAAAATAAATTAAAATCTTCCATTCTATCACTGATAAAATCTTCCATTATCGTATCACTATGAATAAATCTTAATAGATACGTGCTGCCTTGAAGGGATCATCTGTTTTGTGAGATATCTAAGCTTACTAATTGGTCATAAACAAATCTAACTTATGTCTGGGCTTTCTTAAACTGTGAAAGTTCCTATACACTGTGAAGGTTTGATGGCATTTAAAAATGCCAACCTTAGCCAATATAGTTAGTTAGGCATATTTAGACTTTCAAAGAGTAAAATTAGGTTAAAAAGAGGAAAAATACTTTTTTACTATCTTCTGAGGGCGTTAAAACTTTACTGACAGGACCAAAGAGAACAGAATGCTATATCAATGTATGCATTTCTAACTTCAGATTTAGGTCAACATACTTCAAAAGAGACTTAACATTGTACCAGTTTTTTGTATGACAAATGCACGCACTCAAGTCTCTACTTGGCAGTATACATGAGAACTGAGGTGATAACCCAGCAAAAAATGGAAGAAACAAGATGATAGGCCTCAAAACTATTGCTTTAAAATGCTTTTTTTGCTCTCTTGTTTCTTTCCTGTTAAAAAGTCATTTTTACTTCCAGTTTCTTAGTGTAGTATGTAATTACCATAGGATTATTTGAAATATACATAAATTATTTTCATTTTTCTATGATGTAGTAATTCATTGAATTTTTTCTGTCAGTAATCTGTTTTCTTCTGTTAAATATAATGACAATAACTACAGAAAAAAATGTTCACTTTCTTTCATTTCAATAAATTACACTAAGATCCTTTTCTCTTCCTTCTCTCTACAACCCCTCACCCCAACACTGCTCTAGTATAATTTTGAATCTTGTGTCATGGAATGTTAATTTGAGAGTTTCCTGTAAATGTCTAATATAGCCTAGGTTTCAGATTCCAAAGTAAGTGGGGATACTAGCTAAAATGCAAATTTCCAAAGAAACAGCTGAGTATTTTATTTTCTAACACTTAAGAAACCCTCATTTAGATCAAGGATATAAAAAGATCAAGACAAGTGTTTCTTTTTTTTTTTTTTTAAACTGTGGGTTTCTAAAGATACTTCCTCGAAAAAAAATGTTGTCATGCTCTGAGAGTTCATTCAAACTGCACATCAGTTGACGGCTTCAAGAAATAAAGGATAAAGGTGATTTCTTAGCCTTAACTTGCTGAGTAGGCCTTCAGGGAGATCATCCAGATAATTAAAACTAGGTGTCCTGCAGTTTCCCAAGTGGCGCTAGTGGTAAAAAAAAAATCCACCAGTCAATACAGGAAACATAAGAAATGTGGATTTGTTTCCTCATTCAGGAAGATCCCCTGTGGAAGATCCTCAGGAGAGGAAGGCAACCCACTCCATTATTCTTGCCTGGAGAATCCCATGATCAGATAGATATACCTAGTGGGCTACAGTCCATGGGTCTCAAAGAATCAGACACTACTGAAATAATTCCACACCATGCAGTTATGGGCTGAATGAATGAGTTAATTTGGATGCTTCCCTAAGGAATCTAAAGTCACCAACCTGAGAGTATGGAATCTAAAGATACCACACTGGTTTTGGCAGAATGTTTTTAGAGAAATAAAGAATGGGTTTTTTTTGGAGTTGTTGGTGACTTGGTGAATAACTGCACCTCCTCCTAACAACTCTAAACAGTAACTAAAACATGAAACTCAGAGATTGCAGAGTTTAACCATCTCACCATGTATGACCAGAGTCATTTAAAAGAAATTGTGCTATTTGTTAGGCTAGGAAGACAAATCTCTCTGAGGCAGACTGTTAAAGAATCAGTCACTGGGAGGGAACAGGAGGAGCTGGAGGAAGAAGTGGCACCAGTCCTGAGTCAAGAGCCTCTTGAGTGCACATGTGAATACCCACTAGAAAAAGCAGAGTTAAGGTGAAAATTTGGCTGGCTGACTTCCCCCTGCTACCCATCATCACTATCCTTAAACTCTGGCAGAATAGGAAACATCTGTAGTGAGTGGAGGCTGAAGTTATCGAAAAGAAAGTTCTATATTCTGTAGACTGAGTGCACTGGAAGTCTCAAGCTTCCAGTCTTGAAATGAGTGAGAAATCTCACCTTTGATCAAGGGCTGAAGTAACATGAACATATTGGAGGAATATTCTCATTTCTTGGAGTCTTTGGAAACTTAAATATAAATATATTCTCTCCTCTGATATCCATCAAGATGATTTTAACAACACCATTCACTTTCATAAATATGATTATGTAATACCTTTGAAAGTAAACTATTTAAATCAGGCAAAGACAAAAACAAAACAGAAATACATGAATTGTGTGTTTCATTTAAAGAAAGAATAAAAAAGGAGGGCCAAATTCTGAGTTTAAATAAAATACAGTACTTCAGTTTTCTATGTCTGCAAAATTGTAAAACTGAGATGGAACAAATAATTTATTTAGCCATTTCATTGTACCTAATATCTATGTGTACTGTGTGCTAAGTTGCTTCAGTACTGTCTGACTCTTTGTAAACCTATGAATGGTAGCTTGCCAGGCTCCTCTGTCCATGGAATTCTCCAGGCACAAATACCAGAGGGGATTGTCATGCCCTCCTCCAGGGGATCTTCCTGTCTCAGAGGTCAATTTGTGTTTCCTATGTCTCCTGCGTTGGCAAGGGGGTTTTTTTACCACTAGTGCCACCTGAAAGACCCTTTAATATCTATAGTGTATGGTAAAGTATCAAAATGCTTTCACTGACAGCCCCTGCCCCACCACACTGAATGCTTCTTTCTTCATTCGCTCTTCCCATGGACCACCCTCGCCATACAGTTTAACCATCTCACCATGTATGACCAGAGTCATTTAAAAGAAATTGTGCTATTTGTTAGGCTAGGAAGACAAATCTCTCTGAGGCAGACTGTTAAAGAATCAGTCACTGGGAGGGAACAGGAGGAGCTGGAGGAAGAAGTGGCACCAGTCCTGAGTCAAGAGCCTCTTGAGTGCACATGTGAATACCCACTAGAAAAAGCAGAGTTAAGGTGAAAATTTGGCTGGCTGACTTCCCCCTGCTACCCATCATCACTATCCTTAAACTCTGGCAGAATAGGAAACATCTGTAGTGAGTGGAGGCTGAAGTTATCGAAAAAGAAAGTTCTATATTCTGTACACTGAGTGCACTGGAAGTCTCAAGCTTCCAGTCTTGAAATGAGTGAGAAATCTCACCTTTGATCAAGGGCTGAAGTAACATGAACATATTGGAGGAATATTCTCATTTCTTGGAGTCTTTGGAAACTTAAATATAAATATATTCTCTCCTCTGATATCCATCAAGATGATTTTAACAACACCATTCACTTTCATAAATATGATTATGTAATACCTTTGAAAGTAAACTATTTAAATCAGGCAAAGACAAAAACAAAACAGAAATACATGAATTGTGTGTTTCATTTAAAGAAAGAATAAAAAAGGAGGGCCAAATTCTGAGTTTAAATAAAATACAGTACTTCAGTTTTCTATGTCTGCAAAATTGTAAAACTGAGATGGAACAAATAATTTATTTAGCCATTTCATTGTACCTAATATCTATGTGTACTGTGTGCTAAGTTGCTTCAGTACTGTCTGACTCTTTGTAAACCTATGAATGGTAGCTTGCCAGGCTCCTCTGTCCATGGAATTCTCCAGGCACAAATACCAGAGGGGATTGTCATGCCCTCCTCCAGGGGATCTTCCTGTCTCAGAGGTCAATTTGTGTTTCCTATGTCTCCTGCGTTGGCAAGGGGGTTTTTTTACCACTAGTGCCACCTGAAAGACCCTTTAATATCTATAGTGTATGGTAAAGTATCAAAATGCTTTCACTGACAGCCCCTGCCCCACCACACTGAATGCTTCTTTCTTCATTCGCTCTTCCCATGGACCACCCTCGCCATACAGTTTTCCTATGAGCTCCCAAAGACCTCTCCACCATCTAGGAATAAAGGACTGTGACCTTTCCTAGAACTGGTCCTGCAGGACTCTTCCTCTAGATCAGCCAGCATCTGTTCTGAGAGATTACTTTTCATTAAAAATTGTTAATATTATCCTGTATACAAGTACTATAAAAACACATGATTTAGTAAAATCACACGTACAGACATCCTCCTATCTTCCTCACAATCAGAATGAACTAAAACAACATGAAATAAAGAATAAATCTTTAATTAGGCCAATCTTACATTTTCTAAAGAACATTATTCACAGTCTCTCACTTATAGTTCTACCATACATCTCCACATTTTTATTGTCAAAATAAGCCTTAGTTCATTTTAATATATGAATAGAAAATAATGAAAGAATTTACAAGATAAAATGTTGCCAAAGTAATCACTTTGATTATATGTGAATTTCAAAGTTCTATAAAAATAGGTGATAAAATTTTAGTTTAAGCACAAATTAAAAAATTTATAATAAAAATTTGATTAAAGTTGTACAACACAGTGGGCTTCCCTGGTGGTCCAGTGGGTAAGAACACTGCCCTGCAGTGCAAGGCGCGGTTTGATCCCTGGCCTGGGAAGATCCCACGTGCGCGGAGCGCTGGACCAATGTGTCCAATTACCAAGTCAGAGCTCTGAAGTGCATGTGCCCATAGCCGTGTGCCAATTAAAAAACCAAAAATCTATGTGTACTGTGTGCTAAGTTGCTTCAGTACTGTCTGACTCTTTGTAAACCTATGAATGGTAGCTTGCCAGGCTCCTCTGTCCATGGAATTCTCCAGGCACAAATACCAGAGGGGATTGTCATGCCCTCCTCCAGGGGATCTTCCTGTCTCAGAGGTCAATTTGTGTTTCCTATGTCTCCTGCGTTGGCAAGGGGGTTTTTTTACCACTAGTGCCACCTGAAAGACCCTTTAATATCTATAGTGTATGGTAAAGTATCAAAATGCTTTCACTGACAGCCCCTGCCCCACCACACTGAATGCTTCTTTCTTCATTCGCTCTTCCCATGGACCACCCTCGCCATACAGTTTTCCTATGAGCTCCCAAAGACCTCTCCACCATCTAGGAATAAAGGACTGTGACCTTTCCTAGAACTGGTCCTGCAGGACTCTTCCTCTAGATCAGCCAGCATCTGTTCTGAGAGATTACTTTTCATTAAAAATTGTTAATATTATCCTGTATACAAGTACTATAAAAACACATGATTTAGTAAAATCACACGTACAGACATCCTCCTATCTTCCTCACAATCAGAATGAACTAAAACAACATGAAATAAAGAATAAATCTTTAATTAGGCCAATCTTACATTTTCTAAAGAACATTATTCACAGTCTCTCACTTATAGTTCTACCATACATCTCCACATTTTTATTGTCAAAATAAGCCTTAGTTCATTTTAATATATGAATAGAAAATAATGAAAGAATTTACAAGATAAAATGTTGCCAAAGTAATCACTTTGATTATATGTGAATTTCAAAGTTCTATAAAAATAGGTGATAAAATTTTAGTTTAAGCACAAATTAAAAAATTTATAATAAAAATTTGATTAAAGTTGTACAACACAGTGGGCTTCCCTGGTGGTCCAGTGGGTAAGAACACTGCCCTGCAGTGCAAGGGGCGCCGGTTTGATCCCTGGCCTGGGAAGATCCCACGTGCCGCGGAGCGGCTGGACCAATGTGTCCAATTACCAAGTCAGAGCTCTGAAGTGCATGTGCCCATAGCCGGTGCTCTGCGACAGCAGAGGCCACCGTGATGGGAGGCCCACAAGAGCCAAAGAACAAAGACGGATGAAAATAGAGAAATGAAAGACCAATAGAAGTGGCCCGCCCATCCCCCTCCCTCCCCACCCCATCCCACGAAAGATAAATAAATAAAATAAATGTTTAAAAAAAAAAAAGTTTTACAACACAGTAAAATTAGCAAAATATTTGCATAACACACAACAAAAGTATGCTGCCAACATAAAAAAATGTATAAAAATTAAAATACTAATAACTAGTAATATGTGAAAATTTTAAGCATTTTTATTAAAGAAGAAATGTATATGCATATATATATGTGTGTGTGTGTCTGTATGTATATATGTATGTATGTACATATATATATATACACACACACACACATATAGTTGATAAATTCCTGGTAAGTTATTCAAGTTCACTGGTAATCAAAAACATGACTAACAAAATTAATACAAAGTTTACATGTTAGAAACTGACAAGTAATGCAAGTATGTAACAAGTCAAATAATTGAAATTTGAAAAGTACAGAAATAGTCACTCTTGCTAGGCATGCAAATCAATGCATGTATTCTCATAGTGTCTGCAAGTGAATTGTCACAATAAGTGTAAGTAAATATTTTTGTCCAATCCAAGAGCTACAGCTTTTCATAATAATATATACAGTATTCTATATTTGCAAGGTTTAATCATTGTAATTATAGTTTATTCATATTATAGAAAATTTGAGAAAAATCTATGCATGTATAGAGGCCTGCTTAAATCAATCGTCATAAATATTTATAAGGACTTATTAAGAAGCTGCTACATTATTACTGTGATACTTTATACTTATGATTTGGAAAGATTATCTATAAATTGGATGAAAGCACCTCATGCATAGCATTTCTTATTTCATGAATATACATACCCAAGGAGACTCATGTTATTACATTGTAATGTGATTTGGGATGATGTCTACTTTCTTTGTTTATCTGCATTGCTGGATTCTCTTTTTATAATAGTTTATATATACAGTCAAGAAAAATAAATACTTTCAGTAATGAATTACGAGAAAACAAAATTTCTGCATTTACAAGAGGGAGAATAAAAGCCTTTGGGATGCTAGTGTTTTTGTCCAGTGGCACTAAAGAGTTGAAGTTAATAGGTATTAATGGCATTCTCGGTCAACTAAATTTGCCTATCATGTGTACGTGGCTCATATATATACATATATAGGTATATATTTATATAACTATATATATATAGTTGTGTGTATGTGTGTATGTATTTTTATGTATGTGTATATATAGTCATTTGAGTGATAACTTTTATACATATTATATGTATCATACTAGTGAGAAGTTTAACACGGATTGAAGCCCCACATTTGATAAGTAAATTATTTTTCTTATAGGTTAGTTATTGGTCCAGATAAGCAAACTGTTGGTTGTCCTGAGTAGGCAATATATAACTAATAGAGAAAATCAGAAAATTTGGCTTGAAAGAGTTTTCTGAAGCAAATGAATTTTTTTTTTCTTTTGCAGTCTTTCTAGATTAAAATATCCTGCTGCAAACAGCATAATTATGCAGACTTAGGTGGTCCATCTTCTCAGTCCCTTCCTGAGTCCCTGCTAACACAGACCCCATGGCCCCACCCTACGACTCTCTGTTGTTGTTCTACAAAGAGGTTAGCGACTCTGATTGTCATCTCCCTAAGCTCGCTCACCTCCTCGACCTCTGACCAGGACCAAGTCTACAATTTTCTGAATGAGTTGGGCAGCCGTTTCAAAAGGCTGGCAGACGTGTATGATGGGGGCCAGGATGACTAGGCCTCCTTAAACACCAGGCGACAGCACCATCTCCAAGGGGTCTCCATCCCTGCCTCAGCCAAGGACTTTGCAGCTTGTTAGAAGGTGGCCTTAGCAACGTGGGGGGAAGAGACCTGGAACCTGATATCAAAGGGCCAGGTTTCTGAGCCTGTCAGAATGGAAGGATGTGGGTGGCATGATTTCAACAGTGAATAATACCTTTTAGCCTAGGCCAAGGCTGCCCAATTTCCAGGAGTCTTCCCAGTGCCCTAAAATGAGCTCTGGGTCATGAGCCTTGACCGACTTTGACTCCCCCATGATGATGGAATGGAAACTTTTCCTTAGAAAGAAGCCTCTTACTGCCATCTGGATTTTTTTCTTTTATGTTTTTAATGCTGTTTTCAAAAACTGAGAGGCCAGTCCTTAACCATCCCTCCAGAAGCCCAGGTGAGAGCTGCCCAGTTCACCTGACCTCACACATTTTTCTCTCATCTCCTGGCCCCCAGGTTTCCTGTTTGAATGGATAACTGCATTTTTATACTAAGGCTGTTGAGAGCCCCTATTTTTTATTTTTCCTATCAAGTCCTGTAGATGAAGGGTGATGACAATCCTGTAAATGTTCTCAGTATTAGGGTACTATTAGCCTCCAAAGGTGACAAAACAAGCTGTAATCCTTCATCTTCAAGTTTCTGAAACAGCCTGTGCAACATGATAGTTGTCCTGAGTAGGCAATATATAACTAATAGAGAAAATCAGAAAATTTGGCTTGAAAGAGTTTTCTGAAGCAAATGAATTTTTTTCTTTTGCAGTCTTTCTAGATTAAAATATCCTGCTGCAAACAGCATAATTATGCAGACTTAGGTGGTCCATCTTCTCAGTCCCTTCCTGAGTCCCTGCTAACACAGACCCCATGGCCCCACCCTACGACTCTCTGTTGTTGTTCTACAAAGAGGTTAGCGACTCTGATTGTCATCTCCCTAAGCTCGCTCACCTCCTCGACCTCTGACCAGGACCAAGTCTACAATTTTCTGAATGAGTTGGGCAGCCGTTTCAAAAGGCTGGCAGACGTGTATGATGGGGGCCAGGATGACTAGGCCTCCTTAAACACCAGGCGACAGCACCATCTCCAAGGGGTCTCCATCCCTGCCTCAGCCAAGGACTTTGCAGCTTGTTAGAAGGTGGCCTTAGCAACGTGGGGGGAAGAGACCTGGAACCTGATATCAAAGGGCCAGGTTTCTGAGCCTGTCAGAATGGAAGGATGTGGGTGGCATGATTTCAACAGTGAATAATACCTTTTAGCCTAGGCCAAGGCTGCCCAATTTCCAGGAGTCTTCCCAGTGCCCTAAAATGAGCTCTGGGTCATGAGCCTTGACCGACTTTGACTCCCCCATGATGATGGAATGGAAACTTTTCCTTAGAAAGAAGCCTCTTACTGCCATCTGGATTTTTTTCTTTTATGTTTTTAATGCTGTTTTCAAAAACTGAGAGGCCAGTCCTTAACCATCCCTCCAGAAGCCCAGGTGAGAGCTGCCCAGTTCACCTGACCTCACACATTTTTCTCTCATCTCCTGGCCCCCAGGTTTCCTGTTTGAATGGATAACTGCATTTTTATACTAAGGCTGTTGAGAGCCCCTATTTTTTATTTTTCCTATCAAGTCCTGTAGATGAAGGGTGATGACAATCCTGTAAATGTTCTCAGTATTAGGGTACTATTAGCCTCCAAAGGTGACAAAACAAGCTGTAATCCTTCATCTTCAAGTTTCTGAAACAGCCTGTGCAAAATGATTGTTTGTTTTCTATGATGTTTCAATATAATATACCATTGAGATCATCTGGATTTAACTTTTTTTAGAGAAGTATTTGGTAATGTAATTCAGTTTCTCTTCTTTAAGATTTAATGCCATTTATGATAAATGGTATAAAGACATTTGGTTTTCTTGTTATCCTTTTATTGTTGCAGAATGTATGATTACCTCTTGTTCAATCCCAAGAATGGTCGTTTGTGTTCCCTCTTTTCTCTTTACCATTTCAGCTAGAGGTTTGTCAAATATCAAAACATGCATTTTAATTTTCTCTGTTGTCTGTTTTTAATTTCATAGATTTATACTCATCTTTTATTTCTTGTTTTATACTTTTTAAATTTAATTTGTTTCTTTTTCCAATTTCTACTTTCTACTTATCTCTGAGTTAACCAAACCATTTTTGGAAGCATTGTATGCTTTCGTTGTATGAGCTACATTTGAACATCTTGAGAAGGACCATGATGTCTCCTTCAGTTCCTGTCCAAACTTTGTGTCGCCAGTTTTACCAGCATTAATGCTGCTGCTGCTGCTTAGTCACTGTCAAGTCTAACTCTGTGTGCCCCATGGACAACAGGTTTCCAGGCACTCTATCCATAGAATTCTCCCAGCAAGAATACTGAAGTGGGCTGCCATTTCCTTCTTTTAGCATGATATTGGTGACATATAAAAGTGTTTTAGAGACACACTCATCAACATTGTAAGATTTGTCACTAGAGTTGGTGTAGTACACTGGTCAATTTATCCTTGTTGGAATAAAGTCTGGTGAAATTTTAAGTGTTTTATGTCAGATGCTCCAGTGTCATCACAAAGGTGTCTTGATATTGTTAGAGGTTATTCTTGTATAATTTGCATCCAGCTATTATTGTTCAATGGCTTTTTCCATATTCTAGAACTGAATAGCTTTTCATGGTCTGTTGAAAATACATTGTTTGGGGATAGTACGGGCCTTTTATAATTGCTTCTTTGAAATAATGACCAATAGGGGTTTAGTTCTCTATATAGCCTTTTCCAAAGGTTGAACAAAACAAGCTGTAATCCTTCATCTTCAAGTTTCTGAAACAGCCTGTGCAAAATGATTGTTTGTTTTCTATGATGTTTCAATATAATATACCATTGAGATCATCTGGATTTAACTTTTTTTAGAGAAGTATTTGGTAATGTAATTCAGTTTCTCTTCTTTAAGATTTAATGCCATTTATGATAAATGGTATAAAGACATTTGGTTTTCTTGTTATCCTTTTATTGTTGCAGAATGTATGATTACCTCTTGTTCAATCCCAAGAATGGTCGTTTGTGTTCCCTCTTTTCTCTTTACCATTTCAGCTAGAGGTTTGTCAAATATCAAAACATGCATTTTAATTTTCTCTGTTGTCTGTTTTTAATTTCATAGATTTATACTCATCTTTTATTTCTTGTTTTATACTTTTTAAATTTAATTTGTTTCTTTTTCCAATTTCTACTTTCTACTTATCTCTGAGTTAACCAAACCATTTTTGGAAGCATTGTATGCTTTCGTTGTATGAGCTACATTTGAACATCTTGAGAAGGACCATGATGTCTCCTTCAGTTCCTGTCCAAACTTTGTGTCGCCAGTTTTACCAGCATTAATGCTGCTGCTGCTGCTTAGTCACTGTCAAGTCTAACTCTGTGTGCCCCATGGACAACAGGTTTCCAGGCACTCTATCCATAGAATTCTCCCAGCAAGAATACTGAAGTGGGCTGCCATTTCCTTCTTTTAGCATGATATTGGTGACATATAAAAGTGTTTTAGAGACACACTCATCAACATTGTAAGATTTGTCACTAGAGTTGGTGTAGTACACTGGTCAATTTATCCTTGTTGGAATAAAGTCTGGTGAAATTTTAAGTGTTTTATGTCAGATGCTCCAGTGTCATCACAAAGGTGTCTTGATATTGTTAGAGGTTATTCTTGTATAATTTGCATCCAGCTATTATTGTTCAATGGCTTTTTCCATATTCTAGAACTGAATAGCTTTTCATGGTCTGTTGAAAATACATTGTTTGGGGATAGTACGGGGCCAAAATTTTAATGAGAATTGCTTCTTTGAAATAATGACCAAATAGGGTGTTTCCTGCATTTTCTAGTTTCCTCTCCCTTCCCTCCCCTCACACACTACATCATTTTGTTTTTCCCATAATAGCCACTACCTTAGAAATATTGGTATATTTGATAGATTTTTTCTGTTTGATATATTTTAGTTGGGGTTCCTGCTGATAGATGATATTTGACGGTGGATAGGCTATCATGAATGGTGTCAGATTTTTGATCTTCAAAGGAGACAAATTCACATTGGAATCAAAGAGACTTGGCTTTGGATTTCCCTGATGGTCAATTGGGTAAAGAGTCTGCCTTGCAGTGCGGGGGTCACCGGTTCGATCTGTGACCTGGGAGGATCCCATGTGCCAAGGAATGTCTGGACTGGTATGTCCAATTGAGAGCCAGCACTCTGGAATGCATGCACCCAGGGCTGGTGCTGTGCAGTGGGAGAGGCCACTTTGATGCAAGGCCCATGTATGCCAAAAAAATAAAAATGGATGAAAAATGAATGATGACTTGGAGGCCAAAAAACAAAACAAAACAAAAAAACACTTGGCTTTGGTCACTCAGAGCTTCATGCAATAAAAAGTTTATTAAGGAAAAAAGGAATAGAGAAAGCTTCCAGCATAGACCCTGAAAGGATGAGTGAAGAATACCCCTAGAAGCTAGTTTACACAAGGCAATCTGTATTTTCCCATTGGTTATTAAAAACAGAGCAAAAGGGCTTCCCTGGTGGTCCAGTGGGTAAGGACACCACCTTGCAGTGCAAGGCGCGCCGGTTCGAGCCCTGGCCTGGGAGGATCCCATGTGCCGCGGAGCGGCTGGACCGATGTGTCCAACTACCGAGCCAGAGCCCTGGAGCGCATGTGCCCAGAGCTGGCGCTCTGTGACAACAGAGGTCACTGCGATGGGAGGCCCACATGGGCCAAAAAACAAAGATGGATGAAAGCAGATAAATGAAAGACCAATAGAAGTGGCCAGGCCGCCCTCCTCCCCCTCCCCAACTCGCCCCACCCGCCAAAATAAAAAAAACCAGAGCAAAAGAATATCTTAAGGTTGTAAAGACCTTGCTAGGTCCACACCCACAGCATGCATCTTTAGATAACATAGGTACAAGTTAAGAAGGAGAAACATGTCCTCCAACAAGATACATTGTTGTTATAAACATTAGCTCTGGGCTTAAAGAAAGTCTTAGGCAAAATAGATTATCATCATATGTGTGGCAATCAAGGTGAAAGCACCTTGACTAAAAATGTTTGCTCCTCCCCCTCCTCCTCCTTCTCCTTGGAACCCACTGGCCTCTTTACCAAGTCTGTCTATTCACCCCTTTCACTACTGCAGTGAAGAACTTCCTTGTTTAGAAGATTTCCAAAATCTTTGTTTATCTTCAAGAATATATGCTTAGCTCTAGATTTTTGGCAATACTCTGTGAGTGAAATATGTTAAGAATCTGATAAAGGATCTTGCTTAGGGATTAGTTGAGACATACTATTGTATAACCAATCTAAAACATTTTATTTTGGTCATAAGATATACCCATCAATAAAAAAGATAAAACCATATTTTTCAGAATATATATAATAAATATGTTAGGCGTATGGATAGCTCTTAGAGTCTATACAACTATGAATTTGATAACAGTATTTAAAATACTATAATAATGGGTAGTCATGTGTCAAAGAGATTCACAATTTATTTCTTTGGAGATGATTTTACTTGAGAAGGATGTTGTGTTTTATCAGTGAGCAACAAAGATTGTACAATGAAAGAGACCATCAAGTTTAAGGAACATATTAACAGCAAATTGGCAGAGAATTGAATTAATTTAGCTACAACTTCATTGGTATTAGGCAAGGTTAATGAACTTTTGCTGCTAGGTCAAGGGAAAGGGTATAATTTTTTTTTTTCATCATTGTCGTAGTTATTGGAGTACAGGTCTTTTGCCTCCTTTGGTAGATTTATTGCTAGGTATTGGTTTTTTGAGATTGTAAATTGGATTGTTTCTTTAATTTCTCATTCTGCTAATTCATTGTTAGTGTATATAAATACAATATATTTTTGTATATTAGTTTTGTATCCTGCTTGGTAATCTCATGGACAGTGGAGGCTGGTGGACTGTGGTCCTAAAAACCAGAGAAAAAATAAAAAACTTGCTAGGTCCACACCACAGCATGCATCTTTAGATAACATAGGTACAAGTTAAGAAGGAGAAACATGTCCTCCAACAAGATACATTGTTGTTATAAACATTAGCTCTGGGCTTAAAGAAAGTCTTAGGCAAAATAGATTATCATCATATGTGTGGCAATCAAGGTGAAAGCACCTTGACTAAAAATGTTTGCTCCTCCCCCTCCTCCTCCTTCTCCTTGGAACCCACTGGCCTCTTTACCAAGTCTGTCTATTCACCCCTTTCACTACTGCAGTGAAGAACTTCCTTGTTTAGAAGATTTCCAAAATCTTTGTTTATCTTCAAGAATATATGCTTAGCTCTAGATTTTTGGCAATACTCTGTGAGTGAAATATGTTAAGAATCTGATAAAGGATCTTGCTTAGGGATTAGTTGAGACATACTATTGTATAACCAATCTAAAACATTTTTATTTTGGTCATAAGATATACCCATCAATAAAAAAAGATAAAACCATATTTTTCAGAATATATATAATAAATATGTTAGGCGTATGGATAGCTCTTAGAGTCTATACAACTATGAATTTGATAACAGTATTTAAAATACTATAATAATGGGTAGTCATGTGTCAAAGAGATTCACAATTTATTTCTTTGGAGATGATTTTACTTGAGAAGGATGTTGTGTTTTATCAGTGAGCAACAAAGATTGTACAATGAAAGAGACCATCAAGTTTAAGGAACATATTAACAGCAAATTGGCAGAGAATTGAATTAATTTAGCTACAACTTCATTGGTATTAGGCAAGGTTAATGAACTTTTGCTGCTAGGTCAAGGGAAAGGGTATAATTTTTTTTTTTCATCATTGTCGTAGTTATTGGAGTACAGGTCTTTTGCCTCCTTTGGTAGATTTATTGCTAGGTATTGGTTTTTTGAGATTGTAAATTGGATTGTTTCTTTAATTTCTCATTCTGCTAATTCATTGTTAGTGTATATAAATACAATATATTTTTGTATATTAGTTTTGTATCCTGCTTGGTAATCTCATGGACAGTGGAGGCTGGTGGACTGTGGTCCATGGGGTCATAAAAGAGTTGGACACAATTTAGCAACTAAACAACAACTTTACCAGAATCATTGATGAGCTCTAGTAGTTTTCTGGTGGCATCTTTAAAATTTTCTATGGGTTTCCTTTGATTTTCATTTCATCTGCCAACAGTGACTGTTTTACTTTGTTTCCAATCTGGAGTCTTTTTTTTCTTTATCTTTTCTCCTCTGATTGCTGTGGGTAGGACTTCCAAAATTATGTTGAATAAAAGTGGCAACAGTGGGCATCCTTGTTTTGTTCCTAACCTTAGAGGAAAAGCTTTTAACTTTCACTGTTGAGTATAATGTGAGCTGTGGGTTTGTTATATTTGTCCTTTATTAGATATTGAGGTATATTCCCTCTATGCTCATTATCTGGAGAGTTTTTGTTGTAAAAGGATGTTCAAATATATCAAAATGTTTTTTTTTTTTTGTCGTCTATTGAGATAATCATACTTTTTTTACTCTTTGGTTTGTTAATATGGTATATATCACATTGATTAAATTGTGGATGTTGACAAAAATCCTTGCATGCTTGGATAATTATCATTTTACCATGTTATATGAGCTAATATTTGATAGCTTTCTAAATTTTACAGTTCCTTGAATTTTAATAGAATCACATAATAAGATTTATTGATTGGTTCTCCCAATATCCATATACCTTATATAGAAATAACACAGTCTGAATAATTGAAGTTAACCCTAGGTCTACTCTTGTCCCAATCTGTTCAAGATGGTGGGGTACTCCTGGCATATTAAAACAAGCAAAAATTGGCAGAGAATTGAATTAATTTAGCTACAACTTCATTGGTATTAGGCAAGGTTAATGAACTTTTGCTGCTAGGTCAAGGGAAAGGGTATAATTTTTTTTTTTCATCATTGTCGTAGTTATTGGAGTACAGGTCTTTTGCCTCCTTTGGTAGATTTATTGCTAGGTATTGGTTTTTTGAGATTGTAAATTGGATTGTTTCTTTAATTTCTCATTCTGCTAATTCATTGTTAGTGTATATAAATACAATATATTTTTGTATATTAGTTTTGTATCCTGCTTGGTAATCTCATGGACAGTGGAGGCTGGTGGACTGTGGTCCATGGGGTCATAAAAGAGTTGGACACAATTTAGCAACTAAACAACAACTTTACCAGAATCATTGATGAGCTCTAGTAGTTTTCTGGTGGCATCTTTAAAATTTTCTATGGGTTTCCTTTGATTTTCATTTCATCTGCCAACAGTGACTGTTTTACTTTGTTTCCAATCTGGAGTCTTTTTTTTCTTTATCTTTTCTCCTCTGATTGCTGTGGGTAGGACTTCCAAAATTATGTTGAATAAAAGTGGCAACAGTGGGCATCCTTGTTTTGTTCCTAACCTTAGAGGAAAAGCTTTTAACTTTCACTGTTGAGTATAATGTGAGCTGTGGGTTTGTTATATTTGTCCTTTATTAGATATTGAGGTATATTCCCTCTATGCTCATTATCTGGAGAGTTTTTGTTGTAAAGGATGTTCAAATATATCAAAATGTTTTTTTTTTTTTGTCGTCTATTGAGATAATCATACTTTTTTTACTCTTTGGTTTGTTAATATGGTATATATCACATTGATTAAATTGTGGATGTTGACAAAAATCCTTGCATGCTTGGATAATTATCATTTTACCATGTTATATGAGCTAATATTTGATAGCTTTCTAAATTTTACAGTTCCTTGAATTTTAATAGAATCACATAATAAGATTTATTGATTGGTTCTCCCAATATCCATATACCTTATATAGAAATAACACAGTCTGAATAATTGAAGTTAACCCTAGGTCTACTCTTGTCACAATCTGTTCAAGATGGTGGGGTACTCCTGGCTTGTATTTTGTTTGTTAATTTGCAAGTCATTAAGTATGCTTCATTAATTCTTAGGTTCCATTAAATGCAAGGAAGTTTAGCTTAAGTATTTTGTACATTTTCTTTAGTTAGAAATATATTCATTGAAAGATTAGGGTTGGAAACCAAGCTATTGCTACAAAGAAAAGAATATAACCCAGTATTATTTCTTCGAGTAAGATGATGAAAGGTTGCTTTCTCCTAACTATCAAACAGTTTTGTGATAAAAATCAATAACATTTAAGAGTATTTGAAGACTGAATCAATTGTAAGTTTATATATTCTAGGAAATATACAAATGTATATTTAGAACAAAAGCACGTTCTATTCTACTTGACACTTTAATTCTAATGTATATTTGTGTTTACTTAGCTTTTGTACTTTATAAAAGTAGAGACACATTGTTTCATGATGAAGTTAAGCATTAGCACCATTACACTTTTAGACAAAAAAAAGAAAAAAGAAGAATGAGAAAATGTTTAACACTGCTGTTAACACTGCAAGTCTTTTTCTATTTGCAAAATGTGAAGCTTGAATTCACCTTTGGTAATCTTTCTCTTTGTAAAGTCCGTAAATTTGCCTTTTATCTATGCAAACGTAAAGCAAAGGCTCTTCCTTGAAATACAGTTATTGTATGAAGTGCAGACCTATAGAAGTAAAAAGTGTTTTCATGAGTTTAAAGATAATTTTTCATGCTGAGATGTGAGATATTTTTCTTGATATCATCAATCATTTGGGGAATAAGGAAGAGGAACTAGAGACCTAATTGACAACATTTGCTGGATCATAGAGAAAGCAAAGAAATTTCGGAAAAAAAGCACGTATCTCTGTTTCATAGACTATGCTAAAGCTTTTGGTTTTGTGGATCATGGCAAACTGGAAACCTCTTAAAGAGATGGCAATACCAGATCATCTTACCTCTCTCCTAGGAAACCTGTACACAGATCAAGAAGCAATAGTTAGAATTCTGTATGGAACAACTAATTGGCTCAAGATTGAGAAAGGAGTAGGGCAGGGCTGTCTGCTGTCACCCCATTTGTTTAACTTACATGCTGAGAACATCATGAGAAAATGCAAGGCTGGATGAGTTACAAGCTGGAATCAAGATAGGTAGGAAAAACACCAGCAACCTCAGAGGTGCGGATGATACCACTCTAAATGGCAGAGAACAAGGAGGGACTAGAGTCTCTTGATGAGGGTGAAGGAGGAGAGTGAAAGAGCAGCTTACAATTAAATATTAAAAAAAAAAAAAAAAAAAACTAAGGTCATAGCATCTAGCCCTATTCATGTCAAATAGAAGAGGACAATGTGGAAGTAATGATGGATTTCCTCTTCTTGGGATTGAAGATCACTGCTGATGGTGACTGCAGCCATGAAATCAGAAGACAATTGCTTCTTAGTAGGGAAGCTTTGATAAACCTAGACAGTGTCTTTAAAAGCAGTGACATTACTCGGCTGACAAAGGTCCATGGAGTCGAGGCTATGGTTCTCCCTGTGGTCATGTACAGTTGTGAGAGCTGGACCATAAAGAAGGTAGAATGCCAAGAATTGATGCCTTCTAACTGTGGTGCTGGAGAAGACTCCTGAAAGTTCCTTAGACAACAAGGAGATCAAAACAATCAATCCTAAGGGAAATCTAGCTGAATATTTATTGGAAGGACTGATGCTGAAGCTGAAGTTCCACTATTTTGGTCATCATTAGAACGTAAAGCAAAGGCTCTTCCTTGAAATACAGTTATTGTATGAAGTGCAGACCTATAGAAGTAAAAAGTGTTTTCATGAGTTTAAAGATAATTTTTCATGCTGAGATGTGAGATATTTTTCTTGATATCATCAATCATTTGGGGAATAAGGAAGAGGAACTAGAGACCTAATTGACAACATTTGCTGGATCATAGAGAAAGCAAAGAAATTTCGGAAAAAAAGCACGTATCTCTGTTTCATAGACTATGCTAAAGCTTTTGGTTTTGTGGATCATGGCAAACTGGAAACCTCTTAAAGAGATGGCAATACCAGATCATCTTACCTCTCTCCTAGGAAACCTGTACACAGATCAAGAAGCAATAGTTAGAATTCTGTATGGAACAACTAATTGGCTCAAGATTGAGAAAGGAGTAGGGCAGGGCTGTCTGCTGTCACCCCATTTGTTTAACTTACATGCTGAGAACATCATGAGAAAATGCAAGGCTGGATGAGTTACAAGCTGGAATCAAGATAGGTAGGAAAAACACCAGCAACCTCAGAGGTGCGGATGATACCACTCTAAATGGCAGAGAACAAGGAGGGACTAGAGTCTCTTGATGAGGGTGAAGGAGGAGAGTGAAAGAGCAGCTTACAATTAAATATTAAAAAAAAAAAAAAAAAAAACTAAGGTCATAGCATCTAGCCCTATTCATGTCAAATAGAAGAGGACAATGTGGAAGTAATGATGGATTTCCTCTTCTTGGGATTGAAGATCACTGCTGATGGTGACTGCAGCCATGAAATCAGAAGACAATTGCTTCTTAGTAGGGAAGCTTTGATAAACCTAGACAGTGTCTTTAAAAGCAGTGACATTACTCGGCTGACAAAGGTCCATGGAGTCGAGGCTATGGTTCTCCCTGTGGTCATGTACAGTTGTGAGAGCTGGACCATAAAGAAGGTAGAATGCCAAGAATTGATGCCTTCTAACTGTGGTGCTGGAGAAGACTCCTGAAAGTTCCTTAGACAACAAGGAGATCAAAACAATCAATCCTAAGGGAAATCTACGCTGAATATTTATTGGAAGGACTGATGCTGAAGCTGAAGTTCCACTATTTTGGTCATCTGATGCAAACAACTCATTGGAAAAGTCCATGATGTTGGGAAAGATTGAGGACAGAAGAAGAGAGTGTCAGAGGCTGAGGTGGCTAGATGGCATTACTGATGTAATGGACATGAAAATGGGCAAGCTCTGGGAGATGGTGAGGGACAGGGAGGCCTACAGTGCTGAAGTTCACCGGGTTGCAAAGAGTCAGACAGGACTGGGTGACTGAACAACAACAACACAAAAATATATATACACACACATAGCTACATCTCAACATCTATAGATGTATTTTGATTATATCATGTTGTAGCCTGGTTGCCAGCTATCATATGTGTATTTGCAATTCCTCATGTAATATGGAACAGTTCCTGGCACAAACCTGTAGGCAAAAGCTATACAGGTTGAAGTTCAAGATGAGAAGTTATTCAATAAATTCTGCATACAATGGAGGAATATGTTGACATCTAATGAATGGAGCCACTGGGAGATTATAGTGTGGATATTGTCCATTACTGGTTTTGAATATGTAATTTCTCAGGCATTGAAACTTCAAGGAATTTGAAGCAGAAAGGCAATATTTCATGATGTAACATGGGGTATAGCACATATACAAATAATAGCACACTTTTATAGCTTTTTTTGGGATTTAAGGAGAATCTTGTAGATATCACTGTGAATATTGTATTATTTATATTGAAAGAGTAAGATGATTTTGAAATATTTAGGATAAAGCAAAATATAGACTATCTTCTATATGAGAAATTTTGAAATTCTAGACCATAGTGTTATAACAATATATTAATATCTTAATTGATACTGTCTTTAATTTCATGTAAAAGTTAGATGGTGAAAATTATGTGTCCCCTGTGTTATATTTTCTTGAATGTCTTAATTTCTTGACTCACTACTCACTAAAGCAAAAGTGAAGTGAAATTACTCGGCTGACAAAGGTCCATGGTGTCGAGGCTATGGTTCTCCCTGTGGTCATGTACAGTTGTGAGAGCTGGACCATAAAGAAGGTAGAATGCCAAGAATTGATGCCTTCTAACTGTGGTGCTGGAGAAGACTCCTGAAAGTTCCTTAGACAACAAGGAGATCAAAACAATCAATCCTAAGGGAAATCTACGCTGAATATTTATTGGAAGGACTGATGCTGAAGCTGAAGTTCCACTATTTTGGTCATCTGATGCAAACAACTCATTGGAAAAGTCCATGATGTTGGGAAAGATTGAGGACAGAAGAAGAGAGTGTCAGAGGCTGAGGTGGCTAGATGGCATTACTGATGTAATGGACATGAAAATGGGCAAGCTCTGGGAGATGGTGAGGGACAGGGAGGCCTACAGTGCTGAAGTTCACCGGGTTGCAAAGAGTCAGACAGGACTGGGTGACTGAACAACAACAACACAAAAATATATATATACACACACATAGCTACATCTCAACATCTATAGATGTATTTTGATTATATCATGTTGTAGCCTGGTTGCCAGCTATCATATGTGTATTTGCAATTCCTCATGTAATATGGAACAGTTCCTGGCACAAACCTGTAGGCAAAAGCTATACAGGTTGAAGTTCAAGATGAGAAGTTATTCAATAAATTCTGCATACAATGGAGGAATATGTTGACATCTAATGAATGGAGCCACTGGGAGATTATAGTGTGGATATTGTCCATTACTGGTTTTGAATATGTAATTTCTCAGGCATTGAAACTTCAAGGAATTTGAAGCAGAAAGGCAATATTTCATGATGTAACATGGGGTATAGCACATATACAAATAATAGCACACTTTTATAGCTTTTTCTGGGATTTAAGGAGAATCTTGTAGATATCACTGTGAATATTGTATTATTTATATTGAAAGAGTAAGATGATTTTGAAATATTTAGGATAAAGCAAAATATAGACTATCTTCTATATGAGAAATTTTGAAATTCTAGACCATAGTGTTATAACAATATATTAATATCTTAATTGATACTGTCTTTAATTTCATGTAAAAGTTAGATGGTGAAAATTATGTGTCCCCTGTGTTATATTTTCTTGAATGTCTTAATTTCTTGACTCACTACTCACTAAAGCAAAAGTGAAGTGAAATCAAGTGGACTAGGGAATGGCAATTTGCTCTAGAATTGTTGCCCAGAGAATTCCATGGACAGAGGAACCTAGCAAGTAACAGTCAGTGGGATCACAAAGGGTCAGACAGAACTGTATGACTGAGCACATAGTGAAATTAGCTGAGAATAGTCAGCCTCAGTTTGTAAGTCTGTGAAATAGAACTAATGTAAATATCTTATACATCTGTCATGGGCTTCCCTAGTAGTTCAGATGGCAAAGAATCTGCATGCAGTATGGGAGACCTGGGTTCCATCCCTGGGTTTGGAAGATCCCCTGGAGGAGGGCATGGCAACCCACACCAGTATTCTTGCCTGGAAAATCCCCATGAAGAAGCCTGATGGGCTTCAGTCCATGGAGATGCAAAGAGTTGGACATGACTGAGCAACTTTCACTCATTCATGACAACATTCACAAAGAACTTAGCAGAATGTCTTTTTGTTCATTTTGTTATTTTTCCTTTGTACTATTGTTTAAAATGATTTATCTATGCCTGTGGGGATAGGTTGAAGGTGAAAACAAACAAACAAACAAACAAGCGTACATTATATATAATGGTTCTAAAATAAGGTACAATGATAAAATAGTATGTTACTCCTTAGTCTGAACGATTATAAAATATGAACACTGATAGACAATAAGATAAAATCAAGCAGAAATAAGACCTAGTGATTTTTGGAATGACACTTAACATCATTTCAGAAACCTCACACAATGGCAAGCCACATTCTAAGCCTGTTCTGGAAACTTTGCCCAGCACACATAAACTCACACACATACACTTTCTTGCAACTCTTTCTTCCATTAAAAAAAATTCTGGCCCCAAGTAAGAGAGAGAAACTATTTTAAAGGGAGTTGTCAGCTACCTTTCTTTCTAGGAAAGATTCTCAAAGTTAGGAGATCCTCAAACCAAATTTCACTTACAGAGTAGTCTTCAATCTCCTAGAATGAGTCTGTTTGGGGATTGCCACAGCACTCCATTATGGGAACTGTGGTGTTAGCAATGACATGGCATTCAATTTTCAAGATGTAAACCAGGACACTTGATTAACTGTGCTTCTTATAAGAAGACGTTCTGTGAGTGCTCGGATGGCTGCTGTGCCTCCAGTTATTGCTTTCCTGGACACACTTATAGGTGGCAAGGTGCTCCTAGGATCTTAGTACAGTGATGAGGTCAGAGACTAGGCTGTAGCACTGCAGATCATGAAAACTCATGAAACTTTTGGGAAAACACATGTTTTTCACTGATGTTATGGAAGTAACCTACTTCAATGAGTGGAACTTTCTCTGAAAGTTTCTGTAGATATCATTCAAACATCTCCAATAACTTAATTTATCCTATGACTGTAACAACCCAAAATTTAAAAAAATCAAAAATATCTCTTCAAAACTATTTCTTCCCTGCCTTTTGACTAGCTCTCTGTTTCACTATAACTATAGCTTAACATATTTTATGACTCTGGATATTCTGCTTATGATTTTTAATGTTATGCCACTTCTCTTACGCATGTAACCTTCAGAAATATTCAGGAAATTTTACACTGACTAAATTTAGCAACTATCAACTGCCAGACACTGTAATAGGAACAGTTTCAAAATGATATATGATGTACAATATCATCACTCGCCATATTTCCCTCTGTGGTGACTCTACAGATCTACCAAGAACCTTCAAATCGTTTTTTGTTGCTTTTTTCCTAAATCATAGTATTTTAGAAATAGCATATTTTGTCATTAATATCTAGGTCTTTTGTGACAGATTATGTTCAAAGATGTCAAAATATTTTATATAATTAGAATATAAAATCAAGCAGAAATAAGACCTAGTGATTTTTGGAATGACACTTAACATCATTTCAGAAACCTCACACAATGGCAAGCCACATTCTAAGCCTGTTCTGGAAACTTTGCCCAGCACACATAAACTCACACACATACACTTTCTTGCAACTCTTTCTTCCATTAAAAAAAATTCTGGCCCCAAGTAAGAGAGAGAAACTATTTTAAAGGGAGTTGTCAGCTACCTTTCTTTCTAGGAAAGATTCTCAAAGTTAGGAGATCCTCAAACCAAATTTCACTTACAGAGTAGTCTTCAATCTCCTAGAATGAGTCTGTTTGGGGATTGCCACAGCACTCCATTATGGGAACTGTGGTGTTAGCAATGACATGGCATTCAATTTTCAAGATGTAAACCAGGACACTTGATTAACTGTGCTTCTTATAAGAAGACGTTCTGTGAGTGCTCGGATGGCTGCTGTGCCTCCAGTTATTGCTTTCCTGGACACACTTATAGGTGGCAAGGTGCTCCTAGGATCTTAGTACAGTGATGAGGTCAGAGACTAGGCTGTAGCACTGCAGATCATGAAAACTCATGAAACTTTTGGGAAAACACATGTTTTTCACTGATGTTATGGAAGTAACCTACTTCAATGAGTGGAACTTTCTCTGAAAGTTTCTGTAGATATCATTCAAACATCTCCAATAACTTAATTTATCCTATGACTGTAACAACCCAAAATTTAAAAAAATCAAAAATATCTCTTCAAAACTATTTCTTCCCTGCCTTTTGACTAGCTCTCTGTTTCACTATAACTATAGCTTAACATATTTTATGACTCTGGATATTCTGCTTATGATTTTTAATGTTATGCCACTTCTCTTACGCATGTAACCTTCAGAAATATTCAGGAAATTTTACACTGACTAAATTTAGCAACTATCAACTGCCAGACACTGTAATAGGAACAGTTTCAAAATGATATATGATGTACAATATCATCACTCGCCATATTTCCCTCTGTGGTGACTCTACAGATCTACCAAGAACCTTCAAATCGTTTTTTGTTGCTTTTTTCCTAAATCATAGTATTTTAGAAATAGCATATTTTGTCATTAATATCTAGGTCTTTTGTGACAGATTATGTTCAAAGATGTCAAAATATTTTATATAATTAGAATATAAATAGTTAGAACATTTGGACAGTTGAGTAGACTTATTAGAGTCAACCATGACTTGTTTATTTAATAGTGCAATAGAAGGTATTCATAAGAAGAGTAGGATGATAATCTTTTACATAGAATTTTTTTTTTTTAGACGATTTTATTTTACCTTTTTTCTTTCTCTCTCTCTTTTTTTTAAAGATTTATTTATTTATTTACTTTGGGCGGGGGTCGGGTTGGGGAGGAAGGGGAGTGGGCGGGCCACTTCTATTGGTCTTTCATTTCTCCACTTTCATTCGTCTTCGTTCTTTGGCTCCTGTGGGCCTCCCATCGCGGTGGCGTCTGTTGTTGCAGAGCACCGGCTCTGGGCGCATGCGCTCCAGAGCTCCGTCTCGGTAATTGGACACATCAGTCCAGCCGCTCCGCGGCACGTGGGATCTTCCCAGGCCAGGGCTCGAACCGGCGCCCCTTGCACTGCAAGGCGGTGTCCTTACTCACTGAACCACCAGGGGAAGCCCCATAGAATTTTTTAATTGTCAATTTATTTTAATTATCAATAGAATATATTACAGAGAGTATTTGTAAGTGATATTAGAACATATACTCTAAGTAGTGAAGATAAGGCATAAATATTAAAATTCAGAGGAATAAGCCTATATGTATTTTCGGTGTCATGTGGTGTGTGGGATCTTATTTCTCTGATGGGGGATCAAACCTGTGCCTCCTTGCCTTGGAAACGTGGAGTCTTAAACACTGGGCCATCAGGGAACTCCCCAGTACATCTTTTTCTTTACTTGGATCCTTAATTTCTTTTAACAATGATCTTTGGGCTCTGCAAACATTATTACTGTTAAGTATTATATCTGAAGTCCACGCAAATTATCTTGTAAACCTTACTTATTAACTATCTGTAAAACAATATATATACACAATGACTTGGTAAGATTACTATAGCATAACTATAGCTATAAGAAGACACTATTAGCTACTTCATTATAGCAAACTCAAAAAGTCAGAGACTTCCAAGTTTTAATTTTTTTGTAGATTGACATTGGAGAAAATCTGACAATATAATGAAAACAACTACTTGCCACCCATCTTAAAACTGATAGCTTTAAGGCTGTATGAAATATATACTATGAATTTCAGAAAAACACAATATAAGATTAATTAGAGTACTTAGAATAATGGCATAAACCACTCATGCTCTTCTAAAATCAAGTCAAACATAGAACACACATATAACAATGAGGCCCTTAAATATATACTTCTATGAAAAATTTAATATAAACTATATTAAAAATGAATGCACAGTTGGTTCAATTTATTTCAACCTCGCACATTGATTTCTATTAACTTCTCTTTCCTTCTGCCTCCTCAGTGGTGCTCGTTTTCGTGGGTGGTTATAATTCATCATTATAATCAGTGAAGCATATGGCTCCTTTTACATGCACAAAATGAAATGCATGTTTGGGGACTACATAACCAAATAGGAGCCTCTCCTTACTATCAGAGTATTATTTTCAGAAATCTCTGTGAGGCTGCAGCTATAACCACATCTCTCACAGATCATCAACACTGTCAAATGCATTTAGGAAGACAGTCAAATGGGCATAGGCAATTTCAGCAGCATAGAAACAGTTCTGTATGTGTGTATATATATATATATATATATATATATATATATATATTTAATTGCATAATATTATAGTAGAAAGAAAGCCACAAAGTATTATAATCATTATTTTCTCACATTTCTGGGTTAAATATGTCACATAGAAGAAATATGGTTCTACACTCCTCATTTTGCAAGCATCAGTGTAGGACAAATATCAGTTACATATGAAAAGAGTAAGTAAAGTGTTAGTCACTCAGTCATATCTGACTCTTTGATATCCCATGGACTGTAGATCACAGGCCTACTCTGTCCATGGAATTCTCCAGACAGAAATACTGGAGTGGGTTTCCATTCCCTTCTCCATGGGATCTTCTCCAACAATGGGCTCCAACCCGGGCCTCTTGTGTCTTCTGAATTAGCAGGCATATTCTTTACCACTGGTGCCACCTATGAGTTCAAGCATAAGTCAAATTATGCAACTTAAAAAGAAAGGAATTTTCTAAAGTTAACAATCCAACTTGAAATACAGTAGATGATGAGTCTTAGAACATAGGAGCAACATTAATTTCAGAACTTATAATAAAAAATAGAAACATTCAAGTAGTCACATATAGTTTAAATTTTAAAAATGATGTGTATTTTACATGGTGTGAAATTGGCTTTTTATATTCATAGTTTGATGAATTTTCACAAATGCAGTCGCGTAACCACCATCACAATCAAGACACAGAACCATTTCAACAGTCACGTCTCCCCACAAATCCCCACTCACCAAACCCTCATGCTCCTTTGTAGTCAACCCTTCCCCACTACCCAAATCCCTGGCAATTGTTGACCTATTTTCTGTATCTTTAATTTTGTCTTTTTCTGAATGTCAAATAAATTAAGTCACATAGCATGTGGCCTTAAAAGCTGTCTTCTTTCATTTACTATAGATAATGCCTCAAGATTCAACCATGTTGTTGACTTCATGTAGTTACCACTGGAGACACTAATCTCACATGAATTAATCCTGTCAATATTCCCAGACATTCCTATTCTATAGGTTAGATGTAGAGTCACAGATTGTTTAATGCAAAAAGAGATTGGAATACACTCTGAGAAGTCTTGAAACAGGCCAAAGGAGACTCCCCTATAATTAAACTTCCCCAGAAGACTATTCACTGGTATAGTTTAAAGGTAGAAACTAAAGCCTCCTGATACTTTGCTCATTCGAAAGGCTAAATAACCTTGAGAGGACATGGATCCTAGTCTTATCGATAAAGGTCATGTGCACTCACTAGATACCCCACTATAGAATGGAAAGAGTAAAATTTGGAAGGGATTTTTGACAATTACATTTTTGGTTTAGAAAGGTTATTGAGCATTTAAAGTAGAAATATACAGCTAGAAACATATGTGCTTATGTTTATCTATATAGATATACTTATGTACACATAGACAAGAGTAAGACAAATGCATATTTACACAAATTTTAGGATACTGTACATGTTGTCCTAATATCAACATGTATCAAGAAAGTGGATAGTCAGACGTGTCATAATCTACATTTATAGATTAACCCAACTGAAGCATAGTGGAGACCTTTTACCCTAAGAGTAGAGTCTAGTGATAGATATGCTGCTACTGTTCACCTGTGTGATTTTCATGATTTAATTGCCCTCTTAGAACTTCAGCTTCTTTTTCATGGCAGTGGCTATTGAGAAGATCCAATAAGAAACATCAAGTATTCAACAGAGTGTATGGAACTTTTAGTAAAGTGGCTTGCAGCTAATTTTTTTTATCATTTTAGTTTCTATTTTCCAGATGACACAATTGTTGCCAAAAGTACTGTGATCTTATTTCACTAGTTATGTGTGTATGTGAAGCCAGAGCTCATAAATAGGGAAAGGAAACAGGTCATGCTCCTTTGTAGTCAACCCTTCCCCACTACCCAAATCCCTGGCAATTGTTGACCTATTTTCTGTATCTTTAATTTTGTCTTTTTCTGAATGTCAAATAAATTAAGTCACATAGCATGTGGCCTTAAAAGCTGTCTTCTTTCATTTACTATAGATAATGCCTCAAGATTCAACCATGTTGTTGACTTCATGTAGTTACCACTGGAGACACTAATCTCACATGAATTAATCCTGTCAATATTCCCAGACATTCCTATTCTATAGGTTAGATGTAGAGTCACAGATTGTTTAATGCAAAAAGAGATTGGAATACACTCTGAGAAGTCTTGAAACAGGCCAAAGGAGACTCCCCTATAATTAAACTTCCCCAGAAGACTATTCACTGGTATAGTTTAAAGGTAGAAACTAAAGCCTCCTGATACTTTGCTCATTCGAAAGGCTAAATAACCTTGAGAGGACATGGATCCTAGTCTTATCGATAAAGGTCATGTGCACTCACTAGATACCCCACTATAGAATGGAAAGAGTAAAATTTGGAAGGGATTTTTGACAATTACATTTTTGGTTTAGAAAGGTTATTGAGCATTTAAAGTAGAAATATACAGCTAGAAACATATGTGCTTATGTTTATCTATATAGATATACTTATGTACACATAGACAAGAGTAAGACAAATGCATATTTACACAAATTTTAGGATACTGTACATGTTGTCCTAATATCAACATGTATCAAGAAAGTGGATAGTCAGACGTGTCATAATCTACATTTATAGATTAACCCAACTGAAGCATAGTGGAGACCTTTTACCCTAAGAGTAGAGTCTAGTGATAGATATGCTGCTACTGTTCACCTGTGTGATTTTCATGATTTAATTGCCCTCTTAGAACTTCAGCTTCTTTTTCATGGCAGTGGCTATTGAGAAGATCCAATAAGAAACATCAAGTATTCAACAGAGTGTATGGAACTTTTAGTAAAGTGGCTTGCAGCTAATTTTTTTTATCATTTTAGTTTCTATTTTCCAGATGACACAATTGTTGCCAAAAGTACTGTGATCTTATTTCACTAGTTATGTGTGTATGTGAAGCCAGAGCTCATAAATAGGGAAAGGAAACAGGAAGAGGGATTTGTCACAGATTAGGAATAATGAGAAAATACTACTGGAATGCTGAGGTTGATGATATATAGCAGCTTTCCTAGCTATAGAGGTTTTGTCAATTATGACTCAGATTGTTCTTGATAGACCCATGGAGCCAAATGTTGTAAGAACCATTGCACATCAGAGTAGGTCTCCTGATCCAAGTGTAATGTCAGAAGGCACTGTAGAAATTGATTAAGTATTAAAAACTTGTGCGTCTCCCATGAGTTCCCAGTACCTAAGAGGTAACAACATTCACTTTATCTATTCTTTTTTTTCCCCATGATTTGCCAGATTTCCGTATTTTATTCTTCTTCTTTTTTTTTTTTCATTTTATTCTTCTTTATCTATTCTTTATCTGTTCTTACTTGATCTATTCTTACTACCTGTAGGTGATGCTCTGATGCCATGTGAACCCAGAGGCAAAAGGTTAAATAAACAAAATCTGTTAAAATCTCCAAGGAAAAATTTGAGTTTATAACCCCAAGACCTTTAAATCTGTTTCTGTGGAAATCTGAAGCTTCACACTCTCTTTTTTTATTTAAAATGTCAACACATTTTCTATTCTGCTTAAACTGTAGATGATCCTACTGACTATAAGACAATAATAACAAGCCATGAAATATTTATAGTTATGGTAAACTCATAAATGTTAAAGGCACCATATGTTCTTCACTTTTCATGATTCTCTGTAAATAAGTTTTCCTTGAATAGCTTTTTCTTTTTCTTTGCTTACACAATTACTCTAAAATATTGAAATACCTATCAAGTCTATGTGGTTTTGTAAGATGCTTGACTCAAAACTGATTTAAATATGCCAAAACTATTGACTATTTGAATCAACTAGAGATGCCTACAATTTGTGTTCTTAGCTTTAGTTTTTTATATTAATTTTCTTGATTTGAGAGTACACTAGGAAGAGACATTATAAATTTTTTATCATTTTAGTTTCTATTTTCCAGATGACACAATTGTTGCCAAAAGTACTGTGATCTTATTTCACTAGTTATGTGTGTATGTGAAGCCAGAGCTCATAAATAGGGAAAGGAAACAGGAAGAGGGATTTGTCACAGATTAGGAATAATGAGAAAATACTACTGGAATGCTGAGGTTGATGATATATAGCAGCTTTCCTAGCTATAGAGGTTTTGTCAATTATGACTCAGATTGTTCTTGATAGACCCATGGAGCCAAATGTTGTAAGAACCATTGCACATCAGAGTAGGTCTCCTGATCCAAGTGTAATGTCAGAAGGCACTGTAGAAATTGATTAAGTATTAAAAACTTGTGCGTCTCCCATGAGTTCCCAGTACCTAAGAGGTAACAACATTCACTTTATCTATTCTTTTTTTTCCCCATGATTTGCCAGATTTCCGTATTTTATTCTTCTTCTTTTTTTTTTTTCATTTTATTCTTCTTTATCTATTCTTTATCTGTTCTTACTTGATCTATTCTTACTACCTGTAGGTGATGCTCTGATGCCATGTGAACCCAGAGGCAAAAGGTTAAATAAACAAAATCTGTTAAAATCTCCAAGGAAAAATTTGAGTTTATAACCCCAAGACCTTTAAATCTGTTTCTGTGGAAATCTGAAGCTTCACACTCTCTTTTTTTATTTAAAATGTCAACACATTTTCTATTCTGCTTAAACTGTAGATGATCCTACTGACTATAAGACAATAATAACAAGCCATGAAATATTTATAGTTATGGTAAACTCATAAATGTTAAAGGCACCATATGTTCTTCACTTTTCATGATTCTCTGTAAATAAGTTTTCCTTGAATAGCTTTTTCTTTTTCTTTGCTTACACAATTACTCTAAAATATTGAAATACCTATCAAGTCTATGTGGTTTTGTAAGATGCTTGACTCAAAACTGATTTAAATATGCCAAAACTATTGACTATTTGAATCAACTAGAGATGCCTACAATTTGTGTTCTTAGCTTTAGTTTTTTTTATATTAATTTTCTTGATTTGAGAGTACACTAGGAAGAGACATTATAAATTTCATCTTATCTATAAATATTCATTTGCTTAATTTGTGTTTTGAAATTTAATTTGTGTGTTTTTGGTAGCTTAAAATAAACTATTGAGCCATTTATAGTTCCCCAACAAGAGTTCAGTTTTAGATCAAAGTAAGCACAAATTGATGTAAGATTTTTTCCTAGAAACATTACAAATATATGCACTGTGAAAAAGAAATCAGCTGTTTCTCATTTAAATCTTACTTTACTCATTCGCATGTATCTTTCTTTACCTCTTTCTTCAGTTTTTACTTTTGTCTCTTTGTCTTCACTTACATAACTTCAAGTTTGGCACACACAAAAAGATAACTTTTAAAAAATTAGCAATAGTATACATATAAAGGAATGCACTCTTAAATGACACTGAATGAGTGAGAATTTCAACACCAATATTTTGGGCTGAAAAAATGTAACCAACTTTCTTAAATTTACTACAGCTCAGTTTGTTTTGAGAACTGAGTTAATATATGTTCACTTCAAAAATGTATTTGAGATACACTAAGCATTAAATCAGTGGTAACTAGTGTAGCAGGAATAAGGATTGCTTATAGTCGAGAAAAATAAGATAGACTTCATTTTGATAATTGCCATAATTAAAATAAATCAATTCACACATACAGCAATACATTTGCGTACATGATGAAGGTAGCATCAATTCATTGGTAGCAAATAAAACTCAATTTAGACATGTTCTGCACAAATATATAAGAACAGTTTCCTAGATGTTAGTAAACTCAGGAAATCAATGAGATATCACTAACCACCCATTTAAAAAGTGGGTATAATTATTACAGTGGGTAATATCAAGTATCTGTTTTTGAAAGTACTAAAACCCTGGCACATTGAAGGTAGGATTGTAAGACAGTGTAACCACTTTTGCAAACTGTGTGTCAGTTTCTGTAGAATTATATCTATCTTTATAATATAATACTGTATCTACACTCCTAGGCATTAACCAAAGAGAAGTGTAAATATATGTACACAATGAAATTTGTAAATTAAAGTTCTTAAAAACTTGATTCATAATAGTCAAAAATTAGAAATGACACAATGCCTATCATTATTAGAATAGATAAGTTGTAATGAATTTCTATAAAGGAAATACTTCTCAGTAATAAGATGGCATAAACTGCTAATATACTCAGTATGAATGAATATCAAAAATATTTTGTGGATGGCAAAATTTTCTACAATTTTATTACATTCTCATGAAATTATAAAACAAGTAAAACCAATCATAAAGAAGCTCACTACGGAAAACAGTATGAAGATTCCATAAGAAAACTAGGAATAAAACCACCACATGACTCAGCAATCCCACTACTAGGCATATACACTAAAGAAAAAGCTAAATTTAAAGGCACATGTACCCCAGTATCTATTGCTATACTTTTGAAAATAGCTAGAACATGGAAACAGTCTATATGTGCATCGACAGATGAATAGATGAAGCTATGGTACCTATATACAATGGAATATAGCTCAGTCATAAAAAGGAACACATTTGAGTCAGTTCTGACGAAGTGGATGAACCTAGAGCCTATTTCGCAGAGTAAGTCAGAAAAAGAAAGAAATATTATATGCTAACTTATGGACTGATATTGTATACTACCAAGTGTGTACTATATACAGACTTATGGACACAGTGGAAGGCGAAAGGAGAGGGGGAGATACATGCATAGAGTAACACATAAACTTACATTACCACATATAAAATAAATAGCCAATGGGAATTTGCTCTATGACACAGGGAACTGCAACAGGGGCTCTGTAACAACCTGGAGGTGTGGGATGGGGCTGGAGAGTGGAGGAGAGGTTAAAGAGGGAGGGTGCATATGTATACCTATGGCTGATTCATGTTGATATCTGGCAGAGAATAACAAAATTCCGTAAGGAAATTATACCTCAATTTAAAAATATATAAATTAAAAAGAGAGAGAGAGAGAGAAGCTCACTGGTAGCCATACTCCAGAATTAGGAAATCTTGACTAGAAATAGGAGTCTATACTGGGGACAGTGGAAAAAAATCTGTATTCTGATCATATGTACTGGTTATATGTGGGTATATGCATTTGACAAAATTCATTGAACTGTACACTTAAACCAGGTGCACTGTATTATGTATAATTATACATCACAATAAATGACAAAAAAGCAGAACAAATATGCAATATTAAAGGTTAACAAAGAAAAATAAGTTAGAATTGGACATGGAACAATGGGCTTGTTCCAAACTGGGAAAAGAGTATGTCAAGGTTGTATAGAGTCACCATGCTTGTTTAATATATATATGCACAGTACATCATGTGAAATGCAGGTCTGGATGAAGCACAAACTGAAATCAAGATTGCCAGGAGAAATATCAACAACCTCAGATATGTAGATGATACCACCCTTATGGCAGAAAGTGAAGAGGAACTAAGAGCCTTTGTTGAAGGTGAAAGAGGAGAGTGGAAAAGCTGGCTTAAAACTCATCATTCAGAAAGCAAAGGTCGTGACATCCAGTCCCAATACTTCATGGCAAATAGATGGGCAAACAGTGGAAACAGTGACAGACTTTATTTTCTTAGGCTCAAAATCACTGTGGACAGTGGACTGTCGCTTTGAAATCAAAAGACACTTGCTCCTTGGAAGAAGAGGTATGACAAACCTAGACAGTGTATTAAAAAAGCAAAGACATCACTTTGCCCACAAAAGCCTGTATAGTCAAACTATGGTTTTTCCAGTAGTTAATGTCTGGATATGAGAGTTGGACCATAATGAAGGCTGAGAGACAAAGAATTTGTGTCTTTGAACTTTTGTGTTGGAGAAGACTCTTAAGAGTCCCTTGGATTGCAAGATCAAACCAGTCAATTCTAAAGGTAACAACCTGGAGGTGTGGGATGGGGCTGGAGAGTGGAGGAGAGGTTAAAGAGGGAGGGTGCATATGTATACCTATGGCTGATTCATGTTGATATCTGGCAGAGAATAACAAAATTCCGTAAGGAAATTATACCTCAATTTAAAAATATATAAATTAAAAAGAGAGAGAGAGAGAGAAGCTCACTGGTAGCCATACTCCAGAATTAGGAAATCTTGACTAGAAATAGGAGTCTATACTGGGGACAGTGGAAAAAAATCTGTATTCTGATCATATGTACTGGTTATATGTGGGTATATGCATTTGACAAAATTCATTGAACTGTACACTTAAACCAGGTGCACTGTATTATGTATAATTATACATCACAATAAATGACAAAAAAGCAGAACAAATATGCAATATTAAAGGTTAACAAAGAAAAATAAGTTAGAATTGGACATGGAACAATGGGCTTGTTCCAAACTGGGAAAAGAGTATGTCAAGGTTGTATAGAGTCACCATGCTTGTTTAATATATATATGCACAGTACATCATGTGAAATGCAGGTCTGGATGAAGCACAAACTGAAATCAAGATTGCCAGGAGAAATATCAACAACCTCAGATATGTAGATGATACCACCCTTATGGCAGAAAGTGAAGAGGAACTAAGAGCCTTTGTTGAAGGTGAAAGAGGAGAGTGGAAAAGCTGGCTTAAAACTCATCATTCAGAAAGCAAAGGTCGTGACATCCAGTCCCAATACTTCATGGCAAATAGATGGGCAAACAGTGGAAACAGTGACAGACTTTATTTTCTTAGGCTCAAAATCACTGTGGACAGTGGACTGTCGCTTTGAAATCAAAAGACACTTGCTCCTTGGAAGAAGAGGTATGACAAACCTAGACAGTGTATTAAAAAAGCAAAGACATCACTTTGCCCACAAAAGCCTGTATAGTCAAACTATGGTTTTTCCAGTAGTTAATGTCTGGATATGAGAGTTGGACCATAATGAAGGCTGAGAGACAAAGAATTTGTGTCTTTGAACTTTTGTGTTGGAGAAGACTCTTAAGAGTCCCTTGGATTGCAAGATCAAACCAGTCAATTCTAAAGGAATTCAACTGTGAATATTCATTGGAAGGACTGATACTGAAGCTGAAACTCCAACACTTTGTCCACCTGATGTGAAGAGATGCCTCATTGGAAAAGATCCTGATGCTGGGAAATATAGAAGGCAGAAGGAGAAAGGCATGACAAGAAGATGAGATGACTGGCATCACTGAGTCGATGGACTCGAGTTTGAGAAAACTCTGGGAGATGGTGAAGGACAGGGAAGCCTGATGTGCTGCATCTCATGGGATCCCAAAGAGTCTAGCACAGTTGAATGACAGAACTGAATTGAAGTAAAATAAATAAGACTTTTAATTTTTTTGCTCTATGAAAGGCAATATAAATCTGGTTTTGTTAATTGTGGTTGTAACTCAATGGAGGAATCATTATATGAGACAAATTAGGAATACACACGCATTCATTTATTTTCTTAAGTCAAAATCACCTGGCTCCATAGTAATTTCCAGATAGATCTGAATATGTTTGCAAACATTATTTTAAATATTTTAGAAGTTGATCTACTTTATTTCCTGTCCCGTGACTTTCTCAGGACACCCATCTTTTGTTTCTATTGGTAATGGTTGTGAGATAACCACTCTGTATGCATCACAGTCATCATCAAGGGCTTGATGCTGCAGGATGTGTCCTTCCTGCCTAGGAGGGAAGAGTGGTGATTGCGTAGCCCTGTCTCTACTCCATTTCTAGGATATGGCAATTTTTTTTCTATTCCTTCTAACAAACATAAAACAGATTATAACTTCTATTGTGGACACTAAGATACATAGCAGTGAATTACCAATAGAGAGCAACTTCTGAGCATTAGGAACTTTTACAGGTACCCAATTACAGAAGTACAGTTTCCAGGTGCTGCCTTGGTAAAGAATATGCCTGCCAATGTGGGAACTGCAAGAGACGACGTGGGTTTAATCCTGTATTGGGAAGATCCCCTAGGGTAGGAAATGGTCATCCACACCAGTATTCTTGCCTGGACACAGACAGGGGAGTTTGGTGGGCTCCAGCTTATGGGGTGACAAGAGTACACACAACTGAGCACGTGTGTGTGTACTAAGTGGCTTCAGTGGTGTCTGACTGTTTGTGACCCTATGTGCTGGAGCCCTTGAGGTGCATGCATCCATGGGATTCTCTCGGCAAGAATACTGGAGTGGGTTGCCATGCCCTCCTCCAGGGGATCTTCTGAACCTGGAATCAAACTTGAATCTCTTACATCTACCTGCACTGGCAGATGTGTTCTTTACAGCTTGTGCCGCCTAGAAACCCCCACATTAAACATACACCTACGCAATACAGAACATTTCTCTTCTCTACCCAGATATTGACCAAACTGAGATATAAAGTAAGTAAATATAAAGATCAAAATATTACCTTTATTACTGATAGACCAAGGTATCAGGATAGATTAACATAGAAACAAAATGAACCCTCTAAGACTGAACTAGGGAGGCTGAAGTAGATCATCAGAGGTGGTACTGATGCAGGTCAGTGAGGTGTAGAGACCAGCAAAGCACACAGAAACCAGGGCAAGCTACACGCATTAATTTTCTTAAGTCAAAATCACCTGGCTCCATAGTAATTTCCAGATAGATCTGAATATGTTTGCAAACATTATTTTAAATATTTTAGAAGTTGATCTACTTTATTTCCTGTCCCGTGACTTTCTCAGGACACCCATCTTTTGTTTCTATTGGTAATGGTTGTGAGATAACCACTCTGTATGCATCACAGTCATCATCAAGGGCTTGATGCTGCAGGATGTGTCCTTCCTGCCTAGGAGGGAAGAGTGGTGATTGCGTAGCCCTGTCTCTACTCCATTTCTAGGATATGGCAATTTTTTTTCTATTCCTTCTAACAAACATAAAACAGATTATAACTTCTATTGTGGACACTAAGATACATAGCAGTGAATTACCAATAGAGAGCAACTTCTGAGCATTAGGAACTTTTACAGGTACCCAATTACAGAAGTACAGTTTCCAGGTGCTGCCTTGGTAAAGAATATGCCTGCCAATGTGGGAACTGCAAGAGACGACGTGGGTTTAATCCTGTATTGGGAAGATCCCCTAGGGTAGGAAATGGTCATCCACACCAGTATTCTTGCCTGGACACAGACAGTGGAGTTTGGTGGGCTCCAGCTTATGGGGTGACAAAGAGTAGACACAACTGAGCACGTGTGTGTGTACTAAGTGGCTTCAGTGGTGTCTGACTGTTTGTGACCCTATGTGCTGGAGCCCTTGAGGTGCATGCATCCATGGGATTCTCTCGGCAAGAATACTGGAGTGGGTTGCCATGCCCTCCTCCAGGGGATCTTCTGAACCTGGAATCAAACTTGAATCTCTTACATCTACCTGCACTGGCAGATGTGTTCTTTACAGCTTGTGCCGCCTAGAAACCCCCACATTAAACATACACCTACGCAATACAGAACATTTCTCTTCTCTACCCAGATATTGACCAAACTGAGATATAAAGTAAGTAAATATAAAGATCAAAATATTACCTTTATTACTGATAGACCAAGGTATCAGGATAGATTAACATAGAAACAAAATGAACCCTCTAAGACTGAACTAGGGAGGCTGAAGTAGATCATCAGAGGTGGTACTGATGCAGGTCAGTGAGGTGTAGAGACCAGCAAAGCACACAGAGAACACATATTCTCCAAGGGCAAGCTAGTCCTCCAAAGCAAAGGCATCAGTTATTTTATTTCATTCCAAGTTTCCAAATCAGATGTCTTTCCACGGTGCAAGGGACAGATGAGAACGAAAGTATAAGGAAACTCTAACAGTGGTGAAATAGTATTCCTCCTAAGGAGAATATTTTCATTTTCTTCACAAGATTTAGCCTCCAGATTTCTCCATACTGATGCATATTTCAAAAGGATGAAATTATGAGTAAACACACAAGCTTCATGACGGTTGGACTTATTGGGTTTAACTAATGGGAGACACTGGCAGGAGATAGGAAGCATCCAGTAAAGGTAACCAGTGACTTTAATTCTCTACAAAGTCTAAAGGACTTTTCGCCCTTTCCAAAGCTCTGGCTCTTTCTCTGGGTTAAACCATCTTTTACCCCTGCCCCTGATTTTCTGTACATAGTATGTCTCTCATTGTTTGCCCTAAACCTGAACACTCAGTTAAACAATTCACAATTGCCCACTAAAGCAATCGGAATTTGTTATTGCTGTTGTTGTTTTGCCAGTTATTGTATTAAAATGGCCATTTCTCCCCAGTCTTCCTCATTACAACACAATCAAATCCTAATATCCATAGTTTCTCAAGATATTCTTATTTATATGACAGAGAAATTTTTAGATATGCCCACAATTAACAGACAAAATAGACTATTGGATATTTGACAGAACATAATGATATGACAATGAAGAATTGGTTATAAATATGAGTAGTGTATTAAGTATTTGAAGTCAAATAAGAAAAAATAAAGTTCTTTAGAAGTCAGTCTCATTGTCTCACAGTTGGCCTGTAGTAATATTTGATCATTTATAATTACGGGAGACTGTACTGGTGTTTTCTTAATTTTGCCAGTGTGTTTTCTTAATTTTGCCAGTGCTGTAAAAATAAAGAATTCTGTTGGGTGTTCTTTATTCTTCATTTTCTGCTCCAAGAAAGGTGAACATCAGTCACTCAAAACTGTAAGTTCATCAAGATGTATTTTCCTTTGAACCAGTTTGCAAACAATTGAATGGAAAAGGATTACTTCATGGGATACTTTGTAATACCTTAGATAAACTATGTTATTTAACAATGTGCATTTTCCTTGTTGGATATTGCTGCTATGAATAAAAGATGATATAGACAGAAGGCCAATAAAAGAATATATCTTGTCTTTGCCACACCAATTACAATGTTGTTAGAATGATTAAAACTTCAAATGCAGACAAAAGTAAAGACCATTTTTATTCACAAAAAGACATTTTAAGTACTTTGTAAATTTTAAACAACTTTAGATGGTGTCAATTTCCATCCCCTTAAGGCAGTTTCAATGTGAACATTATCAAGTCACGCAGGTTGTGTCTCCCTTCTAGACTGAAGTTAAATAAAATTGTTTCATTACCATACCCGCTGTTAAATTGCATGAAGCATTAGCATCTGTTCAGAAGTGAAGCTTTCCCTGGGGCCATGTACTGGAGAATTCTGTGTGTCCCAGTGAATCTGAGAGAAGACTTCAGATGCCCAAAATGTCTCCAAAGCAATTTACTTTTGAACAGTGGGAAGCCTTGGTCTGAGTAAGAGAGCTCTTTGAAAAATTTTCAGTTTAATTACAAAGATTAGTTATTTTTATCCAAGTCACTATTTAGAGCAGCGTTCTGTTTCTGTTCTATAATTGCAGCCCCAAATGATTCACGTAATAGTTGAGATAAATTGAATGTATATGTTTATTGAACAAGTTATCCTAAGAGATCAAAGAAACAGTCCTAAAGAGACCAAGTTAAACAATTTTGGCTTAATTTTTAATAGTGAAAAAGAGTAAATCATGGAGAAGTATATAAAAAGCTAAATATGCCCTGAGAAGAAGTAAAAGAAGATGCAGCTGATAGAAGCCTGGCTAAAATATATATAAAAAAAAACACTGAAATTTAAATCAAAAAAGAAGTTATTAGAATTCTGAATATTAATGATGTAATCTTGGCAAGTTGATTTTTTGCTTTTTTTCTGAGTCTGCTTTCTCATCCACATTAAGGGAAAATGTTCTGAATTATTTCTTGGGTTCTGTTCAGCATTTCATTTCCGTAATGAAAGTTATTAAATGATGATGAAGTTATTAAAATGTGGCATAATTAAAGACGACAATATATTTTCTATTCAATTTTCTTTCTCATTTTGCTTTGATTTTCATGGAAATTGGTAGTGATGAAAGTGCCTGAAGGAAGAGATGATACCAGGTATAGAAAACTTTAGAGATTGAGAACGTATTAAGTAGTCCATCATTCATTGAATATAATCAGTTAGTCTGGGCATAGTTATTGCTTTCTAGTTCTTTGTTCAGTTGTGTCCAACTCCTTGTGCCCTCAGGGGCTCTAGCATGCCAGGCTCCCCTGTCTTTTGCTATCTCCTGAAGTTGGCTCAAAATCATATCCACCTCATCGTCTATTACCTCCTTTCTCCTTTTGCCCTCAATCTTTTCCAGCAGCAAGGTGTTTGTCAATGAATTGGCTCTTTGCATCATGGGCCAAAATACTGGAGCTTTAGCTTCAGTATTAGTTCTTCCAATGAATATTCCTGAATATTGATTGCCTTTAAAATTTACTACATTGATCTCTGCATTGATCTCCTTGCTGTTCAAGAGACTCTAATATATTGTTTACCTACTTAACTTAAAGGTCCTGTGACTATCACTAGAGTATGTTATCTACAAGCTTTATTCACCTAGGAAGCCCAATCCACATTTAAATTTTATGCCAACATTATCTATTATTTAGGAAGAATGCAATGATCTTACTGTCTTTCTCCTACTCTTTGTATTAGTTAATTCAGTCATATATTTATCTTATATTCATAAGGAACATGTAGTCATATTTGTATGCATTTTCTTAGGTGTTTTGGCAAATTATCACAAACTTAGTTGCATCAAATAGCACTAATAGAAAAGAAAACAAGCTAAGATAAAACTAAAGAGACCAAGTTAAACAATTTTGGCTTAATTTTTAATAGTGAAAAAGAGTAAATCATGGAGAAGTATATAAAAAGCTAAATATGCCCTGAGAAGAAGTAAAAGAAGATGCAGCTGATAGAAGCCTGGCTAAAATATATATAAAAAAAAACACTGAAATTTAAATCAAAAAAGAAGTTATTAGAATTCTGAATATTAATGATGTAATCTTGGCAAGTTGATTTTTTGCTTTTTTTCTGAGTCTGCTTTCTCATCCACATTAAGGGAAAATGTTCTGAATTATTTCTTGGGTTCTGTTCAGCATTTCATTTCCGTAATGAAAGTTATTAAATGATGATGAAGTTATTAAAATGTGGCATAATTAAAGACGACAATATATTTTCTATTCAATTTTCTTTCTCATTTTGCTTTGATTTTCATGGAAATTGGTAGTGATGAAAGTGCCTGAAGGAAGAGATGATACCAGGTATAGAAAACTTTAGAGATTGAGAACGTATTAAGTAGTCCATCATTCATTGAATATAATCAGTTAGTCTGGGCATAGTTATTGCTTTCTAGTTCTTTGTTCAGTTGTGTCCAACTCCTTGTGCCCTCAGGGGCTCTAGCATGCCAGGCTCCCCTGTCTTTTGCTATCTCCTGAAGTTGGCTCAAAATCATATCCACCTCATCGTCTATTACCTCCTTTCTCCTTTTGCCCTCAATCTTTTCCAGCAGCAAGGTGTTTGTCAATGAATTGGCTCTTTGCATCATGGGCCAAAATACTGGAGCTTTAGCTTCAGTATTAGTTCTTCCAATGAATATTCCTGAATATTGATTGCCTTTAAAATTTACTACATTGATCTCTGCATTGATCTCCTTGCTGTTCAAGAGACTCTAATATATTGTTTACCTACTTAACTTAAAGGTCCTGTGACTATCACTAGAGTATGTTATCTACAAGCTTTATTCACCTAGGAAGCCCAATCCACATTTAAATTTTATGCCAACATTATCTATTATTTAGGAAGAATGCAATGATCTTACTGTCTTTCTCCTACTCTTTGTATTAGTTAATTCAGTCATATATTTATCTTATATTCATAAGGAACATGTAGTCATATTTGTATGCATTTTCTTAGGTGTTTTAGCAAATTATCACAAACTTAGTTGCATCAAATAGCACTAATCTGTTATTTCATGATTTTGTAGATCAGAGTTGTTATACAGTATAGCAGGATTAAATTCAAGGCATCTGCAAGAACGTGCTGCTTTCTGGAGGCTCTAGAGTAGGAATGGTCTCTTGACCTTTTCAAGTCTGTGACAGAATTTGGGTCCTTGTGGTTGGAGAATGTAAATCCTTGTAAACTTGCTGATTGTCCAATGGTGACAGTTTCCAGCTTCCAGAGACCGCCCCACTTCCTAGCTTTTGTCTTCCTTCCTCTCCATCATGAAAGCCAGCAACACTGAGGACAGTTTCTCTTATAGCTCAAGTATCTCCTTCATTTTCTTCTACTTTTCTTCTCATTCATCCAGGAAAAATTAATTTTCGGCACTCAAGTGATTAATTTAATCTAGGCCAATTTAGATAATCCAGGATGCTCTCTACATCATGGTGCCCATAACCTTTATCACATCTGAAAAGTCTCTTCTGAATTATACGGTAACATTCTCACAAGTTCTTCAGAGCTGTGATATCTCACAGAACATAACAGGACAGATATTAACCTGGTTACTACAGTTTGAAATAAGCAAAAAGGAGTAATATCTTTTCAATAGAATGTTGTATCCTAGGACAGATATCCTAGAATATCTGTCCACAAATATTTATATCCATTTTTAGAGTTTATCACAAACACAAATGCCATCTGCTAAAATATCAGTGTGGTTAGTTGCTGTTTATAATTCTATTTGTCCGTATTATTTATGCTATGAATTTTAATTTAACTGAAAAAATAATTAGATCTATGAATAATTTATTTATCATCAAGAAGTTAGTGCAGGGCTTCCCTGGTGGTCCAGTGAGTAAAGAGTCCATCTTGCAGTGCAAGGGGCAACAGTTCAATCCCTGGTTCGGGAAGATTCCACATGCTGCGCAGCAGCTGGACAGGTGTGTCCAGACGCGGGCCAGTGCTCTGGAGTGCATGCGCCCAGAGCCAGTGGAAAAAAAAAAAAGAAGTTAGTGCATTAAGATATTTTCTCATATAAAATAAAGTAATATACAGTAATACCCTTTGGATGTTTTTGATGCTAAAACATGTCAAAAAGTGATACTTAAGGATCCCGTTGAATCTTTAGTTCACCTCAAATTTCTACTGAAACCATGAAACAAAATAATGTAGATACTGACCACTTTTATCAGGATTTTGTAGAAGTGAGTTATACAAAACTATTATATGCTGTGCATTCCAATAAATAAATTACCAACTTCCTAGTTTTTCACTATTCTGAATTGCAACTACTGCTGTGCATTTAGTTTTGAAGCTACAGTGAGTTTCCAAAATGTTTCTCAATTTATGATTGGTTTGCTATTGTCACAACAGTTGTCCATCTTTATACTGGGGAAATGCTTCCCACTAAATACAATATCCAGTTTTAATAGGCAGATTAAACTGGTATACATGACCTCTGTAGAAAGTTTCTTTTATTGATTTCTCTATTTGAGAACTTGTCAAATGTATTCTTAAAGAACCAGATACTAAATATTATAGACTGGATGTTGTTCAGTGGTGTCCACCTCTTTGCAGCCCCATGGACTGCAATGAGCCAGATTTCCCTAATCTTCACAGTCACCCTGGGATTGATCAAACTCATGTCTTTTGAGTGAGTGCTTCCATCCATCCATCTCGTCCTCTGTCATCTCCTTCTCCTGCCTTCAATCTTTCCCAGCATCAATGTCTTTTCAAGTGAATCAGATCTTTACATCATGTGGCCAAAATATTGGATCTTAAATTTCAGCATTAGTCTTGCCAGTGAATATTCAGGGTTGATTTTCCTCAGGATTGACTGGTTTGATCTCCTTTGAATCCAAGGAACTCTCAAGAGTCTTCTCCAGCATCAGCATCCAAAAGCATCAATTCATCAATGCTCAGCCTTTTTTATTGTCCAGATCTCACATCTGTACATGACTATTGGAAAAACCGTAGCTTTGACTATATCGACTTTGTAGGCAAAGTAATGTCTCTGCTTTTTAATATACTCTCTAAATTTTTTGGTACAGTGTTGCCAGAGGTTTTCCATTTTATTGGTTTTTATGATGCTTTAAATTTACCTTTGCTTTGTTAACTCTCATTATTTTACTTTCAGTCTATTTTTAAATCAAAAAGGTTACAATGACCTCTGCTCTGCGATACAGTTAATATTGTCTCTATTTTAATCTGGCCATCCATAAAGAGTGGCAGAAAATTGAAGGGTTACTTTTTAGTTTTTAGCAATTATTATCAGAAAAATGGCCGAGTACCAAGCAAAGATATATATTTAAGTTTATGTGTAAACTCTGATTGTGCTACTGGTTGGACCCAGGGCTTCACATTGTTTCTTTTTTATAAGACAAAGATAAATAAGGGCATGCAATTTGAGTGACTAATATATGTAAATGAATGAATGAATATTCAGCACATTCTCTAGAATATTATACTGTTCAGGTGTTAATTAATAACTTAAAAATTAAGTATTATAGTAGTAATGATTAGATGGCCTGAGTCTCTATGTATTAAATATAGCTTCTAAAAATAAATAATTTAAATTTAGCTTAAAAAATCTAGACTTTAGAAACATCTTAAAAATAATCAGTTTAGCTTCCCTGGTGGTCCAGTGTGTAAAGAGTGCCTTGCAGTGCAAGAGGCACTGGTTTGATCATTCATCCAGGAAGATCCCACATGCTGCAGAGCAGCTGGACTGGTGGGTCCAATTATGAGCCAGTATTCTGGAGCGCATGTGCCCAAAGCCAGTGCTCTGCGCCCAGAGCAAGTGCTCTGCAACCAGAGAGGCCACTGCGATGGGAGGCCCACACAGGCCAAAGAGTAAAGATGGATGAAAATAAATGGATAAAAAATCAATCAAAAGAGGCAAAAATTAAAAGAATAATAATAGTAATCAGTTTAGTGTTAGACACTCTCTAAAAGGTAAAAATGCAAAAGGGCATGTTGATGTTTATATTCATCATTGACTTAAAACTTTACGTAACACAGTTTATATAACCCTATTGGATTTCTTTTTCCTGTTGGATTTTAAATGCACTTCATAGACAATAATTTGAATCCTTAGGAATTCAATCCAAAAATATATCATTATTACTTAAAAAATAAATTATTTATATATCTGACATTAACCGACATATTATCACATTGAATGCATATCAGAACAAATGTGTCTTGATTCATTAGCTAAAATATCAACAGTACGATTTTCAGATCATTTGCAATCTAAACTGTTAAGATAGATTGAAGAATATAACCACATGGCAAGTTAGTTTGGGTTAAAAAGCAAGGCATAGTAAAAATGACATAAGGAATAATTAAACTTTTAGTTTTTAGCAATTATTATCAGAAAAATGGCCGAGTACCAAGCAAAGATATATATTTAAGTTTATGTGTAAACTCTGTGCTACTGGTTGGACCCAGGGCTTCACATTGTTTCTTTTTTATAAGACAAAGATAAATAAGGGCATGCAATTTGAGTGACTAATATATGTAAATGAATGAATGAATATTCAGCACATTCTCTAGAATATTATACTGTTCAGGTGTTAATTAATAACTTAAAAATTAAGTATTATAGTAGTAATGATTAGATGGCCTGAGTCTCTATGTATTAAATATAGCTTCTAAAAATAAATAATTTAAATTTAGCTTAAAAAATCTAGACTTTAGAAACATCTTAAAAATAATCAGTTTAGTTTCCCCTGGTGGTCCAGTGTGTAAAGAGTGCCTTGCAGTGCAAGAGGCACTGGTTTGATCATTCATCCAGGAAGATCCCACATGCTGCAGAGCAGCTGGACTGGTGGGTCCAATTATGAGCCAGTATTCTGGAGCGCATGTGCCCAAAGCCAGTGCTCTGCGCCCAGAGCAAGTGCTCTGCAACCAGAGAGGCCACTGCGATGGGAGGCCCACACAGGCCAAAGAGTAAAGATGGATGAAAATAAATGGATAAAAAATCAATCAAAAGAGGCAAAAATTAAAAGAATAATAATAGTAATCAGTTTAGTGTTAGACACTCTCTAAAAGGTAAAAATGCAAAAGGGCATGTTGATGTTTATATTCATCATTGACTTAAAACTTTACGTAACACAGTTTATATAACCCTATTGGATTTCTTTTTCCTGTTGGATTTTAAATGCACTTCATAGACAATAATTTGAATCCTTAGGAATTCAATCCAAAAATATATCATTATTACTTAAAAAATAAATTATTTATATATCTGACATTAACCGACATATTATCACATTGAATGCATATCAGAACAAATGTGTCTTGATTCATTAGCTAAAATATCAACAGTACGATTTTCAGATCATTTGCAATCTAAACTGTTAAGATAGATTGAAGAATATAACCACATGGCAAGTTAGTGTTTTGAGTTTAAAAAGCAAGGCATAGTAAAAAATGAAAGATTTGATGACATAAGGAATAATAGCTTGTTTAACAGGTTTTGTCAAAGAGTAGCTCCCTAGTGTTAAATGCAATTTTGTTGATTTAAATATTTTCTTTCCTCAAATCCAAAAGTCACTCAGTCTGTTCAGAATTAATACAGGCTTTGTCTGAGAATATTAATTATTTTCTTAGAGCATTTCACTGCACCCATGTCTAGAGACTGAATAATAAAATAGAGTAGTGTTTAGAAGTGTCTAGAGACTGAATAATAGAATAAAATTGAAATTGTTAATTTAACTAATTAGTTCATTTCTTATTATGTGCTTATGATGCAATAATTTTCATATAATAAGATTTTTAGCTTAGCTCTTTGGGTAACCTTTTTAGAAATCTGTTGGCTCTTGAATTTTAAATTACAGAATGTGCACAGAGGTCACTTGTAAGTGTTAAAATCATGTGTTACACAAATAATCACATGTCTGGATACTATAAAATTTAATTAAACCTAAAAGAGTTGATTTTTAAAATGTTGCATTTTTATCTTTGTGTTTTTTAAGTCATGATAACTTCTATTTACATATAAATTATATAAGCATAATAAGTTATAAAATATAATTGTGATTATTTGGTAATATGTGGATTAAAAACCATTTTGGGTTCAATCCTTGTAATTCTAGTGCTTTTGTTCCCACCTGTCTTTAGGAACCAGGGTGGTGGAGACCTTGCATGGTTTCCTTATGTCTGGATAAGCCCAGTGAAAGGGTTTAATAGCTAGACAACCAGGAAGATTTGATAAGGAGGCTAGTGAACCCCAAGGAGGAGGAGGCGAGGGACAAAAAGAAGAAGGAAAAGGACAAGTATTTTTCTAACCTGAAATGTTTGTTGTGAGAAGATCAACCCAAAACTAAGTTTACTGTCTTATGTTGATGCTGTGAGCCTAGAAAGGCCTTTACACAAGAATGTCTCACCTAGCCTGGAGACTATCCCCTGGCTAATCTCATGTTGTGGGTGTGGAACTTGAATGTCTTTACAACCTTAATCTATTGTTTTGATAACCGCCTGGAAAAGACAAATTGTCATTCTTAAACTGGCAAAGGGGATACTATTCTATCCCCCTTCCAGTGCCTGTCATGGAAGCTTTTCCCTATCCTTTCTTACTTTAATAAATTGTTCACCGCACGAAGCTCTGAGTGACCATCACTGAGTCTTTTTTGTTTCCAATGTGAATTCTTCTCCGTTGGAGATCAAGAATCTGACACCATTCATGGTAACTTACCATCATCTGTCACCTATCACTCAGCCTGTGGGGCTTACACAGCACCACAAAATACTAGACACAAATAAAAATGTATTAAATGAACAAATACTCCATAATACAGAAATGTTCTCTCTTCCCCAATAAGTCAAATATTTGAAAGCAAAAGGTGGAAATATTTCTCAAGTTGGCAAATAAGCATAAGAACTTTAATGAAAATATTATAGAAACAGAAATAAGGGGTGAATCATCCTTCATGACTGTGTTGCCTCTATAGCACAACAGGTTTATTATTTGTCTATTTAATTAGTAAGGGAAAGTATACCATGTTTCTTCAGCGAATTACACAATTCAATGGCTTTGTTCAATTTATCTATATTTTGTAAACTCAAACTTTGTGCATATCATTGACATAATATCCTATTGAATTGCTGAGATTAGATAGAAGAATGCTAGGGAAGAAGCAGTCAAAGCATTGACCTAGTAAGAAAGATACAGAAACCTTGTCAAACAAAGAGCTTAAGAATGTTCCCACCTGTCTTTAGGAACCAGGGTGGTGGAGACCTTGCATGGTTTCCTTATGTCTGGATAAGCCCAGTGAAAGGGTTTAATAGCTAGACAACCAGGAAGATTTGATAAGGAGGCTAGTGAACCCCAAGGAGGAGGAGGCGAGGGACAAAAAGAAGAAGGAAAAGGACAAGTATTTTTCTAACCTGAAATGTTTGTTGTGAGAAGATCAACCCAAAACTAAGTTTACTGTCTTATGTTGATGCTGTGAGCCTAGAAAGGCCTTTACACAAGAATGTCTCACCTAGCCTGGAGACTATCCCCTGGCTAATCTCATGTTGTGGGTGTGGAACTTGAATGTCTTTACAACCTTAATCTATTGTTTTGATAACCGCCTGGAAAAGACAAATTGTCATTCTTAAACTGGCAAAGGGGATACTATTCTATCCCCCTTCCAGTGCCTGTCATGGAAGCTTTTCCCTATCCTTTCTTACTTTAATAAATTGTTCACCGCACGAAGCTCTGAGTGACCATCACTGAGTCTTTTTTGTTTCCAATGTGAATTCTTCTCCGTTGGAGATCAAGAATCTGACACCATTCATGGTAACTTACCATCATCTGTCACCTATCACTCAGCCTGTGGGGCTTACACAGCACCACAAAATACTAGACACAAATAAAAATGTATTAAATGAACAAATACTCCATAATACAGAAATGTTCTCTCTTCCCCAATAAGTCAAATATTTGAAAGCAAAAGGTGGAAATATTTCTCAAGTTGGCAAATAAGCATAAGAACTTTAATGAAAATATTATAGAAACAGAAATAAGGGGTGAATCATCCTTCATGACTGTGTTGCCTCTATAGCACAACAGGTTTATTATTTGTCTATTTAATTAGTAAGGGAAAGTATACCATGTTTCTTCAGCGAATTACACAATTCAATGGCTTTGTTCAATTTATCTATATTTTGTAAACTCAAACTTTGTGCATATCATTGACATAATATCCTATTGAATTGCTGAGATTAGATAGAAGAATGCTAGGGAAGAAGCAGTCAAAGCATTGACCTAGTAAGAAAGATACAGAAACCTTGTCAGCAGAAGCTTAAGAAGCTTCCGTTGTCCATCCCTTAGTCTGATGTGTCATTTTCAATTCTCCTCTAGTTCAACTGTTTTTATCCTACATAATACATGTGGACTGAATTAATTACATTAAATCAAAGAATATTTACTTATAATATTCCAGTGAGAACTTATGATATATAAAATAATAGCTGTTTTGCAGGCAGTATGATGTTAAAGGACACATAGTAAAGATAATTTTTTGAGCATTTTTTATTTTCTTTCAACTTTCTATTAGTAATCATAGAGAAAAATAATTTAAATGAAAAGGGATATGTATATGTATATGTAAAGCATATAATTTTGATATTATTGGTGAGATCAATACAATACATTCAAGTAGCAATTTCTTTGGGACATTAAAAAATGATATGATACATATTAGATCCAAATCCCTATTTCCAGTGTGGTCTTGAAATAAAATATTCAGGGTATTAATTTTTCATCTCACATAAGGGAAAATGTAGTAACAGCATTATATGTCTGATATACTTAGTATAATTTGAATATCAACTGCTGTGTGCTATACTTAGTCACTTAGTTGTATCTGACTCTTTACAATCTGCCAGGATCCTCTGTCCATGGGGATTCTACAGGCAAGAATACTGGATGGTTTGTCATTCCCTCCTCCAGGGGATCTTCCCAGCCCAGGGATCGAACCCAGGTGTCCTGAATTGCAAATGGATTCTTTACCAACTGAGCCACCAGGAAAGCCCAAAATAATATCAACTGAGCTCTTAATCTCTAGACACAAATGAAGGTCAAAGATTCTCCCTCACAAAGTTTTAAATCACACATCATCTGCTGATACTTGTTTTTGCCTCCTTGGTTTCTGTCAGGTTAATTTTGCTTAAATTGCATTTTACATTCAGTCATTTCACTAATTTCCATGAGGAATTTGCTTTCAGAAAGTATATCTGCTTCCAGAAAGTATATTTGCTTCCATAAAATGATATTTGTAAAAACTTTCTCATAAGTAAGGGAAACATCTGCTTTCACTTTGTTTATGGGATCTGATGAATCCCATATAACTTTGTGGTAAAAAAAAAATATAAGAAAGATCCATTACAAAGTTGGAAAAGAAAAATAGCAGTAGAAAATGGCTGATAAACTAAGTAGATTTAAATAAAGCAGAAGCAGGAGGAGGAAGGAAAGGGAAAGAAAAAAGAAAGAAAGAGAAACAGTATTTTCCACTACCAGAAATCAATGACATGCATCAGTCTCTGGCCTCTAAGACAAAAACCCAAAGCAATATTTATAGAATGTTTCTGAACTAATCAATGAGTTCAAGCACTCAATCAATTTAATAAATTAATCAGTCTTTTAAAACACTCCATCATTACAAAAATCAAAATGATAGAACCAAATCAACATAAAAATATTAAGGAGCAAGGAGATGATCATTGCATAATGATTGACTAAATGTCTGCAATTATTTATCTTCAGTGCTACTTAATTGGCTTGAGCATTTTTATTAATTCCTGTGTCTATTTATCAAGTTCAAATATATTTTCCTGTTTAGCCTTTGTACTGGTTTCAGTTGAAATTAGGTCTCCAAAGGTCTACTTTGGAGTATCTAGATAATGAGCTAGATCATCCAACAGAGTGTAATTCATTCTTCTTTGATTTCTGTGACTTATTTTTTATAAACAATGCTCTCATTAGTATAAAAGATGGAGATAAAATCTTTTTCTTGTAGTAATAGTTTCTTGATTTTTTTTTTTTTGTCTTCCTTCTCAATACATGGAACTATAAGAATGATACCAATTTTTGTAGGTAATTTATTTTAACAAATTAATGCTAAATCTGTAATATTTCACATACTACTATTAGAAATTTCCAAGTCATTTTAATTAATGGTAGATATCAATATGCTACTGATATAATTAACACCTCCAAGAAATGTGGCCATTATACATTTTTTCCAGCTGTTAAGACAGCTGAGAGGAGAAAGTTAAACCACTTCCTCCATGACATAGCTAACTTTCAGGCCATGGTTCCTGATTTGTTTCATATTTGTATGTAACTGCCGGTTACATTTCTTAGATGATCACAGATCTAAGCCTGCTGAAAAGCGGTCCTGGTCATGAGAAAAAATAACAAAAGAATCTACTTTGAGCAACATGGGTTTGAGTTTAACAAGTACATTTATATGTGGATCTTTTCCAAGAAATGCTATTACAGTACTATACCATCTCTGGCTCTTTGAATCCTTGAATGTGAAACCACAGATCCACTGGGCTAACTGGAGAGGTATACTAGGAATTTTGACAGGGGATGAGTGCCGGCAGAGTTGATGCCCTTAACCCCTATGTTGTTCAATACCCTCTCTGTAATACTGCAGGGAGGGTATTATTTCATTCAGTTAAGTCCATTAACTGTTTCATATGGGAGCAATATTATGCTTAATAGCACTGTGTATTCCTCTCTCATCCTTCAGAAAGAATCTTTGCTGGTGAAAGAATGTATAATTTTAAAATAGGCTTGAATAGAGAGGTATTATAAAACATTTAAGCTCATGGAGGTTTGTCGTTGGAGTTATTGCTCCCCTTCACACAGTAAGAAAATTTCTAAGATGGTAGGGAAAATTATGGGAGAATGTGAAAAGAATTACTACTACCAATAACAGTAATGCAAATCTTAAGTCATTTGAAGTATTAGAAAGTATTTCATAGACTGAAACAGGTAAAAAAATGTCCCCTTGTATGCTATCTCTACTTGCTTTCTAAGACTACACTAATTTTAAAGGTAATAGATTTAAAACAACACATACACAAAGTAATATTGTCATTTCCTTTATTAGATATGTGTCTTCAACATCATAGCTATTTAAAAATAAAACAGATATTAACAGTTGCCACAAGTGAACTAAACACAAAAGGAAACCCTCACTTCTAAAGTCGTAACAAAGTAGATATCCATTTTGCTCAAATTGCCATAAGATTCAGTATCTCCCATAATTATTCATGCCCTTAATGAAATAATTATCAAACACTTAATAGTGAGTATTGATTATGGTTTAAATCAGTAGTCAGTGTGTCTCAGGTGATAAATACTGAAGAAGAAACTCGCTGAAAAATTGAGGGGAACTGAATATAGAAATGCTCAGCGAACTTAAAACTTCTGTTGTAGATACATATGGTTTTCCAATAGATTTTGTTTTTTTGGTATATAAAATGTGTAGACATTTAATTGTATATAAGTTATACATCAATCAGGTTAATAACTGAAATCACATTGAATCTACAGATTTTTCACCTGATAGAAATCTAAAAAGATAATAATAAATATTGTCTGTTTCAGTACATGTATATTTCTGACAGTTTGTAATGGCTTCAGAATATCCATATTATGCCTATGCCAAAATTTACTTTTAAATTTTTAAAGAAGATTTCAACTTTTATTTAAGTATACTTGGTATATAATATGTTACAGGTATACACTATAGTGATTGACAGGTTTAAAAGTTAATCTCCATTTACACAAATTATATAACATTTGCTACATTCCCCATGCGGTACAATCTATCCTTGTAGTTTATTTATCCTAATAGTATGTGTTTCTTAATCCCGTGTTTCCATATTGCCCCTCCATCCTCCCTCTCCCGATGGGTAACTGCTCGTTTGCTCTCTCTATCTGTGTCTGCTTCTGTCTTGATATATTTACTAGTTTGCCATATTTTCTTCATTCAGCATGTAAAAATATATAAAGTATTTGTCTTTCCATGTCTAAAATATTTGAGTCAGCATATATGTTGCTGCAAATGGCAACACTTCATTATTTGTATAACTGAGTAATATCCCATTATGTGTGTATGTATACACATACATATATATGTATATGCACGTATATACACATCATATCTTCTTTTTCCATTCGTCTGTTGATGGATACTTAGGTTGCTTTCATAGCTTCAAATTGTAAATAATGCTCCTATGTACATAGGGCCACATTTATCTTTTCAAGTTAGCATTTTTATTTATTTTGGATATAAATCCAGGAATTACCAGGACAGATGATAGCTCTATTTATAGATCTTTCTTTTTAAAGATTTATTTATTTATTTATTTTGGGTGGGGGTTGGGTTGGGGAGGGAGGGGAGCGGGCGGGCCACTTCTATTGGTCTTTCATTTCTTTATTTTCATCCGTCTTTGTTCTTTGGCTCCTGTGGGCCTCCCATCGCGGTGGCGTCTGTTGTTGCAGAGCGCCGGCTCTGGGCGCATGCGCTCCAGAGCTCCGGCTCGGTGATTGGACACATCAGTCCAGCCGCTCCGCGGCACGTGGGATCTTCCCAGGCCAGGGCTCAAACCGGCGCCTTGCACTGCAAGGCGGTGTCCTTATCCACTGGACCACCAGGGAAGCCCTATTTAAACTTTAAATAAAAAAAAAAAGTTTATTTTTTCTGAAAATTTGGCTTCAGAATATCCATATTATGCCTATGCCAAAATTTACTTTTAAATTTTTAAAGAAGATTTCAACTTTTATTTAAGTATACTTGGTATATAATATGTTACAGGTATACACTATAGTGATTGACAGGTTTAAAAGTTAATCTCCATTTACACAAATTATATAACATTTGCTACATTCCCCATGCGGTACAATCTATCCTTGTAGTTTATTTATCCTAATAGTATGTGTTTCTTAATCCCGTGTTTCCATATTGCCCCTCCATCCTCCCTCTCCCGATGGGTAACTGCTCGTTTGCTCTCTCTATCTGTGTCTGCTTCTGTCTTGATATATTTACTAGTTTGCCATATTTTCTTCATTCAGCATGTAAAAATATATAAAGTATTTGTCTTTCCATGTCTAAAATATTTGAGTCAGCATATATGTTGCTGCAAATGGCAACACTTCATTATTTGTATAACTGAGTAATATCCCATTATGTGTGTATGTATACACATACATATATATGTATATGCACGTATATACACATCATATCTTCTTTTTCCATTCGTCTGTTGATGGATACTTAGGTTGCTTTCATAGCTTCAAATTGTAAATAATGCTCCTATGTACATAGGGCCACATTTATCTTTTCAAGTTAGCATTTTTATTTATTTTGGATATAAATCCAGGAATTACCAGGACAGATGATAGCTCTATTTATAGATCTTTCTTTTTAAAGATTTATTTATTTATTTATTTTGGGTGGGGGTTGGGTTGGGGAGGGAGGGGAGCGGGCGGGCCACTTCTATTGGTCTTTCATTTCTTTATTTTCATCCGTCTTTGTTCTTTGGCTCCTGCGGGCCTCCCATCGCGGTGGCGTCTGTTGTTGCAGAGCACCGGCTCTGGGCGCATGCGCTCCAGAGCTCCGGCTCGGTGACTGGACACATCAGTCCAGCCGCTCTGCGGCACGTGGGATCTTCCCAGGCCAGGGCTCAAACCGGCGCCCCTTGCACTGCAAGGCGGTGTCCTTATCCACTGGACCACCAGGGGAAGCCCTATTTATAGATTTTTTGTGAAGATTCCATACTATTTTCTACAGTGGCTACAGCAATTTACCTTCCTACCAGTTGGTGAAAGAGGGTTCTGTTTTCCTCACATCCTTATCAACATTTATTATTGGTGTGTGGACTTTGATGATAGTCATTCTGACAGGTGTGAGGTGATATCTCATTGTGTTTGATTTGCATTTCTCTGATTATTAGCAAGGCTGAACATCTTTTCATGCCTATTGACTCTCTGCATTTCCTCTTCAGAAATACGTTTATTCAGTTCTTCTGTCCATTTTTTTTTTGAGCGGGGGCGGGTTAGGAAGGGAAGGAGGTGGGCAGGCCGCTTCTATTGGTCTTTCATTTATTTATTTTCATCCATCTTTGTTCTTCGGCCCATGTGGGCCTCCCATCGTAGTGGCATCTGTTGTCACAGAGCACCGGCTCTGGGCGCATGCACTCCAGAGCTCCGGCTCGGTAATTGGACACATCAGTCCAGCCGCTCCGTGGCACGCAGGATCTTTCCAGGTCAGAGATTTTGTTGTGCAAAAGCTTTTAAGTTTAATTAGAACCCATTTGTTCATTTTTGCTTTTATTTGTTTTGCTTTAGCCGACAGATCCAAAAAATTTGCTACGATGTATGTCAGAGTGCTCTGTCCGTATATTTTCTTCTGGGAGTTTTATGATACCTAATCATACATTTAGGTCTTTAAACCTTTTAAGTCAACTTTTATATGTGGTATCAGAGAATGTTCTATTTTCAGTCTTTTATAGCAGTCCAGTGTTCTCAAGCAGCTCTTATTGAAGAGACTATTCTCTTTCCATTTTATATTCTTGATTTCTCATAGATTGACCATAAATGTGTGGGTTTATTTCTGGGCTCTCAATTCTGTTCCATTGATCTGTGCATCTGTTTCTGATCAGTACCATCCTGTTTTGATTACTTTTGCATTGTATCAGTAGTATGGTCCGAGGTTGAGGAGTATGATTCCTCCATCTCTGTTTTCTTTCTCATGATTGTTTTGGTTTGGGGGAGGGGTACTTGTATTTTTCTACAGATTTTAAAATTATTTTTCCTAGTTCTCTGGAAAATTCCATTGGTATTTTAATAGGAAATTTTCTGAATCTTTAGATTGCCTTGTAAATTTGGTTGTTTTAACAATAATGATACCTCAAATCCAAGAACCTGGTATATCTTTTTGTCTGTTTCTACTGTCTTCAATATTTTTTTTCGTTAGTGTCTTCCAGTTGACACTTGATACATTGTCCAATATCTTACGATAGGTAAATATAAGTGGAAACACTATTGTATCTTAACAAAATCGGAATAGGAGATATTCTGGAGTCAAAGGTATTATTTTAGTAATGCAGAATTTTTTCAACTTTTCTGTTACTTATTCTTTTTTCTGGGGAGGGAGTGGCGGGGGTGGAGTGGGAGGAAGTGGGGTGGGCGGGCCATTTCTACTAGTCTTTCATTTATCTATTTTCATCCATCTTTGTTCTTTGGCCCGTGTGGGCCTCCCATCGTGGTGGCCTCTGTTGTCGCAGAGCACTGGCTCTGGGCGCATGTGCTCCAGAGCTCCGGCTCGGTAATTGGACACATCAGTCCAGCTGCTCTGCAGCACGTGGGATCTTCCCTGGCCAGGGATGGAACCTGCGCCCCTTGCACTGCAAGGCGATGTCCTTACCCACTGGACCACAAGGGAAGCCCTGTTACTTATTCTTTAAATGATGAATATAAGCCTAAATTGAAAAATCATAAAATTGCCAATTAAATATGCAAGTAGCATTATTTTGAGGTAATTAACTTTGGTAGTGTTCCGCTTGGTTAGGAGAGAGGAAGTGATCAAGTTTGGAAGATATAAAACATTTTTATTATCTATTAAATACTTGAGTTTAATACTGTCAATTTAGTCCAGTGTTCTCAAGCAGCTCTTATTGAAGAGACTATTCTCTTTCCATTTTATATTCTTGATTTCTCATAGATTGACCATAAATGTGTGGGTTTATTTCTGGGCTCTCAATTCTGTTCCATTGATCTGTGCATCTGTTTCTGATCAGTACCATCCTGTTTTGATTACTTTTGCATTGTATCAGTAGTATGGTCCGAGGTTGAGGAGTATGATTCCTCCATCTCTGTTTTCTTTCTCATGATTGTTTTGGTTTGGGGGAGGGGTACTTGTATTTTTCTACAGATTTTAAAATTATTTTTCCTAGTTCTCTGGAAAATTCCATTGGTATTTTAATAGGAAATTTTCTGAATCTTTAGATTGCCTTGTAAATTTGGTTGTTTTAACAATAATGATACCTCAAATCCAAGAACCTGGTATATCTTTTTGTCTGTTTCTACTGTCTTCAATATTTTTTTTCGTTAGTGTCTTCCAGTTGACACTTGATACATTGTCCAATATCTTACGATAGGTAAATATAAGTGGAAACACTATTGTATCTTAACAAAATCGGAATAGGAGATATTCTGGAGTCAAAGGTATTATTTTAGTAATGCAGAATTTTTTCAACTTTTCTGTTACTTATTCTTTTTTTCTGGGGGAGGGGAGTGGCGGGGGTGGAGTGGGGAGGAAGTGGGGTGGGCGGGCCATTTCTACTAGTCTTTCATTTATCTATTTTCATCCATCTTTGTTCTTTGGCCCGTGTGGGCCTCCCATCGTGGTGGCCTCTGTTGTCGCAGAGCACTGGCTCTGGGCGCATGTGCTCCAGAGCTCCGGCTCGGTAATTGGACACATCAGTCCAGCTGCTCTGCAGCACGTGGGATCTTCCCTGGCCAGGGATGGAACCTGCGCCCCTTGCACTGCAAGGCGATGTCCTTACCCACTGGACCACAAGGGAAGCCCTGTTACTTATTCTTTAAATGATGAATATAAGCCTAAATTGAAAAATCATAAAATTGCCAATTAAATATGCAAGTAGCATTATTTTGAGGTAATTAACTTTGGTAGTGTTCCGCTTGGTTAGGAGAGAGGAAGTGATCAAGTTTGGAAGATATAAAACATTTTTATTATCTATTAAATACTTTAGTTTAATACTTTCATTTAATTTAAAATAAATTTATTTTATTAAGGTGAATATTGTATTATTTTTAATTTTTTTTTTTGGCTACTTCTATTGGTCTTTCAATTATTTAACTTGGATCTTTGGCCTGTGTGAACCTCCCATCGCAGTGACCTCTCTATGCAGAGCACCAACTCTGGGAGCATGCACTGCAGAGCTCTGGCACGTTAGTTAGAAACATCCTTTCCAGCCGCTCCGTGGCATGTGGGATCTTCCCAGGCTAGGGATCAAACCGTTGCCTTGCACTGCAAGGTGGTGTCCTTACCCACTTGACCACCAGGGAAGTTCAATATTGTATTATTTTTGACAGGCAAAAGCAAATTTATAAATAGAAAAATAGGTTGTATACTAAAAAAAATAATGGGGAAGGAATCATTTGTCTTCATAATATATCCTAAGAATCATTGAAGATTAAATTAAAAGAAGTAATGTAATAAAATTAAGATATACCCAAGTTTATGTATAGCAATAAACAAGAAAACTCTGTAAAAATAAAATAAAAATAAATTAATAAAAAATATACTTCTCTAATGTATAATTATCTTAAAACATTTATTTTTATAATAGCAGCTTACAATGATGAAATACTAAAGAAACTTAAAAGACTATATGTTATTGGAAAAGATGTTTCTAAGTCAATATATCCTGGAGAAGAACCCTGTCTTGCTGATCCTGCCAACCCCATCAATTGTCTTGCTGTTCTTAGTTTTCACATTGTTCACTGAACCCAGGGTAGGCAAGGCATGAGCTAAGACGCTAGGAGGAGCCATAGGAACTGGAGACACACTTATTTTCTCCTCGCTGGCACAGCAGCAATAACAGCAGGCATAACATAATTTCTCGTGGTTGACCCAGTGGACGTAGCCATAATGCAGCCTCAACACACCCCTGAGTAGTCTTCTCTTCTGACTGGTGCAAATTGAAAAATCATTGATAAATATGCAAGTAGCATTATTTTGAGGTAATTAACTTTGGTAGTGTTCCGCTTGGTTAGGAGAGAGGAAGTGATCAAGTTTGGAAGATATAAAACATTTTTATTATCTATTAAATACTTTAGTTTAATACTTTCATTTAATTTAAAATAAATTTATTTTATTAAGGTGAATATTGTATTATTTTTAATTTTTTTTTTTGGCTACTTCTATTGGTCTTTCAATTATTTAACTTGGATCTTTGGCCTGTGTGAACCTCCCATCGCAGTGACCTCTCTATGCAGAGCACCAACTCTGGGAGCATGCACTGCAGAGCTCTGGCACGTTAGTTAGAAACATCCTTTCCAGCCGCTCCGTGGCATGTGGGATCTTCCCAGGCTAGGGATCCAACCGTTGCCCCTTGCACTGCAAGGTGGTGTCCTTACCCACTTGACCACCAGGGAAGTTCAATATTGTATTATTTTTGACAGGCAAAAGCAAATTTATAAATAGAAAAATAGGTTGTATACTAAAAAAAATAATGGGGAAGGAATCATTTGTCTTCATAATATATCCTAAGAATCATTGAAGATTAAATTAAAAGAAGTAATGTAATAAAATTAAGATATACCCAAGTTTATGTATAGCAATAAACAAGAAAACTCTGTAAAAGTAAAATAAAAATAAATTAATAAAAAATATACTTCTCTAATGTATAATTATCTTAAAACATTTATTTTTATAATAGCAGCTTACAATGATGAAATACTAAAGAAACTTAAAAGACTATATGTTATTGGAAAAGATGTTTCTAAGTCAATATATCCTGGAGAAGAACCCTGTCTTGCTGATCCTGCCAACCCCATCAATTGTCTTGCTGTTCTTAGTTTTCACATTGTTCACTGAACCCAGGGTAGGCAAGGCATGAGCTAAGACGCTAGGAGGAGCCATAGGAACTGGAGACACACTTATTTTCTCCTCGCTGGCACAGCAGCAATAACAGCAGGCATAACATAATTTCTCGTGGTTGACCCAGTGGACGTAGCCATAATGCAGCCTCAACACACCCCTGAGTAGTCTTCTCTTCTGACTGGTGCAGCAGCCATAACTAAACATAGCTTCACATAACACACACCTTCAGGGCTTTTCCGGGTGGAATTTGCATGTGCTTACAAAACAAAAGTGGCCTGTGACCAAGCATATACACTGTGATGTGCATACATAGCACTATTAGTGGTCTCAGCTGTTATGTAATCATTATTCACAACGATGTGGGGCAATAGGTGAGAGATTGTGGGGCCAAAGAACCTGACCATGCTGCCATCTTGGCTAATTTGCTCTTTCTGCACAAGTCCAAAGACATGTATTTTACTTTCAGTTCTGCATTTAGACTTTCTGTATTTCTTTATAAAATTAGGTGGTTGAAGTAGATTTTTAATGTGCAATATAACATCTGAAATTTAATGACTTTATTTTTTATTAATTAATTAATTTATTTTTTTATTGGGGGGTGGGGTGAGGAGGGAGGGGGATGGGCAGGCCACTTCTATTGGTCTTTCATTTCTCTATTTTCATCCGTCTTTGTTTTTTGGCTCCTGTGGGCCTCCCATCGTGGTGGCCTCTGTTGTCATAGAGTGCCGGCTCTGGGCGCATGCGAGTCAGAGCTCCAGCTCGGTGATTGGACACATCGGTCCAGCCGCTCCGTGGCTCGTGGGATCTTTCCAGGCCAGGGATCGAACCGGCGCCCCTTGCACTGCAAGGCGATGTCCTTACCCACTGGACCACCAAGGGAAGCTCCTTTAATGACTTTAGATACCTCAAAGTTATTTGCATCTAGTCATGCTAGATAAAATGTGCTGTTGAAAACTAAGACACTTCTATGGGGTTCCCCAACAACATCCATTAAAATAGCATAAGTGTTGCTAATATTATTTTTTCTTTCTAGATATGAGAGGATTAATGATTGATAAATTATTGCTCCATATATATATGTATACAATTCTAATATGACAGAAAATATCTGTTCTTCAGATTGGGAAAGTCTCTGATGAAGGGATAGATTGAGGGCAGGAAAAGAAGGAGGTGACGGGAAAATGAAGACCTCATCTCAGGCTACTTTCTCGTGGTTGACCCAGTGGACGTAGCCATAATGCAGCCTCAACACACCCCTGAGTAGTCTTCTCTTCTGACTGGTGCAGCAGCCATAACTAAACATAGCTTCACATAACACACACCTTCAGGGCTTTTCCGGGTGGAATTTGCATGTGCTTACAAAACAAAAGTGGCCTGTGACCAAGCATATACACTGTGATGTGCATACATAGCACTATTAGTGGTCTCAGCTGTTATGTAATCATTATTCACAACGATGTGGGGCAATAGGTGAGAGATTGTGGGGCCAAAGAACCTGACCATGCTGCCATCTTGGCTAATTTGCTCTTTCTGCACAAGTCCAAAGACATGTATTTTACTTTCAGTTCTGCATTTAGACTTTCTGTATTTCTTTATAAAATTAGGTGGTTGAAGTAGATTTTTAATGTGCAATATAACATCTGAAATTTAATGACTTTATTTTTTATTAATTAATTAATTTATTTTTTTATTGGGGGGTGGGGTGAGGAGGGAGGGGGATGGGCAGGCCACTTCTATTGGTCTTTCATTTCTCTATTTTCATCCGTCTTTGTTTTTTGGCTCCTGTGGGCCTCCCATCGTGGTGGCCTCTGTTGTCATAGAGTGCCGGCTCTGGGCGCATGCGAGTCAGAGCTCCAGCTCGGTGATTGGACACATCGGTCCAGCCGCTCCGTGGCTCGTGGGATCTTTCCAGGCCAGGGATCGAACCGGCGCCCCTTGCACTGCAAGGCGATGTCCTTACCCACTGGACCACCAAGGGAAGCTCCTTTAATGACTTTAGATACCTCAAAGTTATTTGCATCTAGTCATGCTAGATAAAATGTGCTGTTGAAAACTAAGACACTTCTATGGGGTTCCCCAACAACATCCATTAAAATAGCATAAGTGTTGCTAATATTATTTTTTCTTTCTAGATATGAGAGGATTAATGATTGATAAATTATTGCTCCATATATATATGTATACAATTCTAATATGACAGAAAATATCTGTTCTTCAGATTGGGAAAGTCTCTGATGAAGGGATAGATTGAGGGCAGGAAAAGAAGGAGGTGACGGAAGATAATATGATTAGATCCTCATCTCAAAGGACGTTGAGTTTGAGCAAGCTCTGGGAGACACTGAAGAACAAGGAAGCCTAGGGTGCTCTAGTTCATGGAGTCACAAAGAGTTGGACATGACTTAGCAACTGAAGAACAATAAACCAAAAATGGCTAATTAATCATTAAATTTGCCCCCCACAAAGTGTTTGAAATGGAAATTATACATGTATAAGATATATGCAGATATGAAAACATATCTACATATATAATTATGTATATATACACAATCATACATAAAAATATAACATTATGATTCTAAAAAGAAGTCAACTGGCATCTGAGCTTTTCTCCACTCATGTTTCAAAAGAGAAAATCAGTTTTGTGATTTTTTTTTTTAATGAAGTAGTGTCTGAAAGCAAGATGTAAGTAGAATCATAGAATTGTATAACTATGTAATTGGGAAATACAAATTCTAACAGTGTCAATAAACATATACTAAAATGTCAAAGAGACATCCAAAAAAAATCTACTATGAGAAGGACCAAATATCAGTGTGCCACTTCCTCTTAACCAACCCACAAGTTGGAAGTGTATAGTTATAACCATATGCCCAGAAGCTATACTAGTTTTGTTTTAATTTCACTTCTGAAATGTGCCCTCCCTAAACCTTTAGGTTAGCACTACTTAATCACTTTTTTTTTTTTTTTAAGATTTATTTATTTATTTTGGAGGTGGGTGGGGTGGGGAGGGAGGGGAGCAGTCAGGCCACCTCTATTGGTCTTTCATCCGTCTATTTTCATCCATCTTCATTCCCTGGACCGTGTGGGCCTCCCATCGCGGTGTCCTCTATTGTCACAGAACACCGGCTCTGGGTGCATGCACTCCAGAGCTCCGGCTCGGTAATTGGACATATCGGTCCAGCCGCTCGGCGGCACGTGGCTCCTTCCCAGGCCAGGGATCGAACCAGCGCCCCCTGCACTGCAAGGCGGTGTCCTTACCCACTGGACCACCAGGGAAGCCCTACTTAATCACTTTTGCTTTTAGATTCCTCATGTGAAAAATGGAGTTAATTAGTATATCCATCACGGCTATTGGGAAGGGTAAAATGAACTCACACATGAAAAATGACTTATTAAAACCTATAAAATGATTATGGACTGAAGAATTTTCATTTATTTATATATTTCACAATATTGTTTATAAAAATATAGTATGTGGAATATTAACTAATGCTTTAACATAAACTGAAATGGTTCTGGGGCTTCCAGGTGGTGTTAGTGGTAAAGAACCCATCTGTCAATGCAGGAGAAATAAAAGACGTGGCTTCAATCCCTGGGTCAGGAAGATCCCCTAAAGGAGGGGAGGGCAAGACAACCCACTTGGGTATTCTTTTCTGGAGAATCCCATGGATAGAGAAGCCTGGCTGGCTATAGTCTGTAGTGTCCAGCAGAGTCAGAGACTGAAGTGACTTAGCACACAGGCATGCAAAATGGTTCTGGGGCAAAATTACAATGAGAATTATAAGGTGATGAAACAGATTAGATATATATAGCATATGGCATTACCCCAAATTTGAGTGTACATTGTTTTCTGTCCTGTAACAGACATCCCAGTGTTTATTCAAGAGGTAATATTTCACTGAGCAAGAGGATATGGAAAAAGTATAGGAAGGAATATTTTCAATAAGGCAACAGAATATATGTTGGACAAATTATTATTTCCAAGATTCTCTTTCTAAGGAAGACATAATATTTCTCTGCAATGCTCAAAAAATATTTACAAATGAAACTTTCTGCCTTGTGGGAGCTGGAATTTGTGTTAAATTTGCAGGAAATGTTTGATGTTCCTATAAATTGTTTTAGGTCCCTTTTAAATATTGGCTGTCAAAGCATGTTTTAATTGGTTGGATAGTTCAAAATTAATGCTTCAGTTACCAAAATAAACAATTCAAGCATGCTGTTTGAATAAAAAGAACTTTACAAACAACTAAGTTGAGGGAAAGAGGATTATTTTAATCATTTTATCAAGTCATGTATTGTCTCAGAGGAGGAGCCTGTTAAATATGGTTATCTGCTTGACACACAAAAAATTAAATTTATGAATATATTTTGTTCTATTTACTTTTTATTATAACCAAGCATTGATGTTTTAGAAAAAATTCGGTGAGAGATCACTTACAATATAAAGTATAGGAATCCATATTAAATGGATTAGACTGTTCTCTAGAGAAAAACAGTCTTTAAAAATACAGAAGAATCAGGGCTTCTCTCGTGGCCCATTGGATAGTCTGCCTTTTAGTGCAAGGGGCACCGGTTGAATCCCTGGACCTGGAAGAGCCCACGTGCCCAGAAGCGGCTGGACTGGTGTGTTCAATTGTGAGCCAGCAT